>CM048045.1:8772500-9430000 GCA_026259375.1 Verasper variegatus | reverse complement strand
AAACCTATATCTGAGCTGCTTTCAGACATGCCCCTGATGAGGGCCGATGCCGGTGGTAATATGATGGGATAGAAAAAGGTGTTCCACTGTATTTAGATTAAAAAGACAACATTGTTTCATGGAGAGGAATAAACAAATACATACAGAGGGTAGAGGTCTGAGAAAACATACTGTTTCCCAGAGACCAAATAAATAGGAAATACTGAGAGAGCATGGGAAGAGCGGAGGAATGAGAGAAAGTTAGGAGAGAGGGAGAGGAGAGATCCAGTGGGGGAGAGAGATGTTGGCCTCTTCCTCTAGAGAAACACACTTCTCTGTAATTAGGGTCAACAGTGTGAGGTCGACTCAGTTCTCAGTGTGTGGGTGAGTGTTAAGAACAAGAGGGGAGCGAATGTTTAACAAAGGATAAGAACAACATTTCACTGGCCAGAGAGGCAGGCACAAGGACTGACCAGAGGAAAACTGCTTTGAATGCAACATCTGACTTCAAAGTTTCAACAAACTTTTATTTTACTTTCTTATCATGTTCTCTCTCCGTCCCTCCATCCCTTCTTCCTCTGGAGCAATTTCTCTAATTCTCTCACCACTCGCCGTCTCTTGCTGTTACTCTCGCTTTCAAGCACACACAAACGGGACACACACACCAATGGGACACACACACACAAACGGGATACACACACACCCAGACAGACTCCTGGTCAGGTGAAACTGGAGCCTGCAGTATTGTATGAATGGAGCTCGTTGTCTGTCTGCTACAGCTGTGTAATCAGACGGAGGGGTTGTTGTACACACACACACACACACACACACACACAGGATACATAGCTACATAAAGAAATGCAGATATACATGGTCAAACGAAAGACCGTAAATACAGTAAACATTATAGAGACAAATTTGTGACATATGTGTGCATACTGATGACAAACACACACACACACACACATGCACTCACACACACACACATTCACTCTCACACACACACACATCACATCACACACACACACACACACACACACACACACACACACACACAGACTTAGCATTGACTTAGCTAATTGTGTGTGTGATATAATCCTGGGTGGTCTATAGGCTCTTTGTGGCCTCTGCACATCGGTCATTGAAGCCACGCCTGCTCGGCGCAGACTCCATCCACATACAGAAGATCACATTTAGAAACATAATCAGCACATGCAGTATTTACTCGATGTATTCTTAGTAACTAAAGAAGTTTCTTTTCTGTACATCAAAATAGAAAGTCTGTTTCTGGCAGCTGATACAAAGAACCAAGAGCAGAAGCATATGGCACGTGTTGATACGTTGGCACTGTAGTACAAGCAGTAAAGAAACCGGGTTACTTTTTAAATTCTAATTTCGTGCCATGTCTTGTATCATTTCTTTATGATGCTCCTGTGCATCATGCAACTACACCCTTGAAAATGAGATATAACCTCAGCAATGGCCTCCTTGTGAAATTAGGTTAAAACACACTGTGACCTCATGTAACATGTACTCGTAGTAAGGTGGTTATCAGATAGATTTTCGATCTCTGACTTCATTTTGGAACCAAAGCTTCTTTACTGTACTTTGAGAGTGTTAATGATACATGATGGTATCCTGGAATACAGATCATGGACATCTAGTAGATATATCTAGTAGATATAAGAAGCTATAATAAGCAAATTACTATGTCTCTTATTTACGACAGAGTATTTAAAGCAGAAAAAAACGGTGGATTTCTTGAGAATGATGTCACAACATTATGAGTAGAAAATGACGATATTACTCGAAAAAATTTGCAATTTCCTCGAAGTTTGTATGGTTCGTCTTTGCAAAATCTTTTCAAAGTCCTGATACTTATGATAATGTGGTGCTGATGACCAAAAGATGAAGTAATGGCTGTTTGTGAAACTTATAATAAAGTATAACTTTACAAGATGCACCACATTTCTTATTTGAATGCAGGAGACAGGCTGATATCCCCCCTCTAAAATGACATATAGTTTAAAATATTGACTGTAATATTTTCACTTTATGTTACGCTTTTTTCTCGGAATCTCCGCTTCCTGCTCTGTCGTACATATTAACATGACATTGAAGAATCATCTTCATTTTCCTGGATAAAGCCACTGAACAATGAGCGATTGCAAAATGCTGTGGAAAAACCCTATTGCCTCTGGCTCAGCATCAAACTGAGCAGATCTCAGTCAGATAGGGCTTAAAGCAAACAGATGAAGAGGAGGTGATCTCACCACAGGGCAGGTCCAACTGTAGGAGTGTTGCACCTATTATTACATGTTTAAATGTGGTACTTGTGTCTTGTGATGACTCCCATGACTCCAGTGGATTAAAAGGTACCATTGTGTTGGGCTGGGTAGGAGTGGACAGTTCACTTCCTCCTCGAGGAGCTCCTCAGTCCTCTTATTAACACCGACCCAGACATATGATATTCACTTCCTACTTCCTATCTCCTGACATCCACAGTGCACGCTATCTTCTGCCACATCTACAGTAATATTGCCTATTTTACCAGAGATCATGTATTTATCTTCAGTTGTGTATGACATGTCATGTACCAATCAGAGACGAATTCATCAATAAATATTCTGATATTATGGAATGTCTAACATAATATATAGAAAGAAGATTTGTTTTTTTAATATCTTAACTTTGGTTAGTAATTTTGTAAGTCTTCAGATTTTACACTGGTATGGTTTCTCTTTTATTTTCAATCCAACATCACCATCACAAGCATTTTCAGGACACATACGCCTGCTGACTTCAGTTAAGAAGAATAACACAGAGTATAAACTGGATTAGGGTGTAGATAAAGTGAGTAAGAGTAAAGTACAGAGACTTACAGTGATATCCTTTCCAGCCCAGTTACACTCCTCCCTCCAGTCGACAGGGGCAGGCCAGTAGATCTGGAACACAGCAGGTAAGGGTCATATGATTCTGTTGCTCAAATCTGATTATCTGGATTCAATTTACTCATTTAAAGTTTGCTTCATGTATATTTGGAGAGTAACTTTTATGAACCAACACAAGTGTTTGTCACTTCTAAATTGATAATGTGGCGTTCAGCATGGTACTACTAGAAGGATAAAGTTAGGGGAAATTGCTCTTTCTCTCCCTCACCTGTCTTTGTCCTGCCCTCTCAACCACCTCACTGAACTACAGCTTCGGCTGTGGTGACTATGCACACAAGGTCATAAATCCAACTCAAACATATACGTAAAACCAACAGCGGTTTTACTTCTAACGCACCAAACATGTAATTTACTCCCCACAGCTGCACTGTATTCTGCTTCTATAGCTGTGGGTTCTCTGTGTCTCTATACAGTGAAGTGCACTCAGTGATTTTGTCAGTGTGGATCTTTCTATAAACATCTGTTCTGTACCACAGTGTACAGACGTCTGCATGGGCGTCCTTCTGTAACTTAAAACAACTTCCACCTAGTACAAAGGCAATTTAGTTATCAATCACAGCACCTTTTGGATAAATGTTCTCTTTTCATCTCTGTTCCCCTCTTTGATTTTCTACCCTTCTCTATTAAAGCCACATTTCTCTTTCTCCCCTTCTTACACGCGAGGCCACTCACTTGAGTAGTCTCATGTGTGCGAGCATGTTCATGTTCAAAGGGGTTCGATGTTCATAAAAAGGGCATCTATACCTTTGCATATTACTCTTTCTGCACCAGTTCACATGGAAACAAACTTGTGGGGCATGTGGTGCCTGACCTTGATAACAACAGTATCAAATGATTCATAGGAAATATGGCACTGATTATAAATGAGAGCCACTTCCTGATTTCCACCACTTATGGTGTAATGTCCATCTTATGGTTTGAAATTAGCACAAATTAAAGTCATGAGATGATTAAATAATAGAGACACAAGGTCACTAATAAGAGTACAGTTGAGTTATAATGTAATTCGGTGAATTGCCAAGAAAGATAAAGTCTGTTCATTATGCTATGTTTTAATGTCCTTCAATAACTGCTGAGTCACAGGCAACACCCATAATCTCGTCAGTAGATGCTGTTTGTGATCCACCTTGTGCTCCTGCTTGGCGATGTTGTCCAGCGAGAGGGACAGCAGGAAGTTCTTGGCCCCGACAAAGAGACGGCCTCTTTCTTCATCCAGCAGCAGAGCACTGAAGCAGCAGGAGCGCTCGAGCTCGTACCGCCGCACACCATGGAACTGCTGCAACTCTGAAATCAGAACAGATATACAGAATTATAAAGGGTGGGGGTTTTCAGTCCCATTAAATGTGATACACTGACCGCTTCCAGTTTATGATTGACTTTGGATATTTCATTGTTGTAATGGTTCCCTGCGACGTCCACACAGCAGATTAGATTCTAAGTATTGGATGTCAGTGTGAGTGTGAATATGCTATGGCTCATTTATGCTAAACTTTAGATACATATACAGAACAGGACAGAGCTTTATGTCCTTACCCTGTGTTCAATTCGTCCATATTTGTGCACATCCTCTGAAGCTTATGGCAGCAGATGAAACAGACAAACTGGAGAAGTACCACCAGACATTGTGAGGTGTAGAACAGCCAATAGTTCAAATGAGACGACCATTGGACACGAGAATGGAATTTTAACAATGGCAGAACCTACCAACTCCCAAGAGTTTGGAAACTGGTAAGAGATTACAGGCATCTATCTGTCTGAGCATTTGTATGTCTTTCTTAAGAGGAACCGTGTCACAACCACTGTCAGTTTGGTCACTGCAGATTCATTTCCAACCTACGATCAACCTCTTATAATCAGAAGTCACAATCTCTGATATTGTTTTGTCTTTACTGAAGAGACAAGTAACAGTAAACCATGACCTGAGAAATATTTTAAAGAATCAGAGCTAAAACAAACTCAAGTAATCAGAGTGCTCAGATCCGAATTGGCCACTGGGCTACAACATGCCATGTGGTTGATGAAGAAGAATACCATTTAATTTGAGAGTTTAAAGACCATTTCTGATGTGTGTCCCAAGGCCAGTGAATTTTTAACAGTAAGGACAAAATCCTCTGTCAGCAATGACTATATTGGTTTCAATGGGGGAAATGGTGTCATTGCTGTTTCCAAACTGGCAAGAACAAGTCCGAGGGAACAGTGCCCAGGAAAATTCCGCTTGTATTTGTAAACTTATGCTCTAATAGTTACACCAGTGGAAAAAAAAACAGTACTCTTGGCCTGAGAAGTTGAAAAAATAAAGTGTCTGCATCCTCCCCTGCTGGCCTGGCTTAAACCAAGTGCTCAAGAAAGAAATGACACAGGCCTTTGCTTAGACATTTAAATGGCTTTATTAGTCTTCCATTGTTCTAATGTGAATTTATAACTTTAATTAAGTCCCAGACACCACCCAAAAGCCGCCTGTATGACATCAGGGACTTGCAGGTCTACTGCTCTTGTTTCATATAAATGTGCCATTTTCAGCAAATGTGTTATCATTCAGCACTGTACTGTTGTGTCCATAAAATCTGAGGCCCAAAGAAAAAACATTATTAAAAATGAGTAAATGTTATATATAATATAAAGTTAACAACTTCTAAATTAATTTAAATGGCTTTGTGTTTGTTAAGTTTCTCAAATTCAGCATTTCATTCATCAACCTTTCAAAGGCCATGAAGTGTGTTCCTGGGGTTTAGTGGCCATATTACAAAACAAACCAACAACGCTTACAACTTTTTCTTTTAAGCAATTGAAGCCTTCATTAATTTCATGAAATTAAGTTAAATGGTTCTGTGAGCAACTCTCTCCAATGATAAAACTACAGACATGGCAGTACAAGTACCTCGGTTTTGTTCATATAAAACTCACCAACACACATTTTTTAGCTTTCAACTTTCCTAGTTGTAATCTTGTGCCTGTCTAATCATCGCGCTGGTCTGTTCTGCTCTTTTTACAGACGTGTCACAACCCCTCAACTGATCTAAAGGTTAATCAACTACAATGGATAATAATTACAATGGTTGAGAAAAAATCCTTTGCAGGGGGTGTGTGTTTAATTTTGGTTAAAAATGTCAAAGGAAGTTCCTTCTGGAACAGATACACTGTCACTACTATGTTAGCAGTATAATGTATAATGACGGTATAATGTACAGTATACGTGTATACTGTATATATTTTCAAATAATAATATTGGCATGCTTTAATCCTAATAATACAGTCATACAGGCAGACTGTGGTTGGCACAATTGTTATCCCTTGACCTGCACTGCTAAATGAGCCATAAACTACTCCCCTGGGACTTGAGTGTCAATGTAAGCAGTTATATTAATGACATACCAAATTACATAGCCTATTACTGAAGGACTTATTCAATTAAAATAGTAAATGATCCTAGAATGAGGTTGTTCATTAACCAGGCACATCTGATGCTCAGCAGTACTAGCAGATGGCTGTTCTTAGCTAAGTTCTGTTTTACTGCATAAAACCAATGTTATTTCAGTGATGTATGATGGATCTCTTTTAGTCCTTCATGTGTCAACCAGAACTAAAATATTGTGCTGTCTTCCAAACCTTACTGCTACATGTTCAGATGAAATTAAAGGGCGCACATATCTCAACTGGATAGATGGCCTCCAGCCTCATGTCCTTGGTGAGTTAGTTCAGCCAGTAACTGCCAGCATTCAGTGATGGAACACATCCCTGGTTTATGTGGTTATGCTGTGCACCGAGCTACATTCTGCAAACTCACAAAACTTTAGATGAAACACAATACCATTCCTCAGTGTGTACGCTGTTTGTGTGCGTGCGTGTGTGTGTGTGTGTGGCCGCCACAAATTACACTTGGCTACTGTTCAGGGCTGTTTACTTTGAAAAGCGATATGGTTGAATATCTCATGAAGCTGTGTGTTTGTGTATGTGTGTAGGCTTGGTTTTATATCCTGGGGACCTGAACCTAAATACACACTGATTCACAGGGACTTGTGTCATTGTGGGGACAAACATTTAGGTTTCTGCAAAAACTTAGGTTGGGACTTGGCTTTAGAGTTAGAAATATTGTATTGTGATGGTTAAGGTTGTAGTAAGGAGTTAAGGAATGTGGAAAACCAATGAGTTTACTGTACTACAAGTACTTTGAAGAAATCCATAGCTTTTTGGAGCAGTGGAGACATAAACCACTTTTACATAAAAATACGCAGGTATATGCAAGTCTTTTAAATGCAGCTATTGGCCAGGAGAGGACTTTGCCTCTCTGTTTTTATTCCCCCAGGAGCGTCTTGTTAACATCAAGAAGGCACCGAAAGCTGAGTCTACTGCAGAGTCATTTGACCCGGGAGTGAATGCCAATTGAATCTATTCCCATTGCAGACATAAGCCAGATGTTAGTGGGTTTTTTGACCAGTGAAAAAGGGGTTATGGACTCACTCCTGCATGCAAACAAAATTTCCCTCCTTCAGAAAGCTTTGGTTCTTACCTTTGTATGAGAGCTTCATGCGTGGTGAGGAGGATGAGGAGGAGGTGGAAGAAGAGGAGGATGAAGATGAAGTGCGGGTCATGGTGCTGGAGGACGCGTGGGCGGCGGCCAGACCCAGCAGGAAGAGAGAGCTGCAGGTGACCATCATGGCCGCCATCATCATCATCATGGTCATCATCTTGACACGTTGAGAGTAAGCGCTTTTCTTTCAACGGCTGCAATGGCTGCTAGCCTGTAAAGTGATTTTTTGGTAGTTTGTAGTTTTTGTCCTTGATTTCACTGACCATTAATGTCCAATTACTTTCAGCTAGTTTTGTTTTAGCTTTTTATCTTCGACCTTTTGGAGTTTCAGTCTCCGGTCTTCCTTCTTAGCATTCAGTGTAATCTTCACAATGGCCTCCTTGCTTCTTAAGAGTTTGTTTTGGTATATCCAGTGCTCCTCTGTGAAAGACGACTGAGTTCACCTCTCACATTCAAAATGGGACCAAGACGTCACACATGGAAATCGTAACCTAAAAATAGAGACAGAAAGGGAGAGGATTTAGAAATGGACATCACAAGCATTTGTTTGGTTGTGCCAAGGATGCCACTACGCACACACACACACACACACACACACACACACACACACACACACACACACACACACACAGAGGCGTCTGAAGTTTATTTAGTCAGAGGCAGATTGATGCCTCTGCCAGGCTGAGTAAATGCCAACCTCCATTGTGGCAACACCACTATAATCCCTTCACATTACAGCAAGACATAAAGGGTGTATCCAAAACACACACACACACACACACACACACACACACACACACACACACAGAGACCATGGTGATGAATACTGTGTATGTCTGATAGAGATATGCCAAGCCATGCACAATATCTGTGTCTGTGGCACCGCCAACTCAGAGTGGCTTCCCCCTCTCTCTCTCCCTCTCCCTCTCTCTTCTGCTCGCTCACACTCCCTCGTTCCCTCCGCACTGGCAGAAGGTGTCACCAGATGAGATCTCTTCATCGCCGAGGACTGATGAGACGACATTGATGTGGATGGATGAGTGCATCGGCTCTCAACAGAAAGTCACTTGTGAGTGAGTCTGGCAGCACACAGCCAAAGACTGTTGGCTTTTGTAATGAGATTTGCTGCCAATATTGAATTACACAGTAATAAATAAACAACATAACAGGTTATTCAAAGGTTCACCATGTTTTTTTTTTATAAATGTGGTTTACACGTGGCTTCCACTGCAGTCTCTGTTTGTGAGTGTGCGGGGACTTTTAGCATGTGCACAGAGGACAGAAAAAGAATCTCTATAAAGTTAACTGAGAGTCAGATTTAAAGGGACAGATTTCTTATTGTTTTCGGAAAAATCCCCAATAACCGGGTGTCTCTGTTGTGAGTGTGTCGCTGTAAGCCACAACTCTGCCACAGGAGCAGTAATGAGGTTACTGCCTCATAAGCCTAAATGTATATAAACATAGTGTCATAAAAAGCTTGCACGGGGACACACACCTCTCTTTCAGGACTTCGGACTCTGCGGTCAGCAGGAACAATAAAGCCTTTGAGTAGAAACAGTCTCCTTTATTCTATTACACCTCACAGTTGGCACTGAGTCAGGAACAAGCAGACTGTCTGTTTTTCTCCCTATTCACTTTCAGTCTGTTTCTTCCAGCCCATCTAAGAATTTCCTCAACCGCTCTCATACATGTGCCCCTCTCTGTAAAATCAACTGCCCTGTCAAATTCAGGCTGAACTCTACCCTTGTTTTCTTTATATGGTATTTTTCAACCATGGAAACAGCAACCTAAATGTGCAACACTTTCACGGTCAAGGAGCTAAAACACTCGGAACAGGAGCTGATTTCCAAATGATCTCTCAAATCGGCGCAAGTATGCAACCGTTATCCACAACCTGAAACCATATGGGCTGGATGCAGTGTGCACTTGGACTTCTGGTGACAGGAATGCACTGACACCCTGCTGCCATAGTCTCAACTGAGCTGATACTGTGTTAAACCAGAAGTTAATGTAACATCTGCAATAATATATAGCCCCAAAAAATGTGTCTTGAATGACCCACAAGATGTCGCCTATAGGCACTGGCTCAGGGGGTAGAGAGGGGCTTCCACTAATTTGTTAGTTAATTTGTTTCCTGTTGTATAACACTTTGAATTTTATCCCTTGTTTTCTTGTTGTGCAGCAGCTTGTATTTTGTGTTGAAAAGTTATTATTATAAATAAGAAGGTTGGTAGTTCGATCCCCAGCTCCTTTAGTCTGCTTTCCGAAGTGTCCTGAGGCAAGATACTGAAACAAGCTGATACCATAAAATCTCCCTGATTTCTACGTATAAAAGTGCGGTATGAACGTGTGATTGGCTGACTGGACTTCCAAGACTGGAAAACTGCATAGTCCATTTATTAAGAGTAAAAATGATTACTGTGCATATTCTAACAATGGAGAAACTCTAGATGTCCTGACTTGGACTGGCGATTGGTGATCGAGCACTGACAGAAGTGCAGTTTTCATGTGGTCTTTAAAAAAAGTTTTCAGTTAAATCCCCATTCATTTCAAGTTGGCACATTTTTACACCAGTGTCAGAATTTCGAAAAACCACAGAAAGCTGCAGTGTTCACTTTTAGGCACATGCGAAACTGAAACACACAAAGATGAGAGTATATGCACACAAACTCTGCACTCACAGACCAGGCTGTTGGCACAGAGTTTTATAAATAATGGAGCTATTGAGGCGTGGAGACAGGAGAGCTCTCATAAGCTCACGGCTCCCAGGCCACAACAGAACAGGACAGTGCTGAACAGGAGCATCAACTCCCACATATACCCTGCAGTATGTAAACACACACACACACACACACACACTCAGGAATGGACAAAAGCCCAAATGCAAGCCTTGATGGGCCCAGAACCTGCCATCCTCTGCCACAACTCACTGTTTCAGCAGCGCACAAAGAGGTGTTGTAGAGTTTGAATGGCAAGGGCTGCTTTTACAGCTCTGGACGACTAAAAAACGATCAACGATCAACGATCAACGTGACAGAAGTTCTGGAAAAATGTCTATTAAAGTGTTGTATTGTTTGTTTGTGTGAGGTCAGAAAAAGAAGCCGAGTGTGTGTTTTCACGGTTCTGCACTGAGGTGCAAAGATGATGCAGTAATTTCAAGAAAAGGACGTCAGTGCTCTTGACAGCTGCAGCGCGGTGACACACAAAACAGAAACACTCACGCACAATGTACGTCACAGTCCCCGGGAGTGACAAGGGCAGCAGTGAAGCCCTACACTCCTGTCTGCTGCTATAAAAGGAACGAGCGTCCCATTGTTCCTTGGAGTCTCCCCGAGCTCTGTGTGTGTGTGTGTGTGTGTGTGTGTGTGTGTGTGTGTGTGTGTGTGTGTGTGTGTGTGTGTGTGTGTGTGTGTGTGTGTGTGCGTGTGTGTGTGTGTGCGTCCTCTAAATCATCATGACTTGAAGAGGCCATTGATGTTCCTCGCCTCATCCCAGAGTCTAAGCAGAGCACTCAGACACATACACACACACACAGGTTTGTGCAGCTTAGGAATGTGCATTGACTTTAATTTATTGTGGACAGCCTAGAAAAAAACATATCCTTAACCTTAACCAATTTATACACAACCACAATCCTCATCTTACACCTAAACTAAACCAGGAGCTCTAATGAGTTTATCCTCATCAGGACTGAACTACTGGTCCTGACAAGGTCAGTGTTTAAGGCCCTTAAGAGGTAACACAAATTACTGCACACACATTAACAATATATTCATGAGTGCAATAATCCTCACATAAACTGCTGTACCTCAACACTTAGATCAGCAAGCAAGCACACACATGCACACACACACACACACACACACACACACACACATCCAAGAATACACAAACTCCATAATGCATCTTAATAAAAAGCCATTGGACCCGCTGACACTTGCATTCAGTTCAGCATCAATAGACACAGAGCGGGGCATGCCAAGAGGGAGTGGATTAAAAATAAAGAGAAAGACAGAGAGAGACAGATTCCTGTGGGGAGGGGGGCATACAAAGCGTTCCGCCTGCAGGGTGAGCCGGGCTTTTCAGAGTGAGGTTAGAGTGCAACACTGCAGTACAGCCTGCAATAATGAGGGAATGTATATCAGTAGTTTAACCTGTCGCCCTCCACTACCACAGGTTAGAGAGAAGAAGGGAGATAAAAAGACGCTGAGGGCCTGATGGGAATGACCCGTCAGAGAGAGAGCGATACCCAAGGAGGAGAGGAGAGAGAGAGAGGAAGGGGTGGAAAAAGCCATAAAGAACAGTGCTTTGAGGAATCATTGGAGGGTGATGAGGGCACTTTGGACAAAAAGAAGGAAGCAAGAACAGTTAAATAAGATAGCGAGAGAGAGCAGAGACAAGGGCATTAAGAGAGTGGGAGAAGAATAGGGGAAACCAACCAAATAACAGAAAGAAAAGTGGGAAAGCATGAGACAATGAGATGGAGAAAGAAACTGTGGAGTAGTAAAAAAAAGGTGCATGAAGCATCCCTCCATCCTGCACATACTGATAAAAGAGCTGCAACAGAAAGTAAGACAGGGGGACATTGGAAGGGAGGGAAAGAGAGGATGGAGAGGAAGAGAAAGCAAAAGGTTACGGCAGGAAAGAAAAGCGGGAGGGAGGACAAAGAATCAGAACAGGAGGGAGGGAGGACATTGTACAGTACCACTTCAGCTCTGCAGCTTGCCTGCATGCATACAGTCCCACGGAAGGACAGAATGTAAAGGAGGGAGGGATGGAGAAGAAAACGAGCCAGGCGAGAGGTGATGGAGAGAAAGGAGCCAATTGTTTTGCCTGCAGGGAGAAAAGAGTTTCCCTGGCCTGCGACCAACAAGTCTGAGCCTCCCTGCGATGGAGAAATGAAAGTAAGGGAGGGAGGGATAGATTGAGGGATGAAGAGGAAGAATGAAGGGAGGGAGGGCTCGTAGCTTTACAAGAAGAAAAAAAAAATGAAACAGAGGGTTGCTGGTGGCTTTCGCACCGGATTGTCAGGTAGGTAGGTGGTGGGGGGGGGGAGGCGCAGGGGGGGGGGGGGGGGGGGGGGGGGGGGGGTGGAAGGATGAAGAAATTAATTCAATGAGAATTTGAGGAGAAGAACAATTAAATTTCATCGTCCAGCACCTCAGGCAAAGTCCTAACATTGTTCTGCCCTGCTGGTCTGATTAAGGAGCGTTTTTGATGCATCTAAATATAAAATTACAAGCTGCAGAGCATTTCCTACTGAGAGACCATTCGTAGGTGGACCATTACGAGTGACCAATACAAACAGTGGAAGGAAAAAAACCCACTAAACTGGCTAACTGGCTATGGCAGTGTGTTTTCCTTTGCCTTATGTCATTTGCCTCGGAAGTTATAGCAGAAACGGGCAAACGCACAGCTAAAGCGGATATGACACAATTTAAGGGTGACCAAAATGAGGTTGAATAAATTGTGAACATTGAACATTGAACATTGTTTGAGTCGTCTTTTAGATGTCTTGCTGAATAATTGTTAGATATTTTATCTGTTAATTCAAGTCAGCTCTGAGGGTGAGCCAGGTTACAACAAGCAGAGACAGAGAAACAGAAGGGAGGGTGAGATGGGTAATTTAATCACCTTTTGAATCCTTGATTTCCTGATTTCCCCAAAAAACTGAAAAACTTGAAAAGAGAAATTTGGATGAACAGCAATACAAAAAAGAAATAAGTAAAACTGAGGCGCATCAAGCAAAGTCTGATTTCTAAAGCAAATGCAGCTGTGGCAGTATTATCTGTTCGAAGCATGAGAGGGTTTTGCTTATGTCGAGAAGAATGAGCTGAGCTGTGCCCCTGGAAGAAGAAGCAAATGCTGATTAGGACAGACCACCTACTGAGAGAAAAGTTAAAGTAAGTACAGGGTCATATTCTATATCATGACTGTGTTAATATAGAACTCATAATTGTATTCATCATGCGAGGCAGAGCACAAGACTGAAGGTGAAAGTTGGAAACAAGCCTTTAAAGTGGTTTACACAGGAGAACATGAAGGTAAAAGCTCAGTCATATGAAGGTTCAGAAAAGAGCTCAAGAATAATCTCAATATCCACTGTAATGCAGCTTATAGATGTATGGACTTTTTTCAGTGGAGGGTCTTATGACAAAGCTATGGAGTAAATGAAAGTCACACACACACACACACACACACACACACACACACACACACACACACACAAAGGAAAGTGACACAGCTAGAAGTGACTACAAGCCTTAATGGGATTTAAGGTAGAAAAAAACAAAGTGAGAAAGGGAAAGCAGAGACTCGGCTCTGAAGGAGCTGGAGAGGCTACAGCTCTCTGCTGGTTACTGGTATCAAGCCATCTGGCCCAGCATCATGAATGGAAAGTTTCCCAGCCTGCAAACCCATGGCTATAGCATTTGTTCTGTTTGGCTGAAATCATTTCAGTGGTCAAAGTCTGAATGGGGAAAAATGGAAGACGTGGAGTCAACCAGACTCATGCGCTGATCTCCACAGTGCAAAAGTTTCATCTGGATATCTCTTTGTCTGATCTTTATGTCAGTTCTGCCTGCACCGAGTGGAGAGAGGTGATTGAATTAATATTATTGTGGACATCTTGATATATTACGAAGAAGAAACATAATAAAATCCTATTGGAGACCTGCCTCACAGTGGTCATGCAGCCTAAACCTCTTGTCTGCTGTAGTAGCCATGGGAAGAGACAATGAAGGAGCCACTAAGGCGATGTCAGCCTGCTGGTATCTGGTAGACGGCCATTTGGCTGCGTTACATGCAGAAGCCGCGGTAAGTCAGGACCTTACAGAGCTGCCTCTGGTCTCCTGACTGGAGCTGCTCCAAACAGCTCTGTGAGGGGAGACAACTCATTCTGCTGTATGGAAGCAACAGAGGCAATTCAAACCGGTTCTCTGAGGAAGGAGCCCACATGTCATCGGCATGATTTGTAAAACGATACGTGGGTTTGTAATGGAACTGCTCCGCAATGTGAGCTCAACAGAATCAACTTTACGGCTGAGCAGAAGTTATTATTTCATAGCCGTGCGATTCAGATTTCCAGCCACATCAGAATCATCTTTTGTGTGCACAGTCATACAAGCAAGTCATTTAAGTGTGTACCACAGAAAAAGGGTTTTAGCACACTTTTTAGCACACTTTCAAGTCAGGATGAACTCACCTCTCCATCCGTTTCCAGGGGAACCAAATTCCAAAAGAGTTTAGAACATTCCAGGTCGGGATCAGCATCCACCTGAGCCCAATGTGCCTCCAACAGCACTGACCGTTTCCATAGTTACAGTCCTGCTTATTGCTCTTCAAACTCTCAGTTTTTCCATTGCAATGAAAAAGAAAACAAAACGTCCATATGAGGCAATACCTCTTGATTCCTCACTCACATTAGAGAGTGCTTCACACACACCTACACACACTCACTGAGCTCTTTCTATGTGCTTGCAAAAGAGCCATTCTCAAGCTTGAGCATGTCTGAATACAATGTGAATGAACCAAGAAGTTCATCAGGCATCAGGTGGAAATAACTCATTGTGAAGCTTCAACTCCATAAAAAGTAAGGAAGAATGAAACAAAGTTCGAGGCAGGTGGAAGTTACTGCAAAAATGTGAAAAAAGTGGTAATTCCGGTGGTGGCGATGGTGCCTGGAGGGCAGAAAAAGAGCAGCTGCGGAGTCACAGTTTGGTGCAAAAGTGTCCAGTGAGACTTTTAAAGGAAGAGAAAGTCCAAAAGGCAGCCGGAGTGCAAGTTAAACGGCAGCGCAGTGAGATCTGAGTATTCCCCTGTCTGCAGTCAACTCCACTGATGAACAGCTCCACTCCAGCTCCACTTAGAAAAACACACAACCCTGTGCACACACATAAAACCTCCTCTCAACACACACACGCGAAGAGTTTGCACACACACAGTTTTCACTGGAGCTGAGCAGAGAAGTGCTCAGAGGGCGAGCAGGCAGGAATAATGGACTTAATTCAAGAGGGGAGCGAGAAAGCGAGAGAGAGAGGGAGGGGTTGAAGGGAGGAGGGAAAGGTGGGAGGTAAGAGGAGGGGAGTGGAAATGGGCAGGGACATGTACTGTGCTGTTCTCAGTGTGTTTATGTGCTACTGTGTTGGTACCTGTGTACATTTTTTGTTTTTATAATCCATGATTGATGACTTTGTTGTGAACATGGAACCTTGAGTCCTGTGATGTAGCTTCGAGTCAGTTTAATCAGACTGTGGGTTATCATGAGAGAAATGTGGTGAAATTCAAAACCATCCGTCCTGGGTCACACTATCATTTAGTGTACACACAATGCAGCTGATGCAGGGTTTTGGAGACTAAAGACAGTCTGCATCAAAAGCTTGGGACCTACTTCTCTCAATGTGATTGCTGCTACTGACGTATAAGGCAAATCACTAGGTCTTTATTTCTATACTCATTTTGATTTGAAAACACCAGATTTATGGAGAAAAAAAAAACAAAAAAGGAGAATTTTACTGTTGATTATTCCTGTGAATCTGTACATGAAGTATGTGACTCAAACGTCCACCTACGCAACAATCTTGTCATATATTTGATTTCCACATAGACTGTATATAAAGATGGACGACATGAAAGCTCCCCAACAGTGGAGCCAAAGGATCTCGATCACCACCTGGTGGCTGGCTGCCGTATATGGTCATAAATCCCGCCTTATCCATGTTAGTGGATGGGACATGGACCAAACTATTATTTGATGCTATAAAAACTGGGTGCAATATATATCATTAGGACCTCGCTACTGTGGCTGAATGCCCAGACTACTTTTTTATCTGGACCCATCTCAGACAGTGCAACATGTGATGAACCAGGACATTGTTGTTTGCACAATGTGTAGATGCCTCAAGTCACAAAAAAAGGTTTAAGACATGACTTTTTACTCATGACTCGCCTCAAACAAAACGCAAAAGTATTGTTGGCATAGAAAATCCTGATGCATGAAGATAACAGAGTAGTTTGGATAAAATCACTACAAACACAAACATAGAGGGATAAATGTGCAAAGAGAGAGATTTTCAGATACTAGAGATGAACTGTATGCTGGTGTGGATGACATAATGCCTGATGAGCTACTGTACATCCAGTAACAGGGTAATTGGTATTCAATTATACTATATGAGGGTTTACATCATCATCTGCTCTTATCAAAGTTGAAGTATGGGTCAGCTTTTCATGACGAGATGCACAAGTGTAGGAAAACCACGAGGAGAAAAGTTTTTTATGAAAGTAACATGAAGATGAGATCTTGTTGGTTGGACCAAAAGACTGTGGGTTTCACACTCTCGCCCCAGTAGACTTGAAAGCTGGTAATAAAAGTTTGGATTTTCTCTTATTTTCTCTCGGAGAATTGCTTTGGTTTGCAACAGTACCGTTTCAGTGCAGCTGAGTTTTCCTTTGATGACAAGTTTTCACGAGGGTAAACGTATCAAAGAGTCCATTCAACTTGCAAAACAGCTCCTGCAGCATAAAATGCTCCTCCGCTGTCCACTGATACAGCATGCTCAAGTTCCAGACACTGGCTTCACTATGACTTCACAGAACAATAAAATATCCTCAAGGAGCTCTAGAGCTGTGAGGAGGATGTGGTTTGTCTCACTACGGCGTCGAAGCTGCACGCTGTCGACATGGTCCATACATTGCACTGACTGTGTGGATGTGGCAGGCAGATGTGCACCTGGTCCATCAAACAGTTGGCCCTTAATAAACTAAACTCATAGTGTAACACTTATTATTCTATGTATGTGTGTGTGTGTGTCTCTGCCTATCTTTTTTTCCCAGTTGCAGTGCTCCTTTAATCTTCATTCCAATGGCAGGTGCGGCACTGCGCCTGGCAACTGACACACACACACACACACACACACACACCTAGAAACCCACTCTTACTGGGTATGGAGAGGTCATGGGTCTCACATTAGGGGTTGTCTGTGAATGTATTTTTGTGAGCGTGTGTGTTGTATCCAAGTATGCCTGCATTTTTAAACACAATGCACACTTGCCTTCAATCACTTAAACACGTTCATGCACATGAGCATGTGCACAATGAATCCTGTCGGTGAGTGAGGGTGTGTGGGTGTTTGTGCTGTATGTTTTTTAGCCCATTGGCCGCCCTCCTGCTGACCTGTCTGTCATAAAGCAGTCTGATGTCTCTACAGGCTGCAGTGTGAGCACTGTGATCCCCGACAAAGGCTTTTGTCTTAGCTGAAGCCTCTGTGCTATTGAAGCAGATGAGGGCTTAGCCTTCTAATAGCATCTTTGTGAATCTTTGTTTTATTGGAAGTCGATGAACCGAAATGATCTTTAGATTGTGCTGAGACCTCATTCAGACCAGCGTCTCCCACGTAGGGATCTCCCACTGTGGTCTTTTTTGTCTTTTTATGAATGAATTTAGATACATGAATATATATTTTTCAACAAAAAACTCACTTGAGTTACTGTGTAGCCTACAACAGGTCGGCAATTACATGAGTCAAGTAATTCAACAATATTTAACAGATAAATCAAGAATTTCTACTGTGCTTTGTATGGTGTTCTGCATTGTTCTGTATGATGTGAAGGAGGCAGAGTCAGTCTGAACTGATATTTGTTGCAGAAGGGTTTGGACATTGGGAATTGATCCTGCATATTAGGAGAGAGTAGGAGAGTGGGGGGTTGTAGGGGGATAAGGGAGGTGCCATCCATTTAAACCAAAATACCAAAAATGTATCCCCCTTGCTAATCTTGGTCTGTGGCAGGTATGCCAGATTCAGTATGAACTAAATAGATATAACTTTGTGACCTCCCACACACCCACCATGATGAATCAGCTCAAAGAATTGATCATCTGGAGATAATGTCTAAAGTTATATTCACCCCAAGCTTGGAAAAAAGGCATCCATCCTCCCTGGTAAAAACAAAAAACATATATAGCCTAATACCTAAACAGAAACATTCTATAACAGGTGACTTTGCAAAGTGTGTCGACTGGATTGGGTTGATTCCCATGTTGTGTTCACTGATTTCATAAAATGATACTATTGTTTTTCATCATGTGTTTTATGTTGTGCAACCAGACGAGCAGTGATGCTCACATGACTGGACTACTTATTGAACACTATATAAGCAATGCTAACTGTGTACTTCCAGAATGTTCCATTTTACCTGCCATAAGTTTATTCTCAAAATGTTGATGTTTTTTTTTAACACCAAAGAGCATTGGTGGTTGATAAGATGATTAACTTATACACTGAATGTGTTATTGTATAATGCTAAGTACGTATGTATATTACACAACGTCATACACCTTGACCACACATGGTCTCACATGGTCTTACCCAAACTGTTTATTTAATTCCATAAACATGTCTCTATAGCACTTACAAATTCCAGGGGATATACTGTCCTGCTGTGTTATTATCTAATCAGCAGTAACAGTAACACTAACGTGAGGGTGAATGCACAGTGGCAGCTGACAAGAAACTTGTCTACGTTCATCTTATGTCACTGAACAGAAATATTTATTCAGGCAGAAAGCTGGCTTCTTACGCTAAGAGCCAGATCTTTCTTAGGCATTTACAATGAGGTATTCCAACTTCCAAAACATATTACACTCGTATTTATGTAGCCGTGAATCAATTTTGAAGGTAACCTGAAACAAAACACTCACAATACAAGAAAAATACAAGTGCTTCAGTGTTGGAAGGTCACGCGTCATTGAAATCAATGGTAGTTTGTTAACTTTTAACACTGAGCCTACGAACACAACTGCTGAGGAAGCAAAGTATTATGGTTGGAAGAGAATCACTCAGCGAAATATTTATCTCACATTGTAATTTTAACAACTGAAGATGTGTTTTGGATTGTTGCCATGATGCTCACCAGCCTCCAGCTTGAGTTCCTACTCTCTGGTGTAGAAGAGCACAGTGTAGCTGTGTCTGCTTTTGAAAGGACCTGGCCAGTGAATGTGTTTGTAACTAGGTGAGGGAAAATTTCCTATGAAGATGGACTCCAGATAATTTAACATAATCTGATCCTGGGTGCTGCTCCTCTAACGTCAACATGAAATAACGTTTGGGTTTGGTTTATGAAAACTTTGATTGTGTTTAATGTACTGTGGCAAACCTGGGCGTTCATTTCTCGCAGATGATGACATGGGTGAATGACCCATTCAGGGGACATCATACATTTAGGTATTCGCTGCTGTTGCCCTTCATTCTCGACCAAATTGTCTTAGTTACTCTTTAAATCCAGCTGCATAGCTGAGAAGACTCCATGGGTCTATATTACATATACTATATTCCACTAAGTGGTGTTACATACTGACCCAACATAAAACAAATCAATTATGCAAACTTCTGCTTTTAACCCATCCGTAGGTGGACATAGCACACTGAACATGGCACAAGGGCAGTGACCACATGGCAGCGCCTGGGGAGCAGATGTTAGAGGGGAGCAAGGTGCCTTGCTCAGGGGCACTTAGACAGGGAGAGGAGTGTCCATCTGTCCATCCTCTTGGACTTGAACAGATCCATTGTCTGGTCCATCCTCTGGTCCAGTTATCCTGTTTACCAGTCCGTGGCCCTGAACCAGTGACCTTCCAGTCCGATTTGTCCCTCTTCTCTAACCACTAGTCCACAGCCTCTCCCTTTGTTGCTCATAATGATAATAAAACCTCCAGGACGAATGCAGTCAGGCAGATTCTTCAAAAGCGCAGTAAGGACAATGAATAAAGTGTCTTTGCAGCCGGACAACCGGTGCAGTAAAGTGAGTGTGATACTGAGGTGGGGAGACACCTGCCAACATTACATGTGTTGCATTGTGAACATTTGCTTAACAGATGCAGAAATATCTGGGCCTGGATGCCAGGGCTGTAAAATTAGCAGCATGAATAACACTGAGAGAACGCTGAACTTTTTTTCTTTCCCTGTGTGTTCTGGGGGGGTGTTACATACTGACCCAACATAAAACAAATACCAGTACTAAGTGGATCATTAGCATCATTGCAACTATGGAGCCATTTATACCAGCATTAACACTATACTTATCTTCATTGTGCGTGTGTGTGTGTTTGTAAGTGCGTGCAGGGAATTTTAATAGAAACCACAGCAATGCAGCAGGAACTGAAAACAAACTATTATGTTTGGATGAGGTTAAACAAAAAAGCTATTCGGGTGGTTTTGTTGGGCTTTCTGCATGAAGTGACAACAGTAATGTGACGCTGCATCTGTGCAGCTGGAAATAAAAGAAAACAACTGAAAGTGGGAAATGAGGGATGAAGGGTAGAACTGAAAGAAATAATTTAATGAAGCAATGAAGGAGAACAGATGAGAGAATAGAAAAAAGGAGAGGAAACTAAAGACACCACATGGAAACATTAACTACTCTTTGTATTCAGGCTGGCTATCCATATCCAGTTGTGCTTTATGTGTCCTGACAGGTCGTCCATGACACGGTCCCCTGACCTCCTGACACCACAGGGATTATGGGGCCTCAGTGGAGAGTGACAGGAGTGGAAAAGAGAGAGAGTTACAGTTAGAGGGGGGGAGCGAGAGAGAAGGGTTTTGCTTGGGAATCCTTGGGGCTCAGAAACCTGTAATCCTCCCTGTTTCACTTTGATGTGATCACACCCAACTGAAAGGATGGAGGATGCAGGGGCTGTTGGGTTAGCATGTCAGGAGGGCAGGGTGGGTGGGGGGGACCGACTGTATAGTGCCAGGAGGCTCAGAGGTGGGACACACAATCTCACACACTCTCACAGGCATGCAGTCACACACCATCTGGCTCCGAGGGTCGGCGGGTGGATAAGACCACCTTCAAATATAAGCACGGCTTTAGTGACACATTTCCACACACACACACACACCTTAGAGCAGGTTCTGAAGGTCACCCAGTGGATTACTGCACCTTGCATGACTACGGCTTTGTCTTTCACGTACACACACACACACACACACACACCAACTTGCAATAAGATGTATTTCCCAGTGGAATGCACATTGCTCCACCAGTTCCCACCACTATTAACTCTAGATGGCTGCTCACCAGTTGATGAAGGCAAGTTTCTACTGGCAGTGGAAAAGAAATCAATATATCGACAATGTCTGAATGTTCCTTCCTATAGTGGTTTTTACGCACAGTGTTTTACTTTGATAGCTTCTGTGAGAATATGTCTCAAGTCTTACCTTCGCTGTTTGTTGGTTGGTTTGTGTGTTTGTTTGTTTCAAAAGTTTACACAAAAAAAGATCAGGGGGCGGATCCAGGAATTTTCTTTTCACTTTCTCGACCATTTAAAATTTATCAGGTATATTTAAGGTACTGATAGCAATGAGTAGGGCTATCAATATCATGATTATTTCAAACTTTTGTTAAATGAGTATAGCGGAAATCCAAGAGTTCCTGAATGCACGCATTGGGGAAAGTTAGCCAGATTGAAGTGGTTATACATGTCTGTTTCGGTACATGTGAAATTTGGTGCAGCTTGACTGAATTTAAGGAGACTGTTGGGCCTTGGCGGAGGTACGTGCTCTACTGAGTGCCATATATTGACAAAGTTGTTGGTTTGTCTTAAGCAACTGATACAGTACACAATAAATCTGTACATGGAGGAACTCAGACTAAAGAATCAGATTTACAGGCATGAACTGCTTTCGAGCCAAAAAGGCTGCACCAAACCCTGTAATTCTGAGCTTCACTTTAATCAGACCTGTGCTGTTGGTACTGTGCTGCCACTCTGAGAGACCTTCAGCACAGATCACAGTGAGGACGATGAAAGACAGAAACCAGGGAAAACACCTACTAAAAGATAGAAGCTTTAAACATCAGCCTTCACAGACAGTAAACTCAGATTTACAGTTTTTAGAAGCCCACACATGCGTTGTACCTGCATGCTGCTAAGGATGTTTTCACACCTGTACATCCTTTGTATAGTACGACAAAGACAAACAGACTGAGAAATTCTGAGCATTAATAACTATAATAATAATATTATAACTAATTATTATCACGACTGATACTTTCTTTGTGAGCTCTTTGTGCCACCACAGTGCAAGTGCAACTAACAATGTGCCACTATGGTGGTTAAAGTCCCTGAATTCTTATTTCATGGGGACATTTGTAAGTTAAATATTATAATAATGGTTAAAGCAACTCAGTGATGACTAAGTGATGAAGAATATCAGTCAGCAGCTCCTCGACCTGTATTAGTATCTGTGTTGACTCCTCATCTTTAGTTACACTGGGCTGGTTAGAACATAAAGTGGACTCAGTTATATCAAATGTGAAAACCAAATCTACAAATCCAAACTGTAGTTGACATTTTCTTTCGACATGTAAACATTTTTTACAAATACTTGGATTGGACATTTTTGCTGAAAAGCACACAGATACAGCAAATAGAGCTGCACGTGATCGCACATACACACACACATACGCACACACACACACACTCACACACACAGTGAAGTGCTGCTGTGCTCCCTCATTAAGGCCTGAGATGTGATAGCAGTGAGCAGACCCAACGAAATGATTCCTGATCCTGATGGGCACTGATCCAACCAGACAGGCTGCTCTCAGCACCAGCATGGATTAATAATACACACACACACACACAGGCACACGCACACACACACACACACACACACACACACACACACACACACACACACACACACACACCATATACACGAGTACATTCCTCTCAAGGGGTTGTTGAGACCATATTGTGCAGCTAGTGTGTGAGTGTGCACATAAACTCTCAGGGGAAATCTGGGGCGAGCTCAGAATGGGCAGATTTCTCTGGAACATCCTGACACACACACACACACAGGTGACTCTCCTTGTCACAACATGCAACATACATGAACACACACACATATGTGCACTGTCTGACACTCATTTTGCAGTGTGAGCAGCAGTAGTCTTATAAATCACAAAAAATGAAAACCTATTATTTCATTTTCCGCACACTTTTGACAAAATGTAATTTTCTTAAATGTACCTTTCCTTCTCTTTAGCTTTTCTGATAAATCTGAAACCGTCAAAGTAAAACCTGTCATGTGTCATAAAAAAGTCACATTCCTCTCATACTAAGGTGCTATGGATGGAAAAATTGCTCTGCTATTAAAACCCTTTTAAATGCTGAATCAAGCTCACATTCATTGTGGGAGACACAGAATGAGCTGGAAAATTAGCTGAAAAACTACAAATCTGTCTGTGTCTGACCAAACTGGATTCTGATAGAAACATGTTTATGAACATGTTATATCAAAACAAATCAATGTTAGAGCTTAAATCTAAGAGAGTCTCACAGGTGAAATTGAGAACTGCTCTGCCTTTATTAAACACTACTATAGCTTTATCCATACTATTACGTTTTAGTTTGGAAATGACGTTTTTATCATTGTAAAATGCAGAATTTGACTCCACAAAGACAACAGGGTCATTAAACCTTGTTACCAATAATATCTGTGTCTGCCCACCAAGACTTAAACGCAGCCCTGGAATTTTCTAATTAAAACGGGATCAGCAGCGTTTCCAAACTTCTCAGTTTCTGTGTAGAGTGGACGCCAGCTGATCCGTAGTGGAGTTGCTGCTTTTTCATATGAAAATGTAGCAGTATTGATGTAGCACATGCAACCTAATCCAGTCATCTATCTGGTCTAATCTGCACTCTCCTTAAATGTTTAACTAAGACATAAACAAATGTTTTTGATATGGTAAAGACTTCAGGTTTCACGATTGAATTTTTCACTTTTAAGGGTCAAAACATCATAGAATTATCCCATTAATGGGAAAAGATTACAACACACTCTGGATTCTTTGTTCACAAAACATTTAAGCAACAGACCATGCACACCTTCATCCAGCAGCTTGCTGTCCTCTGACAGACATGTAGAGCAGCAACAACACAAACAGACACACACACACACACACTTAAACACACAGTCTGTGATCATAACTGCTGCAGCAGATTACTCGAGTGGTTAAAGTACTTTCAGCTTTGCCATAATTGTGATTTCACTTTTAGACATAGGCTGTCAAAACAGCTGCTCAGACACAAACACTTAACTCCCACAAACACACACACACTCACACATGCCCATATTTCTCAGGTGTATGAGCGCTGTCTGTGTCTGGCGGGGCCAGAAATCCCCACCATCAACCAGTAATTGAAGACAGTCAGTGATGGTGGGAGAAAAAAAAGGATGAATGAATGAGAGGAGAGGGATTGATGAGTGAGATGTGAGATGATGTGCAGAAGATTTTGTACCATCTATTTGGATGCTCATTGCCCTAAGTGCATCTCTGGCTACGCTGAGTTACAGACAGCAGCTGAGGCCACCCATAGTGCACCTGGAAAGTTATTCCTTCACAACCAAAGTACAGGCAGAGAACAGGGAGGGTGATAAAGGAGTGGAACAGGAACTCCAACTAAAAAAAATGATTAGATGATGAGAAAAGAGCAGGATATAGAGAAAACCACAGAGCCCACACACACTCCTACTCTTTCCTTTTTCCTTTTCTATTAAATTGTTGCAGATTTCTGTCCCTCATTTGTTCATTTGAAATGTCCACTCTCTCTGTCCATGACACTTGCCCAAGATCCGCCCACCACTGGGCAGGTGAGTCGTTTTAACTTTTTAAATGTTCTGTTGACCCATGGAGAAGGAAAGACCTACTTTTCCACTGGAACAATGGGACGTTTATCGCAAAGTATAATGCGAATTTGGCTCCGAAAGAGGAAAATTTGACATGTTTGGACTTTTAATGCTGCTTAGACCTTGTGCAAAAATCCTGACTGGAGAACAAAGGCTTTTTAACAACCGCACTCAGTGCAAATGGCAAAGCTATTGGAGAACACTTGAGTTCACATTTATTCCAGACAAAAAGGAGTCTGTCGGCCAGTTTGACACACACACACACACACACACAAGTGACACAGGGTGTGATTTCAGGTTGCCGCGGAAACACGGGAAATCACCTCGTTATCACAGAGGCAACAGCTGTCATTAACATAGCCCCCAAATCACAGAGACCGAACACACACACACACACACTGAAAAAAAAGTCTAAACGCACTGAAATGAAAATCTGGATTCTATGCATTTTTAAATAAGTGCGCAATGTGTTTCATTTTCATCTGGAGCCAACTTCAGCCTAAGACAGAAAAAGCCTGTTCTGCTTTAAACAAGCACGTCGAGCTCAAGATGTCCAGTCCCAGCAGCTGGCAGTCAGGAGGAATATTCGTGGTCTCGCACAACAATCTGGAGCTTTTCTGTTAAACTGTTAAATTTGTATCAGTGTGTCTGCATCAGGAAGTAATCTGTCTTCCCCAGTTTTAAAAAAATAAACCTGTTTTTTCATCTGTAAATGCTGCCTCACTGGCGGCTGTGTGTCAACCTATTTTTAAGGCTAAAAATTATGGAAATAATGTGCTGTCACTATTTCAAGCAGAACCTGGTAGTTTAGGCTATTTCTGGTGCTAAATTTGGTCAAATATACAACTTGGTCCACAAATATCACGAGGTCATTTCTCCACCGCAGCCTCTTTCTCCAGGCTCCCCCAGGTAGTCGGCCAAGAGGAGGAAGATTAGAGTGCTCTAAGTAATGGGCTGTCCTGACCAAACAAACTGTCATTTCCCTCTGTTTTGGCTCAGCCCCTCTTTCCTTCCCTCCGTCCCTCTCGCCCTCCCTCCCTCTTTTTGGAGCCAACGTGTCAAGGGGAAAAAACAAAGCTGTTTAAACTGTTTAACTGTGAGCAGCGTGAAGCCCCGAAGACAGCTGGAGGTTGGAGAAGGAAGGATGAAAGACATGCTAAGACCAAACATTAGAGGAGAAACTATAATGACAGATCTTTACATTTCAGCTGATATAGCCACACGTTATTTACATGGCAGATATGCGGTCCTCAAGTCAGTTTGAAAAGTTACAGGCCATATTTATGTAAATCCCCAAATCATATACTGGGACTACAGTCCACATGCAACATCTTGATATAGAGATACATAACTCTCTGTGGATAAGTTACTATATGTATGTTTGATATGTTCAATACTAATAAACATGCCACTTTTAGATTTGCATAAAAAAAACCTGCCACCAGAATCAGCACAGGCCAGACAAACAGCCCATTGGGTTTAGACTGGGCACGATTTTTGTATTTCATGAGATGCATGAATTCAGCCAAATGTTTCCTTACTTCCTGTTTGCAGAGATATCATAATCACCATAAAGACCATCACAGACTCTGACATTATCAAACTTATGTCTGTGATATAATAAATAAATAGTCTCTCTTCATAATTAATAGCTCAACTTACGTTTAAAGTGATGCTCACTTAACTCTCAGAATCCATATCCGAGGAATAGATTATCTAGTTTCTGTGTCTAGTTTGACCAACAGTCCACGTGAGAGTAAAAGAATCAGAACACGTTGACAAATCCATTGGCTATTGACATTCATATGCAGAGAGCTGTTAGAGATCAGCCAAAATGTCAGCTGGAACTAAAACACCTACAAAATGATGACTGTTTGTGTTTCGACAGAAGACACTAGTTGGACTGTAAACAGTGAATGGGAAATGGAAGAAAAGTGTTTTGACCCAGATATCCACAGTCTACACTGGAAGGAATATCGGCCCTTGCTCCAGGGGCTAATTAGTCATCACTCCAGGATTTTTCAGTTGGGGACTTATGTCCCTTACACATAATATGCACCACATGAAAACATCTTCCATGTTGCATCATACAAAATGGCTATTATAAAGCGTCATCCTGGACCTGAACATGAAGGAAACATAAGTGGGGATGAAAAACACTGAGGAAAGGAGACGAACAGAAACTGAAATGACAATCAACAGTTCTGATCAACAAGTACGGTACATCCACACCAGGACGGGACACATTCAGCCCGACAGACAGAGCAGACAGAATGGTTTGAGTTAATGCTCAGCCAAGTAACACAGACACTGTTCTTTGCTTTGCTCTTAGGTCTTTAAAATGATTAATTACACAGTTCTCATGACTTGAACTTTAAGCCTCAGTGTTCTCCCCGCAGTGTGGAACTTGCAAGACGTAGCTCTTCATGTGTCTCTGAACTTACAGAGGAGATTATCTTCGGCTGCATTAACACTAGAAGATCTATGTTGGATTTAGTTTTATCATTTGAGGAGGATGTGTCACAAGACAAAAGCAAAGTAAAATAAATTAGTAAAGATTTGCTTGTGTTGTGACATAAAAAAAAAACTAAACATCAACATCCCCACTGCTACACTGGGTCAACCACAGATCACATGTCAACAGTTTTTATAGGAACTATTCAATTTGTGGAAAGAATCTTCCATTGAAATGTTTTACTCTTGAAATGAATGTTTCCATTTAAATGAAAACCTCTTTTAGTCCCAAATCTTCTTAAGTAAAAAGGATACTTTAGCTGTTGCTCCCTCTGATCGACGCCTGGTTTCAAAAACAGATTAATCAAGAGGCCTGAGTGCTGATACGCCTAATGCAGTAACTGTGTGCCCTGATACACAGTCCCTCTCTCTGTAAGCGAAACCACAAAGACATTAATGCCAAGACGCCACAGCCAGCTTGGCCAACGTGACTACTCCCGAACACATTAAGTACACAGCCTGCAGCCTCCTCGCTCTGACCTCAGCAGACCCACTACCAATAAAATAGACAACTGTGTAGTGCTTCTCCTCATGTGTTATTACTTTAATGTGATTCCCCAATTTGGCTGAATCCCACCATATATCTCCTCCAAAACGTGCCAAACAGTTTGAGTGAAACAACATGAGAGATAGAGACGATGACGTGGAAAAGAAGATTTGTGAGATGCGTGCGGGGGTAGTCTATCTTTATGTAGACTTCCGAGGACATTCTTGGAAAGTGGTGTTATGGTTAATGTCAAATTGAATTCAGTTTAAGATTTTGGCCATAGAGGGACCTCACAAGTTTATGAAAAATATATATATATATATATATATATATATATATATATGTATGTGTACTTGATTAACCACAGTGTAGGGACTCATATCTTTATGGTTGACAAAAACGTGGTCCCCTCAAAGTTAATCCTCATTTTAAGTGTGTGTTTGTGTGTGTGTGTGTGGTGTGTGTGTGTGTGTGTGTGTGTGTGTGTGTGTGTGGTGTGTGTGTGTGTGTGTGTGTGTGTGTGTGTGTGTGTTTGTGTGTGTGTGTGTGTGTGTGTGTGTGTGTGTATACTGTTTGTTGCCTCTTTAGGACATTTTTATATAAACACCGACCTTGTTAGGACCGGTAGACTGCATGGGGACCAGACCCTGGTCCTAATGAGGTACAACTTAATTTCTGATGTCCTGGTTAGGGTTAGGGATAAGATGTGAATTGGGGTCAGGTTAAGGTTAGGGTAAGGCATGAATTGGTCATGGTTAAAGTTGGGGTTAAGGTTTTTGTTACACTGTCTGGAATGAGAAAGGTTCTCTGTGTGTTGGCCCTGTGAAATTAATGAAAGTCCTTATAAGGATAGTTACACAAGCGTGTGTGTGTGAGTGTAGGATGGATGTGATGTTAAACCTGACGATGTTTTGGTCACTTGAGGGCAACAGAAACACAACATTGAAATATAATCACTTTCTAAGTAGATATGGTAACCTTTTAATCAAACCGTTATTTTTAATATATACCCAGAAGATACTGACCCACATTAGCACTGATTTAGTAATTTAAAACTGATGTAAATTATTCACTGTCTTTTTTGCTTTGTTTTTCTTCTTCACAAACTCCTGAGGGGACTATCTGATCTTTTAGCTGCTAAACCTTCACCGTTTAGTCACCGTTGATGTCTGTTTGCTATTTGGTTCTGCACGAGAGTAGTGTGCATTGGGTTTTTAGCACAGTGAGTTTTTTAGTTGAAAACAGCTGCCTGCTGCACCCAAAACCAATGCTGATGGAAGCAGTGACAGCGAACAAAAACAGTCAAGTTGTGGCCCAGAAAACCAGAGCAATGAGCCGAGAGCGGCTGAAACCCATAGAGCTGAGGCTAACAGCAGAGTCAGGGGGCCAATATCTGAGTTTGTCACCATAAGGGACCTCTTCCACATACGAGTGGTCCTCCGTTGTTAACATAATAAACTGACGGTCCTTAGTCAAAAGCTGAAGTGAGGCCTGTGTGATTTGTTCATCTGTTGATCATTAGTCAGATTCTGCCTGTGAATCTCTCTCTGTCCTGCTTTATGTCTCACTGCTCGTTCCTCGCTTTGTTTAGAAGTTCTTATCCTACTTTGGCCTCTGTTCTTTGCCGTTTATCTTATTTAAATCACTTTAATCACGTTTTTTTTCTTTCTATTTGCTCTTACTTCTTCATTTGTCCTCTGTCCTTGTGTTCTGCCAAAACCCTCTGTTGTGATACTTTTATGAAAGGAAGTGCACTAAGACAATCAGGACCAAAGTTCATAAAAAGAAATGATTCAATACAGGTTTGTTAGAATTGTTGGCTGACAATAAGAGGGATGCCATCTTTCAGCTGCCTGGTGTAGGTAAACACACAAAGAAGCAAATGTAATGTACAAAGTGATTTCTCAGTTAAAGCTTTTTCACTTGATAAATTATTGGCAGAAGCCGAGAGATGGTAATTTTCAATTTTCCACTCAGGCTTTCAGAGAATATTATGACATAAAAGACACAGCTCTGCTCTCGTAAAATCTATTCTACCATAAAACAAGTGTGTGTGTGCTGTGTTTGCACTCCAGGTATTACTGATATTGTGGGGCCCTTCTGTTAACATTTATTCATAAGTTCCGATTTTGGTTAATTTTAGGTTCAGGGTTAGATTTAGGCAAGTGGTAACTATGGTCAAGGTTCAAGTAGGTCTCCAGGAAATGAATGTTAGTCAGTGTAATGTCCTATGAAGTCATGGAAACACAATTTTGCATCTGTGTGTGCATGTGTGTGTGCGTGTGTGTGTGCGTGTGTGTCGGCAGCTCCCATTATAACACAACCGATCCAGAGTTTCCAGTGACTAGCAGTGTGTGTGCAAACTGTACATTTGTTCTGTCGTTGAAGTGTGTTTTGCATGTAACCTCATATAACCCTAGCATGGGCTGGTCTACCAGTGTATTAGGATATTGAAAGAACATTGCCTGTGGTTTACCAAAGCTTGGCCAAGCTCTCGAAAGAAAGATTCTGAGTTTTGAATAGAGAAGTAACGAGCCAACATGTTGTAAAGGTTCCCTTCACCACAAACTTGTCATGTTATGCAAAATTTACACGCTGCTTATTTTCACTTGCTTACGTCTTTGGTTTTCTTTTCGCTTCTTTTTTTTTACTTCTACTTTTACATATGTTTGAGGATTTACATTTGCAAGCAGACACAAGTGGTGCAGCTTGTTGATTATCCTATAAACAGTGAAAACTAATGCTAACATGCTAACGTGTTAATGTTTTTTCAGATTCTTTCTTGCAACTCAGAAGTGTAACTGTAGCAAAAACAGCACAATGGGGTGATTCCTAATGTAAGACAGATGCATGGAGGGAGACGTCTATCAAGGCCACCACAGCGAACCCTGCAGCATGTCGGTCAACAGCGAGCCGCCTCTCTTGCCATGTGTTTGAGGAAGAATTGTAAAATAGGTGGTGCCGTTCAGCATTGTAAATACATGGTCGGGACTTCACTGAGTGCTGGTTAGGGGAAAAAATGAGGGAGTAAAGCTGTGAATAAGTCATCCACTGGTGAGGGAAACCATACACACAAACACACACGCACAGTCTGGCAGCAGCTCCTGACCACAATAGCATGATGCCATTTGGAGGCACTCAGAAAGGGATTCTCTCTTCTCCTCTTTTTCTTCCTGCTCCTTGTTGTTCTGTCTTTCCGCCTCATTCAATGAGATTTTTATCTTTATTTGCCTCATCTCGATTAATTGTTCCATTTCTTTCCTCCTTTGCCTCCTTCTTTTTTCTTCTTCCTCCCTTCGTGTTCTCAACCTTCCAACCCACATGATCTCCTTCTATTTCTTTTCCACTCAAAACATGATTGTAAAATCAGATAAAATAAAGCTAACTGTGAAGGCAGACCATACCCATTGTGGTTCATTATTTTTGTCTTTCTCATTTCAACGGATTTTTCCAAATGCAGCCTCCGTCCATCACATCCACTCCATCCCACAGATGGGCAACCCATCAGGCACAATAGGATCTGCTCTCACTGACTACCAGTCGTATCTGCACTCTGTCCAAAGCTGGATAAACCTGCTGCACCTGCAACAGAGATCCACAGGAGATGGACAATTCTCACTGGTTTTTAATAGGCTACTTCATCTCTAATGAGTCTCTGATTTTGGGACTTCCTTGTTTTACTTTTGGCCGCAAATAAATCAGATGATATTATGAGAATAAATCATACGACAATTGGAACGAGTGCTGATCTGCTTATGTTCCTATATGTGAAAGCCAGACTAAACACATATGGTAGAATAGTCTAGGGGAGTCCGCAGGCAGTAGCTTTCACTTAACTCTTTCCCTTATCAACTCTCTGACCCAGTGCCGAGCTAAGGATAACGATATATTCACTGTCAACACTGAAAATTAGGACAGTTGTGTATTCTGTCATGGTGCAATGCATTGACTCATGCTCAAGTGCAAATGGCCACTGCTAGTGTGGAGAATAATGCAGGTGGCTCTTTTAAAACTGTGTTGTATGTGCAGGGGTATTGTCCCACTCCAGCAGCTTATTACACCTCCTCAAACTCTTCTTTGTTCCTCAAAATCACATATTCAAAATGTTTGTCGTGAAGAAATTCCCCTGTGACTTGGATATATGAATATGCCAATATTGCCGCGCCCCCATTCCCCATCTCGCTACCATCACAGCTCCCTGAAGCTGAGGAGCTCCAACCACAATTTGACAGGATGGTTCCTTAGGTTTGTGACATCTCAAACCCAGGCTGATTAAATCAGTTTTTGTCAGACTGGAATTTGTGTTGAAGTAGAAATACTCCATGTAAAAATATGTCTTTTGTAGGGTTTTTCTTTATAGTCTGAAAGCAGACGTGTCATGTGCCTACCAAAGCAGCGTGAGCTGAAGCACAGGAAACACGTTAACATGTTTGAAAACCAAATTTTCACCAGCGGGGGACTTTCAGGAGACAAATAGTCAAGGGACTGATCTCCTAGTACACTTCTGTCAACTCCAATATCTAGTGTCTGCAATTCATCCACATCCACATCCACCCTTCATGACAATCTCAGAGTACAAAGATTTTCAAATTTTTATGTGTCACAAGAATGAGCTCAAACTTTGCTAAACTGTATTATTCCGTTTGTGGGATGTTGTGATTTTGAATTGATGCATTCCAGAATAACTTCTTTCTCCTCTGCTGCATCTTACTAAGCATAGCTTTCCTCTGTAATCTGATTACTGGTGCCTGTTTGATAGTGGCTGGTGGGTGATATAATAGAACTTCAGTGACTCCTCCATGAGTGTGTGTTTCAACAAAAATCTGAGCTGTAGGGCCAGACACACTTAATTAGGTTAGTCAAACAACATGTGCACTATAGACAGAGAGCGGCAGCAACAAAAACACGGAGCTGGAAGATGAGACGGAGCGAAGAGAGATGGATGATAAAACCACGAGAGGAAGGGGAAGAGAGAGAGCGCAGAGGGAGGCAGGACACAGAGGAAGGAATAATACTGCAAACTCATAAACCACCTTATTTCTTTTTTTCCTTCTCTCTTCATGACACTTCTCACTCCTCTGCCATCCTGCTGCTCTCATCCTGCCAAATACCAGAGTCCCACTTGGAACGTCACAGAAATACATCAGTCAGGGTAACGACCTGTGACATTTTACTGTATATTGTAAATGTCTGGATTCCTGCTCACTCTAACCACCAGCACATATGGTGTAACAGCAGCTGAATGTACACCTGTCTATGACAGCTTCTGTTTGTCTAATGTTGGTTGTGAGACTCACAGTTTATTATTTTCGCTGGCAAGTGAAACTCTCACACATTGTCAGACTATTAAAGAAAACAACATTTGTAATTGAAGTAAAACAACAAGCTGTAAGTGCAGCAGTCGCCAAGGTTCTTCTACTGGTTAAGCTAAGGGGGAAAAGCTACGGGGGAAAAAAACAGTAGGTAAGAAGTTGTGCCACTGAGTTCACCCATGTAGAAACACCTTTAATCAAACTACTTTTATGTTCCAGTTTCTTTTCTTTTGTTCCGAGACAACACCAACCCCAGTGGAGTGTTTATCCCAAACACTCAGTGCCAGGTACAGAGCGGAGAAACCCCAAGATGACCTGGTGGCTGAACTGTTGAGGTGACCACCCCAACATGAAACTAATTAAATGTAGTTCACACACACAGAAGAGAGCAGAGTCACACATCTTTCTCTCAGATCTCCACATGACTAGTTCACAAAGGATCCAGAGTCCAGAAACATGGATGTTTCTGTCAAATCACTGAGGGCTACTAAATACCTGTCAGGAGACCCAAATAGAAGTTAAAAAAAATGTGTGCAATCCTTTTACACTTTATATTCTGCTCACACTTTTCATATTCATTTTACAATATGTATATTCTATCTCTTCTATTTTATATATATATTTTATATTTCTTTGTTTGTATTGGATGTTTACTTATTTACTGTTTTACCGAGGTCTCTATTTAGCATTAGCCAGGTCTGGCAAAAATGTCAGCAATTTTGTAATATTTCATGCTGGATAGTCCCACAAGTAAAATGGTGAAATGCACCATATGCAAGACTTCAGTTTTGTGGGTTGGCACTAGTGTTGAAACTACAACAATAGTAGTTTAATAAAGCATTTGAAGAACCACTTCCATACAGGATTAGTGGCATACAGCTGTTAAAATAAGTTATATATTTTGTTGTTGTTTTTTTAAATGCAGTTGTATCGGATCAGTTGGAATAAGTAAAGTCCAGGTAATGTAATCTGTATTGGAAAGGAAAAAAATGGATACAGTCTTGGAGCAGATACATCAGCTGCCCATAGAAAAGTATACACTTTATACTGTACAGAGCATGTACAGAGACACAGAGGCCTCAGCATAGTGTCTGGTTCTCAGGCAGACAGAGCAGTGGGAGTGGTACACCATCCACACTGCTCCCCTTATTCACCCCGCCTAATTAATTAACACACTTAACGAGTTCATACTTAACGAGTTCGGCCTCAACACTGCCACTAATTGGCCATGTCAGAATGCATGTGTCCCGTGCTAATTGGCTCTTTGATTGGGGCTTCATGGAATTAATTAGCCAATTAACCACTTCAGTCTGCCAGTTCAGCCTCACTGTGGCTTATGCTCCCGATTTGGGTTGGATTAGTCAGTGGTGCAGCACAGATTAGAAAATACACCACTGTCTGTCTGCCAAACTCAAGCTATAAAAGACACAGTGGGGAACTGTAATGTCGTCATGTTGCTGCATTAGATTCTGAGAACATCCTGAGTATGGTTAGATATATATTGGGTTGTACAACGATAAGAACGGCTGTTTTTGTGTTTGAGGCAAACTGGTAGTTAAAATTTAACATATAAATGGTGTTTACAGTATACTCCCGGGTCCGGGAGCAGCAGCTGCCAGGTTCCGAGGCTGCCGGCTCCCCACTCTCAGTTATTGTTAGGACATTTGCCGCATGCCCTAATGTTGTGATTCTTTTATGTTTAATGTAGCCACACTTTAGACCATTTAGCTTTGGAGGTTTGTTGTCGTGTTGTATTGAGTTTGAGCTATCTACTGGCTAACTGTAGGCTAATGTTACACACTGCCATGGCCAAGTTACAACGAGAGTTAAGTGTAATGCTAACTAGACTCGTGTGGACTTTTACGTTGCCTGTCAGCAGGACAACTGTTTCAGTACAGAGCTCGGGCACTGAAATGAGACACCGAGATCTATGTTGTGATTCGGTCTAGTTGGCACCGACCATGTAGGAACCTTTCAGCACCAACCCTAAACCTGAACCACCAAGAACAGAGACACAGCTAAATATTGACTTTTGAAGAGCATGGCACGGTAAAGGGGGAATGGAGCAATGTAAAGGTGGGTCAGATGGTTAGACAAACTGTCCTCGGTCTATGAGGTTTGTAATTTGAATTCTCACAGCAGCCCTAAACTTCTGAGAGGGAACAGTAAGAATGTGTCCAGTTGTTCTCATGCCTCCCTTAAACATTATCAAGATTCCTTGTTGAAAACAAATGGGACAGCTTCATAGACACAACTGTCTCTGTGGTCCCCATGAAGAATGCTATCAATGAGCTCAAGCCTTTGTAGGCAAGCAGAAGGTCAACTGTAGATATGTGTGGCTGTAAGTGCCACAATGTAGAAACACAATGAGAAATGTGTCTGATCTCTTTCACACCCAACAAACCCCTACAGTGAATTCTTTTGATTCTGCTGTCAGGGAAAAGTTATTTCCCGAAAATCAACTCTTGGAAACAGGGTGTCCAATCAATTTTATTGCCATGTGATACTACAAATGTTAAAGCATCAACAATAGAACCAGGTTCCTAACTTCACTAAGGCATAAAAGTGTAACTGCTTCAGAAAGGATTGAGATATTTAAATTTGAAGATAATTTAGAAGATGACAGATGGGATTGGTTACAAATCCAACAGCAGCTTTGGCTCATTTCATTTACAACATGTTTTAAATATTTTCATGGTGAATTAGGAATAAACAACTGTGCTTCAAGTTAATAAACTCTCCAGGCTTTAAAGAAAAACTGCCACTGAATTTACCTGGACACTATCGTGGATGTAATAAAGTACATTCATGTTTTTGTCTGTGTTTGTTAATTAACAGGATTATGCATAAAAACTGCTCAACTGATTTCAAATGAAACTTTGTGGAGGGGTGGGGCATGACCCAAGGATGAACCCATCCCATTTTGGTGTGGGTCCAGATCAGTGGGCGGATCCAGGATTGTTTTTAAACTCTTTTTAACAGTTTGAGACAGAGCGTCTCTCTGCATTTTCGTTGATTTCTCAGATCTTGATGGAAAAAAAGGAAATGTTTAGGGGACTGTTGCAGATTCAACTACAATTTCCGATGTAGTGAATGCTGTGGGGTTAGGGTTAGGGTGAGAATGTTGGGCCTTGGTGGATGAATGCACTGTATTGAGTGCCATTCTAGAGTTTTCATTGACGTCGGTTTGTTTGTTAGTTACTTATCAGTATTACCCATGAACTACTGACCTGATTTCTATGAAATGTTATGGATGGATGGAGCATGATAAAAGGATCCAGATAAAAGGGCAGATCTAGAAACTTTTTTCACTTTCTTTAACATGGTGAGATAAAGTGTTAGCTTTAGTGTAGGTATTTGTTCTCCGAGTGCCCTTCTACTCAACAGATGCTCTACAGCTGAATAGCTGATATACTATGAAACCACTCTTATACAATCCCTTGTAACAACTGCTGAGGTGACGAGAAATAGCTTTAGTTTAGGTTATTAGAGCAGTGAATGGCTGTCAATGGCTTCAGTCCTAGAGTAGCTCATCATCCTCTCAGAAAAAAATAGTGTATAATCCAACGGTGCAAACTGGGATTTGAGACCACTTAGGAAGATGACAGATGGGATTGGTAACAAATCCCCTTATCCCCAGCTCACTTCATTTCCATAAGTGTCAACTTGCCTGAAGTCGCGTAGGGAGCAGAGAGCAGAGAGAGATGAATTTTGTGAATTTGCAATAAAACATGCAACTCTCATTGCCTCATCGGTCAAAGTTGCATGCTGGGAAATGCATCCCACAGTGCAACGTTGCTGAGTCTCAGCAACGAGACAGGGTGTTTGCTGTCAGCAGTTTGGGAATATGCAGGGCGCAGATGAGCATGTGTTAAAAGATAAAGTCTCTTTAGTCTGAGAGTGTGAAGGGATTTGAAATCCCCCGCTAATAACACTAATAAATTCATACATGCAACACACACACACCAAGGCAAAATACATGAGCAACACAAGACCCCAAAAGAGGTAAGCAGCAAGAAGGTAATAAGCTTCACTGTGTGAGGTGTAGTCATAGTGAGAGGTTTTACACACACACACACACACACACACACACAGGAATGGATTAGAGGATTTGGGGATTCACATCTACTCTCTCTCTCTCTCTCTCTGTCAAAGAGAGTACATGTGATACAGGTTGCTCACTAAAAGAAGCATAGCAGAGAGTGTGAGACAATGATGGAGATCATGAAACAGGGGGACAGCATAATTGGTCGAGGCAAGAGAAGAGTGTGAAGGTGTGAATGAAAGAGTGAGGAGAAGAAGGGAAGAGCGGGGAGGAGAGCTCCACCAGCAGTGTTGTGTATGGTGGAGGTTTTCATAGGAGAAGGAATGCAGTCAGGGATTCTTTTAATTCTCCAAACTCCGCCTCAGTGCCCAGCCTACTCACCCGTCCTCACACACACACACACACACCGACACACACTGACACACACGCACACACACACTGTAGTTACATCCACATACCAGTCATTCTCTCTGCACAATGCTCCATTGCCAACCACCAGAAGATCCCTTGCTGCTTTTCCTTGCTAACCTGCAAGCTCAGCTCAGGCCTCTATTAACAGAAATGACCTCATGAAATATTTTTCCGAAGCCACGTCCAAGTCCAGTCAATATGATTCATTTAACCCTCCTGCAGCACGCTCATCATAAAACTCAGGAAAGGACACAGAAATGTCTCTTTATTTGTTGGGTTCTTGCCGACTGCTCATCTTCCCTCCTTCATGTGGAACAGAGCTGTTGTGTCACATAAGGTCAGATACTGAACAGCAGTGCTGCATGTTTCAAAACAACATCCATTCATTAAACTGAGCTTTTGTCTGGTTGATTATTATTTTGTATTCATTACTTTATATTTGGAATGTTACAGCACTGTTTGAGTATTATATTCAATGATGTTTAATAAGTGAATGTTTGAAAAAGGTGAAAAAGGCTTGCAGGATTGTTTGCAGTCCGACAACATAACGTTTGAACGACAAGGACGTTCATTTTGCTGGTTTACAACGTGAAACTAGAACTGATCAGATCAAATGTTAACGGTGCAACAAAGACATGAACCTTGGATTGGAGTTTCCAGTGTAAAAGAGGCCCTCAGTTTCTTAAGTTTAGGCATTTCCGAATTGAAATACTATTCATTTTATACAAATTGGAGTAATTCACATGATCACAACTCAATTTTACTTTGGTAATTTACTTTACTTTTGGGTAACTGTAATTGGTACCCCTATTTGAATTTCCTGTTTAAAACACACCAGGTTTCTGATTCCTTTATTTTATTAAACTCTCTTTATCTTTATTCCACATGACAGCCTCCTCCATACTGCTTGTAGTCACAGGGAGCCCAAGGACATTGTTCTGAATTATCAACCATATGACTCAAGTGCATCTGAAGAACACGTACCTTCATAATGGTTTGCATTGTTTTTACTATGGGCTACACAGTCGAGCATCTGACTCCTCAGAGACACATGCATGAGAAGACAAATCCACCTCCATGATAAAAGAAGTTTCTCCTGTTATCTGATGGATATAAAGCACATTCTCGTACCTTATATCAATATGGCAGCGTTGGCCAGGATATGTTGGTATAAAGCAGTTGCCAATAGTTTGTGATCAACTGGAATCAGTAGCAGTCATCTGGCTCTGATTAGCCGCCACACAGTAGCGCTGCAGTGCGTTAGTTTCTAGTTCATCTCAGCCTCCTGCCCTGCTCACAGCTGTGCTCCTTTAAAGCTGCCCTCAGGGTAGGATTCACTGTGCCCAGGTGTGTCCCTCTGTGGGAGCATGTTTGTGTGTGTGTGTGTGTGTGTGTGTGTGTGTGTGTGTGTGTGTGTGTGTGTGTGTGTGTGTGTGTGTGTGTGTGTGTGTTATGTATAGGGTTACTGTGGGGCCCCTGAGTACTGCTGTCTCAGATCGGGGGTGAATCAATGAAACGCAACACTGGCAGATAGCTGACACTTTCTGTTGACACACTGTCATTATACACTCAGCGTAATGTACAGCAGAGCTTATACATTTCATACTGATGTATGATAACATTGACTTTGTTGAACATGAATCAAAAATATGTAGTAGACATCAAGTAAAAACATACAGAGATTCAAGCACCTGTGATTCATACACACACACACACACACACACACACACACACACAGCCATCCTTATTACAACTTTGCTTTTCAACTAAATGCCTAAACACAAACCTACAACTAAGTCTTAAATAGACCTTGACGTTTGTGAGGACCAGCTGAAATGTCCCCACAATGTTAAAAAGTCCTCACAATGATGGCTTTGAACCAAAATTGGCCCTAAAAATATTAGAGAGTTGTGTACACACACACAGACAGACACACACACAGACAGATACAGCCACTGTAAGAATACAGACACAGAGGCGGCAGTCACAGAAACCTGACATCAGATGTCACCTTGTGATGTCTTTCTGTCTCCATTCCATTTTCTGCTATATACCCCCCCCCCTTTCTTTTATCGCTCTCGATTTGTGCAGCGAGTTCCTGTTTCAAAAGGGGAAATTACCTTATTCATACACAAGACACACAATGCCAAAAAACACCAGTTATGCCCTACAGCGCTACTTTTCCCTCCCCATCCCTGAACCTCCTCTTGCTTCCATAATGAGGAGAGCTCTGCTGATGCTGCTGCAGCTTGGCACTGATCACTGACAGCAGCTGAGAGGAGGAGTGACGATTTGTATTTAGGAGTAGAGGAGAGATAACTCAAACCCAGCAAGGAGACTCAGAGGAGAAAGTGATGTCTCGAGTTTTAAAGTTGGACAGGCTGCAATTTTTTTCCTCATCAGCTCTGTCCTCTTCTTCCCTGTCTACTTCTACCACTGTTTTCTCCCTCGCTCTTCTCTGCACATCTCTTTCTTCTATTCTTGCCTTCCCTCGTCTTCTCTTCGTGTACTTCGGTCTTGTCCTTTCCTCTCCTCTTACTTGTTCTTGGTGCTTTTATTATTTAGCCCCTGTCGACCGGAGAACAGGAAACCTTGTCATGCGAAACCGTCTGACGTAGAAGCACGCACACGCAAAAGAACACACACATACACACAAGACAAATACACTCACAAGGAGCAGTCCTGCCGGAGCCACACACACATCCTAATGCTGACACACACAGACCTGCATAGCAAGGTTCCAAATACTGTATACATGAACAAGGCACACACACATGCATGCACACTCCTGACGTTTCTGATGCACATTAGCTAATGTGGAAAGACGGCCGGGCTGAATTACCACTACATCTAATGACTATTTCATGTCAGGATGAGAGAAAGAGCAGAGGCGGAGGACGAGAGGCCAGAGACTGAATACAGGGCTGGGTTCAGCAGATTTGCTTCTGTCTTACCTCCTTTCTTTTTCATCCTCCGTTCTCTGTCCCTCCTCATATATCACAGTGTATAGATGCAGGTTGTTTCTCTTCTTAAATTGTCTATAGGTGTGAATGTGAGTGTGAATGGTTGTTTGTCTCAAACAAACACTGGCAACCTGTCCAGAGTTGTACCCTACCTCTCAGCAGTCAGCATGGATTGGCTCCTGCCCCCTGTGACCCTTAAAGGATAAGTGCTATGGAAAATGGATGTACGGATGGATGCATGGACTGAGTTTCACCTTTAAGAGTTCTCTGAAATATAGAGTTGTTTTCACATGCTGTCAAACATGGAAGCTTGCTGCTCTGTTTACACTGCCCCTTATACCAGTATGCCTTAGTACAAGGTTTAAACCCCTAATTTGGAGGTGGATGGGTGAGATGGAACAATGGTAGAAGGACATTGGTAAAACAGACACGCTCGGGCTGTAGTGAAAATACACTGGGTGCTAACACACTGGGAGTGTGCTGCGTCGCTAATCTGCTGCAACAAATCTTCTGAGGACGTCTTGAGGATACATCTGCAAAACCATCATAACTACATGGACAGGACTGAGCGGTCCTCAATGGTAACCAATGGAGTGAACTGGACTGGGCAGTGGTGACAGGGTGTAATACAGCCTCTGTGACCCTCATCAGCCATTTCACTGAGCTTCTGGGAGGGCAGGTTGAGGAAGGAGGTTGTGGGGGCAGCCAGAAACCCTGCAGGACTTTTGGAAAGACCTCACTCACCACCTCCCGTGGGCTGGGGATCACCTGCAGCTGCTCCGTCAGTCTCCTGCCGTACTCCTGAGCCAAGTTAATAATCTTGGGATTTTAAAACAACGAGGGATGACCTCTGGGGGTCTGAGCAACCACCCGGCTTCAAACTCAATGTGTCTCATATTCGTGCTGTTGTTCAGCTCCTCGGTCTCGAGCAGCTTTGAGCTCAGGGTCATCAACAGAAGGATCAGCTGTTAACTGACGGAAATAATGCAAATCTCCAACAAGTTCATTTTATTGCATTCCCACAGCAGTTATCATAAAGACTCTGCAATAGCACCACTTTTGGAGAACTACTTTTTCCATGCACACCCTCCTTTCCTCAACCGATTAGATTTCCCATTCCATTCCCCCCTTGTTTTAAATTCATGTGTTTGTATAGTTTTTCTTTAGTTTGACGGCATGCTTTAAAATAATGTGCAGATAATGACCTTTAGAGATACCAAATTCTGGAGCCCTGGAACCGTTGTTTGTACTTGGATTAAGCACTTAGATATTTCTCTACATTATATTCATAACACCACAGAAACACACAGTTCCTTAGGCTGATTGTAATCAGTAAGTAAAAGTCAGCTGCCTCAGTCACTATACACATTTATTCAAACTACATTTGGCTTAAGGTTTGTCAATCACTGGGTTTTGCAACTAATTTGAAATAAACCAATATGAAATGTAATGTAGAATGTACCTTGGTAATAGTGTTACAGAGATGATCTGACAACTTCACTGAGTCTTTACAGACCCTCAGAGTTCACATGCAGATGGATGACAGGACCTCACATAAAGCTCACTGAGAGATCATAACACACAGCATGGGATGGAAGTGGTTTCACTTTTACGCCCCACGGTTCATTAGCTTTCAGAGAGGTCGCGCGCACTCGGCTAATAACTGAGCTTGACAATTTCATTCAGCAGGAAGTGAGCATCAGTGTGCAGCTGTCCCCCGTTGTTAAACCTCCTCTGCCACACAGCAGCTCCGCAAGACTGACGGTTGGGTTTTAGGACAGAGTGTGTATGTGTGTTTGCTTGGTATATATCACATGACGAGGAGAAGGAGAATTTAAGAGAATGCAATTAAAAAATATATGTATGATCCATTTTGTGGCCATTTTTAACCATCACAGCTTTTCGCGTCATGATCCAAAACACTTTTAGCTTTTGCTCCTCTCTTTAGTACTACTTTCAAACATTTAAATATTAATGGGACTTTTCAAAACAAGATTTAAACATCAGTCATCTAGAAAATCAAATTAACAATGAAGACCTCAAAATCTGATTTACTTATTGTCCTATATTTTAAAATAATACTCCACTGATAAATAATTAAAAGTGCAAAACTCTACTTTTGTTAACCTTCTATGCCTTTTACTTTTCTACAAATTATATGCTTTAAATGTGCTATATAAATAAATCTGACTTGGTTTGAAAAGCAAGTTATTCAAGGTTGTAAATGGTAAAGATGGTTTGAGTAGAGATGCCATCAAGTCTTACTAAAAATAGCACACATACTGATTTTGAATGTTCAGGGTGAAACTTTCATGTAATTTCAAATGTTAAACTTTCATAAACACATACAGATCCCTGCTTTAGGGATACACTTTGCATCATATGTGTGTGTAAAGTGAAGATGTGTCCAGGTATGTGGTTAAAATCAGCTGCAGCTCAGCAAGTCACAGCCTGCTCCTTTCTTTCCTTTTCTTATATACGAGCAGCTCAAAGACTAAACTACCAGCAAAATGCTGGCCATTCATTATTTCTCTGACTTTCATCTGTCACCATTACTGTCAACACACAGACAAAGACACACACACACACACACACACACACACACACACAGTGCATACCTCATAACACCAAAAACAGATGCTTTTCAGGAAATAATCTTCCGTTCTTTTTCGTGCATTCTTAACTTTAAATTTCAGTGTGTCTGCCAGCTGTTTAATGACAACAGTTATTTTCAAGAGATTACCATGACAAATCTGTGCTAATGTGGATACTACGTCTTAATCTCCATCATATGGGCAGTGTCTGCACAGAAAACAGATACAACTGCATAATAGACTCAATAAAAGGCAAACTGGATGTGTATATAGAAAATGAAGAACTCCAGAATGTAGCAGTGAATGATCATTGCATGCCCTCCTCAAGTTAAAGCAAAAAATATAGATGATTAACAATGTGTCCACTGTAATGTTTGAACAGCACTGAGACAGCTAAAAGCTTTTTCTTGATGTGCCATATGCACGCAAGACTCCTGAGGAGATTCAGAACTGATGTTGTACAGCTGAAGCTGCAAGACATAGAGGTGCTTAGGATGCTTATGTGTCTAATGTGTATTTGCATTAATATTACAGATAACATTTTACTTTATGTTACACATCTGTACTAGTCCCATCCGCAATAGGCCTATCCTTTTTTTTACATAATTGTGAGCAGACATTTCCTCGGTTGTCTCCTATATTCTGTAGAGAATCTTGGATATTTGTCTTTAGGCAAATCGATCAGTTTGGATTTCATTCAGACAACCTCTCCAGCATGGACAAAATAAAGTTCAAATCGAGCTCAAACTATGACATTTTTATACATCAGATTGTTGCTCTGATATTGTGTCATGATGCTGTAAATGTGTTATTATTGCAAGGGCATTATGTAAGTGTTTCCATAAAAAATAGCTTTTTGTGTTACGTTTTTGTATTTGTTGTCATTTATGTGTAGGTCTTGTGTAGGTCTTGGAACACAAGCAATAGTAGATCAAATTGACGTCACAAGAAAATCACATTGAATGATAAATTATTGTGAATCTCATAAGGATGTCAGTAATTTCCTTCACTTTGAAATCCATTATTGTTACAATTAGTATGTAATATTTCACAAATTAATGATCTAGATGACGAAATGGACCTGAAGTTAAACATATAGAAGTTTTCTCTGTATAAGGTGCTGAAATGATAAATGAAGTCGTAGGAAGTGAGGTGGGTGTGTTTATGTTCCCCTCAGGTATGGGTGGTCATCACTTACTGACCTTTTGACATCAACCTTATTAGCAAATGGGTAAATGAAGATTTGACCTGGGTGTACCTGCTCATTACCTCCCTATTACACTATTCATTCAGGGGAAAAGGTTGCAAATGGAACGATGAGTGGAGGACAAGAGGTGGGGATTTGAGGAACAGACAGAGAAGGACAACCTAAACATGAAAGATAAAGTGACACTTGTCTTCTCTTTTCTGAGATAAATAGCTCTAATTACACAAACCTATATATCCCATCATTCAAACTGCTAGAAACGCAGAACCAGAGGAGACCTGCTGCAACACATTTCACATTCATTCATCAATGTCTTCAAAAACGATCCCTTTCTCTTTTTGTTCTCTTTCCTTGGAACTCCTCTTTCAACAACTCAACACAGCAGTCCCATATGGCACATGAGTAATCAATCAAACATAACTGTTCCAAAACTACAAACAAAGGCAAGAAAATGCATATATGCAGGAGGAGATTCCTCTTTTTTAATCTACATGAAAAATTCACAATTTAGTCAGTCATTAAAAGACGAGCGAACACACACACACATGCACACACGCACAAATCCAAGCCTAATGAGGGATGCACGGAGCGGTATATAAACATAGGGTATGAGGCATGAAAGACTCTGCTGTTTGAAGCCCACTCACCCACACATAAAACACCAGTCAGTTCTATTTTCCAGATCCATAGACAGTGGTCACATTAAGGACGGTCAGCTCTGTATTTGAGGATGGCAACTTCTCATTGTAGCCAGTAAAAACAGGTATATGGTATTTCTGTCTCATGTGTGTTTATTTCATCACCACTCAGTCGAGATATTTAATGTTATTTCCAGGTCATTACAGCGGGAGGCGGAGAAAAGGATAGTGACGAGTGTGTGCAGTTGGTCAGGGAGCAGACACATCCTCAATAGACCTGACCAACTGAATGTAATTTAAAGGGACTTTTCATACTGGTTCTCTGATAAGTGAAGGTTTTACAGAAGGTGTAAATCTCTTTTTAAAAATGTTAAAGTTTAAGTTTGTGTTAGTTTTTCTTATGAATTCTGGAACTGATGGTGAATTCAGAAATGTTATCTTAGGTTCACGCTCAACAAGTAGCAGGTTTCATCTCTTAAACTTCCTCTTTTATCTTTACAGTGGATAAAGGAGGAGAAGCATCTGGGGCCCATTATGTTTCTGTTATGGAACATGTGTGATACATTGAACACAAAGTAAAAAGGTATGTATCGTCGACAAAGCCAGATAAATAAATTCTCGGATGAGCTGGAGTTGTTGGGAGTTTATTTAATACCTGCTTTGTCAATCCAGCAAAGTGCATTACAGTCGTCCAGTCTACTGGACATAAAAGCTAGAATCAGTTTTTCAGAGTCAAGCAGAGACGGGAAGCATCTAACATCTTTTATTCAGGATCAGAATTGTATTTTCCACTTTCCTACAAAAACAAAGAGCAGTTGTGAAGTATTTCCACATACTGTACTGGAGGTAACAGCTCTCTACGTGTCCTGCAGCCTCAAGCAAAAGTACCTTATCTGTCCATCTGAAAATGTAATTTCACTAATGGCCACAGCTACTGCCACATACCAAACATGCTTCCTGCACAGAACCTGTCAGGATCCCAGACTGCTGTGCTGCTGTGTGTACATTCAGCGTGCACGAGTGTCTTTCTTTAATTTCAGTCAATGTGTCATAAAAACTCTCCACAGGTCAATGCTCCTGAGGGTTTTTTACACCTCACTGTTATGAGATATAACACATAGCTCCGTAATTTGATATTCTTATTATACACAAAAGGCACAAACACACACACACAGAGAGAGAGAGAGAGAAGTATGCGAGAATGCAAATGTCCAAGCCAGTGGCTCCAGACATTATGTGTGGGCGTGTTGATGCCGTTTACAACACGCAATGGGGAAAAAAAAACCTTGGATGACAAAAATGTGAATCTCTGGACATTTTCTTCTTGATATGAAAGTGTCTGATCCAACGTGAAAGAGAAACTCTGGAAAGTGTCCGAAACATTGGATCCGGATATTTTTTCACAAAAGCTAATCTCTGACAGTGGCTATATTGATTTATTCTAACAATAAAAACACTTTAGTACCACAGCAGTACAGCACAAACACTAGATGTCTCTAAACGTTCACAAATAAATATATATTCTGTTTGTGGATGTGCACAATAGCAAAATCTCAAATTCCTAACCTGGAAACAGGGGAGACTTTTTTGATTATTTCTTCTGATTCTAAAGTGTGATACAATCAAGAACAAAAATGTCTTTGTTCTCCATCTGCCTGCTTGTTATTTGGGTGAAGCTCGGTTTATCCTCACACCCCACACACATACACACACATGGAGACACACCCACTGTAGTCCCCAGGTGCGGTTTGTGGAGATGGAGGCTCTCTGAAGGTGAACCCCATGGTGAGCAGAGGCGGGGTGCTGTGCTCTGTGAGTGCTGTGCCTATCTGTCCTTTCATGTATTCAGTTGCCTGTAATGTCTGTATTTGGGGTTGGCAGTCGTGGTATCACCGGGCTGAACAAAGAAAAGAAAGGAAGATGTCGAGGGAAGATACAGAGAAGCAGGCGAACAAAAGTAATACAGGTTCTTTTTTATGCACTTGAAAATGCTGCTCGGTAGTACAGTAACTGTAAAAGAAAAAATAAATTTGACAAAAAACAAATGAATTCGGGGGTAGATTGATAGAGGCCAAGGGGATGAAGAAGGTGTAGGGTGTGGGGGGGGGGGGGGGGGGGGGGGTGTTGGAGGATGGAGGGATGTACACTGAAAAAAAAAGTCTGTTGGATTTACATGAAAAAAATATGTACATCGGTTGCACATATTAAAAACATGTTCACTCAAAACTATTTAATTATGTTAAATATACAGAATTATTTCTTGTAAAAGAAACATGACTTTATTATGTTCATTTAATAAAATTATTATATGTTAAGTATATTCAATTTTCCTATGTTAAACCAACAATACTTTTTTATGTTAATTTAAATATATTATTTAATGTTAAGTATATTAAATTTTTCTATGTTAAACCAACATGACTTTGTAATGTTCCTTTAAATATATTCTTTAATGTTAAGTATATTCAATTTTTCTATGTTAAACCAACATGACTTTGTAATGTTAATTTAAAGCATTTTACATGCTCAGTAAATTCAATTAGTACCTTTTAAAGCAACAGCAGTTATTTATGTAACCTACATGCAGTGTTATGTTAAATCTACCTAGTCTGCTCAAGTAAGTCTTCCATTAGTAAGTTATAAAGCATATGCATAATTTGGCAAGCCATCTGAGCCATCCTAATCTCTTATCTACAGCAAGTATCATAACATTTTCAAAACAAATAAGGAATAAAGAAAAACAAATTCCTTTTCACAATGCAACTGTATTTCCTCAAAGTTTTTAAACTTTAACATTAAACTACAGACGTGTGTAAGGCTTGTATGTATATGTATACATACAAGCACATCCCCCACTTGATAGAACACAGCACGTTTTTTCTTCACACGAACGTTTAAACCATATTCTCAAGAGTGCATAAACACCTTAATTGCTACGATTGACACAATCAGTCCTTAAAACAGCTTCCAATAAAAAACTAAAAAACATCCTTTGCTGTTCCACATTGGGTAAATGCAAATAATTCGGACTTGCAATTTGACGGCAGTAAAGCAGGACCCAATGTCAGGAGAGTCCACTTAACATCCACTACTGTTAGAATCTGAAAATAATACAAATTTTAAAGAAAACAATTATTCTCCGGACAAAAATAGTGTTTCACTGTGCCAAAGGGCTCTGAAATATAAAAGTAAAAATGGCCTACTTCCTCACCGTTATATTTCACAGTGGTAAAAATTATAATAAAATGTTGCCAAATCATAACAGAGGAAAAAATGCCCCTTTTGTTGAAAATCCATTAGTTGAAATGGAATCTGCTAATATGTTAAGGCACTTTGATGCAATATGTACATTTCGTAACAGATGAAACAATCTTCTGAAATCAGCTAGTTAAATGTCCCCTGGTTTACTGCTGGCATGCGTTCTAGAATGGCACTGAAATTAAAGGATAACAACATCTTGGTTTTTCACCACAACATTTCACAGTAAGGCACGTGCCAAAATCCAAACACCCCAAAATCCTTATATGGGGGGAAATAGACCTATTGTAACAGTTTCATTAGTTTAAGAGAAATCTGCTAATCTGTCAAGGCAAGATGCAAGAGGTACATTTGGGAACACATGACCCCGGGATAAACAATCTTCTGAAAAACAACAACATACAACAGGTAAATACTGCAAGAAGCATACATAAAGGAAGTTCAAGAGAGTTGCATAAGTGCATGTCCAAAGTCCAGGATAAATGCAGTTAAAGAGCAACAATGGTCCATGTCAACAGCTCACTCACAGAGTCTGTTTTTGAGAACTTGGGCTTTCTTAGAGAGTGTGTTGCCGTCCAGCTCCATCACAACTTTCTGGAGCACTTCGAAAGTGTTCTTTAGTTCAGGAGGATAGTTCAGGTTCATCGCATACATTAGGCCAAATAACATGGCAGTAGCCAATGCAACGTTGTTCAGATCATGCAACATCTGCTGGCCTTCCAGGACAATCCCAATGTCCTCTGGTTGACTGGTGGCATCATTTTTGACAACGTATATTCCCACCGTAGTCTCCTCAATGGCTCCTTCGATGATGGCTCCGTCCTCTGCCTGCAGAGTGCACAGTCACAAAGAAAACACAATGAATATATACAGTGGAAATATTTTAAATTTTTTAATTCAAGGTCACTACCATATTGATATCTGATCAACTGGCTAGCTATTCCATATTGTTTCAATAACTATAAATTTTAGTTCTCAACAAAATATCAAGGTAAAATAATAATTATACTCACCACAAACTCTCTCACTAGATTTACTGGGTCCTCGTTTAGGTACACACACAGCCCCTTGAGAATGCATTCCCGTCCTATGTCAACATCATCATCCTATGTCAAGGGGGATAAGGCGAGACAGACATTGGTCCTCAATCAAATATGTACACGATCAACTCAGTATTTTCTTTGCACAAAATTCATTCTTACTTGAGTTATGTGTTGCAAAATGCCCTGTAGACGCTTGCCTATCTGTCCTCCTCTTTTTTCAAATAGCTTCACAAGTTTGTCAGATAGCACATCCAGCTGTGAGAGAAATCTGGATTGCAGGGGCATGGTGGTAATGCGCTTAAATTCTGCATTTATCTGAAAAAAAAGTATCACAGACAAAATTACTTATTATTTGATCACTTCATTTTCTAATGATCTTACATTATTGTCATTTACAATATCATTTAACCCACTCAACATTTTGTTTTTCTGCTACAATAAGAGGATTTTGGGTTAATGTATGTTTATACTGATTTAAAATCCTGGGTCAACAGTATGAGGACCATATTTGCGTAATGTTTTCATGATTTCTATTTTAGACTTTGCCAAAATACTCATGACATAAAAACATGACCAAGTTGAATTTGGGTGATGCAACATGTCCCAGGCAGCAATAAAAAGCATGAAAACAAGACAACAATGTGAACAATGCATAATTCTGAGCCCCAAAATCTTTTTCACAAAGCTTCCACTGCACTATCAACATATTTAAATCAATATATACTTGCATTGCAAGCAAATTTCATAAATCACATACCTCATTTACTTCAAAGAGCGCTGGCCATCTTGCCTGGAAGTCTTGTGCCATGGGTGCGTCACGTACCACTTCATATCTCCTATATGCAAACGTCTTTTCCATTTTCATCCTCACCACCTCCCTGTTATTCCTCTTCTTAACATCTGAAAGAAGTTCCACTCTCAGTCTCTCAAGGCTCACGTCGGATTCACCAATAGGATAAGGTGGGCAGTAATTCACTTCGGAGCGCTTTGGTTTTTTGATTCCAAAAGCAGCACTTGGTTTGCCCTCTGGTTTCTGCTTGAGAGAGTTTACCATCACCTCACGACACCCCAGCTTTCTCAAGTGAGTGCGGTAGATGGCCAGTTTATTCTTTAAACTAGCTTTCCACCCAGCATATCCAGTGAGGGAGCCTCTCTCAGTCAGGCAGGGATGCTTTGAGATGAGTGCTTCTCCAACCATGCTAAACTGCTTATCAGTGACATAAACTTTGTACCGGACTATTTCTTGCACCAGTCCTTCGAGAATGTTTGACCTCAGTTTAGGATCTGGAGTAAGCAAGGTACCCTTTTCCCTGTATGCTGCATGACCCTGCTCAAGTTTCAGCTGTGCATCATAGCTAAAATGAGGAACACGGAAGATGCTGGGCCAAACTGACCTTGAACCGGATGACTCTGACTCTGGTGAGGAGAGTATGTCAGTGTCAACACACCCACTAGACAGGGATGAGGATTCTTCAAGAACATGAGCAGTAGCTGAGGTGGAGAGGCTATTAGCAAACTGGAGAGTTGAGGCTTCTGTCAAGGGGATTACTCTGATGGTCCCTCTATCCTGTACTTCATCCATTGAAGTTAGATTCAGAAACTCGTTTCCGAATAGTGCATCCATAAATTGTAGTCTGAAGTCACAGTCAGGACCACATTGTCTTTGTACCTCGCTAACAAGTTCATCAATGGATCCAGGAAGTCCATTTTGGAAAGTCAACCGTTGGCTGCTGTTGTCACCCAGGATTACTTTGAGAATGGCCGGGGAATTCATCCTTTTACGTCTTGGTCTGTGAAGAGGATGAAAAAGATTCAATTTTAAAAAGGTTGTTGCATATTGTTTTATTTTAAGATTCACTTATGTGGAGCAAAAAGAGGCATGAGTGTTGACCTGCGAAGGCAGAGGCCATAAACATTGTAATTCATCATGTATATTATGCACCATGTTTTGGAGGTTAACTAACCTTTTATGAGGATATGCCTTTTTAAAGTCACCATGCGGCTTGATCCAACCATATAATCGGCCAATGGATAGGTGTCAGTGAGATCACTGAGTGCCACAAGTTTTATTTCTCTTGACGGTGACAAGCTTAGTTCAAAGGCTCTGTAGTGTCCACTGTACCACCCACACAGCACTTTCACAATGAGGAACAACTGCCCATTTATAACACACATCTGAATGATTTCAGCAAACTCTGGCAACCCACTTGCTGATCCATGGGCAACTATCATACCCTTGCTGTAGGCTATGTCACTACTTGATGCATTATTGGCAAGATGCACTTCAGATGTGTTGGGGTATCTTGACCGAACAGCCTGAACCACTTCCTCTTTCAGTACATCAACTGGTACAGTGGACACACTTGATACATCAAGGCTAGATTTACCATAGGATGGTGAGTTTAGGTGGAAAGCAATCATAAACTGATGTTTTGAAGCCAAAGTCAGAGGCACATTCTTAAAGCAACTTGTGTGCTTTACAATCCGCTTAAAGAAACTATGTTTGGCTTCGAATCGCATTGTCCAAAGTACGACTAGAGGGCCAAAACACCTTATCATCTGAGGGTAGTGCTCGAGATAGTGGTGCTTGGGTAGAAGTCTGACACCAGGGAAGAGCTCTTTGTACCTCTGTCTGTGCTCAACTATTTTGCTTTCAAGGTATGATATGGATTCATCTGTATGCACAGGAGCAACAACTAACTCAACAATATCTTTTAAATCCATCAACACTAGCCATGCTGGCTCATTTTCTGGCACTAGAGGTCCAATCACAAATGGGAGAAACCTCAGTAGATTCCAATTTTCGTGGGCATTGCCTCCAATAGTTTTCCGACCAAAGAGATTCTGTGGCACAACATGTGGTTTATTTCTTTTGTCTGACCATTTATAGGGGAAAGCCAATATAGCTTTATTCAGCCCATCTAATGTAAATAACTTCTTTGATATCATTGATTTCAAGCAGTAAGCCAGCTCGACCGGGACAATACCCTCAAATACATCATGAGCAACATCAGGAGGATAACCAGAGACAACGTGAAAATGAGACAGATTTTTGGTTAAAACACACTCTCTTTTAACTCCAAAGCAATGGGCATTATTCTCAAGAGCAGCTTTCAAATTATCCGCGTAAACCTCTTTAGTTCTTAGGCTAAAAGCACCAGATGCAACACAGTCAGACCTAATATCACAACTTTTTGCAGTGCAAAACCGACAAAAGAAATCACCTGAAAAACATTCAGTGAAGCCTGCAATACTGTGCGCCCCCAAGTTATCAGCGACAACACTCTGCACTGTACCTCTAAGAGACGTGCCTAACAAAGGGACATACACACCAAGGTCTTCCAGAGTTTTAAGATCTTGCAGAAAAGGTTCTAACACTTTGTCATAACCATATATTTTTACATCAACACTTTTGCAAAGTACTGCAAGAAAAATAGATGATAAAGATGAGTGAGAGCCTGGTGGCAGGTTACCTAGTACCCAATAAACACCACAAAGCTTATGTTTCTTCCGAGAGGTTCCTAAGGGATTGCAGGTTTCAAAATCGTCCACATACAGACGCACAGATATTCGTAATTCCTCAACATTCAAAAAGCTGTTTTCATTAAAATGCAAACCATCTTCAGGGGACCTGAATTCAAACGAAGGGTCAAGTTCAATGTCCTGCTGTCCTCTATGATTTTCAATAATCGTATCAAGAATGACTTTGCAATTTAATATTTGCTGCAAAGATTTTAACAGTGGGACATACTGAAAGGTGTGTTTTTTTTTATGATCAAGTATGTAGGTAATTGGTTCCACAACACTGAATTTTTCCTTGTAATATTGTTTACGTTGATGTGAAGTGCTAAGAGGACCACCTTTTTCAATTGCTCTATGAACTGGGTTAGATGAGCAAACCGCTGTGGTGATTTCAGTAACTACAGAGTCATCAACTTGGAGGTTATGACGCTCAAAGATCTCACTTACAAAACCTCTGGATAGTGGGACTGATGCAGAGCTTAGTAAGTAGTAAAGTTCCTGTAAAAATTCATCGATAGCTGTACCTGGCACATGCACCAAATACTCCAACTTTAACAAGGCTGCAGCAAGCTGCTGCTCAACAATACTTGGGGGTGAGTTGTGTTGGCCTCTCCAATCTAGGGATGTACCAAAAACTTCCCCTTCCACACACTCCTCGTCTTGGCAATCAGCAAACGAATCATGTAATGATGGTGATGCTAATATAGTTGTTATCACAATACCAGGTATAAAATCAGTTAGATTGTGAGGTGTGTGTCGGCGACTCTTATGAGACTTAAAGGTGCCATAAATACTGGTTTGAAAACTACAGCCAACAAACATGCAAGAGACATTTTCATTTCTCCTCAGATGTGTGTTGATATGAACAAAGTACTCCCTTTCATTAGATAAATTCTTGCATTTACAAACGTGACAGCTGAAAGTAGATAATTCTTTTTGAGTCTGACTAACTTGTGTGGAATGCACTCTACTTTGATGTACAATTAAAGCATTCCAAGTTTTAAATGTGCATGGACAATTTGAATATGTACAAGGATAGCGAATGGTGCGCCCAAAATGTGGATGTTTGAGTTTATAATGGTTAAGTAGTGCAGACCTACTTGCAACAGCAACTGAACACCCCTTACACTGCCACATTCACTGGAGAGAGGGAGAGAGGGGGGACAAAATTAACACGCATACACATTATCTCATATTAATTTGACCTAATAAATCAGAAAATATGTATACTCCTGCAATGTAAGCAGACATTATGCAAAATATTAGATTAATATTCAGAAATTGACAGCAACATTGTCATACCAAGATATTTTGAATGTCTTCAAAATCAAGTTCACATACTGTAGGTCCATTCAATCAATAAAAGCATTTGAATACTCACCATTCACTACAGAGCCTGTGGGACAATGTTCAAAGGAACCGTCAATGTCTCTGCACCAATTACCTATCAAGGAAAAACATATTTAAAATTATTTTATTATTCACACTGGAGCTTCACAAAGATACGATAGCGTTGTTAATATATCAATGACGATTTGACTTGCAATAAATACGCATCAACAGTCCCTGAATACTGACGCAGAGATCACGGAGCGCTCCACAGCCGGGAGAAGGCGCACAGCCAGGCCACAGCGACACCAAGTCCGCGGTAGGCACCATGAGCCATACACAGCTCCACTAAGTCCACTGCAGTGTTAATTTGGAGTCTTCCATACATGTTTTTTTTTAAAGTTTTAAGCGGCTCTGCTCCTCTGTCATTCGCGCTGTGCGCTGTGCGCTGCGCCAACAGCGTCAAACCAAACGGAGCGACACCATCTCCTCCGGCTCTACAGACATTTACTAAGTTTACAAAGTCTGTTGTTTGCACTAAGGCTGAGTTTATACATGTGCCCGATCACACGTTTGTGTGTGTGGGAGAGAGGGGAAGAGAGGGAGGAAAAGAGCGAGCGGCTGATAACTGCGCTGCTCTGAGGAAAGATTTAACTCCTTAATAAAGTATCGATGATTATGTGATGATCAGTGTTGATATTGTGGCGTCGATCGAATTTAGTCGGAGCAGCTGGAGCGAGGTTTGAAGGAGCCGCTCCGTAACAATCTCTGGTCATTGAACAAACACGTAAATTATCGGAATATATTTAATTCATCTTGCAGCAGGGCTCCATCTGAATGGTCAAATATATTGACACGCAGAGCGTGAATGCGAGGTGCATGGAACACCATTTCGTTTAGCCCTAATTCACACACATATACAGCCGTTTTATATTTCAGATATCTCATAGTTCATCATGGTATCATAAATTTAACATGGAAGAACTTCGGCCGAGCAACTGATGTAAACTAATGCAAGGAGTAGCAGCGTTGCACGAATGGTGCCGACCAAAGACGTTCCTCACCGTGGAACAGCGAACATTCCAGCAAGAAAAAAGAAAAAAACTGCGAACATGCGTAGGTCATAACCTTCCCCTCCCCCCACGCATGGCTCTTAACTTCAAAGTTCGTTGTACTGGACAGAATCCACTACCGGACTTTATCTGTATGCATTTTCACACTATACAACACAACACATATATATATTTATGCACATATTTCGATAAATATTAACGCACATATATGACAGTCACGGTATTAGCCTAGCTAACGCCAGTAAATGCTAACTTTAGCTAACCGAACACTCGAAGTTAACAGATTAACAGGGATCCATACATGTTGCTCAACATTACTGGCAACTGAAAGCATCAGCTTTGTGAAAACAATTAGTCTACAGTGACTAACTCCAACTATGACCAACATTTGGTAAGATTTAATAACTTTTACCTTCTGGAGAGCTCCTCAGATCCAAATGAAATCCTCCGACACAGGTGAAAAGATGGCGGACCCTTGATTCTTCTGCTGCTTTCAGTGGGCGGAGTTTCAGAGAAACATAACTATTTTCTTAATTGATAACATGACTAAGTCTTATATATTTCACATCCCTCAAGATTAAATGAGTTCTACATGATTAATATATGTTCTGACGAGGAACATAAATTAATCATGTCTTATACACTAAATATATATTTATAAATTGAACAACCCCACTTTTCCTCTTTTTTCAGTGTAGCTTTTATCTGGAGGAGGGGAAGCCAAATTAGAAATGTGGCATGATCCCCCACCTCCTGGGACTGAGTCAATTAGCCTGCCTGGAGGAGCTGCCAAGAGGCTGGGGGATGGTGACGGTAAAGAGGGTGGTGGTGGTGTTGGTGGTGGTGGGGGTAACTGGTGGAGACAGGAGAGGCCAAGGGCGTCGGCACGAGGGTTTTCACTGGGAGGGTGGAAGGATGAAGGGGGACAACTGGTAATATAGACAGGAATGAACACATTGTCATAATTTGGAAACACTAAAGTCTTATTGGCTAATACGTGTCATTTCTTGAATTGATGGGGACACTATGCCATACATACAAAAAATGTTTACTGTTTAAGTTTGGAAATGACTTCAAGATACTGATCACCTTTCACATTTCTCCCAATAGTCAGGCCAGCCTATATAAACACATTATATACAGCATTTACCATTTGCTGTACATGTTTAAATTATTATCCCGACATGTAGGACATTTCTTTCCTTCTCACTGCTAAGTGTCAAGCAAAGCAGAAATAACAACAAAAATATTCCCCCTTTTTGTCACCTGCCATTATATTTGTCTTGAAACACCATAACCTTGCTGTGATTGCTAAAATGAAAACGGGAAGACTTAAGAAAGAAGCAGTGAAAAACAAAGAGAAAGGAAGAGCTGTTGGCTGACAGCAGCTGTACTGCAGAATTAAGCAGGAGTGGATCTACAGAGGATGGTGAGAGGCTGGAGGTGCTGGCAAGATGCCATTTTCAAACCAGGCAGCTCGTCCGTGGACCAGATCCATCATTACTGCACCAAATCTCTACTGGCAACACAGAGTCACCTCCGGTCAAATCAATGAGAGTGGTGGTGAGGAAAATAATGCTGAAAATCTGCAGCGCTGGTGAAAAACAGACCCTTGCAAAATGATTTCCCTCTCGCTTTCGATCACTTTTTTTTCCATCTGTGATCGTGAGCAGCTGCAGAACAGCGGTAAGCAGATTACAGGTGGTGAGAGGAGAGGAAAAAGGGGGAGGGATGGAGGGAAAAGAGTAAAGGAGAAGAGGCGATAAGAAGGGAGGGAGGGAGGAGGAAATGAGCAGGGCCAGGCCAATGAAATGAGTGGGGAAAGGGAGGTGAGATACAGAGGAGTTGGAAGTTGTTAAGGTAACAGAAAAAAGAAAGAAAGAAGTCCAAAGTGTTCGACCTCAAACTACCAATCATTCACCCACGTTTTAAATCAAATATTGACATCAGGACTGTTTCGGATGTTAACGTATGATTCAGGAGTCTACCAAATGAGATACCTGACCCTCCCTGTGTGTGTGTGTGTGTGTGTGTGTGTGTGTCATCACCAGTAGCAGCGAAGGATGGCAGGTGGTTAAGTGACAGGTTAAATAGGGAAGGGGAAGCAGGGGAAGCTCAGTAGCGTGTCACCAGGCAGGCCTGCGTCTCCTTTCTTATCTGACAGGCACACTGCAGAACAGCGAAATCCCCTGCGTAAGCCCCTCGAGCACTCCTCTGGGACGTGTGTGTGTGTGTGTGTGTGTGTGTGTGTGTGTGTGTGTGTGTCTGTGTGTGTGTGTGTGTGTGTGTGTGTGTGTGTGTGTGTGTCTGTGTGTGTGTGTGTCTGTGTGTGTGTGAGGCGAAGACAGTTTCTGAAACTATTAAATCTTGTTGTATAAGTGCAATTATTTATGTGTGTGTATATGTGCGTGTGTGTGTGTGTGTGTGAGATTGTGCGTGTGCGTGTCTGTCAGAGATGGTGAGAATCTTGTTATCTTCCTGTGTAAAGCCTCCTAATTTCACATCACCTTGAACACTGCATGACTTCTCAAGGTGATAGGACGAGACAGTCCAAACTCACACACTCTCACACACACTCACACACACCTACACAAATCCAGAGTGCAATTACAGGTCACTCTGGCAAAGGAGAAGCTGTTCTGCAACAGCGATAGATAGACCGGAGCATTCAAGGAAGAAAGCAGAAATTAGGAAGGACAGGCAGTGTGTGTGGATGTGTGCAAGAGGGGGGAAGTGAAGGCCAAGGCAGTGGAAGGACTGCATGTAGGGTAAAATGGTAGCACAAACAGTGTTGGAGAAAGCTTTAGCACCTTGTTTTCCATAATGACTCCCTGTAATACATTGCTTAATTATGTAATAGTACATCCACCAAGGGAAAACTACATAATACTTATATGTTGCCTGCATTACAAAACTCTAATGAGTAATGAGCAGTTATTGAAACTGAACTGTGTTAGGGTCCAGTTTCTTTCTGATGTTGGTTTGACATTGGTAAAATACTGAATAGAACATGGCTCTGCTTCCTCACATTATCCACAAATAAACCTAAAATATCCTGGATACGAATGGTACTATGTTGCGCATTTGAAGTATGGTCCATGTCCAACCTACAAACATGGAGGAGGCAGGATTTATTCCCACATGGTGGAGATCAAGACACTTTGGCTTTTAGGGAGTAATGTTGTTGTCCATCTTTTATAAACAGTCTATGTAAGATACGCAGGTTAAATATTGAATCTCTAATAAAAGAGAATATGTTTTCTTTTCTTTTCAAAGAGCAATGTGAAAAACAAAGTCAACGGTGTCTTACTACAGCATTTGCATTCACACATACACATCCGTTAGAGAAACTGCAGGGATCTCCTAAGTTCATTGTCTGAAAGCAGCTGGTAAATTTAGCTACTTATAAAATGTGTATGTGTGTGTGTGTGCTTGTGGTGACGGCACAACACAAGCTATGAAGAGGAGTGTGACTCTGGTCCAAGTCAGGCAGCGAGTGTGGTTTCGTCACGTGCCAAAAGAAATCACAACCCAAACTACATCCAACAAATGAGGTTGTTTCTCATTGCACTGCACAGTTGTTCGTGTTTTGTAGTACAAGACGAAAGGAGGGAGGAAAGTTGGAAGGTGAGAAATATGTTCATCTGATAAGAGCTTTTTAGAATACACGTGATCTCAGGCTTATCTTGACACATTACAACATTCAAAACTGTCCCCTGGGGGTTTAGAATGACTTACAGGACAATTATGGATTCACAGCAAAGAGGGCAGGCAGTAGTTTGATGGTGACTGTGCACAGTAGCAAGTAAGGGGAGTCCAGAAAGTTAAAAGGGAGGACACCTTCAAATCTGGCAACACTGATTCTGTTCCAATTCATGGCCAATTTACAATAAATAGTTTTCAAAACATTTGTTGATCATTTTTTCTATCTCAACATAACCATTAGCTAGCTTAATAGTATATTGTATATAACATAACAGTATATAGTATATAACTCATTTAATGTAACAACATTTTAAAAAGAGGGGTTGTGTTTGTGCTGTTGTAGCATAAACTACTGAAACTGTTTTATATTGACTCTGGACTGTGGCCAGTTTGTGAGATTTTCTGCTCGTTTTGTCTTCTTTTTTTTTTAAACAACTTACTCAAAAACCATACAACCCAGAGGTCTTACATCCATCCACACCATCCAACCATTCACTCTAACAGTCCACTGATGTTGAACTGAGATTAACCACCCTGTCCTCAGCCTAACCTTTACTGCAGGTCGTCAGCCATGTTTTAGTGATCTTCTTTTATCTGAGGAGCCATGCTACAATTAGCCATTCTACAATCTACAACTTCTGTGCAGATACTAAATCCCAATTAACCTCATTACATTGTTTTGGGGAGCAAGCATGTTTAGGGGTAATATCTGAGTGTGTGCAATTTGGTGCAGGTTGATTTGAGCAGATTTAATTTGATTTAAACCTTTTCCCCTTCATTAGCCACAACTACTTTCTGTCTATACTCACCTACAGCTGTTTAACAGTTGACATCTGGGTTCAATATAAATATCTTTTCTTCTGCTGTTGATTATTTCACGACAACAGAATATTAGTCTTTTCGTTTGTCCTGTATATCAGGTGAATCTCTGTGTCTCTTCCCCTCTGCCTGTATGTTAAGACCCATTTATTACTTTGTCTGAGTTCATATAAATCAATATCTTAACCAAAGAAACCTGCCATCCCGATGCATATATGTGTCGCCTCTCCATTTTCTTTGTTGTTAAGAAAGTCACCTTGAAAGGATGAGCTTGAACATCACTTATCTACACATTTATCTACATGACAATACCTGACATCCTTCGTCTACCCTTTTAACACACTGATGAATTAGGTTAATGATCTTCACTGACCTCAGGTTAAGCCCTTTTGTTATCCAACCATCCATGTGTTCAGCTTATCTACACATATCAAATGACACCTTAAAACTATCTATTATCTTCTGCCTTATCCCATGTCTTCTAAATGGTCGAAATTACTGCCTGTTGGTTAACATGCACATGATTTACTAGAATAATGAAGTGTGATTATGTGAAAACTGTCAACTGCAGATAAACCTTAAACATACAGTGTACATACAAATTTCAATTGAGAAACTGGTGATCAATATATACAAATATTCTGTACTTTGACCATTTATTTGCAGCACACTGTATAAAATGCAGATTAACAGTTTAATGTAGAAGGAAACATACTTTTGTGAAAGAATCGTATCAGAGCGAAAATAAAATTAAAACCTGTTTCAGCGTAAACTGTAGTTTTTGGAAACCTGTAAAAGTCAGTCTACAATCAACCTCACCTTTAACATCATGTGAACTTGAAAAGTGTAGCATTTTGCAGACATGTATGTGTACATACAGTTAAAGCTGCACACATAAACACACTTGTATGGAGACACATTTAGTGTCAAACAAACCCTCTCTCTCAAACACACACACACAAACGCACACACACATACTCATAACACACCCTTCATTAGTCATGACTTCCAAATCAAGGGCAAGTGTCATTTTTTGCTTTGGTTAGCTTTTTTGTCTTTTAATCAAAGGATTGAAGAAAAAATAAAAATGCATAAATAAAATAAACTGATGAAAGTTTGATGTTAACAGCCTTTTGCTTCTTATTTGAACGAGAGAACAACCTGCGCTCCCGACTGTCCCCGCTGGCTATATGTGAAAAAAGTCAATATTTCAAGACAGCACAGACACTCATTAAATATTTCAAACAAAGGAAAACTGACATTGCTGCCCAGTCTCTCTTTCGTTTTCTTTTTCTGTCCATCTCTCGCTTTACACCTGGACTCATCAGCTCTCTGTAGCGTTTCTTTTTTACGGTCTTCACCCCATATTTTTACAAAGAAACCATTACAGAACTAATAGACCAGCACTGGAAGTCTGAGAAAAGATTAATTTATTCTGTGGTCTGTATACATGCACACTTTAAGTGATGAATGCTAAATCTTTGTGTTTCTGCTTTACACCCGTGTTCACTATTTTCTGCTGATGTTGTAGGTATATTTCAGGCAGCAGAAAGGGTTAAAAGCAAGGTTAATGGGTTTTTCCACTGAAGAAGGGTTGAAATGAGGGTTAATGGTTTTTTTAGGTGTGGCAGTGGATCAGTGTGTAGTCACCTTAACCATAAAGTTACCTCAGTAGGCGATTCATCACCAGGTAATCAACAGACCCCACCTTGAGCCCACAGGAGCTGTTGTGTTAAATAAACGTCTACTTTGCTGATCTCCACTGTAAAATGATGGAACACAGAAGAGAATACAAGCTGCGACCCTGCAGGTGGAGAAAGCTGCTTTATCTGTGCAGTTCTACACATTCCGCCCGTGTATGTTCCGAGGAAACATCTTCTGACTCACAGGATGTGATGTGTTTTAAAAGGCAAGTATGTTGCTTGAGTGGCAATAACCACAATGACTGAACAAACAAAGCAAAGAATGACACAGACAGATACTCAAGAACATCCAAGAAAGAAGACGGAGTATTGCCTCATCACTATATTTTGAAAAATGAACAGGTAATCGACAAATTTTATCAAAACTACAATTTGACTACAGCTCATAATGAAAACGTTACCTTTCATTTAGAACTTTTTTAGAGCTTTTTTCTTTATTTTGGAGTCATTTTTCTGCCTCAGTTATGTTTTTCTGATTTGCACATATTTATTCACTTTCTGATTTTTGGATGCTTCTACCTGATTTGACAACCTGTATACCAAAGCTGTAAGTCAAAGTAAAAAACGTTTTCAGTCAAAAAGTCAAAATCTCTCCAAAGTTCCTCACTGGGTTTATACCATAAACTGTTTATAAAGATGAATGACGAAAGAGTGAAGCCAAAATGTCTCAAACACCACCCAGAGGCTGGCTGCCTCCTCCATGTTAGTGGACGGAAAATGGACCGAAATAAAAATCAAAGTTCATCTTGAATACATTTCTATCAAAGATTGTTTTTTCACACTGATGCATGTTCAAGTGTTGATCACTTTTCTGGTAAGTTTAATTTGAATTAGTTATTTGATGCTGTAAAAACAGATTGAAATCTCATGATTGACAACTAAGATTGACGATTGGTCAAGGACATATATCGACGCCATCCATCTTCATGTACAGTCTCTTGTTAATACCAGCCTCACTGTCTGCTGACAATGTGTGAGGAAAATACAGCAGATTTAATGTTTTGTCTACATAATAGGGCCTTCACTAAAAGGTCCCACTGGATTTGTTGTTACGTAGACTTGCATCAAATTAAAGTTAACTGAAGGGGTGGAGGTAAGAGAAAAGCAGAAAATATTATGTAACTATACTAACAACTGAAAACCTTACATCATAGTCAGCTCAGCAAATCTTAAATTTTCAATTTGTACATTTCTCAACATTTTTCTTGTCTTCTATTTATTTTAATCTCAAAAAGGATAAGCAGTATAGTGGATGGATGGACTTACAGTCAGCAACACACACACACACACAATGGCTCCATTATAACCATCAGGCGCCATGCCCTCAAGCCAAAACCAACCCCTATGCTTCTCACTTAAGATATTACCAAGATGACAGACCAAGACGTTTGTTTAAAACTACAACACAACACACAATTACTAACAAGTAACACCTTGTACAAGCGTCCACTGCATACTCCCAGCAAAGGTAAATCAAAGGTTAATGCGTGGGTTCAACGGTATGGTAATGGAAGGGTTAGTGCGCAGGTTAAGGTGGGTTCTGGGTGGAGGTCTTATAAAGACCTGTGAGACCTGGGATTACACGACTGAAAAGGTGAGATGACAGACAAAACGCACACCTGCGAGTTTGAAAACACATTCCCACACCCAGTTCCACACGGAACGTACTGGTCATAATGAAGCTACTGAAACTCTGCGTGATAGTGAGAAAGAGTGAGGGGAAAAAAAAGAATAAAAGAGGAGAGAGCCTTAAAGCTTCATAAAGGCAGACAGATGAATAGTCAGAAAGAGGATGAGGAGGACAAAAAAAAGAAGGGAGGGACAGAGGATGACACTGAGGCAGAGTGACATGGGATAAGCCTCTGTCATTAGTCGAAAACCCTTCAGAATAGGCAGAAGTAAATGAGATTAGAGAACAAAAGTGGCAGAGTGTGGCGGGATGGAGGAGTGGAGGGATGAGGCACACAATAACCACAGGTGTAAAAGGACCACAGACTTCTAATCTTCTGTTTGGCCAGTGTTTTCTTTATTCACCACTGATTTTAAAGTCAAGTTTAAGTTTACATCCAAATTTATTGTTGCAGCTCAAGGCTCCATTCCTTGTACATAAGCTTCAGAGCCCGACCGATATGTGCCGATAAAACCCCCCCACTATGAGCGTTTCACAGACATCATTGTCTATGTTTGCCGCTATGGAAATTATCTTTCTGAAGAAACAATGCATACAAATATGAATATATTTATTTTCTTAATTTAAGTATATTTGATTGTATTTGCATTTTCTTTTTATTTATAGTAATTAATAATAAAGTTTGTCATAAAGGCTTGATAATGACAATTAACTGTCTTTTCCAAATTATTTTTAAATTAATTTATATCCATCAATAATTTGGCTTTAGTATAGCTCCCTGTTATGGATATCGGCCCCAAAAGATCCATATCGGCTCTGAACTATAGAAAATAAAAACGTACATAGACATTATGTTTTTCAACTGAAAATATGAATTCAGCTTTACTTCTCATTACCAATTGAAAAAGACAGATTATCTGCAAAAGCAATAATAATTCACAACTTCCACTGGTGGACCATCAGGAAATAAAACATCCAAGACACACACACTCTCCCACATGCCTGCCAATTTGTTCTCCTCTCCTGTTTTATACGTTGATGAATCACCCACTGATCAAATCCACTTAAATAAACCAAACCCAGAAAATGTTCTCACTTGTAGTTCCTTTAAAAATTAAAAGTCCACTCATGCTCCGTTCAGCCTTGTTGCTCAGGGAAGTCACAATAATGATCAACACAGATATGAAACCACAGTAACAGCAGAGTTGACATGCACACTCAAGTGCATAATCCATTCCAACACAAACATCTACACAAGGTAATTCCCCAACATTCAAAATCATTCCACAGTTACAAACGCAGCATACACATTTCACTCTTGACCCACAGACAAACACACAACTTCCTACATCAGTTACTCATTAAATTGAAACCTCTTCAGGTAGAAGTGGTAATATGGACAATGATCCTGGACAAAAAGACAAAAGAAGAGATGCCGGAGCTTCAGGTACTATGTCAGTTAATCAAAATCTCACCTCCATCAGCAGCGTCCTCTGCCTGTTTTAGTCCTCAGTCCCTCCGAGTCACTTTTCCCTTGGCAGGTGCCATCATGGTCAAATAGTCCACGGGACAAGGGCTGGAAAGGGCTATTCTCAAGTGTTCTCTCTGTCTCTCTTTCTTATACTCTCTCTCTGAGTCCCGGTGAGATTTGTATCACCACAAGAAAACCAGCATGTGTGTGTGTGTGTGTGTGTGTATGTGAGCGCACACAACTCCAAAGGTCCTGGAATTCCTGAGTCCTGCGCTAAAAGAGCAAGCGTGGTTGAGCTCCCTCTCTGTCTTTCTCTCTGCACTCCTTTTCTTTTTTTTTCTCCCTCTCGGCCGGGCAGAGAGGAGGGGAAGACAGTCAGTGGGTGGGACGGGAGACAGAAGCTGCTTTCAGCCAACTCTTCCCCAGTCTCTTCTTTATCCCTCTCTTTCTCGTTCTCTTTCTTTTCTCCCTGTGCCTCTTTCTTTGAGGACAACTTTTGGCTTGTTTTCTTTGACACACTCTTTCACTGCTCAGCATTAAAGCAGAGCACCCTCTGTCACACACACACACACACACACACACACACACACTCAAACCCTCCTCTTTCTTTCTCCGCCACTCCCTCTGCCACAGTCCAGAGGTAAAGTCACTCCCTCAGTCTGTCACCCAGCCACAGTGTCTTTCTCCTATTATGATTCAGTGTGCTTTATCCTCAAAGGTTCAGTGATGTGTCTGTGTATGTGTGTGTCTCCAAGTGACCCAGCACTTTTTTGGGTTGATCTAGCCGTGATAAGGATCAGGGTAAGACCGGGATAAGGGTGCACTTAACACTCCAGTTTGAAGTTCCTTCACAAATTCCTTAAATGTCAACATGAGTTCATTGATCAACAGCTTAGGTGTTGATCCTTCTATTTTATTTCCTCTTGGGAATAAAACTCGCCCTGCTGAAGGGATTGCTTCATATCAGTTAGCAAACGTGTTAGCTTGTTAGCTTCAGTGGCGGACTGCACATCAGGAGCACCGGGACATTTAGCCCTGAAGGTTGTTCTGGTCTGCCTTGAACAGTCAATTTCATTATCGATAATACAGCTGGCAGATACTATCAGATATTACATAAAATCTTCATAGCAGTCATGTACCCGCTTCTGATAGCATTGCTCCTAAGTTTATGTATTTTGTAATTTGGATAAATGTCCTCTCTGCTGAACATAGTGGACTAATTTATAACTGCACCCATTTGTAACTGTTATATATCAACAAATAAGGTTAGCCTATAGAAGTTTGGTGCGTGAAAAGCGTGGCCTGGAATGTAATTCAAATTCTCGGACTGAATTATTGTCCCAGTCCCCTAGTTAGCTTCGTCACTTATATGACAAGGTGCATTCAGTTAATTTTGAAGACAGATGGTACTGATACAATCGCTCAATATATTTCAAATCAGTCTCAGTTGTCAATCATGATGTTTCCACCATCTGTATTTTATAGCTTCAAATGATGAATTAAAACGAAAGTTACTGAAAAAGAAACATCTTTGAGAAAAATGTATTTAACTTTTACTTAAGCATTTTGGTTTGGTTCCATCCACTAAAATCAAGGAGTTTAATGGTTTATGGCAAATACTGCAGCCAGCCACCGGGGGGCGATCAAGGACGATTTGGCTTCATTTTTGGGGAGCTTCTGCTGCTGTTGTAGCTATCTACATTTTGACAGCCATTGTGATTCCCCCCCTACTCCACACTGACATAGCGTTGCAGCCTGCCATGCACAGACTATAATTTCAGTTCCTACGATAACGTTGAAAAATATATTTATTACTTGTTTGCAGGTATTTCCCCAAAAGTGCTACTTCCCTCTTCGCCAATCAAAGGTACAGGTCACATCGCCTTATCCTATTACGTGAATCACAAATTAACAAATGTTTTGCTCCCTCACAATTTGCCAATGATGTTTCCATTAGCACTGCATTTAACACACAACTAGACTAAGAAGCTTCACGAAAGCAAAATTCAAATTTTAAATTTGTTGAACAGCAGCATTCCCTGAATATACAGCTTATTTCACAGTAACCCTGCATCATGTGATGTTTTTTGGCCATGTCTGAGTTTACATTGTACAGTACCTTCACATCTGCTAATGATTTACTTATATGACACCAACATTGCAAAGCAATGTAATAATATTCCTACAATGGTAAATGAATGAGAGCAACAGATAGACTGATAAGGTGAAGATAGATAGTACAGAGCACAAGGTTAAAAAAAAACATACACTTCATGAGACTAATTTATTGTATTTATTATCGGGTCCCAGACAGCAGGGCGGGGCATGGTATCAGTGACACACACAGGCACGCACGCACGCACGCACGCACGCACACACACACACACACACACACACACACACACACACACACACACACACACACACACCTGCTGAAGGTACATTCGTACAAAAAAGCATGAAAACATAGTTGCTTACAGAAAACACACACATACACACACATGAACACATTGTGCGTGTGCCGTCTGTCTGGCGTCTCACTGGCACCATCCAGTCAGCCGTCTCTCGAGGCTTCAGAGGTAGCCAATCACAACTGCCAGTCAGCAGCTTTCATTATCACACACATATATACACACACACACGGTAGGTCCTTGGAGACTCCAGACTGGGAGAAGGAGTGTGTGTGTGTGTGTGTGTGTGTGTGTGTGTGTGTGTGTGTGTGTGTAGACAACAGAGAATCTGCTGCTGTATGTGTGTCTCCCTGTTAACAGTGTGTACAATAAAACTGAAATGAGCAAACGAGAGCAGAATAAGGTGAGATCACAGGAAAGAAATGAAAATTAAACATTACAACGATGTAGCATCAACAGATGTTCTCTCTGTTAGATGCTGATGATCATCTCTTTCTGCTGTAATCACTTTTCATCCAGCTGTGAAGATGCATCATCATCATCATTTGAAATGGACAGTTGAAGCTTTTATACTTTTTGCACTGGAGGTAACCTCCAGTGTGTTATTCTCAGTTTTTCTGTCAGCCTTCCCATTCCATTTCTTATGTATCTCATCATTTCCTTTGAAAGAATATACCATTTCTGTTTTGCATAGAGCTCTATTTTAGGTTTTTATTTTGAAATAAAATCTAAAATATCAATGACCATTGGTGCAAATTTGATTTAAAAAATACAATTTGTATTGATAAACCTTTAATAATAGCATGCATATTATTCGCTGGGCTATCACCATTTTATTTTCCTTGCCATCCATTGGCTTCCACTCATTTGCCAAAGATGACTATCTGGCTTTTCTTATTGCTGCAGAACTTGTATACATCTGCATTACATTTGTATCATATATGCAACTAAAGCCTGTGTAAGTATACATGCCAGTGTGAGGTGGTTTTCACATTGTGCTAATATGACTGAAAGACAATGGCCACATAGGAGAAAGTAAAACGTGTTCAGAGGATGTAGGGCTGTGTGGCCAAAAATATTATCAAGATAAAAATGTTTGTATTAGTCGATATTAATGACTATCACAAAATATGTTAAATTGTTATTCATTCCAAATTTGTGAAGGTTGTGTTTTTAAACTCTTCTTTATGGACAGAGAATAATAGACACTTGATTAACAGTAAAACATTTTACACATTTGAGGTATACAATAAAAACAATTATACTGCCTCACTATACTTTCAAAATGCATTAGCAAGGCATCAATAGATATTGAACTTTTGTTAAATTAATTAATGAAAATTATACTGTGATAATTATTGTTATCAGTTTATTGCCCAGCCCCATGAGAAAGTCACCACTAGTATAAAATGTGTCATTGGTAGTCGATGGGATAAAAACATTATAAAATACAATCTATTGTTGTCAGGGTAACATGACATTTCTATACATTTATCAGAAATATTTCTGGCAAATTTAGTGTAAGTCAACGATAAAGTCCCATTTGTTTTCTCCTCCTCCTCACTGTTATTGTCCCTCCTCATTAGTTTGACCAAAAGTTAACATCTGTTTGCACCGGAAAAACATCCCCATCCCATTTTATTGCCATTAAATAATTAAGCAGATTTACGGAATGACACAAAACAGGAAATAGATGATAAAACAGATCTTACTAATTAATAGCATCTTTTAAGAATCTTCTTCAGCTCTCCAACAACATGATTTCCATCATTTTGGTGGCCTGCTGTGTTTTTCCCCCCTATATACCTTCCTTACTTCCGTCCCTCTCTTTCTTTAGTCCAGGTTATACTCAGTACACGAGGTCTGACAAGCCTAAACCAAAACCTGATGTCATAAAGCATGAAAAATGTCATGCTCCACAACTGAGCCGCCACATATTTTCCACAGCAACAACTGAAACACAAACATAAATCCAACCCACAACAAATGTGCACACTGACTGCAGTGCCCACCCGCTCAATGTTTCCCACATGCAGCCCAAATCATTTGTTTTTGCTGGTCCCTTTTGAAATTTTTGTGGCTCATAATTTATTCATCAGTTATTGATTTATTACTCCTGCTACACCCTCATACACACACCAGCCACACCCCCGTTCACTCACAGGTTTTCATTCACACAGAAACAGGGAGGCGATTGTGAGGCAAAGCTAAATCTCTCTCTCTCTCTTTGTGTTTCTGTCACACGCGCACACGCACACGCACACACGCACACATGCACACACGCACGCACGCACACACACACACACACACACACACACACACACACACACACACACACACACACACACACACACACACACATGCACACACACACTCTCTCTCTCTTGACCCTGTTGCCTCCATCTTCCATCACAGTTAACCTTTATTCAGAGCAGCCTGTGGTTTTCCTTTCTATTTCTTCTTCTTTCATCTAAAATAACATCCTCCCTTTTAAATCCCTCCATTATCGATCCAACCGGCCAGTCCAGGTCTTCTCCCATCCAACTCTTTCACTCTCTTCACTCCAACCTTCTTTTGTCTCCCCCCTCTCTGCTCCATCCTTCCCTCCATCTTTAATCATTTAGTTTATTCTGAGTTTATTTCACCCCTTCATGCCTCTCCTCCCTCCCTCCTTCACTGCCTCTCTAATCCCTTTCTCTTCCTCTTTGCCTCCAATTAGTCTTTGCTTCATATATCCTCTCTTTCATCAACCTCTAGTTCCCTCTATTTTTCCCTCTATCTATACACCCCAACATGAGGCCTGTTTTTTTCCTTCCATAATCCCCATGACTCTATACATCCATATTTCTTTCATTCGCACATTTTCCCTAAATTTCCCTCATTTCTTTCTCCCTCCCTTTCTCTTACACCCCACCAACCACTCCCCCTGCCTCCATCCCTCTCTCCCTCCTCTATCCTTCCGTCTCTATTCTCTGTTTGTTCAAGGCCTCTTTTAACGAAGCCAGTCTCCTCCCAGGTCTCAACAGGCTATTGTCAATGTAAATGTCTGGCCTAAGACACACACACACACACACACACACACACACACACACACACACACAGAGGCATGAACCCAAAAGTACACATGGCTCTCTATAAAGGTCTCAGCCTCTCCTGTCCTTTGTCCTGTCGAGTAAATTGCTCAGTTTACCCTTTAACACTCCGACACACACACACACACACAAACACACACACACACACAGATGCATTGCCAAGTTCACCAGGTCTACTCGACTGAGCAGTTCACAGTTCTGTATTCATTGATGTAGATGTAATTAATGACCAGAGAAACAGGAACAATATGAGGTTTTTACATGCCAGTGGCAGCGTGTTCCATGAGCTCTGATGGAAACTGGGCTCTACATGTACAGACTAAAAAGAAGCGTTTGACAGGGAGGGTCTGCGTCTGCGATGCTCCTGTAAAATCTGAGGAAACTTTTGGTAGACTGTCTCTGAACTTACAACCCCCTGGCAGAGCCTAAGATATACAACCATATTGTCCACTTAAGCCAATTGTGCCTTTAAGTAACAAAATTCGTATCACTATTTTTTATCATTTTAAACACATCTTAAAGCCAGTGTGTTATTCGTACCCCTTATTTGTGAGAGGACCTGACCAAACCAAAAGGGCGATTGAATAATGGATTGGCTCTAAAATATGCTGTAGATCTTTGCTTATTTGTTGTTTAAACAAGAGTTAATCCCTCTTTCCTCATCTCTCTTTCTCTCACCTCATCCTCCCAAAGCAGCACTCCTGATCATATAAATATTTCACATCCACAACTTAAAAAGGCCTGTTACTTTACACTTCAAAGACCCCAGTGTATGCATCACTCAGTCACACACACACACACACATGCGTGCACACGTGCACCAAGCACAAAGACACATGATAATGCTCACATTCATGGTACATTTACAGTAACATTACACCAAACTCATGCCCAGACATATGACACTGTTCCACACATGCAAGCACAAAATGGGGATTTGCACACAAACACACAACCCACACAGACACACTGCTCTGAACTGGAGGCCGGGGCCTGACCAGGGAGAGGTGCAGGCAGTAGCACACACCTCATCAATGATTTATGCCATGAGGATGAGAAGAGCTGATAGATTCTGCTTTTCAAAACGCTCCTGTAGCTTTCTGCTTGACCAAAACACACAGACACTGCAGAGGGTTTCATGTATATTCATGTTAATATTAAATGAGGCCAATGTATCAAAAATATCCAAGTATCCTGTAACAAAACTCTACAGGGTTATTTATATTTTATTATTGGACGAAGAACATGAAAGGATTTGACCAAATTAAAGCACGAAGAAAATTTTGGATGGCTGTTATGGTTGTTAAGCCAAAAAGGTCCAAAATGACCAGTGTTATTTGGCATACCAGTTTCATATTTGAAGCCTCCATTAGTAAGAAAACCAAATAAACAGGTTATATTTAGAGAAATGAGCCTGACTTTGGAGAGGAGGCCAAACAGTCCGGAAAGAATTCATTTTCTTCCATGACTATCCTATAATTATACAAAATGATTCAACACATCAGCACTGGATGAGGAACACTCCCTGACCGACCATCCAACAGGGTTTCAGTTACATTAGAGGTCTTTTTTGGCTGTAGGCATACTGGTGAAAGTGGTGGCTTTCTTTTATTGTGTGCAACCACGCAAGGTACAGGTCAGTCTTACAGGAGTAATGCCATTGACAGTGTTTCCCCTACGTTCATTTTACAGCACTGCAAAATGATTGCCGCCGCTGCTTCAGGATCAGCACACACGCCCATTATGAATACAGTTTCCTTATACTGTAATAACCGTGCGTAATAAGCAGGCTGGCTTGCCCACTGCCGTTGTTAACAAAATCCAAGTGGAGACACTAAATGATGCCAATGGTATGCGGATAAAACCCAAAGAGGTTTGAAATTTGCCTTAATAATGATACTTGCTGAAGAAATTAAGCAATCATCCGCGTTAGTACAGTTCATCCTGACACACACACACACACACACACACACACACACACACACACACACACACACACACACACCTCTAGCAACTCTCTGGAGCAGCTTTGACTCCGGCAAAAAATGCAGCAAATCAAACCTGTTCCGAAAACAAACGTTTCAGAGTGGGTGTGAAGCTGTGATCGCCATAACATGAGGTTGCATTTATTTTTATGACATTTCAAACAAAAAATACTGACTTGGCGTGCACAGACCTTAAGAGTGATTTTTGAAATCCTGGATTCTTTGGGATTCTTCCTCAGGGTACTATGAATATGTCTGCAAAGAATGCAATCCATCAAGTTGTTTTTATATTACCGTCTGAGACCAACCAAGCAACAATAACAATGGCATTGCCAGCCCTAACAAGTGTACTGCTAACGCGGATTAAGATGCACTTTTATTACACTGTTGAAAGCAAGATGTTCAAATACAGTGTCATCTTAATTTTATCTGAGAGACTTGAAACTGATTTACAGTTTCCTTGTGTAGAGCTGTGACTGTCTTTCCAGCTATCGTTTATTTTCAAAAACGTTCAAGGCCTTATTTTGCTTCTTCTGTGGCCAAGGAAGCACATTTTCAATGCCAGTGGGAACCCAGTCCATTCTTCTTTGTACTCTTATCTACTATGGCTTGTAAATCTATAAAGAAAATGTGTGTGAATCAGTGTGTGTGTGTGTACTCACACACATCAAGCAGGTGCAGTTGCAGTGCCTATTAACAGTCAAGCTGCTGTCGGTCAGAGCCTTTGTAGGCAGATAGAATGCACCAGGACTCAGTGGTGTGTTAGACTCATCAAAGCCTGCCAACACTGGACCTGAAATCATTTTACTGCTCTGGAGAGCACACAGCTGTGTTGATTGAAAAAACACCTGACCTCACTGAGTGTGTGTGTGTGTGTGTGTGTGTGTGTGTGTGTGTGTGTGTGTGTGTGTGTGTGTGTGTGTGTGTGTGTGTGTGTGTGTGTACAGGCATCCTTGAGTGACAGGTGGCAACCAAAAAGTGTGCGTGTGCATATGCATGTGGAAATTGTGACTCTTTCAAAGCATGAATTTTCCTGCAATCTGTGTAATTGCCGGACTTGCACTTTCTGATATTTGAGCCACAGCAGTGTCCCTCTCTCTCTCTCTCTCTTTGTGATAGGAAACAGAGATCCTGGGGAAAAAGACAAAGAACGTGTATTTGTTTGAAAAAACAAGGGAGAAAAATGAAAAGGTGGGGAGGGAAAGAGGACAAACTGTTCCCTGTGCTCTGTTAGGAATCCCAGATCTCAGTGCGATTCACCCAGGATTGAAGGGTCAACCAAGTATGAGAACCGAGAGCCAGTGATCCCCAGCACAGGACTGAAGATCATTGAAACTTATGGTAAAATACACATTACCAGCAATAATGTCAGTCAAAATAGCCAGAGCTGAGAGATTGTATAGAGGTGAATGTTTTTTAGTATTTTTTTTTTACAATACAGTTTTGACCAGGATTCCTGGTGAAGTCTGCAGACGAAATAGATTATTTAGTATTGGAAATTATTTAAGCACAGATGCATTACGTAACAGATGCCTGTGGTATTTTATTTCACATGTTCCACTATCTCTATGCCCTCCCATGACTTCCATCCTCCCTTTAACACGAGGAGGGGAATCATGGGAACTCATAGGTAAACATACTTGGCTTCACTCCCTCCATAACTCACGTCACACAGCCCTTCTAATTAGATGAACTGCCTGTCCAAACAGTGTAATCAGCAGCTACTGTATCTAAACTTCACCCTTCCTCTCCCCTAAATCACTGATCTGTCTCCATGTATACTCTTAAACTGTCTCCTCAGATCCTCCTCTAACCCCTCATCTTCCTTAAACTGCCCTTTTCATCATACATCTTCTCATTTGTTGAGGGACTCCGTCTCATAAGTAGTTGATTCCATATCACCCCAAGAGCAATAAATACAATACATTGTATTCAAACAATTTGGTTCCCTGCATATATTTAAGATAAAAACATACTACACATCTTTTAATAACTTAATTGAACCTTGAATAAAACCTTTAATTGTGTTTTACTGCATGTTCCTCCCTTTCCGTACTGACTTCCACTGTGTTATCTGCAATATTTCCAGCTCTGTTAGACTGAACGGCTCGCCTCTGTCCATCACAGTACACCCCTTTATCTCCACTTACACTCCCTCGCTCATCCACCCGTCACTGCGTGTCCTCTTCCCTGTGCCAACACTTTGGCTTCCTCTCTCTATAGCTCTGTCCCAACTCAGGAGCCGCACCCTTCAGAGAACTCAGTCTTCGAAGGCCATATGGCGAGTAGTCCACGAAGGCCGAGCTGAAATCAGACGGTTTGGTCTACAGAGGATTTACTATTTGCGTCACCAGCTAGTCCGGATCTGACCATTGCATCTTAGTTACTTTGAGCGGCTGCACCTACTGCAGCTCAGTCAAACGCATAGCTAGCTCATTAGCTTTTTCACCAGAATGCATTGAATCCTGGGATAGATTGGCCCGAGAAGGATCTGCCTGCTGGATACTTCGTTGCTCAGGAATAGAAAGATGTATTAGTCAAATGGGAACCTGTAGAATGAAAGACCTACATATATACAGTACATCCTTTTAAAAACACCACTGCTGCCTGCAACATCTTTTATTACCATTAACTAAGCCACTATTATTAAGAGTTTTCATAACTTTATTTGCCATGATCACATATTTTCCCCAGACATATCATAAACTTTTATAAGTTTTAAGGCCTGACTGCAACCGATTTTTGATACATTTCAGATTCTACTCCGTCCCTTCCATCCTCCCTATTGGTGATCTAAATTCCCTCTGTGTTTTGCAGGAATGCTGACCGGGTAGCACTGCCAAGTAGGACCTGACAGTGCAACATGATCCAGTGGTTTTTCACCGCCATCACTCTTTCCTATGAGCTTAATTTTACATCCATCCCTCACCTGCACCAGTTTCTGAGGTCATTTAAACACACGCAACCACCTCCCCTCTCTCTCTTCCTGTCATCATGAATTGTTGTTCACCCTCTCATCTTAAACTGAATCCCTCCCCCAGCTCTTGTAGGCTCAGGGGGGAGATAGAAAACAAGGAACTGAATGCAGTTTGAAAGTTGAAGAGAGAAGGAGTAAAGGAGACAGAAAGTCATCTGTCACTTCAGCGTAGGTTACATCCTGACTGCTCTCCCATCAGTTGGCAATTGCTGCTGCCTTCACCTTGACCTAGACAGAGTAATCCATTCTATAGTTTTAGTATTGTAACCATGTGATGCAAGAGCGCGTCCACAGTTTGGATTGATCTTATTCTCCTAAATTCTATGTAAAAAAAATACTATGTAACTTCTAGTTGTGCTGTTTTTTTTGTATTATTTTGCATGAAGTATATTGTCCATTTTTATTAATAAAACGACTCAAACACAGAGTTCACTTTAAAAAACAAGTGGGTATAAGTATTCTGTTAATGCAACGCTGTCCAGAGACATTAACTTTACCACTGTGACCTTGTAGATAACACAGCTATGACCACTGTGACCGCTTTAAATGGAAAGTGACCTTGTTCTCTCGGTGTACTGAAGAGTGGATATAGGATTGTGTTACATTGCTGAAACAGAAACCCTCTGAAATACACACAGGGCATTTACAGGGGAAAATACATCCTGCAGTAACATAAAAGTTCGAACTTTACTCAAGAAAATTCAAACTACACCATTAGCTTCAGTCTTGACATCTCACAAGCAGGCATTAGCCTAGTCATGAAAATTCTGTGTAGTCAATTTTGGTAAAGTTTTTGGTAAAGTGTGTTCAGAAGTAAATTTCATATTGTGTCTTTCGTGCAAATTTGATTGCTGGACCATTAGTCTGTCTTGGCAAAGAAGCCAACTCTAAAACTGGTGTTAGCTGTGAGCTAGCTGGTAACGTACACACCAACTGTGTGTATTTGCCTATGTGTGTGAGTGGGACCAGGCTCATTTCTGTTGCCTCTACATACAAAAAGAGATATGTCCATTTAAACCAATGTAACCGTTGCTGCCCACTTACTTCCATGCTTTGACAGTCAAAAGGTCAAGATGTGTTGCTACGAGGTGTTGCCACTCTATCTGCTGCTGTAAAATTACTTCCTGTGTGAGGCCATTTTGACCTTTTGTATAGGGGCCAAGTGCCCAAGCTTTTTGGTGTGTGTAAGTGTGGGTGTGTGTGTGTGCGTCCGTGCATGTATGTACCTCGCCCCATGCATACCACACACAAACAGAGCTGTTATGACAGGACAGACAGATAAGCCTGGCGCTCACAGACCAAATACACTCGCACTGCACCGTGGGAAACACACACAAGTGAAACGAGAGAGAGAGAGAGAGAGAGAGAGAGAGAGAGAGAGAGAGAGAGAGAGAGAGAGTTTGTGTGTGCGTGTGTGTCGGTGCGTGCGTAAGTGTGTTTCAACTAACTCTGTGCATCTTCATTTTCCAATATTCAACCAAAATGTCTTTATATATCCTAATACACTTCCAATCTTCTTATTTCTTCATGGTTCACCTGTTTTTACTACTGAAAAATGCATGTGTCAAATTACAACAATAAATGGACACAAACATGTTGAATGTGTGTGTGTGTGTGTGTGTGTGTGTGTGTGTGTGTGTGTGTGTGTGTGTGTGTGTGTGTGTGTGTGTCCGTGTTATCCAAGGACGCTTAAATGCTGATAAGTGGCACGACACAACAACCTGACATCTACAAACCTTGAGAGCACTCAGCCAAAGTGTCACACACTGACGTATAAACACTCACACACATACACTATGGTTGCTATTGGAAATGTAGGATGATTGGGAACACACAGGATTGGACAGATGTGACACATCAGTATGTGCATGGTTCATATAATGGTTAATGAATAAGAGTCATAATGAACCCAACAAATTTCACAAACAGTAATATTGTGTGATTTCTCTCATTATCTCCCTCTTGTTCCCACCTCTCTTCTCTTTCTATCTCCTTCTTTTCCATCCTGTCCTTGGGTTTTATCTGTCCCACTGTCTGTTCTTGTATCACGTTTCCTTCTTTTTATCTCTCCCTCTCTCCTGTCCTTGGCTCTTATCCCTTGTTCTGTGTTCTGTCTGCTCCCATTATCGTCCATGGTTTGTTTTTTATATCTGTGTGCCTTCCCAGCTTTATCTTAATTGTGATGCACACTGACACCGCACTGTGTGCTGATTTATTATAGCTACAAAACAATGGTATGTGAATGTTTGTTTGTGCACAATGAGATTCTAATACTTAAGTTAAAAAAATTGTAAAGAGAGGAGAGGGGCAAAGGTATGAATAAGAGGAGAGAATGTAAGGCTTGAATTCCGAAAAAGGAAACTGCTTTTTGTTAGTTTGTCAAACGTACAATATGTAAATGAAGGGACTCTCATTTAATACAATAACAAAATACTTAGTTTGATGACTTCAGGAAGCACGTGGGATCATGGAAGTTATCTTCACCAACATTGTTGTTGAAAATCTACCTGATGTGACTTAGACACAGATCATGTTAATGGATGAGGTAATATAATAACGTTCTATTTACATTACACAGCAAATGGCAATTAATAATTTGTATCCATTACATGACCAATGCGATCAATGGAAGGAAAAAAAACTCTTGGCTAACTAGGTAGCCGTGATTTTTCTTTTTCACACGTTGTTTGTCCCAGTAGTTATAGCAGAGACGGTCAAAGCCACGAGTAAAACCAAGTAAACATAGGTCCAGTTGCTTTTATTTCCATAATGACGTTTTGTTACATATTATCTATTTATCTATAAGTGTCTGGTCTTAGATTGTAGCACTGAGACAAAGTCGACTATGGACCGACACAACTGAATAGATATTTGTTTTCTGATCATGAGAACCTGCAGGAATATGTGTAATTCAGAATTAACAACTGCAGCTGTCTTGTGAACTGATTTAACAGATCAGTTATTCAATTTAACAAATCAGTCAAATGTTTACAACATGAGATAACACTTTGTGAAAACAGGCAGGAATAAAGTTGGCATTGATTTTGCTTGTTATTGTTCCTGTTATGTCTGCACTTGTCAGTGCGGAGCTTGATTATCTTCATCGTGTACTGTACTTGTAACAGCAACAACCTATCTCCAGCAACTGGTTTGGTTTACTGTTGACATAACAATGGGATAAACTTTAATAAGATTCTTGTAACATTGTGTCTATGCCTTGTACTTTTTTTTTGCTAAACTAACATTCAAGTGTCCAAACAAAAGTAAATTCAGTATATTTGAAAAGGTGGGGGGCATGATGAGGAAGTGACAGAAGGAATTTATTTATCACTGGTCATTAGTTAACTAATTAAAAATGTATCCGCAAACATTAAGACAATCAAGAACTTGTAATCATTATTCAAAACATGTCCGATGTTACTCACATGTGAGAATTTACTTCTTTACTGTATAGGAAGGAAATCATCATTGGCATAAAAGTGTAAACATTTTAAACAATTCAGATTAAAGGTTGAATTGATTTAGTTAGAAAGTTATCAGTAATCAATAATAAAGTAAATAATATAGCAGCAGCATTGGAAAGAATTAAGACATTTATGGAACAGGAGGGAATAATGGATCATGGCCGAGAAGGTAAAGTGAACATTTTGTTTTGAAGGAAAGTAGTGGGTACAAAATATTGAGGACACATGGAGGGATGGGGAACAAAATATGGAAAGTTAAGAGAGAATGAAAAGGAGGCATGAGTAGGGATTCACACGATCCCAAAGAAGGGAGGAAACAAGGGAGGAGATAAGGGAGCAGCTGGATGGAGGGATTGAATGGGGGCTGCCCCAGGGAGAGGAGGGGTTGGAGGGATTGAGTGGAAGTGCTGGAGGGAGAGGAGGAAGGTGAATGCTGGGTGCTGGGTGAGAGGATAGAAGCAAAGGTGGGATGAATGGGGTTTATGGAGGATGGGAGGACTTGAATGTGTGCAGACGGGATAAGATGAGTGACCCCATGGGGAAAAGACCGGGTGCCAGGCGGATCGGATGAAAGATTGAGATAGGAGAAGAGATGTGGAGCAGAGAGACAGATAGAGAGAGGTCCTGGGGATAGACATCCCAATTGTTCAGAATTGTGAACTTGTGCCAGACGTGATTACAGACTTAGCCCCCAAAAAAATCCTTAAGCATGGGTAAAACCCTTTACTGAAGTGTGTGTACTAAAGGGATGAGTGGGCGAGTTGGTAGGATAAAGCGAGGATGAGAGGAGAAAAGAGGAGGAGGGAGGAAAAGATGGAGAGGTAGGGAAGATGAGGAGGAAGGTGAGGATCCCCTTAGGAGACTAAATAGGCTTATGTAAGGCCCCTGGAGAGACAGTCGAGAGTCAAGGCGGTTTACTTCTGTTTAAATGCACTCAAACTCACATACTGTACACACATGTGACGTGCTGGCCTGTGTCCCAGACATCTCGCCTGTTTATATGTACACAATAACACACTCAGACAAAGACCTGGATCTGCAGACACATTTTCTGTCAACACAAACTGAAACGTTGATACAGTGGAGAGATATAAGTTAAGGAGAAGATAATGGCACAACAACATGATATATTGGAGGAGGTTTCCATGTATGGATTAACCCCAAACCCCAAGATTTACATTAAATGAAGTCTTAGTTTGGATAAGGATTCTTTAAGATAATAACGTATCCGAGGGTCAGAGAAGAGGTGAAGAATACCAAGACCAACATAAACAGAATCGTATTCACTACAATTATTTACACTGAATAGAGAGTTGAGTCAACATTTGAAAGGTTAACAACTCAGCTGTGTAGAAGAAGCCTTCTAAGTAAAAATTTTTTATTTTCCATTGATTGATTTAAAGACATTTCTGCCACATCAATCACACTTTAAAAGGTTATGAGCCACAGTGACGACCAAAAACACAAAACAATAAATATGATGTTTTTCTGTACCTTATGTTTGAATGGTCCTTGTGTAGCAACTGCAATTTGGCTCCTCACCAGAAGTGACATTTCCTCAATACCAGGATATTGTTTCCATCATATGTTTTAAAAGCTTCCTTTGTCACCTCCCTTTACTAACTCTCCTACCTAATTTCCTCTCCAGCACACCGGACATGAGGGTTGAAATAGAGACACAGTTAAATACTTTTTCCTGTCATAAACTCACAACACCTGCAGCAGCATTACAGAAGAAAAAGAAAGAGAGAACAGTGCAGTTGCAGCTAGTAAGAGTGGACTTTAGCGACGGTCTTGTACTGGAAGTTCCACATATAATCACTAATTGCAAAAACTGATTTCACATCAGAGTGAAAAAGTGTTTTATCCATGTAAAGGAGAACAAAGAGTTCAACAGACAAGGTCAATTATTACACTTAGTGAGGCACCATGGAAACAGTTTTCTGGCAAAAGTTGCATAATTTCAAAAGGTTGGTTGAAGAATGTTTAAATAAGTAATGTGCTTGGGATCGTGGTGGGACTTTAAATTTTAACTTTACTACTAATAATTTGTGTGTATGCCCAGTACGCACTTTGTTTATAATTTAGGGGAACAAAATAACTTATTGAAGATCGGAGTTGGGGGTTGATTTGGTTCGATGTGGGCCACTTCAGGTTCCCTTTGTGTGGGAGTTCTTTGCAACTCTCCACACCCTTGGCAGGGAGTAGTCATTTTATAGACTGTCCTAGGTCAGCTGGGGACCTGACAGTGAAAACATGACTCCAGAAAGACACTTTCCTCAGACCAATCTTTGTACCTTTAGCTTGGCTAGAGCAACAAATAACAACAGCAACTTAGTCTCGGCTTTTCATCAATTCAACAAATTTGTATCCTGGAATGTAACGTTACTGCCTCGGTAGTCTTGTTCAATCAGAAATCGCAAGAATAAACTGAGTTGACAGCAGGATGGAAAATCAGATGATTCAATATGATTTAATTAAAAACTGTTTATTTAGTTAAGTGGCAGCTGTGCAACAAAATATTCAATCCATTTACCACTTAAAAAAGCATAGAAGAGAAAGTTTCCATCACAGAGAGAAGCAAACACCAACGTATTTTCCACATCAAATGCTCCTTTTATACACACACATAACCACATGAATAGCAGGTCTCCAGCAGAGCCAGAAAAGGAGTGAATGATGCCATTATAGGATATTCATTAGCCACTAAGATCTTAAGATGGTCCATGTGGATTATATGAAAGACAAAGGCAGTAAGATCATCATCAGCCATGGTCATCACACTCAGATGTGTAGATACAACAGATGGAGAGACCAAGAAGAGAAAGTACTGATCACAACAAACAAACTTTAACTAAAGAACTTCTGTTGTCATGGTCATGTGCAGCAATGAGCTCATCCCTTTACTGAACTATAGACAGACACTACTGATGTCATCTGGTAATACAGAATGGGACCATGGACTGTATATGAAGATGGACAAATCTTCTTTACTTCTTCCCACAATCCAGAAATGAGACCCAAATATCACAAATACAAACGCTGCCATCTTGCACATTTAGAGCCAGCATTGTGCATTGTAGGAATCTGGAATCGCAGCCATGGCCAGGTCCTGCTAATTCACGCACTTACCAACCGCATGTCAGTTTCAGCTGTTAATCACGAAGTTTCAGCCCATTTCTATTCCACTAACATGGAGGAGGCAGGGTTTATGACCTACACTGCAGTCAACCACCAGGTGGTGAAAGCATTTAAACTTTCACTACACTTTTGGGGAGCAATTACGTCATCTATCTTTATAAACATGATATGAATAGAATAACTGGCTATAATATAAATTATTTAAATGATTAATAACAAGAAATATCACCAGACTACATAACAAATGAAAACTAGAAAGCCAAGGCCTAACAGCCCTCTTCAATGAAGATTGCATATAATTAATAAATATCACTCCCCTTAATATGCAAGATTTCCCATTGATATCGATGAATTATTCCCTGGGATTGGTAAAAAAAAAAGGTCTGGTTCCAAGTTTAATGGAAATCTGCTAACAAAACAGTAGAATGGCTCTCAATAGAGCACATTACTCAACAGTCCACTAAAATTCAATCAAGCTCATCATTTCTAACTTGTATTTTTGAACAGTACAGTTCCTGTGAACACAAAGACTAATTGCCAAAGAGGCACAAACCATGAATCTGATGTCTTTTCACTTCATTATCAGAGCAGATCAAGTATTACAAAATCCTACAAATATCAGTACAGGAAGCACATGTCACTGAGGTCTAAACCAGTTATTAGTCAGAGACACCCACCTCATTCCTGACCAATGAGACTTCACCACGTCTACCACATCTTCAGAAAATGAAGGGAACAATGTCGCTTTGATAAAACTTTGCTCTCTGTTTTTGCTCTTGCTGCAATTCATTTTACGCTTCCTTTATATTACCGTTTACTTCCCTTCATCTCTATAATTCGATCAAGGTTGCTCTTGCCCTGCCTGCAGCCTGACATGCACATGTGTCATATTAACCTCACCACATAAAGTAAAAAGCAGCTTTTAATTCTAAAATGCAGCAGCAGATGACAGATTTGTAACAGCTTAACAAGACCCTATAATAATAATTTCCTTTTTGGAGTTTGACAGGCCTGAAAATTTTATCCGGAACACCAACACCTCTTGTATGAGTCTGTGTGGCAGCCTTCTGTTTTTAATGAGCCCCAACCAACGAACAAAGATCCACATAATGTAATTTTATTGCATTTCTTTTGACATTTGCAAACATGGTATGCTCATCAAGTTAGCAAAAAGCCCACCTGCAGAGTACATTAGCACAGGAACTGTATGGAAAACGGCAGGAAGTAAGGGATAGTCACACAGTTCTTAACCAGCAAAGTACTGCAGCAGCCCGACTGTCAAATGCACTAACTCAGAAGTCCTAGTGGATGTCACAGGGAATGGGCATCAGAAAGAGGAAGCTTTTTAAAGCTTAAACTATAAACTGTCTCTTAAGTAATGCTGGTTTTTCCTATCATTTCTGATAATGTTTTTCTCACCAAGGTTGTAGCCGAGATCTAAAATTGGGTGGCACTACCACAGCCGTGTAAAAGGATATGAGTAGTAAGACGACACACATGTTGTGAGCAAGGCCTCGAGTTCAGCCACATGACGGATGGATGGATGGATGTCAAGCAAATTTCTTGATGCTGACACTTGATATTTTCTGTAATTATTAGCAAATTAAATACACTCTGATTCCTTTAGAAATACAAAAGTGAAGCCAGTGCGTCTCGATCGCCACCTGTTGACTGGCGGCAGCATAGGTCCGAAAAGTTGCCTCCTCCATATAAGTGGGTGGGACATGGACCAAACTAAGTACAGGTCAAAAATATTTTTCTCAGAAGTTATTTGATGCGAGGAAAACAGGGTACAATGTCATGATTGACAGCTGAGACTGATTCCCGATAAATCGAGTGTGGTTCCGTTCTTAGTTTACAACTGCGTAGAATCTGGCTCTGCATGTGCGTGTTTGTTTGTATCCAGGATATTTTGTCCTCATTTCTGGATAGTGGGAGGGAGTGGACATGTGTTACGACAAATCTGATGGTGACCAAATTTTGGACTTTGGAATTTCATGTTGTCATCCCATTAACAGTTTGTTCTCTCTGCATCCCAAATCTATTGTTTATGTCTACTGTATGTTATCCTTCCATCTGTAGCCTACTCTCCATCGTCTGCATTTTTGAATCCCCCCCTCCTTCCTTCAGTGCTCTGTTCTTTCCATCTGTTCCTGTAGTTTTCCTTAAATCCCACCAGTTGTTCACCTCTTCTTGCAGGTAAAGGACTTTGGCCCTGTAACTTAATAAACCCATGCTGTGACCTTCAGATCATTCCTCACACTGAAAGTCTTCTCCCTCCTTCATCCATCCTAACGTGAGTCTTTCTATCCTCACCTCCCCCTTGTTGTTCTTTTTCTACTTGGATTCCTTTCCTCTGTCAAACTACCGCCCTGTTGCTGCACCCTTTTCTAAGCACTCGCCCTTTTCGTTTTTATTGCTTCTTTTGGTATCTCAAGATGTTTCTTCCCATTTTATTTTTTTATTTTCTTTGATCTGTTTTCTCTAATGTCTTCCAGAGAGGATTTGCTGGCTGGATTACACTGTTTGAGATCTGTAAATGGCATCCCAACCCTTGCACCATTTTGATCCTTGTTTCTTACAGCATGGTTCAAATTGTATTTATTGAATTTAGAAATTGGAAAATAATCTGCATCAATTCTATCCAGGAATTTTTAATGACTACTCAGCAACAATGTAAGTGGTTCCCTGCTGTGTTACTGCATTGTTTTTTTTTGTTGCTTTTCAATTATCTAACATTCATATTCTCCAGTTATGTCAACCTGTAAAGACTCTCTGCAAACTAATGTCTATTAGCATTTTATCCTTTTTAAAGAAATTCACAACATGTTCATCACCAACAAGATATAACCACAGCAATAAGGAGGGGGAGTTGCATAACCAGACACAGGAAGTGATGAGGTCCCCAGAGCCGTCTGTCTCAGGTGTTTCAGGTCCGGTGTATAATTGGTTAGTTCCCCCCTCATGATGAAGGAACTGATTTCACCTAAGGGAGGCTTTAAGAGCCAATACTGCTTCCACACTCACTTTCTCTCCCTGAAGTCTTATGCCCGGGCCACACTGCCTGCATGAGCGGCGCATGACAGCTGAGCCACACAGATGCTGCATGTAGCTGGTGTCTGTTGTTCACACAGGCACTCTTCCTGCTAGGTCTCTGCAGTGGAGCTGCAGTGTGCGGTTTCTGATATGACTATTGTATTTCCTAGAATAAAAGTACATCTATACACACAACTAAATGCCAGAACTATACGTTTGAAGCTGTGGATCTTTCCGTCCTACAATAACAATAAAAACCTTGTTAAAACAAATGAATGGAGTCAGTCACCAGAAACACTGGAGTGCTTTTGTTGCAAATATTACTTTGTGACATTGACATTCAACAGATAGACATTGAAACTGTGGTGAAAGGTAATTGTCACAGTCTATTTTGCTGTGAACTGCGAGCAGTATGTGGAGAAAATATACAAGACCTCGCATCTCAAGAAGAACGCCTGAGCCACGCTGTTCATGCACACACTACCGCAAATACTTTTTTGAAGAGATATTTGCTCTTCAGTTTTTACTGAAAATCTCCTGTCACACAACCTTTATTTTTAAAAATATAAACGCTCAGACAAGCATGCCAGGCCAGCAGGTTGCGATGAAGTCTCTATCAACAATCCGTCAAATACTAGGAAAGTACAATGTCAGCATACTCAGTGAGCTCCTTCTCTTGTCAACTGATGTATAGCCGCCATTGTTGTTATAGTTTCTGGTGCATGCTCAGTACACAAAGCAACAGTGGGCATGTGGAAGTTAAGCTGTGATGTCATTGTCCCGGTCTGTTTTAGTGGCTTTTAGTTTGTGTGGACAAGAGGCCAAAACACAGGGGGAAAGTTCATTTTGGTTGTGTTTACATTTTAGCTTAATTTAGTCCTTTTTTTTTACAAATAAACACTGCCGTCAACAGGGAGAATCAATACTCAGTGATTTGTGGAAACTTACATGGTTGAGAGCGAAAGCATTTGCACAACTATATCCAGCCTGCATAGTCTCCAACAACTTTCCTTTGTAGACTGTCTTGAGTAAACTGTCTCAGAATAGCTGATTCCAGCCTTCATCATTGTTGATTCCTGTGGGTGGTTTGTTGTGGCTGTGTCGAAGCTGGCTAACAGGAGCATCTGTTGTACAGCAAATGTCCTTCAGAATGGCCACATGCATTGTGTCACCTGAAATCACAATTTCTCCCTCGGTGAAGTGCAATCATGCCACACTTAGCTGGATGTACTCGTCCCTGGCTTCTTGTCCACCTTGTTTCACACTGCAAGCGATGCTGCTACATTTAGCCTGTCCTTTTCTGGAGAGACCTCACCGTCAGCAACCTTTTGCTATAACCTTACTCTTTCCTGTTCCACCCCACCGGATCTTTTACTGGGCTCTTCCCATCAGGCTTTTTGTCTTTGCAAGTATTTTCCATGATGTGTGTGAGTGGTGCTGCTGTCCTCTGGAAACTACTCGCTCAGAACCCGCTGCCTCACCCTTGTTTCACCCCCATCTCACCCAGCAGTGGAAAGGAAATAATTATAGCTGATCTAGTTGCATGGATTATTTTTGGTCTTTTGAGTTAACATTTTTGCACTAATTGTGTCTGGACTTGTTTCTTCTTTGACTACTTTTGAAATGTTTTGTTAAAGAGACTACTTTATTACATTTAGTAATTCTTTTAGTTTAGTGACTTATTTTTTTTAGAGACCATGTGAGTTCCAGCTTTCATAAACAAGCCACATTCTCCTGTGATTCACTTCTCTGGTCCACATTGTTATTGCCAACACACAATGATACTAATAATATACTCATAATAAAAAAATTACTTGTTTATCCTCAATAACACAGTTGTGCATGCAATCCTCAACTTTAACTATTCAGAAAGTACAACTTAGAAACAGCATATAATAGTATTAAATACAGCACTGTAATGCTTAACAGAGTAATATATGCTATAAATTTGAGCAGGAAATCATCCTACTGAAACTACATGTCTGACACTGACAAATGTACACTAAATATGTGCGGATTGGTTCAGTTGGCCTTGTAGAGCACCTGACACTGTGAGATGACCTCAACTCTCACCCTAATCGGTTGCAGTGTGGTGCTGTTACACGCTCCAGCAGCTTCCTGATCCAGGATTTATCCACAGTCAGCAACTAATACACAAACCTCCTATTTGTCATTCACATTGTCCTTTTCCGGAAGTTCTCCACAAACACAGTCACTTTAACACACCATTATCATTCTTCAGTCCAGAGACATGCAGATTGGACCGTAGCTCAATTTAGAGTCTCTAGAATGGTTGTTTGTATTTTATACTGTCCTCTGTGTACCCTGCCTCTTGCCCAATGTCAGTTGGGATTGGCTCCAGCTACCCCAGGACCCTTTAAAGGATAAGCGGTAAAGGTAATGAATGGACATAAGAAAAAATAGCAATAGCAAAAATAGAATAGGCACACAGTGAGGGTATACCTCCAGCAAGGCTCAACAGTCCCCTGATGAAACCACACTAAAATATAGAAAAACGCTTAATCTTGCAATGTTAAAGAAAAAGAAAAATCCTGGATTTGCCCCCTGATACAGATACACACCATAATTTCATTGGTACTTTCTAGGTTCATGCCCCACTGCTGCACACATTTGGAAATCAGTTGAGTAGTCTTTGCATAATTCTGCCAACAATCATACAAACGCTGATGCAAGTTTTACTTCTAGCTTGACGTTCTACAATTTCTACAACAAGAAATCATTAATCAAAGCTAATTGTAACATACACAACCTACTTCATGAACAACTTGTCAAAAAAATCGAGGCAAAAGGTGTCTGACATGAAAATAAATGTACATTATGGGCACAGTCTATGCACGCCTATAATACCGGCTCCTGTTGTTTCCTGGCATTGTTGTGTCTCCATTTCCCAACAACCTCTTATTTAACAGTACACCACCATTTGCTATTGCGACACATTTCTTTTCAATACACCTTCTCCTTTCATCACTCACAGATGAGGAGAGGCCCTCAGATGAGGAGAACCCTCTCCCTGTCTGAGCACAACCCATACATGTTCCTCATTACTTGTTCTAATCTGTGTTCTGCACATTTAGGGCTAGAGTTCATGTTTGGGACAAAGTGGTATATTCCACCTTTTATGCTTTTCTTAGATCTTTTATTTCATGTGAAGCTCATTGCTCATGTTTACTCTCCTTCTGTCCCTTGCTTTATGTCACTTGTTCCACACGAATTCCAAATGAATCCAAATGTTGTTCATTGCTGGTTTCAATATTTGTTGCTGTTTAGGCTCAATACCAGATCAATGGAGGCAGCATCTGAAGATACTTTTTTCTATTAAATACATGTGAGTTGACAGCTGTTATTGACCAGACCCTCGTGCCTCTCGCATTTCTGTGACCATGTGATTCTGGCCCTAATCACTGTCTGTTCATTCAGTCAGGCAGCAATTTAGCATTTAGCATGCTACTGTATGTTAGCACAGTAAAACTGCTTTCAGACATACCCTGAAGTCTGGACATTTTTCCCGCCGGACCCCTGGTCGAAAATGAGTGAGCAAGCGGCCGTGTTGATGGCATTTCTAAAACCATGGATGTGAAACTGGAAGAATACAAATATCTAAGGATGAAAAATAGGTACCATACACAAAGTTGACGCAGACAAAGATGTCATCTTGGAAAGACAATGAGATTCCAAAGCTTTTGGCGATAAGGGCCGACGCAGGTGTCAATGTGCTGTAAACAAAAACACTGTGCTGTTCACAGTGGAATTCACATCCCCCACCTAATTGTTCTGGACTTTTTCCTGTTACTGGGATCACATTGGACCCGGACAATATACTTCTGTGTTCTTCATATATGTGAAAGTCCAGAAAATGTCCAGTCCCAAGACAATTTCCACAGTTCATGTCCGAAAACATCTTAAATGACCTCAGTCCAGAGTTCCATGGTAGCGGAAGTGAAACTGAAATTAACTTCCCCCAGACATAGGACACTGGCCATCATTCCTAACTCCTCCTGGAATATGAATCAGCTTTCTGCTTTTACTTTCCTTTCTCTTCTCATATATCTCTTCTCTTCAGCTCTATTGCTCCATGCATTTTTGTCATTCTCCTCTTCCTCCTCTTTTTCTCATGTGTCTTTACTCTGCTCCTCTTATCCATGTGTTCATCCATGTGTTCACCCTCTTCTGTTTGTCTCCTGTCTCTTTTCTAACCATTGTTTGTTGCAGGTCAGATTCCCAACTGTGGGAGTTACTGTGGAATAGAGTTGAATTCTTTTTAAAATCATGTGGAGGTGCACTTGAGTGTGTAGCTGCTCATCCTTTATGATCTATTTGAAATTGGCATATAAGCAATGCATCTCTAAAACAGATGTTGGCTTTTATACTAAGACAGCCTTCATTTGCCACTTTTCTTTACCCATAACACGGCACAATCTTTATAATGTCACACAAACACTGACAGAACTCAATCATATTTGAAAATGTCTGGGATCTGAACTTTAAACAGATTTCGTTTCCATCTCCCATGAATATAACTCAAGGCTTCAGAGGGTTAACGTGTGTTAACCATTTCCTCACATTCATATATTTTTTTGTCTTCCGGGCTTTTTATTCATTCTTTACTCTCTCCATATGGCAGCACTGGTGTGTTTTAACAGTCAATGTCTCCCCTAATTTTCACACTCCCCCTCTATTCTCCGTTCCTGTCCATATGGAAGCATCTCTGTGTTTTAACAGTTAACCTGCTCCCCCCCCCCCCCTCCCCCCCATGGCTAAAGCAGATGTCTGCCTGCTCCATCCATTAACAGTAATGTCCCAGTCAATTCCCCAGTCCTCTGTCTTTCTTTGAATTTCACCAATTTCTTCTTCCTCCACCCTCTCAGACTTTCCTTCCATCCCCTCAGACTCATGTTTCTGTTTGACCAGTGACCATGTGTTGACTCCAGCAGTGACTCATTTGTATTTGGGGCCGTATCCACAAAACTAACTAAAAGTCTAAAAGTAGCTCTTTAACAGGCTCGAGTCAGAAGACGAATGGAGCATGTGTCAGTTCAAACAATAGCAGGGGCATGTCTTTGGTCCAAGAGTCATTCATTTTAGCTCTTAAAGTAGATTCTAGATCTGAGACGTAGTTCAGCTAAGAGGACACTAAGCACCAAGACCTGTTCACAGTGAATGTGAATTTGTTGGTGGTGTGACAAGTCATTCATTTACAATAAGTAGAAGAAGCTGGTTTCATGGCCATTGATGGATTATTTCATCGTAGAATTAGAAGTGTGAACACCTTACCCCTTAATTTCACATATAATAGCATGAAACAAATATGGAGCTTCTAAATGTTTAAGACTGGTCAGGGAAACAAATGTCTTCTTTGTTAGAAACTAGAGATGTTCTGATACCGATACAAGCATTGGTAATTCCTCAGTACTGCCGACAATAGCAGGTTGAGCATAGTACGCAAAACTATGTACCAAACTGACACCAAGTAATTAAACTATATAATTTTCACCCAGAAAGAACTGCAAACTTTCTTTTGCGAAAAATTTTCTTTTCTTCACAGCTCCAGCAGTTGCTCAGTGAAGCTACTGGCAAGTACTGTGTTTAGAGCCGCGAAGAAGTGGTGTAGTTTTGGCCAGATCTAGCTAAAATGTCAGTACTTCTGTAATATTTCACACTGGAAAGTAAAACAGTGACGTGTACGGAATGCAGGGCTTCAGTTTTAACTGGTAACACCAGTGTTGCCAATAAAAACACAAACAATGTCCAACAGCAGCAGCAGCAAACTTGACGCAATAAATTCAACAAAGACAGTCTCCAAGAAAGATATCAGACAAACTTGTCCAGCTCATTGTGTGTTCCTAGATGTGTTCATTTGTGTAATTTAAATAAACAGATGTTTTACACCATTAATTCTGTGTATGTTTTAGTTTTTCAGGGTTTAATCTGAGCCAAACCCGGATAAGTAGCCTATTAAACAACTATTAAAACACATGATCTAAGTTGATATTTTTTTAAAAAGCACTGGTATCACATTGGCAATCAGTATCGGTATATATATATATATATATATATATATACTCAGAATATTTAATATACAGAATATACTCAGAATTTATTAAGAACATTGCTGCATGACCGACATATTTATATAATGTCTGAATATTTTATGCCAGGCAGATTTTTATTTGTGCATACACCCATGCATGCAGACAATTGAACAATGTTTGACACAGCACTACTCAGTAAAACAAGCTATGGAATCATCTAGACTTGTGTGCATATGTGTGTGTCATGAGGGAGACTTCTTCACTTTACCACCCTCAGACCATTTCACAATTTACTTTTTTTCTCTTTCTTCTCCTTGCTCCAAGATCAATTGTTCATTACACCTCTAACCTCACTTTTACTTCTTCAACCCTCACACCAGTCTATCCTGCAGGTGTACAGATTAGCGTCCTTGAAAAACTCATTTTCATTTCATTTCTAGATTCAGTCCTATCTATCATTCAGACTGTAACCCGCTGCCCTTTCAATGATGTACATCATGTCTGCGCCTGTCTGCCTCTTCCACATCCAAGGCCACAGCTATATTTGTGCTGCATGTAGAGCAAACATAAATTAATGATTGCATTACATTAGTACACTGGGGAGGCTAATACATGGGTTTGACTACCCATATTTTTAACCTTTGAATGAATTTGTTTCCACTGAGGCTTCACCTATTTTTCACAAGGGTTGTATTTTAGCCATGCTTTAAAATATTTTACATTGAAGACAAGCTCCATCTCCCTCTCACACTATTCACCTTAAACAAAGACCAATCACTGCAGCAACAACACCAATACAGAGACATTTAAGAGCAGGTGTGTGTGCAGTGTGCACACACGTCCATTCAGTGATGTTCATTCTGTGTCAACTGCCCATTACAGTGAGAAAGAGACCTGCAGGTGTAGAAATCCAGACCCTCTGACCACACGTGAATAATTGTTGTGTCTGGAGCAGAGTATGTGTCTCAAGGTAGAAAGGCAAGAATCTACTAATGCATAGTTAACGTCCGTGATGAAGTGATGGATGTCTCTCTCTCTTCAAGTGATTTGGTCTTTTCACGTCCATCCATCCAAGGCCCCTTGGGCGAATAAAGGATGTGATGAAGCCTCCAAACCTCAATATACTCACAGCCCCAAATCCAGTGTTAGGTACTTATTCATTACATTAAAGGTCCTAGAAGGAATATTTTATTGTTCGTTGATTTTGGTGCCTCTGTGAACAAAGTGGTAGTGTTTCCACTGTCACCTCGGTCCAGACAGCATGTGCATTTGTTTTGGAAGTAGTAGAGAAAGAAGAAGAAAACACTACAGCTCTATTTGGATTGTTTTTACTGTGATGATATAACATGAAACAAGGACTGCATCAGTTTTCATCCTCTTCTCTGGCCAATGTCTCTCTCTTCTCCAAATGCAAACTGAGAAAGCGATTCCTGGGCTCACGTACCAAAGAGCAACAAGAGGGGGTTCAAATATCAAAATACTGCACATAATCATAAAGATATATAAAATATGAACACATTTCATATTCCTAATTCATATTCGACTTGAAACTGCATCATTTACACCAAGTTTTAAGCCGCTGATATTTTCCTACAGGATGTGTGACACCACAGTTTCGTCGACCATGAGATGCTTGGTCTTTGGTAGCACTATGTTTTATGTTGTTTTAATTTAAAGATATTTTTACACCTTTATTGAAAGGACTATTAAATGTTAATGGTCTGTATTCATTATGTTTTCTAGACTTGATGAAAAAGTGCTTTACAGTACAGATTTGGCATTTACCCATTCACATACACATTCATACAGTGCATCTATGTGTACTTTCTCTATCATACGTCAGACCCACAGCAATGGGCCCTGTCAAAAACGAACTGCAGGAGGACTCACACTACCAGGTGAGTTACAGGACACCCTGGTTGTACTAATTCCTGCCGTGTTTCAGCCTCTGTATCTTTGAATTTTCTGTTGTAAAATTTTAAGAGTTGGCTTTCAAAGAATACCTGGGTTATGACCAGGTATGGTCAAAGGACAGTAACCTTCTCAATTAGGATACATTATTTTTAGGCTTGTGCACAACAGTGGGGGTGTCTGCCTCCAAACTGTTAACTGGTTTCTTGCCAGAGGTTTAGTTTTCTATTTCCACATGTACAGTACTAAAAACTAAAGAAATAGTAATACTTTACTTTATTCATATTTATGTACATTATACTAATACATTATTAACATACAAAAGAGTTAACGCAGTGACCTCCTCAGCCGTATCTAACCCCATCTGTCTTCCAGATGTGGACAACAGTAGAAGACAATCCAGAGCCAGACAGATTCCAGCGAAATTCGAATGTTTTTCATTATCCGTCTCCTTGTGAGTGAGGAAAGAAAAGGAGCCGGTTTATCACTGATGGTTCTTATTTCGACTAAAGCGATTTAGGACATTATGACCTCATGTCCCCTCTACTGTCAGCTAAATGGTTCTTCCCACTCAGATGGCCTCTGAAGTGAAAACATCACACACCAACACGTCCAAAAAGCTAACCATCTCATCCTTTCTTCAAATCGGAAGCAATTTAAAATATGAGACTTGTCATGATCTACTATGGTCTGTGTGGTCTGTAACTGCCTGTCTTCCTCCAGCTCCTGTTGTGGAGCTACTTGGGGGAGTCTGACCCTGAGTTCCTGCTCTCACCCCTAAAACACACACCTCCTGCCACTCCTTTATCACTCACTGTTTTCCTCCCCTGCCGCTGCTTTCACCTCACCACTCTCTCTTTTCTGGTTCCCTATTCAGTCGCTCGTTCTGCTCTGCTTCGTTTCCTTTCCAAACAAACAGCGCTCAATCCCTTTCCTTTTTTTGGTTTCTCAAAGGAAACTTTTCCCGTTTTAGGTGCTGGCTGTCTGTGTGTGTGTGTGTGTGTGTGTGTGTGTGTGTGTGTGTGTGTGTGTGTGTGTGTGTGTGTGTGTGTGTGTGTGTATTTGTCCGTGCGTGCGTGCAGTAAACCACAATGTCTCACAATATGTCAAATTAGTGAAAGCTAAGCTGCTGCTGAGAGGTCACTACACCTGCTTGCTTTCATGCGTATTCGAAAAAAATGAAAACCAGATAAGGAATCAGCTTCATTATAATGTGTTATTTTCTCCTCTTTGCTTTGTTATAGGAATCCAAATGAATCCAAAATCCCACCCTCCAGACTGACGTGTTCACAGTCATCACTTGCACAAGTCTGCGGTGTGATACACTGCCTGTATTTATAAGCCACAGGTAGACAACTTCTCATCCTATATATTTGTCATAACAAGGCTTTTATAGGCTGTGGAGGTCATACATCCTATACCACCACCATGTTAGTTGATGGGACATGGACCAAACTAAAGAGTCTTAGTACACTTCACTTCTTCTGTTTCTGACAACGTTGGTCTGTGTCATTTCTGGTAGTTCTAATCACACTTGTGTTTTTCCAAGTGTCCTTTTATTCCCAGTATGTTTGGTTACAATGCTATAAAAATGATGAAACAGTCATGATTGACAGCTGATATTGACTTACGATCGGCCGAGCATTTGTGAATCAGCGAGTCACAGATCCATACCCTGGATAGCTTCTGCACAGACTCTGGCTTCAGAAGCACAAGATGCCGGCGCTCATATAATTTGTGGATAGTGGGAGGAAGAGGAGATGTATCGTCCATCTTTAAAGACACTTTATGGTTGACAATAAAGACGTGGTTATGGTTGTGGAACAGTCATGGTTTAAAGAAACAATGATAAGTGTTGGTTAAACACAATCAATCAAACTGCTGTGTCCTGCATTTTGTTGATGCAACCGTTCCCTTAACCCACACCTTGTCCTTCTATATAATGCATCACCTGACTTCCTCCTTTGTTGCCTTTATAACTACTACATAACAATAAACCATAACTATAAGTTGTAATAAGGTGTCTGCACAGATAAACAGTGTCAACTTTATAAGTTAGTTAAATGTTAATTGTTATTTTATGAATTTAGGAATATGGAAATTTCCCTATGATGCCCAAAACTTAAACTATATGTGGAGGAGGAAGCAACATTAGCACTGCATCAAAAAATGCAAACTTCATTTTCATAATTGGGAACACTGCATTGACATATAGCAGGGGTCAACTATTTTTTATGGAGAAACAAAGAGTAATGTGTTTGGAAGAATCTATCAATTTGAATGTCATCGTTTTGAATGATATCCTGAGCCAACTCACCCACACACACTGTGGCAAGTTCAGCTGGTAAAAATGCATCACTCCTTATGAGTTTAAATATAGGTCATGCTGTTCCAGCAGAGTCAGCGCTTAGCTCTCTCTCTCTCTCTCGCTCTCTCAATACACACACATCGCAGTACTTAATGGGGATGAAGTGGACAGGCCCTCCAGTGTAAACAAGTGTCACGAAGCACTTTACATCAAGATTCATGTCAAGTTTGTTTTTCCTCTTATATTTCTGTGCCTCTGACAACAGACAGTATGCACGAGTCTGCTGGCGTGGCCAGATGCAGCAAGGATGAATTTGATTTAAAGTTCTTACACACAAAACCTGTTCAGACAGTGTACTTTAAAACATACACCTGAGCCCGACAGTTAACCCTTGATGAAAAATTTACATAAACCGCAAATAAACCACAAAAGCACTTCATATCTCACCCATAAGCAAATGCCTTTTCCCACAAGACTAGTCTGTCACTCAAAGTACAAATAACTAAAACACACTAAAAACATGGAGCATTGGAAGATTCACACATTATGTTTAGATATCCTCCATTTAGATTTTCCAGCCACGCAATTCATGAATCTTTTCCCTCTTACCAATGGCATGACTGACTGTAGTAAAATTACACTTTTGTGTAAAATAAATAAATGATTATTTTACTGTATTAGAAACCAAGAACAACTTTTTTGGTACTAAAAATACAACACAGTGGCTCAAAATACAATATAAAACAAAAAGAACACCTAACTGCCATATTTTCACTGTGTACAGTAATTTGCTGATATAATGTTGGCCTATCAGTAACATAAGTCTATATATCATGTCTTTATTAACCTATATACATACACAGTTCAATGGAAGTATGACTACTTTTGTACAGATGGTAACAAGGCTACTAACAAAAGTGACTGGAAAAAAACTTCTGAACAATCTGTTGTTGTTTCGTTTACAGTAACTGAAGGTTTAATCGAAATGGCTGTAAAATGTGTTGTATGACTAAGAGAGGTATTCATGAACTCTGGAAGGAGTGATGATTGAATATCATCACAATGATGCTGTTGAATTAAAATTCATCCGCACAACCACACACACACACACACACACACACACACACACACACACACCCGTTTCCACTGCAGTTTCATTTGTTATGGAGACCAGCACCAGATGTACAATCCACTTTATTCTAGTAATGACCCGTTTATAAAAAATGACATATTTTGTCTTTTCCAGAAAAGTAACCACATTTTTTTATCATTTGCCTCATCTGGAAAACACCAAAGAGAAATCCCATAATATTACAGAAATAGCCACTGCTTGCCCTGGTTGAAGGGTATGGTGAGTTGTAAGGGTGGTACGATGGATTTCCATGAGACTAAGGGGAGGCATCGGTTCAGGCAATTTGGCTTGATCAATAAAGGTGAGGGAAACCTTGAGTCGCTTTAATTTATGTTAAGAGTGGCTGGTCTGGTGAGCTCAATATAGTATATAGAGTGTGGAGCAACCCATTGCGGTAGAGAGAACTGCTACAATCATTTTTATGAATTAATACATTTGAAAGAAACTTTGGGAAAAGTGACTTAAATCAGGTGCCTGTGCACAACCGTGGTTCTTTTTTCTGTGTGTATTCATCCATACTGGTTAGCACCTCTGATGCAGATGCAGTTTGTTGAGTCAACACTAAACATTGGTGCAGGCTTTACAGAACATTGATTCAATTCCTAGACGCCGTTTATTATTAAAACCTGTAATTTCATCAAAACTCTATTCTAGCATTAAAATAAACCACGGCTCACTTCCACCTATGAACACAGCAAGAGAGTGAAAATGACTTTGCCATCATTTCAATTGTTAATTTGAAGGTGATTTTGTCATCTTTGACTTTGTCATTTGTCAGATAATCACAACAAAATATTAACAATTGTATGAGCTCTGAAAGTAAGTCATGTTTTTCGCCTGTTTGCTCCTCCCTACCTCTCTCCCTATGCTCCCACTTCTTCTCCTCTGCTTTTCTCTGCTTTATACCCCGAGGCTGTTCAGTCCAGCATAAGCCTCATTGCAAATGGTGCAAGTGTGTGTGTGTGTGTGTGTGTGTGTGTGTGTGTGTGTGTGTGTGTGTGTGTGTGTGTGTGTGTGTGTGTGTGTGTGTGTGTGTGTGTGCGTGTGTGCGTAAGCATAAAGTATAATGAAAAAAAAAAGAATTACAGTGGGGGGTGGAAGGTCGGACAGAGACAGGAGGTGAAGAAGTAAAGTTTGAGGTGGAACCTGGAATAGATGAGTATGAAAAGGATGTATGCAGTAAATAATTGAGAGGAGATAGTACCCAAAAACTAAAATATAGACAATAATCAAGTATAAAGTATCTTGAGCAGCCGATATGTTGCAGTTCATCAGCTCCCACATTCCAGAGCTGCACAATAAACCTGCAGGCTTCAGTTAGGCTGGACATGCTCTTACTTGTATGCATGCGTCTCTATATGTGTGTTAGGATTTGTATCGTATGTGAACATGTGTATGTGTGTTCCTGCTGAGTTTATGTGAATGCTTGAGCAAATCTGTATCTGTACATACATGTGTAGGGAGTGCGTCCCTCCTCCTGTTTCCCAATGACCCTCTTTAGATACATCCTCCCACTCTGCCAAGTTATTTCATCATGGAATGAGCCAGGCTCTATAAACCTTTCACCACTGACAGGAGAATAAAACCTCACCGTGCTGGAGAGGGGTGAGCATGATTAATAACAGGGGAGGAGCACTTGAATAAGTACATTCTACTTAAAACCTTTGTCTTTAAGTCATCTGGCACTAGGAATGCATTGGTGTTGCTAAAGTTTACGGCTAAAATAAATTGTGAAAAACCTGCTAATGCATCAGAGCAGAACACCTGACACTGGGACTCAAGATTTACACATTGTGAACTTGTTGCATCGAGGGGAAGTACTTAGTCACTTTTGAGGGATAGCTAGCAGCTTTATGGTTATGGGATGGTTTAGGTTGGGAACATCTAATGAATTGGCTCCCATTTTTCTAGGAACAATCTTCTAGCCACATAGCTACTGTTTTATGTCTTACTATTGTCAGATTTCAGCGGAGAAATGAATCATCGTCACCAGCAGCAAACATCACTCGGGACAGAAAGAGTTTCTTTAGGCTGAGCATACATGGTGTGACTTCAGAAATGTTGTTGTTAAATCCCCCCTCACGCTGTGAGTAAATAATCTGACATGTGAAGCTAAAAGCTCACGATTCATGTGCTCGCTGTCCAATCGTGTGACCCGACTGCTCACACTGTATGTTACCATCAGCTCCTCCAGACCAGCTCCAGACCATTGTCATTGTCAAATAATTTAAAGTTTGTTTCCAAACAATGCTCCCAAGGGGAAAACACGCTGCATTGACCATATGTGTTATTCTGTGTCGAAACAGTCCCACAAAAATAAGAGGCATCAGCATATGGACATGCAGTTGGCCTGGAGGACGTGGGCCTTCGGATTCATCTATATTGCAGAAGTGAGGGGAAGAAATGCTGAGTTTGGGAAATCTACTTGTGACTCATTGTACGAGAACTTTCTGTCATGTCAAAATGAATCTGACTGTCCGACGATGGGTCGGTAGCATGTGATCGTTCCTCGCACCCACCACGCTGATATTTGGTCCATCCTTTAATATGAGTCTCGCAACTCACAAATCAGGGCAAAATCAAGCTCAAATCACACAGTGTGTGTTGCTGATATACCTGATATGTATTAGATCTTACCACATGAGAAAGACCACCTAAGAGAAGCACCAGTGAGGGCAACATTACAAGTTTCTGTTTCTGACACTTACTTGTCAGAGACACTTAACAGTAAAGGGTCGTTTAGGTAGAGTGGAGAACCGCTTTATCTAGGCCACTGTGCCAATCAACAAATGAATCCTCAATGTCACATCTGTTGTGAAATGAAAGGAGCTGGAAACAAGATCTGGGAAAATACCACCATTATGATAAATCAGTTTCCAGCAGCACAGGCTGATAAAGGAAAACAGATCCTTTTACACTGTTTTTGTGCCAGATGCCATGGAATTAGTGTGGAAAAACTTTAAAGAAAGGTTGCAAATTCGAGCAGCGGGCAGCTCCTCGGGTTTCAAAAGCAGATGTGAATGAATTGGCCTCTGGTCGTGAAATGTTATGACTTGATGGAATAAATGTATGAATACAAAGACTGATAAACACAGTATGACCGATGATAAAATATAATAAAGGTGTGTTGAAAACTATTTGTTCATTGTTGGAGTTCACTTTTTTCAGTAACAGTCAGTGACTTGTTTTTTGATCGTCTGTGTCAGAAGCGATTTGCCGTCAATGTATTTAAATATAAGCTGTTAAGTTTAATTTATTGTAATCTTCTGTTTTGTCTTTTACTATTTCAAAGACATGAAACTGTGATAAAGTGGGGATTCTAAAGTTGTCTATTAGCAACAAATAAACAAACCTACTGTGATATACAAATGAAGTATTGGCTTTGTTTACAAAATGGTTAATGTTTTTTATGTTAAATTGTTTCCATTAAAGTTAGAGCATCTTCAGCTTCTGTAATATACCATTTTCAGGACAGCCATTTTGACATGAAATAGGTAAACACAGGTATTACTAACCACATAAATTAGGTTGTGCTGTGTTTGAAACCACTCACCAATCTCTATGGTGACCCTTATGTTGTGGTGTCCGAAAGTTCAGTGAAGTTATTTATACCCTATATAGTGCAATGTCTGTTTCCCATAATGCATCATGAAAAATTGTGTATTGTCACTAACCGAGAAATATCTACCATCATGCATTGCGCTCGCGGTAGAGAGGACGAGAGGAGCGAAATGTAATTAAATGTAAATACAAACAGAGCCATCACAGCACAAACTGAGACAAACAAGTTTATTTCTATATTTAAATATTGTCATTCAACATGTTTACTTACATTAAATTATTAATACTTAGTGTACAATAAACAATAACATTTATTGTGCAATTTCCCACTAGCTGTCATTGTACGTCATAAACCTGCGACAACGACGTCATTACCAGGCACAGAAAAGATTTGCTGAGCAGTATCAGAAAGCGTTTTATTTTATTTTCCGGTGAGCTCACGATAAAATACTCTAGTTAGAAGTCCCTATGTAGTGAAGTAGGGAAAAGTGAGTGAGTGGGTGATTTCAGACACAGCCTTAGATAGAGCCTTAATTCATGTGTCTACCTACTGTTTCATGTCAAGGCTGCCGTGAAAAGGATGTATTTGCCATATTTGTAAACCCTTTTTTCTGTATTCAATATTCTCTCATATAAAATTAAACCTTAACTAACAACATCATACATTTGCATGAAAATAGTCATTTATTTTCCACATTAGTATTGTTCTTTATAAATAAAAAGGTTTCACACCCTCCTGAGGAGGATGAGGAGAGAGAAACAGTGTTAAGTTGTAAGAGTGATGGGGCCATCGGCTCACCTGGACAGGTAGGGACGTGTTTGGTCGTCAGGAGGGGAAGAGGGAGGAGGAAGGACGGGGCTGAGGTTATCTTGCCCCTGGCAGTTCAGTCAAAACTCACTTACCGTGGACCAAAAGCATGGGGGAGGAAGCAGATGTCAGGCTAAAGAGGAAAGAGAAGTGATGGAGGGTGTAAAAACATTTTGGGGGACAAGTTGATATTTGACGATGATGCATCTTGTAACATATAATAAACTCTGATGCTGATCAAATGTGGCTCTCTAGCAGCATATGAATTTTGTGAATGTACACAATAAATTGGCCATTTCTCAAATATATACATTCAAGTACCAAAACTAGGGAGAAACAGTTTCTCCTGTTTGTCAAGATGCTGAAAACAATCAGCTGTGTCGTTACCCAACCTGTAGTCCCTGAGGTTAACTTGTTGTTTGGCTGTCAGTGTATATGGTGAGGGGTCAAGGGTTAAGGGTTAGGGGTCAGAGAGATGAGCAGGGCAGTAAAGAAAGATCTGCACAAGCCTGCCTCTACGCCCTCAGGGCCTGATATCCTGTTTATTCTTAAAACACACACACACACACACACACACACACACACACACACACACACACACACACACACACACACGGTATGACCCCCATGTCCAGACACACACTATACAAATAATAATAAACAAGCAAAAACATTAGCCTTGCATTCAATTATTTACATGACCTCTAACACAAGTGTATAATTTACATTACACTCACATGCAGTGTGGGCTGGAGATTTTGTTTTGCTTTACAGCACAACGCTCACTCCCTTCATACAATCTCTGTTTATTGTCTCTCACTCTATAGGTGGACTATTGTGTGTGACCTGGTTCATTCTTGTCTCATGTTGGACATAGAGGTTAAACAAAGAGTGATTAAAAATGAAATTATAATCAATCTAGGACAAATACATATTTAATGACAATGAGAGACAAGAAGATTAAACACAGATAACACAAGAGATGATTTCACTCAAATTACACATATGTAGATATAATACAGCACAAATTCCAAATGATAGCATTAATAAAATAAGACCTATTATGTGGATAACGACATCCAGATGGATTAGCACAAAATTTGGGACATTAGTGGTTCCCAGATGATATTAAATCGGTGATCCCCTGACTTTCCTTCAGCGCCACCCTAAGGTTCACATAAGTGGTTTGGGGACAAAAGTCTCACAACTAATGTATGGTTCTATTGCTTTTAAATATAACACAGAATTTTCCCTCATCGAATCAAAATCTAAATGTTCTTTGTTTTATGAACAAACAGGTGCTAAACATTCCCATCAGCCTCAGCTGGTTTGTCTAAAGTGCTTTTGGCAAATACATGCAGACACACAAAAATGAAACAGAGAGCCTGGTAAAAATTATACTTTACCTGCTAAACATAAGGATATTATCATTAGCATAGTCATTATTGGTATGTTATCATGTGGGCATGTGGCTGTAGACTCTAGAACTTGAAAGCATAGTTATTTGCATTTTATCAGCATTTCCCACAGAATTAATTCAATCTATGGCAGTAACAGAGGTGCAAGTGTACGTGCACGCCCACAAAGGCCCCCCTCAGCACCAGAGATTCCAAGTGACACACAGACTGAAGAGTGAAAGTTAAGTTCTCGCATGAAAGAGAGAACTGCATTGCATGCCAGTGGCGTGTGTGCACACAGCTGCAGCTGACACTGAGAGATCTGACTGTCTGCATGGACGGCAGAAATCTTTTTGCAGTTTGGACCATAGCGCAAGCAAGCAGTAAGATGATAGCACGAGCGAGCTTGCAGCGTAGAGCACAGATTTACAATGCAGCAACAGAGCAAAACATCAACCTGTGAGATCTCTGATATTAATATGAGCTGTACAAATAACGGTTTTGGTTAGTTATGAAAATGTGGCGGTATAAGTTTGAATATGGCGGACTGCCACAGTCTAGATAAGTAATGGGAAACACTGTGTATTTTTGTTTAACTGCACATAATGAGGTTCCAATTATGTGTTGAGTTCACATTAAGGTTGTGGCACAACCAACACCATACTTTTGTGTTGAGCTCAAATGCTGTGGGCACCTATCTTTACACCGAAATCTCCTCTTATCTGCAGGCTGATGCTGTTAGGGCCTGTCTGTTTGCTAACACTCATCATGGACCAACTATGTCCTTGAACACACACCCACATATCACTGAGAGACATACGTACTGTACATATGTTATGAAAATATACACTTATCTATAAAATCTACATTAACAATCCTGCTCATGAAACTGACAGATCCATGTGTAACATTAACCACAAGCGGGTCATGTTGTTACACACACATGAATAGAAAAGGTTGTCTGCCAGCAAGAATAGAAACTTCTCCCATTTCATTTGAAGCAGGTGTGAAGACATGTCAAACATGAAGAGCAATCTTTTCCTATAAAATGTGAATTGTTTTCACTGCTAATATGAGTCAACTTCAAGAGTAGTGACCCAAAATGAGTAATCAAATAAGTATCATTTTAGAGGGGAAAAAATGTCACGATAGGCACTGAAATGCACCCAGCTGCACCGGAAACAGAGCAGACAACAGGACAACAGGAGGAGGAAAACACAGGTAAAGAGACAGAAAGAAAAAACAGAGACACCGACTTCCTTTATACATCTTGGGCCTACAAGGTCAAAGGTCGTGGTCCCATGGTGACTTCGGGGGGGCCTGTGAACACTTAGTCTGATCCGCATGACTAAGCAAACAGCAGTGACTGACAGGACAGCAGCACCCTTACCAAGGCGATTGACATGTCGCTGTGGTGACTGGCAGGTGTTGACACTGTCACCACAGTAACTGACAGGCGGTGATAGAGAGGCAATAAGGAAACACGTACGAGGGAGCTGATCCGCGCTGAGACGCAGAGAGGATGGAGAACGTGCACAATGGGGCTGGGATTAGTAATGATACTACCACCCATGACATCCTTGAGTTGTATTGAGACTTGTTTTTGTTTTTTGTCCGTGTGTTTACTTCAACTTTCTTCTGATGACCAATCTAAGCTCTGACATGAAGGAGGGACATGCACAGGGTTAAGTGTTGCAGGTTTTAATAACAGATAACTGATGAGTGCAAAGATCACAAACAGAGATCAAAGCCAAGAAGAGCTGTATGCACACTTTTCACAAACTGCCATCTTAGTGTCGGCTACCAATCAGATTTGCTTTCTTGTTCGTAAAAACAATGATTACTGATTTTAACAAATTTAACAAGAAATTAAATACAACCCGTTATTATTTTTAATTCATATTATAAAATAAAAATCATATGCGTGCTACAGATGTATATTTTTCTAAATGAGCTTTTGTGAAAATCACTTTAACTATTTTGTTTGTTGGATGGTTCCTGAATAAAAGCTATTGGCACTTATTAGGTTGCCATCTTAACTCATCAAAACAATGTAATGTTTTGAATTAAGGTCCATAATAAACCTGTAAAAACTTAATTTCTGTCAGACTGTTTAAGCACTTAATTATGGCTAAGATTATGGGTTTAGGCAGGTACAGGTGAGGACTAAACATTAAAGTTAGTGCATGAACATGAGTCATTGACAATGTGTGTGATGAAAAGATTGTGTGTGTGTGTGTGTGTGTGTGTGTGTGTAATAAGGTGCGGCACACTGCATGATGCTACTTCGCCCTCAGAGCACATAAACCACAAGCTGGCTCACGTCCACATGGTAGATATTACTGCCAACACTTCCCGATACTGCAAACACAGCTGTAAACACACACACACACACACACACACACAGAATAATCTGACAGAGCAAACACACCTGACAATGATGATACAAACCAAACTAACCTGGAAATATGACTAAATGTAAACCCTATAGGACAGAAAATACAGTGTAATAATGACGTCAATGAAGTTAGGGTCCAATATGATTGGACTGATCAGCAACTTAATGTAAATCTATTTATCCAATATAATTGGATCCACCCAATCATAGGCATTTACAGTTTCTTTCAATTGCAGAAACACTAAAATCAAAAGTATTACACAATTAACAAAACCTTACACTCAAGGAGCAAAACATCGGCCCAGATCTGCACCACTATAAGCACAATGTCAGCTTCACACTTTTTGCAAAACAATACAAGCAGTGATCTGCAAAACACGAAACACACTTGTATACATTAGACACAGAAGTATATCAAGATGTCACTTCCTTGCAATTCCAAAGCACCGGCTGTCAAATGACCACCCCTATGAGCCAATTGGTTCAACACAGCCATCAGGTGCGCAAACACATGATTGCTTAATTGTAGACACACCAATCAGGTTTAAGCGCTATACAAATGCAGCAGGTGAGTTCACCTGACTTCAACCAAAATGGAAGGAGTCAGAAGAAAGAAGAAGAGTGAGGGTGAGACAGGGAATCCACGGAGGAGGAGAAGGCTGCAGCATGAGTGTGTGGAGGTATGTATTGTTCACTTTAGCAGTGTGATGTTGTATACTGCACACGTAACCTTTATAATGTAAATGTACTGTATACCAGACCTATGCTGAACTACACAATCTTGTCTTTCACTGTATTTCAGAGAGTTTTACAGATGGATGCTGAGGAAATCCCGCATGAATTCATACATAGTTGAGGCAGGGTTCAACCTGACAAAAGCAAGAAGGAGAGGCAGAAATATCATTGGCCACGGGGCTATAATCAATGTCCCAGGGCAAACGTGGGGGTAACATCACCCTTTGCGCTGCCATTACACAGAATGGGGTCCTCCTCCAGTCACGCCAATATGGGCCCTTACAACACACCTCACATTCGTTTTTAGACGTCTATTTAGGCGTTTGGTCCATGTCCTACCCACTAACATAGAGGGGGTGGGACTTATTACCTCCGCTGCAGTCAGCCAGTAGGTGGCTGACTTTGGCTTCACGTTTGGGGAACAATCATGTTCTCCAACTGTATTTAACATCTATGCACCCAATTAACAGCACAATAATGATACATAATAAGTACTTTGTTATACGAGTAACATGTGAATACACTATGAATAGCTTTTTAACCAGTGATACAGCAAGGTATCAGATGAATAATTAATCAGTTGGATTTAAAAATAAAATCCTAATTTAATGCTTTTACTTATTCTTTTTTTCCTTCACATCTATCCTTCAGTGTCCTTCTCCTCTCTCTCTTTTGTTAAAAGGGAAACGAGAGAGAGAGAGAGAGTTAAAAATCCTCACGTCTCAAGTGTTTAAGTTCTACTAAGCTCTCTGAAAGACTGTGGGAATGACAGGAATGGGTGTGTGTGTGTGTGTGTGAGTATCAGGCTACTTGCGACTTCCATCCAAGTCCTAATGAAGCTCTGCTGGTGGTTTCATACCTTGCGTCCTAAAACTGACCAATGGCACACAAGGTCACCGTCCAGCCACCGTGTGGGCTGATCCAATCAGAGGGGAGTACAGCAGGAGGGCTATGAGGTGACCAGAGGACACGAGGAGGAGGAGGAGGAGGTGAATTTTCTCCCCAAATCCTCCTCAAACCCTTGTGATGGAATATAATCAGATTCCGAGAAGCTTAGTGGGAATTTCCCCAGAGAAATTGTCTTATTATTATGACTTCTTTGTTTAGCGGATGCCGTTATCTCTGGGCTGAATTAGGAGGATTATTCCTTTATTCCACACTCCCATAACCTATAATAGTGGGAAACTGTTTCCTTGGTAAATAGCTGAGTGCCCTTGTGTAGTCTGCCACAGTGTTACAATGCTGTTAGCGGCCACAGCATGAGATGTTACCATTGAATTGGTGCCTCACGCTAGTTTATAGTTGAGGGGTTTTCAACTTTAACCTTTTACTCTGTGGGAAGGGTTTCTGCATTGTTTCCTTTCAATGGGTCGCCATTCATTAGAGAAACCACCAGGCACAGTCTGAATGTAAATCTTTTAACAAGGGAGATGTAAAGTGACCGTAAAGAACACAAGTGGCAAGGGTTTGTCTTTAACTTGAAACAGAAGCAAAAGTACAGAAGTAAATGACAGCTTTGCCTCTTTTAAACACTTAAAGTCTATTGTCGTGTCAAGCTGTGCATTTCTGTTCACCTTAACATGCAGTTGAATGACTGCAGAGATTTTTCTGGGCCTTTGTTTAGTCTTGAAAGTGTTTCAGTAAACTAGCAGGTGGATTATTTTTGCCATGGCACCAGAGAACTTATGACATAGATTGGCAGCTGGTAACTTTGATGATCTGCCTTTTGTGAAAGATATTAGTAGCTTGGTGTTCAAGACATGGCCTGACATGTTAAGTGTATCTGAAAGTTGTGTTGTGGGTTTTGTTTTATACTTTCTTCTCAGTGTAGTCATCCACCAATACACCATTTAGCCTTAACACCATAATACCATCAAATCAGTCTAAGTAAATAGACCCTGCTTAAAAGGGGTATTAGTGTGGCATTAGGTTGGCAAACTGTGTGGCAGGTAGAAGAGAGGAATGAGTGAGGAATGATCTCACTGTGTTCAGGAGTGTCCTGTCAAATAATTGCTGCTTAATGAAACCAAGTAAAAAAAATGGAAATGATGTGGATGAAACACTTATTTCATCCCCAGTTTATCATGATTGATGCAGGCAGACTCCAAAGTAAAAAAAACAGCCTGAGATCTTCTGTGTGAATAAATTTGGCAGTAGTGGTACACAATCTTACACCTTATTGGGAAATCATTCAGATCGAGAGGCATCTCACTTCCATGGGAAATCATCAGTCCCACAAAAGCAGGGAAGTGAGAAAGAGTCACTAAGAGTAAAATAGGAGCTTTAGGTGTGAAGGGACAAACTAGCAGACTCACACCCGCCAACTGAACTTGGCATTTTCTCTAGATGTCTAGAAGAAGAACTGAAGTCAGTGCACATCCTCTTCTCTCACAGTTACGTTTGAGAAGTAACAAAACAAGCACTTCCTTCTGTTTTCCCTTTTGTTGTCTGATGACTATATATGGCATTCTCAAAATTTGACATCTAAGGTTTCAGGTGGGTGACATAAGACATAAGATGGATGACATGACACTTAAGCTGCTTTCAGACGTGCTTTGAACTGGACAAACATATTCCTAAATTTTCCGAGGGTGCTGTATGTGAGAACGCAAATGTCTAAATCAGTTGCTCAAAACTTGTTTCACTTTTAACCCCCCTAGTTAAACCTTCAGGAAATGAGTGAGCCTAATACAGCAGGATGATTGTCAGGAAAGTTTACTGTGAGCTAGTGGACATTTCTGGCACGAGACAGCAGCAAATTTGATAAAGGAGAAAACAAAAAGAATACAAACATCTCAGGATTAAAAGGAAGTGTCATTGTGGCAAAGTCCCTTGCCACGGGGGATTTCCCAACACAACCACACAACAGCCAGTTATCACTTATCATCTTTATAAATGATAATTTATAAAAGAAACGTAAATTGCCTGACACATAACCTTTCCAGGTGGTAGCTCAGCTCAGCTCTCTGGTTCCTCCTTGTTACTACTCTTCATGCGTCGAGCTGTAAACTTGTAAAGACAAAGAGGTTATAGATCTTTTGGTGTCAATGTGCAGTAAACAAAAACACATGGTGTCCGTAGCTGTCTCCTCTGCAGACACAGGGTTTCCCCTACGTTCAGCGACAGACACACATTATGAATCCGGTATCCTTGCACCATGCTGTATTACCCCGCCGCATGTCCTCGCTCCTCACTCCCCCGCTGACCTGCGATCACTTTACATGTTAACAATAAACAGCGCCTGACGGAATGTTTGACTGGCCCTCCCCCGCTACTAAAGAAAAATCCTAGGGGAGATACTCAGACACTACCCTTCACCTGAATGCTCCGGACATGTTCCTGTTGTTGTGAACGTGTCTGACCCACACAATCTCCTGCTTTCTTGTTCATGTTCAGACCCAATTTTCTGGACATTTTCCAGAGTTCATGTCTGAAAGTTAACGGACATCCAAAACATTAAACTGCCCCCCTCCCCAATACTTAAAAGGTCAAGTAGTGCATTTGAATGATGTCCATGTGGTGTGGTGTGTATGGTTTACACATGTCCTCCATACTATAGAGAAAAAAGCTGCAGGAAAGAGAAAAGAGAAGGTTGGGAGAAATTGGTTTTCCTGGGATAATAAAAGCTGTCTAAGTGCTTTATGTCTTGTCTCATTGTCTCTGAGTCCCAAGGACAAACTGTGGCAGGCAAACCCGGCTGGTCACAGTCTGTCAGCTAAAGCGTTGTTCCTCCTCTAATGACCTCAGAATCGACATTCATCTCGAGCCACAGCAAGTGGGAACACACAAATACCTCAGAACAGTCTGTGCCTCTCCAGCCATAACAACATGCATCCTAATACCTGTGCACACAAACACGTACAAACCCCTCCACCTGTCTAAATGTGATCAGGCTCCAGGTGGTTTCCAGTGTAAAGGTGCACTTCAACAGCTGTTCTGCCTTTCGATCCCAGTCACTCCTCCTCTCTTGTTCTCATTATCTCATCCCGCTGCCATTCCGATGAACGGTCTGTCTTATAATAGAAAGGTGTCACATTTGCTTCTACTTTAAAACCTTACTTTATCCTTTCGCAAGATTTTCAACCTTGATGTAGCCACTGACTGTGTGTTGCTCTGGGTACTAATGCAAAAAACCCCAATCCGTTCTCCCTAAATCCTTTTCTTTCCTTCCTCTTTTCTTCTTTTCTCTTCTGCCAATGTTTTCTACATCTTCCCTGAGGTTTGACCCTCTACGGGTTTATCTCCTATTTGCTCACTGCTATAGGAAATACTTGGCCTCAGCTGACACACGCAGGCAGATGCACCGCCAAATACAAACACAACACACAATGTCCACTCCAGCAGGGACTCCTAACCTTTAACTGCACTGCTCCAGGGAGAGTAATGCTGGTCGGCTGGTTCCTCTGTTAGCTGGAGTCAAATATCTCTAACTATTGGATAAAATAAGAAAAGTTATAATTCTTTTATTATCTATGTAAGGTTCATATTATTAATCGCAGGCTTTATAAAGTTAAGTGCAACCGGCTAATGTTGACTCACACCTCCCACGCACTTCTAGTGTCCACACATGAAGCCAACCGCAACACAAACAAGGTGTGTGTTATGCTACAAATGGAGAAGATAAAGTGAAGCTGAGTGATGGCGGAAAACCTCTTTTCCTGACTTGGCAGGTGCAACAAGTCAGTACAAAGAGCATATCTCCCTCACACAGAAAATAACTGGGGAAACTCTATAGATAATTACTGCACACACTGTAATGCTGACAACTGAGCTCACAAGGTGGATTCACACTCAAGCACACACATCAAGATACAGCTTTCACATGGTGGCAAACAAAACCTCACACACACACACACACACACACATGCATACCACACAACACAGAGAGAACCATGTCTTTAATCACCAGGCCTGGAGCGTTTGTCAACAACCCTGTGAGCACAGGACTTCACCACAACACAGATGCCCCTGTACGCGGAGGTGTATGTGTGAGAGGACATGACCCAAAAACACAACCCTCCTTCCATCGCGTCAACACCACAAACATATTAGAACTGCTCTTTGAGTAAAGGGGACACGTGCACTGTAGCCGGTTTGTTAGAAGAAGACTTTACAGCAGTGACTGGAATGCAGCATCTGTTACCTCTGCTTGATATTGAATAAAAGCGTGTGGTTAATATTGAGTTTATGAATCATTCATGCACAGATGCCCACAAAGCCCTTAACTACAAGCATGAATAGCTATATGCAGGAAACACACACACACCAACAGGTTTCTCTTGGCAGACAGTCAGATGCAGGCAGAGATGGTGCAGACAGACTTTGATGTGGAAATCAAGTGTGGTGAGAAGCTACGATATGATAAAATACATTAAACTGTCATGTTAGTGTATGTTTAAAATGATCTATTAAAGAGTGAAAATAGAGATGGTTTGCTAATTGCACAGAGAATAGTTTCGATACTTGATGTAGAATCAGAGATCAACATGAAATGAAGATGCTTTCAACTGCAGCAGGCTGATGGCCCGTTTTAGTCTGGAAGGGCAGAAATGGAGATGTTTGGACAACTTGATAATTGGATCTTTGTGGTCACGATGTAGCCTTCACTGATTCATCAGGCCCTTTTCACATGATCCAATTCTGGAAGGCATTAGCCGTGACTACCAGTGAGGAACACAACATGGATAATAAATTACAAGTGTTACAGACTCTGTTGTCTTTGCTAACGACTGTTGTGCAGTTAAATTCCACATTTTACTTTTGGCAATTGCTGCTTACTCGTTTTTTAGTTTCCTGTTTAGACTGGCACACGTATGCCCATTATATGTGAGTGGTCATGAGATGTGCATTTATAGGTTAACATGAACAGGGATTCAAGCTAATAGGGAACCAAAACGCTTGTGTGGACGGATCTTATTTTTGTTTGAAAACATAGTCGTATTGATGTCGCCGGTTTGCCTTGATTCAAATAATGAATGCAGCCAAAACCTAAAACTCAAGATATGATTTAAATACAAAAAAAATATTATATGTTTAAATTATTCCTGGACGAAATAGGACGCAAGTAAAAACAAAGACCAGAGCAAACGGTGTCAGAGTTTCTATGTTGTGGTTTGATCTACGGTGTTGTCATCAGTATTTGGTTCAGTATCCTGATTAAAGTCCAGCACTGCATTCCACTTGTGTTACAGTCAGCTGTGATTAGAAGGTGGGTGAGCCTGTAGGGTGTGTCTGTGTACACCTGCCTATCAGAGGCTGAGTGTAAATGTCTGTAGATTGCTGACCTAAAGTGATTGTGACAAAAACACATATCTGGAATGAAGAACACACGGATGCAACAAAATAAAAGCACGGCTGTGGATGCAAAAGCAGAATCTGCAATTGAAAGACAACTTCTTCAAGTCTGTTGAACGTCTAATGTCCACAGTAGAACTGACAGCTCAAGGGAAGCAACATTTCAAAGCAGCAAAATTCAAACTGGATCTTTGACTTCTACATTTCTATCAATTTGTTGGTGCAATTTCAGGTTTCCAGTCAGGCTGGACAATAAAAGTGTGTCAATACTAAATCAATTTCAACCTAACTCAAGTCCAACATAATTAAATATTTCGCTTATACATTGCCTAAGCACAGTGGACACAATGAAGTGCTTCTTTCTTTGTAATAGACATAATTTCTTACAAAATATATTCAAAGTCCTGATACTTATGACAATGTGGTGCGGATGAGACAAAAGATGACATTCACGCCTACGGTCAATTTAGAGCCTCCAATTTACCTAACTCTAATCAGCACGTCTTTGGACTGTGGGGGGGAAGCTGGAGAACCAGGTAAAAACCAACACAATGTACATTACAAGATTGTGATGCCCAAAATAAAAATATATGTCACAATGTCAGTCATCATTGTCAACTGACCCAGGTGGTAAAACATGAAAATTAATTGAAAAAAAAACAACAATAATAAATACATTTAAATTTAAATTTAAAAAACAGTTTAGGAGACTCGTTGTGTGTGAGATCAAAGTGAAGCACAACTTGAAGTTTTCATTTTGGTTGTGATAAGACTATATGGGGGGAAATTGCAGTTACAGCTATCGGACTGTATGGGCTTAATGCTTATCTCCTCCAGAGAAAGGTTGTGGGGAGTAAGAGGGGAGTGAAACAGGAGGAAAGTGTTAGAGGGAGGCAGGCAGAATGAGATGAATGTGCGACATCCACTGAATTAAAGTGAGAAAGAAAGGGTGACATGAGGCGCAAGACATGGGGGGAGGAACACAGAAACTGTAATACGCTGAGTGGCTACTGGAGAAAATGAAGAGTGAACACGTTTCACTTAAAGGGATAGTTCACAGAAAAATGGAAGATCCACTCATTATCTACTCACCATGCCGATGAAGGGGTGGGTGATTTGTTCGAGTCCACAAAACATTTTAGGAGTTTCAGGGATAAACTGTGTTTAGCCCAGGCGATCTATTCTTCAGACGTAATAAAACAACAGAAAAAACATAACATGCCTCCATACTGCTTGTGTGGTGTCTTCCAAGTGTCAGCAAACCCTGACATTCATATTTGAGTCGAAACAAGGTCATTTACACAGTGTTTTAAGCCTTGAAGTCCACAGGAAAAGCTAAGCTAGCGGACTTAGCTACACGATGGTGTGTCCGAGGGTCAGGGAATGCACCTCATAGGAAGATATCAGCGGACATTTAGGCTGCAAACATGCAGACATGCAAAAGATTCTGAGTGACAGCTCCACCAACTAAAGAGTGAAAGACGAGCTCTCACGTCAGAGATGACTGCATTGCATACCACCTAAGGGTACGCCTGACAGTTGCAGCTGAAACCATGATGGCTGACTGTCTGTGTGGATGGTGACAACTTTATGGATGAAAGTTCAAGTGCACGAGTGAGCATGCAGCAAATAGCACAGTACAGAGCTGTACAATGCAGCAACGGAGCACATCAACTTAGAGATCTCTTATGTCACTATGAGCAGTTTAAAAATGAATTTTGATTCATAATGAAACTGTGGCAGAACAAATTGGTCTGGATTTTAATATAGCAGAGGACCACCTCAGCCAAGATGGGAAACACTGACACAAGATTATAGGCCGAGGGTTGTTTGCCAGCAATTATCTCCCAATATTCACTTTCCAGAAACTTTGTGCGACTTGCCTTGTGAACCATAAAATACTGCACGGAACCAGTGGTCCAGGTCAAGTTGATCCAACCACGACAACAGACCCAAAGAAAACACTTTGGTGGTTTTAACCTAATCAGGATGCAGAGATTGGTTCAAACTGATTTTCAACTAGATTTTCTGTCCTCACAAATCCAAACAAGCCTCCATCCACACACACCCGAGCACAACACATTGGGTAACACACACTCGGAGAAAACAGTGCAACAGTCACACAGCTCTGTTATTCACCTTTGCCCCACAGCTCCTCAAAAAGCACCTCTGTAGAGGTTGTGTTTGTCTGGACCTCAGGGCTGTAATGCACTCCTCAGTAACAACCGTCACTTTTGTTACGTCTGTGGCTACATAATAACCAGGTACACACAGTGTCATTACTTTTTCATAGAGGAATTAATGTCCTTTTTTCTTTTCTGAAACATCGTTTTTCTTCACAGAGTCAGTAAAATCCTGCTGTTACACAAGACGTCAGTCCACATACCGGGCAAGTCAGAAATCATATCAGGATATTTCTAAAAACATGTCACAACTCTAAAAAATACATGAACAGAGAGAGAGCTGTGTCAAAGATTACTGCTACAACTTTTACCTCTCTGCAATAAAAATTATAAAAATAATAGCAAATATAGGTGCTTTTTAGATCCCCAAGTATCAGTTTATCAAAAATATTACTATAATATATAATAAAATGAAATAAAGCACAAGTCAAATAAAAAAGTGCTTCACAATAAAATGGTGCCATTGACCCACTAACATACATTTATATAGTGAATCTATCTATCACTATCTCTCACATGTCAATCACAGCCATCAGGTGCATTTTGGGGTTCAGTATCTTGCCCAAGGACACTTCAGGGCGAGGAATGCTGGAGACTGGGATCGAACCATCGACCCTCTCCTGAGCCATAGCCGTAAAACCAGAGCAAGCTCTCTAATAGAATGTTTTAATCAGGGATTTAAACGATATCACTTGTAATTAGTTACTCAAATTTATCAATGAGATCCAATTAATTCCAAAACATAAAGGAGACACGGTGAGGAAGTTAAATCAGGTGATGTGACCACTCTTCATGATCAATTTCAACTTGTCCGGTCACATCTTTCCCTCAATGCTCGAGGGTGGATTTGTGTTCACTGTTTTTCGACTGACCTTCTTAAATTATTACAATGTCCATAAAATCCGCAAGCTTAAATAAAAAATCATCACTTCTGTGGCCAAATTGTGTTTCTTCCACTCAAGCACCTCTATGTATATGGCCTGTGAAGGCAAATCCAGTTATTCTCTATCATTCCTCATGTCCTGATAGAAAATACAGGAAAATGGTGAGGCAGGTACCGACATGGATGGAGGTGGATATGAATGTGCTGTACACCCTGCTCATGTTTGTTAAGCAGTGAATCCCTTCACAGCTCGCTGAACTGACAGAGGGAGCAGAGGCTTGATGGATGGAGCGAGGAATGACAGAAAAGAAGATAGGGGCAAAGGCGAATGGGGGAGAAGGTTATGTGTCCCACAAACAACAGTTGTGGAAAGAAACCGCTGTCTCGAGGGCAAAAAGCTTCTTTTTTTCTAAGAACGGGAATGCAATTTGTAAATGTCCAATGTGTTGATTGAAAATGTTATGTCACTGAAAGTTGCTGTGGAAAAAATGGCAGTCATACCATTTATTATGTTTGGAAAGGTTAATAGTTCAAGGTCTTGACGTTGTTATTGCTCTTCCATATTTGCCCCAGTTTAAAATCAATTTACGCAAAATATTTGCATTTCAATATATTTGTAAACAGTAAATAAAGGAATAAAGAAAACAGAGATGATTCACAATAAGAAGAATCTGCAGTTACATGGATAACAGTAATTTGTTTGTGTTTATTTTTTATGAAACTAGCGAGCTTGAACATTGTCTAAAACACTAATCACACTTCAATTATCTTGATTGGAGACTATTAAGTTGCAAAGTCTTTTGTTATTTTCTAAAATAAACCAGCATTTAAAACAGGCAAACTTGCTAAATGGAACTCTAAATCCTGGAGTTCTACAGAAGCATAATACAAATCAGCACATTGACATCACTTGTCTGTGTAGGGAAACATATACACACTGTATATCCTTCTTCCTGGGGAGAGTCTTAAGAACATCCAACGTCTCAACCAGCTGAGCTACAGCTCCCACACAGATCTATAGCTGCTCTCACAAAAGAGAATTAAATATGAAGTTCAGATGAGGCTTCATCGTCTGATCTTAATAATATAAAGTTTGCTATGTTCTAAGTTTTAAGTTGACTCTCAGACTGAACTTAAAGACGGACGCTGTGTCTTCACTACAACAAGCTGCAGCTTTTTCTTTCTTTCCCTTTTCTGGCGGTGTTGTATTTTTCTCAGCGGCGACACTGGAGAAAACCGCTCAGTAGGGTTTGGGCTGATGGACGATGGCAACATGCATCTACGATGGCTGACAGCCATCAAGATGTTGAGCCAATATGTGTGTCTCTCTCTGTGTGTGTGTGTGTCTGTGAGTAGAGTAAGAACATTTGTTAAAATTACCAATCAACCTACTGCACAGAGTGTTCAGTCCTCAAGGGGCGAGCAAGACAGCAATAGTCACGGTAACACACACACACACACACACACACACACATTAGAAAATAAAGGCGCCTCAACGATACAGAAGTATGAATTGATGTTTATTGATGTTTTCACTTTTGTGTACATACATTATATAGTTGTTCATTGAATTATTATATCGATCTAGATCGCTGAATCGTTACACCCCTTGTATTTATAGAATCAACTTACCGGATCAGTGTGATACGAACTAGCTAAAATTACTGAAACCATCTTTGAGAAAGATGTATGTATTATAGTTTGGCCGATGCTACCTTCGCTAATATGTAGGAGGCAGGGTTTTTTAACCTATATTGTAACCAGCCACCAGGGGGCGATTGGAAAGCTTTGGGAGCAGTCATGTTGTCCATCTTTCATTCCAGTCTATGCTATAAACACATACACTGGCTTTTAAAATCACTACAAAGACTGAACAGCTGACTGAAACACAGCTTGTGTTACTTCATGTGAATGACTTTAAAACAAGTTGGAGCAGAGGCTGCTTCAGGGGCTATTATCTCTTTTATGTGCAACTATTTGGCTCCTTTTCTTTCTCTCCTTGAAATAAACACGCACACAGTGACACGTCAATAAACACAAACAGGAGAATCTCTCTGAGTCTGTGCTGCGGCTGAGGACAAATTTCGCTCTGGGCCTGACAATGGTTCAGAAGCATGGGCCAGTGCTCTAGAAGAATGTGTTCGCGATAGAAAAAAGTTGCGTCTGTCATAATATCTCCATCCTTAAATGGCCCTGAGTGCGCCAGACGTCTTTGTTCAACTTTAAAGTTATGGACTGTCAGAAGAAAAACACTGTGTGGATTTCGTTCCCATTCCATCTTTATTATGAAAATATTGCAGGGACGGAGGCACATTTTTTCGTGTATTACTTTAATATTTCATCTTTTCATTTTTTTTACTTCTCTTACATGATCCCTATTATTTTGACCTTTGTTCTTATTACTGGTGGCCACTTACTGTTATGTAAAGTACTACCATCTGAGAAATGCAAATAATAAAATGCTGCACAATAGTTTATAGCTTTTTATAGAAGGATGCAACAGAAAGTTTGAACATTTGAACAGATGTGTCACACATTTAAAAGCACATATTTAACCTATAAAAGTGGGTGGAATAAAAACTAAAATGGGATGAATGAGTGGAACAAAGACCTTGAGCAGATTGGCAAATCTCCATTACGCTTCCTAGTGTAATACTGCATTAATCTGTCCTGTATCAATATTAATTTCTCATTATGGCCGTCACCCTGAGCTGTGCTGCCAGGTGAAACCAGTGAGCATCTTGCAGGAGAAATGAGAGAGCATCCATCCATTTGCAACACAAATGAGCATCAAACAAGACCATATGTTTACCATTCAAACGTCCGTGCCACAGCTGCTGTTTTCTAAGGGAGCAGTTTACCACCTTGTTCAGTCTCCATCTTTTCATGCACCGATCACCAGACTCCATGCATGAAAACATCATATATTCCCTGACCTTTGAGATCCTTGCTCAGAGACAGACATGTGCAAATAAAGCAGTTTTCCATTAAGAGCAGACAAATTGCACAATCAATAGAGCAACTACTGCATACAGTATATGTGAGTGTGCAAGTGCACTTGGAAAAAGCAGGGATGCACGTTTTACAGTGCTGACAATTGTGTTTGCCAAGCATGACGGGCACCTTGAATCTGAATCTCCACACAGATGAACACACTACAAATGCTGAGGACGCAGGGCTTCCTGTGCCAGCTGCCAGGGGGCCCATCCAAAACTCTACACACAAAAACATCTCACATCCATAAAAGGTCACAAGCCCATGGCCAATTCATCTCAATATCAAGTTCCACGCAGCCCCTCACATAGACGTGGCGAACAGCAAAGTGTTTAACCAACTACAAATGCATATAAAAGCTTGTAAACAAAACAGAATAAATTCATACACCCATACTGTAGACTGTGTATACAAAAGGACGTACACTGTAAAGTGAAGTTAATGCAGACAGGCCTCAAAGTGTAAAACTATTGAGTTAATACATTTATAAACAGTGGTAGGAAAAAACAGTTGACTGGTTAAAAGTGTGTTTACGTTATTTGCCCTGAAAGTTATGGCAGACACGAGCAAAGCTGCGGGTAAAGTGGATATGACGTAAGTAAAAGGCGACTAGAAGGGAACGTCCCATTACTTTAAATGTAACAGGGGATTTCTCTTGGTTTGAACATTGTTGGAAACATTTTGGATAATGTAAGTACATAAATCAACAAAATATATAAAATAGGTATAGTCGTTTTTTTAAATGTTTATGAGAATTATTTACATATTATAACTTTAAGGGGCGATGTGGTTCACCTGATTTTTTTGACATGCAGAAGTAAATAGTATAAATCTTTTTCACACACGAAATTGAAATATAGACCTTCTGCTTTCAGGACGCTACAGGAGGCCCTGTCTCTCTCTGGCCTAGATGTGCCGTCTCCGGATCAAATTAATGTTTCATAAATGATAAGTTATTCAATAGCCTGGTATAATCTTTGCAAGTAACAGTCATACTGGTGTAAATCATCAATTTGATAATATTACCCCTGAGCAAAGTTCTCGTGTGAAAGGAATTACAGGCCCGTCACAAATAGAGACTGGTTGAGTTCAGTGATTGAAGTAAATAAATGTCACGGCTATTATTCACATTTTTATAGTAACTGATTTCTATATGCTAGAGCTGATGGGCATAGAGCATGAAAACAGGTTCATACGGTTTATACATTAGAGAACTATTTTAGTTTCCTTTTCCCAAAGACTAGAAGGAGAACCTTGCATGTGCCTCAAAGAGACTGTTGCTCTTGTCAGCATAAAAACATTCATGGCTGTAAGTATGTAGGCCTTTATCAGAGTATCAGATATACAATGATCAGTTAATGGCCACATCAAGCCTCCACATGGCTAACAAGGCCAAACATCACTGCAAAAAGCCGACAAATGCATGGGACAGTGTACTCTGAGTGAGTGACGTTCAATAAGAGTGTGTCATTTACCTTATCCTCTGTATCCTCTTCATCAGCGTCCTCCTCTGTTGAGCCATTACCCCAATCTCCAGCGTCTTCTGTCGGCTTGTCCTGCAGCGTCATCCAGGGCGTTTGTAATGACAACAGTACCTGCACATGTAATCTAAGTGTAAGTACTAACATTTGCAGTATAACAGATCTCTGGTTTCACTTCAGAGTCGATTCGCCTACATTTTTTGTAAATCCAGAATTTGCATGCTTGTTCTCTTCCTAACTTTTTCTTGAATATAATGACATTAAAAAAGATGAATGAATAACGGTGATTCAGCACTGCTAACATTTGTTCTTCTTCTTCTATAATGATTTGAGGTAGTTAGAAAGTCAAGTTAGGTGTAAGATTCTGTGACACCACACTGCATGCCTGACGACATCTTTATTAAAGAGGGCATTCTTTACTTAACTAATATATACTGTTGAAACAAACAAAGTTCTGAAACTAATGAGGTGAACACAACAAAGTTTATTTGGTCGTAATATAAACATTTTATATTACAAAATACGATATTTCCCTGAGATATAATTCAAATTTTTCTCTTTCTTTACAACATGTAGCTACAGCTCAGCAACCACAACAAAAGTTACGAAATAAAAATTAGACTAAATAAACCACGACAGCCCCTACTCAATGATATACTCCAAATATTATCTTAGACACAGACTATGTTTGAAGTTCATCATAGAAAAAGATTACAACCAGTTTAACGGTGTATTTTACTGACAAGAAACCTGAGCATCAGGCGGAAGTTACCACAGGTGTTCACAGTGACGTCTCTGCGCAGGATGAGGAAAACATCGCGATGTGGGTGGAGACAAAAGCAACCGATCCCAGGTTAAGAGATTGAGACTAATCTGCAGATCACAGATTAATGATAAAACATTTGCGTATCATTGTTTTATTATAACTTGTCACGTGCTGATTAAGGTCGAGGTGCAACAATCAAATCCAATCCAGGAAGTACAGTCAGAATAAGAGATGAATGTGCTTACATTATTTTACATCTCTGGAAAGTTATCACCATGGCTTCAATAAAATAATAATAATTGAATCTTTTATTGTGAGGCAAATGATAGAGACATGGCATCCCTGTTGCAAAGTAATCTACCAGTGGTTATCGTTCTTTTGAGGGGAAAGTGAATGAGTGTGTAAATAATTAATAAAAAACATCTTTCAAAAACACAAATGTCAGGAATAATGACGTTAAGATTGTCGTACATTTCTGCACCAAGTTCACTTTTTTGCACCAAGGTGCTATATAGTAGCTCATACGTAGTTGTTTGGATATTTGTTTGTACCAAAGTGGTGGGTCTACTGACAACAATGACACAGCTGACGTGTTGTGTAAGAGGGTTTGTGTGCAGGTAAGCATGGAAACCATGTTAGATCTACCCACCAGGACACCACTGATCCCCACTGGACACACTTGTTTTTTGTACTTCCAGTTACTTTGATGTAAATATTAAGTTTGGAGTAGTTTGGCTTTATGACAAGTCAGCAATTATTGCGCTGTGTTTAGATGTGTTTGTGGTTGAATTTGTTATGAATCAATACTAGTGTATATGCCCTGATGTGCAGGTTTTAAATGGAGTGTGTTACATCGTTGTTAGTCTGTTTTGTGCCTTTTTGACATGGCTGTGTGTGTGTGTGTGAATTTTAAATTAAATTTGTCCGCAGTAAGTGCCTATGCAGAGTGTATGTGTATCAGTATATTTGAACTAGTCGAGTGTGTCCATGCTCGGTGTCTATTCAGCCGTGGGTTTGTTTGCGTCCTTAGTTTTTTCCATGACTCAGCGTTCTGAGTCATCCAGAGATCAAAGTGTGGAGAGCCAAATGAAAACTGCAGCAAAGTTTCAGCAGCTGATGAATAAACATGAGGCGGCATATTTATGCAATGTGCACATACACACAGCAGACAATACATACACACCAATGTTACTGCACACATACACTACACTGACGCAGTGGGATGGACACACGTGTGCTGTATACACACACATACAATGTACAAGGTGGACTTACATTTAGAATTTATTCAGTCAGTGTACGCTCACACACAATATTCAATAAAGGTTGAATAAAGTGAGTGTGCGTGTGTCAGTGTGTGTGTGCGTGTGTGTGTGTGTGTTTCATTAAGTGCACTCAAATCCTGTGTGTTTGTTTTGGTGCAGAGCGGGGGCAACAGGGTAATCCTGTATTTATGAAAGATACACAGACGCACACACATACCCAACATTCTCACACACCCTCACTGTCTGAAACCCACCCATGCACCAGCCAAACTAAGGAGGCACACACACAGACCCCCAAATGCTGCACATGCACATATAAGTGCATGAGAGAGCAAACACACATTCATGCGCTCCTCTCTCTCCCTCTGATCCACCCCAGAAGGAGCAGAGGCCTTTGGCAAACACCCCCACTAATGGATAAATTGTTACGGACTTCAGCAGCAAATGGCAGGCTAATCTCCAGACAGAGCAAACACAAGACGCAATACGGCACGGGGTAAAAAAGAGCGAGGAAAGAAAGTTAATTAAAACAGAAAGAAGGCAAAGAGACAATAGAGAAAGAAAACGTTTTCAAACCTAAAATCTGTAACTCTACTCTAAAGTACACAAAACACGTCCTGAGTGAGACGCCTTTTGAAAAATGTACTTTTCAGGTACCTCAGTTACATGAGAGGAGTCTGGGACACTGGATGTCAGTCCGAGCTGAGGTTTCTGAGACAAAGTCTACATAATGATGTCATAATAAATACGCAACAGCAGCAAGACATTCATGGATTTTGTATTAATTTGAATGAACATTTTAGTACAGCTTTTATACCATTTTAAAAAAAAATCTTGACAAATATCACCCAGCATATACACCGATACTATTATATCTGTCATAACCTAATATCAGCCAATAACTGCCACTGTGACGAATCAGCCAGGCTCTAGTCTGTAAGCAGTATTCAGACACATGTAATTATGAAATTATGAATACAATGAATATTCAATATTATATTATTTCACAATGTAAACGAATATGTTCTGACACATATGTTCTCACACATAGGGTTATATCCATATCTGCATATCTATGATCTACAACATAACATTCAAAAAGGAGCATACAAATAACATTGTTTGATATATACAGTATCAAGATGAGCAGCTACATAGCAAGAATGACCTGGTTAGATGGTTGCCCCTAAAATCTGTCCTGATATATTTTACATGTCCACAAGGATGTACCATTTAGATTTACAATTTTATATTATCATTTATATCATATTTATTGCAGGAAATTATTGCACACTGCACTGTAAACCTTGTCAACTTGTGTCTTTTTTGTATTGTTTTTTACAAATTTTCTTGGAGGAGAATCTACCAAAAACATCCTTTAAGCATGTCACATGGATTTGCTCTTTATTGAGCAGCACATGCCTCTGGATTTTAAACCCATGGTCCCAGATAACATCTGAGCAAAGCACTTATCTATTATAAAATATGGATTTGATAACCTTCTGATAGGCATCACTGTACAACACATGTAGGTAGAAGCTGTTAAAACAGCAGGCGACTGCTTTATCCTAAACACAGCCGCAAACATGTGGAAATGTATTTATGTGGTACTTTTAATACCCATTGCAGAGTTAAAGATATATAAATTATATACATCAAGTTAACACAATGGCACATCTAGAATACACACACACACACACACACACACACACACACACACATACTGAATGAATCACTGAGCAGTGTAATGATAGGTGAGTCCAGGATGGCATCCCAATTGGTTTGACTAATGAAACAGCATCCCATCTCTTATCAATGAATAATGCATCACGCATTACAAAATGTTTCACAGCATGGATTATTAATACAGACCCACAATCTGCATACATGTACAGACGCACACGCATGCTGACACAAACACAAAAAAATGCTGAGATGAATAAAAAACTTCTAAAGATTAAATGAAACGCCCAAAATGAACTTAGTGAAGGTTTTATTCATCAGTATGTGAATCCATCGTTGATCGTGTTGTAAGTTGCTGATATGAGGAGGGTTCTGCATGCTAGAAGCTGTGTGAATCAGCTTTAAGAGATAATCAGTGATAAACTCAAGATTCACAGTCATAGAGGAGCAGGGCAGTTGCTGAGTGTATTCCTTCAGTCACATACACAAATGTTCCTTCTCAGACTCTGACCATGGTGGCATAATCAGGATTAACATAAAAAAAAAGATGAACTGATATCATGACATGTTTAATAGAATCTCACGTCCACACTGGGATCCTTAGCGATTTATTGGCCGATCTGATCCTTTCACAGACGTATGAAGATGATGTCAGTATGAACCTTTATGTTTACAGATATGCACCAATATGAAAAGTTTTATTTTACAGAATAAATGATGCAGAGGTGTGTATTTATGTTCTGTGCATTTGCGTTTTCTTTTTATATATAGTTAAACTGTAAAATATAAGGCCTGTTGTCACAAGGGCTACACAACAACATCTTAGAAATAAGATTATTATATGAGGGACTCCACTCCAAACTATATTTACTGTTTTAATGGGTATCTGAACTGGTCAGTGAAAAGTGAGCACAACATCTGCTCTCAGATATGGAGCTTCCCCCCCCAGCATCCACCTGTAGGCTCTGACTGAAACCATGGCATTAAAGAAAGTAAAAACATTGTCACATCTAGAGAGTGTCACACACACTGTGGGAACTCAGGGGAAAAAAACAAATCGAGACACAACTTAAAAATTGGGGAAAATATGAGACATAAATAGATACATAGGATTTTATACATAAAACCAATAACAGGAAAGTTTTATGTTTAGTATTAAAAGATGAGCTAAGTTCAATTCTCTCACTCCTTTCTTTGAAGACCAGCTTTTTATCCAATCTATCGCCATTCCAAATAAAGACTTTTGATTTCTGGCATTAGACAGAGTATAAGGATTATTTAACCAGTTATATTATCTAACATCTTGCAGATTCATGTCAGGCTTGGGTCTGTGGTGACCTGGTTTTTAAAGAGTATTTATTCGGTTTGACACAAACTCTTTAAAACCCAGTTCACCCAGACTCAAGCCTGAGGTGGATGAGGTGGCTACTTCACTATTGAAAAGGTTTGTTAACCTTGCAAAAGAAAGTTCATACACAAGCTTATGTATTCCTTTCACTGCTGAGGGAGTCTCAATAACTTCAGGAGCTACGATAAGCACTCATGGCTTTTATTCTGGATTCCTGTCATTCCTGAGTCCTGACACTGATCTGGAGTTGGAGAAGTAAAATGGTTTTCCCTGACAGTGATCATGGCTTCAGGGACTGGGAGCATAAACGAGCTGAAGTGAGTTTAAAGTGAATAAACTTAAGTCATAACTGTTTTCAGCTGACAAATGACTGACAGTCAATCTACTGCTTCTATATTTCTCTTGCACTTGAGTGACTCCACAATTAAGACAAAGTCACCAGTCATGAGGAATTCATTGTGTTTGAGGATTGTCAGGTATATTTTAATGTTAGATTCCAACAAAATAATGAAATGAATGATGCTTGTCGTTACCTTTTCAGACAGGACTGGTAAACTAATCCAGGCGTATAAATTCAGAGGTGTGTATGTTTACTTTCTTGAATAAAGGAAAAATACCCAAAGGTGTTTCCCATAAATTCTGCTATGAAGAACTCAATGAACTGTTGCTCCTCCATCATCCGCCCATCTCATTATTTACACTAGATAAAGGCCCTGATGAACACTCACATCTCATATCAGTGAATTCAGGTGCAGGAATGTTGCATGTAAACAAACTGTCCTATCACAGATTCTGCAACCAGCAGGTCATTGACACCTACATCATCCCTTTAACCACAGGAGCAAACAACAACAACGAGGCTCTCGTCCTTCTTTGGAGTAAGTTGTGTAATAAGGCATTAATAAAAACATGCATACAATGTACACAATGAAAAACAGAGGTTTAACATGACTGTCTGTTAGAAGCCTAAGTTCTACCAGAAAACTGAGAATGAATGTGTTTTTCACCCACTGTAATGTACAAGGAAACGTTCGGCTTCATGTATGTGATGCATTGTTGATCTGTTTCCATTGCACTGTCAAATTTTGTTTTTAATTAATACACCAACTTTTTAATCTCAGCCCAGATTAAACAGTTGTCATGCTATAGAATTTAAACCTTTAGTGTTTCCACTTAGGTGAATGAAAGTGTAAGTATTGCATCCCAAAAAACATATTTTCCCTAAACAAGAGAATTATTCTGGCATTACAGTAATAGTAATGGAACAATTATTTATAACTATTTTTTGTGGCAACAGGTAAAAACTGGTGCAAAGCTCTACAAATGGAAATAAACCTAAGTTGAGTAAATATGATTTACACAGGGAAACATAAATATAATATGCTGATGCTTTCATGGTTTCATTCCACTTAAATTCATCTTGGAATCTTTTCTATTAGTTGTTTCCCCTTTCATTCTTAATGATTGATTTAGGAGGACATGCTGAAGAACATTTAGGAATACTGATCTAACTTGAAAACAAATGTGAACTAGAATGGCACTCTGTAGAGCACATACCTCCACCAGAGGCCAACTGGCCCCTTAGATTCAATCAAACTGCACCACATTACACTCACTCATAGATATCAGTGCCTGGTCTTTCTTGGTCCACGTATCAACATTCCACCAAGTTACATCGAAATCCGTTCAGTGAAAGTTAACATCAATCCTGTTGTTAACCTTGTTCATGTCAGACCAAACCAAAGCCTTTATAGTGACCTCACAGCCACCAACACACCTTCCTCACTACATTAGACAACTGGTCCACCTCACATAGATGCACAACAGGCCCAGCTGCAGTGTACAACTATGTGAATCCCACCACCACAAACGCACTATTAGAACATAAGATGGACAAAGGGATTCGATAAGAGAGAGAAAGAATGAGAAGAATGACAAAAAGAAAATGAAATGGTCACGCCCCTCCTTCCCTGAGCCGGGCCCTCACTGTTCAAACAGTCCTCTACAGTCAAAGGCTGAAGTGAAACGGAGATGGTAAAATGCTATTAAAGGCTGTGTTCACGGGCTTGTTCACAAACGCTGTAAACACACACAAACATTGTTCTGAGTTAAAAACAGGGAGACAAAGAAAAGGCAGGAAGAGAGTTCACATATAAAGCGTAACGAGGAGCACGCGTTTTCTTGGATAATGTGAAGTCAGACTTTAAACACACTGCCTCTTCAAAAAAAGAAAACTCCTATTCAACACCTAAAGTCTTGGCACAGGCTCTGTGTCCGCAGGTGAACGTTACGGGTCGAGGGCTTGGATGAGAAGTTACCATTACAAAGTGTGAACAGCCCAAAATTCAAGTCATGTCAAAACCCATCCAAATCCAATTACAGCCCATTCCACTCAAAAGTACATGCAGCAGGTTTTTTTTTCTTTGTCTTTCTCAATCCCATAATTTTATGAGGTCTTTAAGGCCCATTTCCCCGTTCAGTCAAGGATTACAGCCAGGCCTTTTATGCAGAGGGTTTGAATCCTCCAGCACCAACAAGAGCCGTCCATCTTCCAACATTAGACCTGAAATAGGACACGTTCACTTTTTACTCAAAATTAAACTCCAGCAGGTTGATGCTCATCATTCAGATTAGGACAAATCTGCATGGTGCCACTAGAGGTCAAAGTTTCCATAAAGATGAAGCTACAGGCAGGAGATGGTTGGTAGAGTCCAGCATCAGGGCCAGAAGCAGGGAAACACAGATAGCCTGAGCAGCCTGAACCTGTCCTGGAGTCCAGGAAGTTACTTGGCCAAGAAATGGTCTGACACATTATCTCAACAAACAAGATATCCAGTGTTTAGCTGTGACATGAGATGACATAACTTTCATAAACTGTGACCCAATTCAGGGGCTGCCAGGACTGATTGAGGCGCCACTAGGCTGTGTCATTCCAAAGGCTCCTCCACATGCAGCTAATAAATGCGGCCTTTCATCCCTGAGCAACACGGAAGTCCTCTGTAGACCATGCCGTCCCTTTCTATGTGGCTTTGACATTGCAGTCTATGTTAACGTTGGACAGGCTAACTCTTTCTCCTTGTTTTTGGTCGTTGTAAGGTGAGCAGCTGTATATTCATAGAGGATCAATCCTGTTGTCTTTGGTCATCTCTCCGATGATAACGATAGACTTTCCACCTGTACGGGAAATAAAATTCTATGGGTTGCATGTTCCACAAGCTGCCCACTGGCGCCTCCCTCAGGCTAAAATGTCACATTTTGTCCTACTCTCTCTGCAGACCGGCCGGAGCGGGGGAAACACACCAACTCCAAAAGGCTCTTTGTTTCCTAGAGTGAGAAAAGACTCTTGAACTCTTTCCTCTCTTTGTCCGTCTCCCACCTACATACACTCAACATGAGCGTGAGTCTTTCCTCTGTCTGCAGCTTTCAACAATGCTTCATCTCTGTGCCCCAGCCCACACACACCAGAATGCCACAGAGGGACACTATGAACTTCTCCTTGTCTGGCTCATTCATTTTGTGGAACGCTCGCCTCTGTCTCGCTCTTCTTTTCTTCATCTGTCACTTCCTCATCAACGCAGTCTCCATCCCCTCCCCTCCCTCCAGTCCATCTCTCAAATTGGTGACCTCACCCAACGCCCACATCACAGTGACTTCATCAGGCGGCAGCTGCAGTCGAGGCCATGGAGCATGGAGTGTTGGTGCGAGAGGGCAGTTAATCCCGATGCTGTGTCTGGGACAGCAGGGCGCTGAGAGGAAACTCCTGGAAGCCATCAAACCACCTCCATGTCTCATCTCGGACATTTAATCTTTTTTAAATCTGCATCTGTTCATTTCATCTGTATCAGGACCAACTGCAGGGATGCCCACCTGTCTTGTCTGGGAAATGAGAGTGGGACTTTTCAAAGTCACTGGCGTCTCGACGAGGTCATCAGAGAACTGACAGACACAGGCTTTGTTTTCCTCAGCTACAGTCTCACCTCTTTTCCTCATCTCAGACCTCTTCACATTTTAGCTCTTTTAACAAATACTTTGTTCCTGTAGATTTTTAGAACTTTTTACTTTTACTATCTTCCCTTCAACACAAATATCTATACTTTTGACTCCTTACGTCTTTAAAAGACGCTTGTTACTTTCATTTTAATGCATTTTAGGAGTATCAAATTTTGCATCATCAAGCTCCGCCTTCCCAACATTTAGACTAAATGCACAATGACACACAAAAGACAACATTTTTTGTGTAACTATCAGTAACAGATGTAACTCGGTGTTAAAGATCACATCAGAGGACGCATGGTGCATATGTCCGTGACAAGGAACAACATAGAGGACAGTGAAGAATCAGCCAACTTCACTGATAGAACCACAGCAACAAAAAGTTCCCCATCCCTGCCTGGGCTCATTCAGACGAAGAATACTTCATTCAATACATTAAACACATTTCGCCCTGGTCAATTTTTCATGCTCACAAATCTTTTTTCGCTTTAACCCTGTTTTTAATATGATGTTTTTTTTATTATATTTGAAGCAAGAGTGGTTAACGTTAAATAGTCTTTCAACTATATTAATGTGACACAAGTCTCATTTTGCTCTGCACAGATACAGCCAGTAGAAACGGCCGTCACTGGGGAACTTTTACTTGATTAAAGATGTTGAATCACTACTTATACTTATTACTTGAGACATTTTTAACACAAGCATCTGCACTCGTTACTGAGTAACGAATATCTGTACATTCCCTGTCTCTGGTAGCTTTAAGATCTAAATTGCAAACCATCCTGACATGGAGGGTTGGGTTACTGGGAGCAGAAGAGACTCAAAATCTATAATGGTCATGTTGCAAGACTTTGAAGGGAGAATAAATAACTTGGCTTAGAGGTCAGCACTACATTAGACACTGTGTGTACGGGCAGCTCTGTGAGGTAGGTGGTCAAGAGCCTCAGCTAAAGGCTCCAGATTAGGTTTCGAGTGGTTTGGGGGGTTTACAGCTCTGAAGTGGGTCTGAGTGGTTACAAGGCTTCAGATGTCACATTTTTGAAATGTGGTCGTTTAAGTTACATGAGACACTGAACTCTTAGTCTCTTTGAGTTTTCTTATTGGTAACTCAGATTTTAAAAGCAAGCAGCTATCAAGAGGGTCATACCTACACCGTGTGACTTTAATACTACTGTGATGTTATGCATTCGCTCTGATGCAACTCATGTTCAATTTGTTTAGTTAAAAATAGATTTTATAAAGTCATACACACATATTTGCTCTGTGACGAAGTTGCTATAATAAAAGGTTGAATTTGTATTTGCAATAGCTGGTCACAAAATGTAAGTTTTCACAAGTAGAGACTGCCATCTACTGGACAATGTGCAAGTTACATTTACTGTATATGATGAGCCATGTTTATCAGGTTCAATCATATTTGTAGAACATTTTATAAGACTTCCGATATGAACCACAAGCCACAAAACACATTAGGTTTAGCAGCGTTCAATACATTTGTTGATTTATTTGTTTGTTTATTCATTGTTAAAATAAATAAATAAATAAATAATAAACCAAATTTAGAGACATTTTTGACACTTTTTATAGATGTAGCAATACAGGTTTGTAAGATTTTCTTTACTTCATGCCATGTACATACAAATTAGGTAGATGTTTTTTTTTGTTAAAAAGGCAAAAAGATTGAATACTGCGGTTATAGTAATCTACTGTATACTTCATGTTCAGCAGCAGTGTGTGTGCGTGTTTTCAGAGGTGCTGGTACAACCACAGCACCGTGTTGAGGAAGCAGTTGGCCTGTGTGTCCACTCTGGACAGTGAATGTCCCTCTTCTGCAAACCACAACAGCCTAGACAGACAAACAGAACAGTACACACAGATCAAACCAGACTTCCTCACAATTAATAGTCTTAATGCTTTGATAATGCTTTTCTTTGTAAGAGGAATACTGGAGTTGAATTAAATGTTGGTCGCTTGTGTGTTTTCTTTATCTGATGAACTTTGTACCTGACGGGTGAAGATCTGCTCTTCAGTGCTTTATAGAGCTCCAGACCTTGATGAGGAGAAACTCGTCTGTCTCTGCCTCCCAGCATCAGCAGCACTGGAGCCTTGATCTACGCACACACACAAACAGACTTGTAGTGTAAAAAGGCACAGTTACACATACAAGTACAGTTTCTTTGTGAAACTGACTTCTGATCAGGCACTACACTGATTGACATTGTCATGACAATTGTTTTTTTTCTGAGTAGCTTTTCTGAGTGATTTTTCTTGGGGGCCGGATTAAAACGTCTTGCAGATAGAAGCTGATTCCTCTGATTTCCCTGTTTCCCATAGCCTGTTTTCAGACAAACTCTGGAAAAGAGACTTTGTATTATTTTTGTTGTTCAGTCACGTGTTAGAAACGTAATCAACTTGCTCGCTGGCAATTTTCTTGAAATATTATTAGAGGGCCAGTAAGGTCTGGAAAAGGTCCAGAGCAACTGAGTTTAACATTTGCATTCTCACAAAGAGTCCCTCTAGAAACTTTCAGGATAATAACCAGAGCTCTGTGCAGGTCTGCAGCTTTTAAGATCAACTTTTAAAGTTTCATAGTCTTGTTAATTAAAGAGAAAATAAAATTCAGAATAGAAATAACTTCTGGCCTGAGAACATAAAAGGCTGTATTTTAAGTGTGCATGAGTCTGACCTGAGCAGCATGTGTGATGGGTGACTTCTCTAACATGAGAGCCAGGGCCTCAGCAGTGGGGATCTGGTCATACGAGTACTGGATCCCCACACTGGTGTAACGCCTTGAGGCAGGGAGAGAAGAGTCAAAGGAGCTAAAGCTTGTGTCCATCATGTGGATGAGTTGTTTGTATACATGTCTCTCACCAGTCCACTATGTCACTGGTTCCCAATAACGTAGCAGCATTAATGACAGGGTTCCTGGCTGCACATGCTCTGTAGAACTCAGGGTACTGACCAACCAGGTGACAGGATAGGAAACCCCCGTGAGAGCCACCAATCACGGCCAAGCGTTTGGGGTCAAGGGTCAGGTCGCTCTGCAGCGCAGTAAGCACGGCCCTCTGGGAAAAGACAGTTCATCAAACCGAGACAACAAATCATTTACAAGGTGATACAGAGAGGTTTACGGAGGACTGACTAAAAAATGGGCGGCAATTTGTCCTTTTCCTCCCTATTGACCAATTTATGAGATTCTCATGTTTTTCACTTTGCAGTTTTTCAGCACCTGCACATTATCCAGGTCTCTGAATCAAAACAGTGGGAACAGCTCGTACCTGCACGTCTTTTACATCCTGACTTCCAATGTGACCAATCAGGGACAAAATGTTGTCCTGGCCAAACCCTGTGGATCCCCGGTAGTTAACTGGATAGAGAGACACAGAGAGGGAGGGAAGATACTGTTGAACAAAAACTGAACTGGTAATGTGAATTTAAAAGGTTCAGTATTTTCACCTTTTACCAAATGGTTTGTGTTTCTTTAAAAAGGCCAGATGGATTAAAAATGTTTTTCATCGACCCTCGCACAAAGAAACACCTTGTTTAACTGTGTGAGTGTAAAATGCAAAGTAAATAAATGGAAAAAAATAGAACGACAAATGTTTTTCCTGCAAATAAAAATTTTCAAAAACCTTTTTTTACAAGGATTTAAAAAAATAAAAAAAATAAATCAAACAGAATTTCTGACTCCCCATGCGGCTGTAATCTTGCCCGTTGTGGGACTAATAAAGGTATATCTTATCTCATTTTATCATATGTAGAAAAAAAATCTATTTTCAATTATTTTTTATGTTTTACCCTGAACAGAGTCAGACTAGCAGTTTTCCTTTGTGTTCAGTTTTTATGAGTGAACCAGCTCCTGGCTGTAGCTTGATATTTAACTTTAATCAGTATCAATGTTCTCATCTAACTCACAGTGATAAAGCAAACAGAACCTGTTTCCCAGAATGACTAATTCGTTCTTTAAGTGCCCTGTGTGTATACTGCTGAGAGAAACCGGAATCTCACCCATGAGCACAGCAAAGCCAAGTTTAACCAGTCCAGCTGTGGTGCAGTTCCACTCTGCAGGGAACTGGGAGTGAGGGCCACCTGGAGGAGCAAATAGACAAAAACTGTTTATAGTAGTATTAAAAAACGGTGTGTTTTACTATGTTTCTTTCCTGTAAGCAGAAATACAGAAACACAACATCCTCACAGTAAAAACCATGTTTGGACAAACCATGGATGAAGACGACCAGAGGTAAACTGGCCTCATTCAGGGGATGAGGCGGTTTAACCAGGACAGCACCAAAGTCTAGACCCGCTGAGGTGACAGAGAGAGAAAGTAAGAATAGAGCTAAACTTCGGACTGAGTCTTATTACCAAAGAAGTGACTGAGAGCTCACAGTAGTTTGTGTTTTCCTCCTCAGGTGCAGGTGTGACATCAATAATTGTCCAAGGGAAATCAAAAGTAATGACGGGCGGTTGCAGGGTTCGCCAGGTCACAGCTTCACCTGCTGAGGGAAGGAAACCCACCCTCTGCACGCACACACACACACACACACACACACACACACACACACACACACACACACACACACACACACACACACACACACACACACACACACACACACACACACACACACAATAGTAATTTGGTTTACCTCCACCAAGGAGATTATGTCTGTGTCTGTGTGTGTGTGTGTGTGTGTGTGTGTGTGTGTGTGGTCTGACCAGAGTGGGTGGTGTATTGGGGCTGGAGCAGCAGACGATCATCATGTCCCTCTGGACTGTCAGCAGCTTCCAGCTGCCATAAACTCTAGAAACATCAGAGAGACCTGCAGAGGACGAAGAGCAAAACAGAGAAACAACAATAAAGTATATGAAGTGATGAAGAACAACAGGAGAGAAAAATAGCAGGATCATTTACATAGATAAAGGTCTCAATAGTGAATAATGAAGTGTCTAAATAATATTTCATGTGAAGCACACAAATCACAGATGTAGATGAAGAGCAATTTCTATTGAAATTATTTTTTTAATTTGAATGGTTGAATGGTCTCAAGCTCAAGTAAAATATGTTTCAGAATACACAAATCTTAACCACTAGCAACATCTCAGTGCACATTTCAGCAACTTTTTCTTTTACTTTGAAATTTTCCAACAGGATGCTGATGGCGACCTTAAGCCTGTTGGTCTCGTCATACCTTTCAGTTCACTCTTGTGTTCCTGATGACGAGGGAGAAGAGGAGGAGGAGGAGGAGGAGGAAGAGGAGGGAGGGGAGGTAGAGGAGGAGAAGGAGGCGGAGGAAGATCAGTGTCAGAGGGAGGGTGAGGAACTGGACCAAAAGGAAAAGAGGGAGTTGAAAAAAGAGGGGAAAGAGGAACAGGAGGAGGAGGAGGAGGAGGAGGAGGAGGAGGAGGAGGAGTAGTAAGAGCAGGAGATGGGGGTGGATTGGGAGGCCAACAAGGGGAGGGAGGAGGGGGAAAGAGAGGAGAGGGGGGAGGAGGAGGGGAAAGAAGAGATGGAAATGTGGACAGAGAAGAGAGACGAGGAGGAGGTGGAGGAGGTGTAGGAGAGGATGGACTCTTACTATCAGAGAGGGAGGAGACTTTTCTCGTTCTTCTGTCGACCATGAAGAGATCCTGAGAGAGACGAGGAGCAAGTGAATGAGTGTGTGTGTGCGTCGACATGATAATTCCACAATAAGAACAAATACACAAAGATGATGAGATATTTTAAGAAATACACTGATTTGCTCTCTGGTTGGATGAGAGGACGGATATCACTCTCACATCTGTGTATTGATTATGAAGCTTCAGCCAGCGGGTGATTAGCTGAGCTTAGCATAAAGCCTGGAATACAAAGGGAACAGCAAGCCTGGCTTTGTTCAGTGTTGAACCAATGTTATGAGCACATTTCCTCCAAGTTCTAAAAGAGCATATTTCCTAAAAAGTCAAACTAATCCTTTAAAACATTGTTACCTTCCAGTTCCTGCAGGCGCTGCTGAACACCACTCGCTGACTGTCTGCAGACCAGCAGCAGGACGCCAGAGCTTCATATACTCCTGCAAACTCGCCTGAAACACACGGACAAGGAGAGAAATATTCACCTGTGAGTTTAGATAATTTGAATTTCAGCTCTGGTCTTCCAACAGGCTCTATCATTCTCTCCATCACTGAGCAGCTCTCTTCCGCGAACTTCAGCTCATTCAAGGAATACCAGCATTATAAATAATGGTAGAGTCCAATGAACTTCTCTGACAGTAAAAATAAGAACTGACTAAAGGGCTGCAATTATTATCATATAATCTGTCATGGTATATAAATGTATTATTATATTTTACACATGTTTATTCTATTTTGCAATCATATCAACAAAACCAAAACCAAAACTGTCATGGTGGCGCTAGAGGTAAGATCAAGGGATCAGTAACATCAGTAAGATACATCCTCTGGGAAACATGAACATGTGTTCAAATATAGAGTCTGACTGAATAATCAGTTTGCTGAAACTATTTGTCAGTATGAGCCTTTCACAGACAACTTAGTATCAGTGTTCAATATGCAACCAAATGAAAACTTTTATTTTATACAATAAACTATGCAGAAAAGATGTTCAGTTGTGTTTACATATTTTAAAAATGTTTATTTTCTATAATTTCATTTTGATTTATATTCAAGTTCGATTTATTTGGTTGAATATGTGTTTTCTTTTTATTCATAGTTATGTATAATAAAGTTTACAGTGAAGTTTACACAATGAATGGAAGTCAAAACATCAAGCCTCTATTCTTTGTCATAAGGGTTTGATAATAACATATAAACTGCTCCATCTGCAGAATTGACTCATGGACCAACACTGTTATCAGACTCAGCCATGAGCCACAACACTGGGTATTTGTACATGTGACCTACCGGTCTGTGGTCTGTGGACAACATCCAACAGTGTGGATGTCTTCCTGCTCTTCAGGTCCAGCTGTGAAGGATTAACAGTCACTGTTTAACTGTTCACAAGAAACACACACACACGTGCATGCACACGCACTCACACACACACTCACTCACTCACACAGTACCTGTTGCAGACTGTGGCACTGATTGTGAGGACCAAACACTCGTCCCTGCAGGTAGATCAGCGTGGACCCGTCTGGACTCAGCCTCGGAGAGGACACTGACAGGTTGTCCCCTGACAGACACTCTGGAGTGGAAGGGATGAGGACGTACAGGGAACCGATTAACTGAGGTTTAATTAGTGAGTTCATTCATTAATCAACAAAAGGGGACAAAGGCAACATCCTCACCACAGTGTCCATCCAGGTCTAACTTGAATAACGCAGACCTGAAAAACAGTTTAAAGACAAGCAGACATACAGTGAAGAAGAAGTAAATAGTTACATTTGGTAGTTAGAGGCCTGCTAGACCCCAAAAACTGGGTCAAGCAGTTGCTTGCTTGAAAAGTTTGTCCCTCTTCAGTTATGATTAAGAATGATGTACATATAATAATAATAACAATAATAATAATAAATTCACCTGCGGTTGGAACAGAACTTCAGGCCGAGTCTGAAGGGTTCATGGTACCAACCGACAAAAACCACAGACTGACTCCTGGGAGCCCACAGAGCCTGGGGAGAGAGAGAGGGAGAGAGACATTAATTACAGTCCGAATGAATCCTTGCAGGGTCAGAAGATGAGGAAGTGTAAATCTCTTCGCCCTCCTCACCTGTCCTGGAGAGACGTCAGGCGGCACGCCCTGCAGCACAGTGACGGTGCCGCTCTGCAAGTTCAGCACACAAATCACTGGGCTGCTCTTGTTGGTCAGAGCCTCGCCCCAGTCCTCACAGTACACACTCCTGTCCTGTGTAACGGATAACAGACATGAGGTGAATGTGAGACATGTCAACAAACATGTATTCTACAAAACGTTCAATGCTTCTGTCGTGTGTGTGTGTGTGTGTGTGTGAGATACCTTCCCACATGCAGATTCCCCATCACATGTTTCTGATGATGTGTTCTTGCTCCTCTCAGCGACATACAGCAGTTTGTTCTCACACTCTGACCATGACATACACCCAAACTGAGCTGGAAACACACACACACACACACATTGACATGGATATTTGTGTAATCATATACATGAACACTAACAAATATAAGGACACAAAACAAATCATATACAAAAACATGCCTCACCATCGTCATATACCCGGCCATGTTTGTTGAGGGCAGTCAGGTTGAGGCATTTCCTGAGGCCGTTGCCATCCCAGATCTAACAGTAACAACAAAACAACAGCAGTCTGTCCACATGTCCACACACAAACTCTCACAGGGCGTGTTACCATCCACTCTTCTCACCTCAAGGAGCTGGTGACCACTGGTCTCTCTGACAACCGCCCTCAGGTCTTGAATGGGAGACCGTCCACTCAGTAACCTGAAGGACAGGAGAGAGGTAAAAACTCTGTTTAGTTCAAACTGTTCAGATCAGTTTGGCTTCAGTGAAAGCAGAACACCAGGCTGAAAAGTGGTGTTTTACTGCCCCCTCTGGTTAAAGGTTTAATCTCTGTCCACACCCACCGTCACTGATATCTGATATCTAAGTGTAGCCTGGAGTGTGCTCTGTTCACTTCACATCACTGCACAGATGTGACAAGTAAAACGATTTTAAGCTCAGATTCCAAAAGCGCCAATAGATTATTTAGCCAATTACATAATTCTAACACAAGTTTGAAATTATTCCTGCGTTTTTTAAGTTAGGACAGAACTCACTCTCCAGACACTGGTGCACAGGACCCAGGAGGGAGGACAGCCCTGATGCTCTTCTGATCGTTGACGTCTGTGATCACCGTCCACTGCTGAGAGTAGCGAAGTCTGGAGCATCGGACCAGGTCACTCTGACTCCACTCTGAATGCAGACACTGAGATTAGTTACACAATAAATCTTCTGCATTGAAGTTATTACTACAAATAATTAACTTTTACCACTTTTATCTTTAATATGACTTGTTGTCATTCATTGCTTTAGCTTAAAATTGTCCGCTCTTAGACGTCACTTTACGGCAACTCTTTGTTGATATTAAAGCAACACTGTGTCAATTTTAGAGCAACAGCGCCCTCTGCAGTCACATGTGGTAATTAATTATGTTGGGCTCCGTGTTGATCACATTGGTGTCTTTCAGGTGAACCTGCAGAGACAGAGTAGAACCCAAAATACTTCCACACGCAGCCTCTCAGATGCTTTGGTGACACGGATTATCTGCTCAGGGCGGCTTTATTTGCCAGCTACTTCCACGTTAGTACCAAAAAACTAAAACATTACTTGTTTAATTTAATGATAATGAGCGCCCTCTGCTGGATCACAAGGCAAACTACATCAGACGTCTATTGTGCTTCTAGACTGTATATTTTGAATTCTAACAGGTCATTACAGTTCAAATGTTAACTTCTCCACTCATGTGCGAATTAATGTTTGAATTTCAAATTAAAGTGACAGCCCTAGTGAACCATCAAACTATTTTTGAAGCTACTATTTTTCGGTAAAAACGTTGCATAGTGTTGATTTAACCAATCCTTTGAAAATTGTTTAATTTGATTTAATTATGTAAAAAAAAGCCCAGTATTTCATTATTAGACTGTTCTCAAAATTGTTTAACATATATATTTTTTCAGCCTCAATAGCTCCAGTTTTTTTACAATGTGCCTCATATAATCTGCTGAAAAAGTTGAAGCTGAATGCCACCAGGTCCATTTAAACTTCATACTGCAGTCAGTGGTAACTGGTGTAAAGAACAGGACATGAGTGCCCCCCCGTCTGACCTCACAATCCAAAGCAGTAAACAGTGTGGATGGTATCCCAGCAGGGAAGCAGATGGCCTTACTGTGTAAACCTTGTTAAACCTTTAGGACATGATCAGTGGTGTCTGAGCAGCAGGTTGCCCTGGAGTCCAGGGACATGCTGGAGGTCAGAGTCACTCTCAGACCGGCTCATTAAACTGTCATTGGCTGAGGGTCTCTTTAACTTCCTGTGAGATTCACCTGCTGACTCTGGACAAAGAGGAGGACCAGGAGTCCGGAGCTCAGTGAGGGACAATTCAGCTCTTTGGTTCTCAGCAGGGTATCTGAACCACTGCTGAACCACTCTATATCCCCCATGTTGTTACATGATGGCTCTCTTACTTTTCACGAATTTTGAAGTCTTAATGTGTGTGCGTCTTAGCGTGTGTGCGTGTGAGCAGCTCACCAGCCGTCACGGTGTAGACCCGGAGCTCCGGGAGATGCTCCTCTCTCACATGGGCAGAAAGAGGCGCAGGGAGGCCGCTGACCTCTGTATACACCCCGCTGACTTCACGGGCCTCCATTCCTGTCTGCACGCACACGCACGAACCTCCAGTACTGAAACTGCAGCACACACACACACACACACACACTAACACACGCGCTGTCAGTGCACGTGAAGCCACTAACTCACTACCGGGAGCAGCAGCAGAGACGGTTGCATCACGTGACTATGTGGGTTCCCAGCAGCAGGTCACTTCATGGACTCAGCTCCGTCGCCTCCATTAGTCTGGACTCAACAGTTCACTTCAGTGTTTCTGCTGAAGCAGCCTCCATGTTGACTTCATGAACGGACCATACCACTGTGCTGCAGGCTGCAGGGGCGCACTGCACCACAGTGACCTCAGGGGGGCAGAAGAGAGTCACTCCGGCTCTTGTCTTAGAGCTGTTTACATTTTCAACTGGATAATATTTCCAATATTGACTAATTATGAGGCTTATTTTCAAATACATGTTTTCTTCTGTGGGCTTAAGATAAGGCTAGATCAAACATTGATCCACACACTGGGAACATTCTGTTATTTCAGCAGCAGGAAATCAGAATGGCATAGACACAGAATAACACACAAAATAAAATACAAGGATTAAATAAAAAATGCAGAATATGTACATAATATACATATTTCACTGTAGAAGTGGTTTGTATAAAAATGTTATTGAGCAAAGTGCAGCGGTATAGGATGATTGCAAGAGCATGTAAAAAACTGTTCGTACATAAGAATAAGGAGATATTGGGAATGACGTGTCACTATGTGAAAAGGTTACGTATATACGCAGATACATAGTATAGCATGCTGTATATGTATTTTATATATAAATGTAGTAAACTAAGAACTGAATATTTTATAAAGTACAACTGAAGAAAGTTGTATATACTTTATAGGTTTTCAAAATAGTATGCAATATAGTATGCATATAGAAAGGTATGCAGGTATAAATATAATTATAAATAGGTGTGAAATCAAAATAAGACATATAATAGGGGTAATGTGCTGAGGACACTAATATGCAAAATTACATTTTCAATATGAACTTATTCTCCACATGGGAGCAGTCTTAATTATTATAGACATTTCATAACCTAATATTATAACAAATATTTACAAACATTTACGACAGACCATTCTTCAACACTGGTGTTTCGACTAGATGACAAAGCTGTTATGTAAACAATGTGTGTGTGTGGGGGGGGGAATATTTGCTCCATTACATTCACAACTAGTGTTCAATACAAGCACCAATACCAATAGATAATTGTTTGTTTCTGCTGTAACTTGACAAAAGAGCTATTTTTCTAACTACTTTACATATGTTACATATGTAAATGGAAATATTCAACTGTTAGGAAAACATGCACAGTAGTAATACTGTTGACTTTCCCACCACTGTTAAACAGAAGTAAATCTTTTAAGTTTTTAATGTTCAATCATAAATTTTAAATCTGTCAAGCAGCAAAATCTCAGTTTATCATGTGATCACATGAACCATTTATTCAGGTTATCAGAGTGGTAACATCTGTTTACTTTCTAAAGCAACACTATTAACTTTACAGTGTATAGACATTCATTCCACAAATATATCATTTCCAGGGAACGAAACACAAAAAAAAATTCTTGAAAATCACAAAAGACACGAAGAAAGTGTTAACATAGTCTTTTATTTTCTATTGATCCATGATCCCTTGAGCCTCAACACCAGAACCACTGACTGAGACCGTTTGGAGAGGCTGGAGTACAGGAGTCAAACAGATGAAATATTCAACACGGTACAGAAACATCCAGGCAGCTGTTAGTTGTGTCATTTCAATTTAAACATTATAATGGTTGATTTGTGGACGCTAACCCGACCACTGCTAAAAACAGCAACTCCACCAAACTCTTCTGATCAGCAGCTCTGGTTAAAGTGGCCTGTATGTAAATGTGTTCACTGCCCATTAAGAGGGAAAATCATTCAAATGCATCCAATGATTCAAGTAGACACCTCCTCATGAGCCCCTATGTACAGTATGTGTGCAATACATACACATGGATAGATCCTCCAAACCCTCCAAACCTGCATTAAAATACAATGAAAACAAAAATAGAATATTCTTCCCATAATTTTGTCTGTAAACAGTTCTTAAAAATCACACAGTTCCTTTAATAAATTAGAAAGTAAAATACCATTTCCCACCAAAAATGGTTAAAATGTATTTTTCCTCTCAAAAATATGAATTAAAAAGGTGACAATATTAACCCATTGATTCACTCTTTTAATTAGGCATCACTTCCTTTTTTTTACCCAATGATCTTAATTAAAATTCAAATAAAACTCACACCACACACTTTTTCTTCTGGGTTGCACTGTTTGTAATGTCAGTTTCTGGTTTGGCAGAGTGTAAAAGAGGAGAGAGGACGGATGTGGGTGTTAGCGAGGAATAATTTAGCCCATCGAAGAAAAATATTTTTGTCAGAATATTTCCATGGCTCTTTTTGGTTTTTAATTAACTATAGAAGTTCAAACGCAAAAATTCAACCAGGACTCGTTACGTCCAGGAAAAGGCAGCAGAAATGAGGATTAAAAAAGATTTGACTGACGAGCCAAACCCCAGGGCAGCAGCAAGAGCTGAGCATCAAAAACAATACTCATCAGCACCAAGGAGGCTTTTCAGTGACTGTTCCAAAGATCTGAAATGTACCATAAAGCTTCAAAATGTCAGACTCTCACAGGGAGACAAAATACTTCACTTTCCCTGTCTTCATTGTTAAAAGACATTTCTGAGGATCCCAGTAAATGTGTTCACAGAACATTTAGTCTTCTGTGAAGTCGAGATGTTTGTATCCTGCTTGAAATGAGTTTAATTATTGATGTAACATCAGGACTGTAAATACTGTAAACTGTAAAACCGCTCCTCATCAAACGAAGATTAAATGGTGGCCATCTTGAATCAGTAGAGTGAAGTTGCAGGTGAAAAGCACATGTGGAAAAAGCCCTGTCCAGGGTTTGCCGAGTGTGTCTGACAGCTGAAATATCGAAGGCATCATTTTGTATCCGTCTCAGTACAGCCCGGAAATTTCCTCGCTTACTCGTCCCTTCGCTCCGTCCTCGTCCGTCTCTCACATGACGTCAGCCCGTTTGTCCCTGACTTTGCTCCTCTGTTTTGTCCTGGCCTTGAAGGCAGCGGAGTTGAAAAGATGCTGTTGAAGAAGAAGAGAAAAGACATGAGTATCACATTTTTATTCTTCTCAGGTTATAGTCACACAAAATGACTTTTTTAATTCACCACTTTTAGCCAACCTGCTTTTCCCTGTTTCAATAGTGTATTGTCTGAAGCACAAATACATTGTCATAGCGTCCCCCCCCCCCCCCCAAAACTAACCCTTCACCCCCACCTCCAAACCTCCTCGTGCATGTTATATAACGTACATTTTTCCTATCATTCAATATATATAATTGTGCATTACATCTGTCTGTGTGTGTGCCTAAATATAGATACAGGATTCATGGCTCTGATCAATTTCTACAGTATTACAGTATTAATATACAGATGTACATACGTATGGACAAACGTACAGACAACACAAACACTGGCTGTCGCTGGCACGGAGGCATTAAAATGTAATCATACATAAAGTTGGATTGTCCAAATTGGCAAGTTGAGATTCAACAACAAAATAGAGGCTGTTACCTTCTCAAATCTTGAGATCTTGTTGCCTTTGACAGCAGGGTCCAGGATGAGGGGGGCGCCAAGGCCAAAGATGTCTCTAAGTAGTGGGTTGAACTGCACAAAACAAAAACACAAACGCACATTACAAACATAATTTATGGACATAAACAAGGTTTCCTATTTAATGAGCTATTATTGGTAAAATCTTTCAGTCAAAAAAATCATTTGGCAAAAGAGCTACCAACAGCATGCTCACAATGTAATGAGATTCCCAATGGGTATTCCTGATATATCACATTGACAAGAACGTGAAGTCACAGTGACCTTGAACTAGAAAAATGTCTAATCTGGTCTTTGAGTCTATGTGTAACGTTTGTAACAAATATGAAGAAATTCCCTCAGGGCCTTCTTGAGATATATCGTGTTCACAACAATGGGACATAAACCCGAAAAGATAATGCCTCCCGCCACTAGATGTCACTGGTGAGGAGGTATAAAAAACATGCACATTTAAAACACACCAAACCGAATACAAAAAGACACTGCAACTAACAAAACAGACGAAAACAGGAGTGTTTCCATTGGACACAAAAGATGATGAACCCGGCTGGAGTGTGCTTGTTGTTGAATGCTTTCTGTATTTGGCTGTGTTGTTTGTATTTGCATCTCATGTGTAGACAAATCTTGAAAATGTTTTATGAATTTGCTTTTGTTTTTTCTATTTTCATAAGTTGCTAAATAAAAAAACTGAACTCTTTCTGCTCTCTCTTTTTCCTGTTTACACATCAACACTGAAACAGAAATTACATGTGGACAAAAAAGCCCAAACAAAACATTAGGGTTTTGAAACATTCCTGTGAACGAGGCCTCAGGCTGTTGGCTCTGCAGACACATACCAGCCTTACTGCTAAAAATTGTGTTTAGTGGTGTCCAATTCAGATGTGAAAGCAGAAGTGTGTCAAACTACTATCAATCAATGAAAATAACACAAAACATATGTAGCACAATAGCAATCACATGACACAATCGACCAGATGCTAGAGACACAAAATCAGCAGACCCCTCTTTTACATCAGTGTGTTTCCTGACCTGTAGGTGGTGTCTGACTCCAGACTCCAGGATCTCTTTGAAGGCATCGTAGATATGTCTTCTCATCCAGCCGTCGATGTAAATGCTCTCCACTCCAAACCTGATCTTCTCCTCTGTGAAGTCCTCGCTCTGCCCGAGAAGAAAAGGGGCGTCACAAAATTAAAGCCAAACAAGTGACATCATTCATTAGTAACAAATATAATCTTTGCGTCTTTAAAACAAACCTCTATATAATGTAAAACCTCTCTGAAGATGGAGCGTTGTTTTCTCCTGTCGTTCTTGGCTCGGTGTTTGTTGCCGTCTGTTGCTAAACTCTTCAGAGATTCACACAGACTTTCACTGTCCTTCACCTCAAATTCCTACACACACACACACACACACACACACACACACACACACACACACACACACACACACACACACACACACACACACACACACACACACACACACACACACACACACACACACACACACACACACACACGTCAGTGACAAAACTGTGGTACAGTAATGTAACATCATATACAGTAATATAACACTAACAGAGTGAATGCTAACATATTGTTAAACCATAAATATGTATGGGTGTCATGGGAAAGGAATTAGAACACTTTTAGCTTCAGCTTCACCAGATTAAGAGCTTCCCTTCTTGCCCTTTATTTAATAGACTGTGTTGTGTGTGTCCAACATTTAGTTTATGCAAAATTGCATTTGCGTGTCTGCTCCAACAGGTACAGAACTGTCCATATGTTTACCTCATCTATTTCTCGGCCCAGCTCCACCAGAAGGGCGATGGTCTCTCCCACTGCGATCCTGTAGTTGACGTCATTGCTCTGCAGACACACCTGAAGTTTGGGGAGGTGACTGCAAGTAAGAAAATGGAGCGAGAGAATTACTGTTAGTTACAACATTGTTCGAAATGTCATGCCCATAAAGGTTAACAGAAGTGAGTGGAGGTGAGACTGTAGTGAGAGTAAAAAAACAGAAGAGAGAAGAGGAGAGTTTCTCTCATTTCAAGTTCACATTCTGCTTGCACACAGCAGATGGTCATAAACACCAGAAATACTTAACTGCTAGTGTACTAAAGTTATCTTTTTCCAACAGGTGGACTCTGCTAATATTGACAGGAAGTACCGCATACAAACAGGTGTTGAAACACATATTCAAATTTATTACCACAAACGCAACGAAAACTGAGGTGCTTTCTCACTCTGTCTTGCCAAATTAGCGTGTTCACCCGGGTGTCTTGTTTCGATCACTGCAGATCACGGCAGGACCAGATTAAAGCCCATGTCTAGTGCAGAGTCATTTGACCCGGGAGTGAATGCCAGTCGCATCCATTCCCCAGTTTGTGGGTGTTTTGAACAGTGGAAAAGGGGCTTAAGTTATGGTAAACTGCTAATGTGAATTTTTCTTGTGAATGAGACCACTTAAACAATTTTACACCTTTGGACATTAAATCAGATTCGAGCCGTCATTGTGAATACTGAGTTTGTTGCACTCACAGGTCGAGCAGCACCGTCAGTCTAGATGCAGGACACAGGGTGACCAGCAGTGACCAGGCCTGCAGAGCAGCACCGTGAAGACCCGCACTCCCAGGTTTAGGAGTGGGCAGCGTCCCCTCTCTGTTGGGGTAGGAAGACATGAATATGCTCTCCAGGAGGGCCAGTGACTTGATCAAGTCCTGTTGAGGGTTCAGCAGCAATGTGGGGGGGGGGGGGGGAGAAAAAAAACATTTAATGAGGAATGAGAAAGAGAAACAAACTGCACAATGATTAATTCAGCCATTGTTGAGTTAACCCTCATTTGATAAGGTTTTGTGTCTAGAGGATTTTACAGGGTTTTTGTTGCTTAGACCAGCTGCAACGTTTGTGTTCTTCTTCCCTGAGAGCCAGATGAGTTGTGTACATCTCATCCAAAATGTCAACATTTTCACGACATGAACTGATGAAATACATTGTGATTTTCTGAAATACAGCTAAGGCAAAATGCATTATGGGAAATTAAGTTTGTTTGTTGGAGCTCTTAGCCTGCAAAAATTGTATTAAAGCAGCCTTTCAGACAATGGCTGACGACAAGGGGAGCGACACCGAAGCAGATTACAGCAGCTTTTCATAAAAATAATAAAAACAATGATGAAAAAACAATGAAGAAGATTACGCTATAATATGTTTTATTTAAACTCTATTGGCTTCAAAGGCTAAAAAAAAACCATAAATGTGGGGAATTCTGTCTCCTCTTCTCTTCAGGAAGCACTTGCTCTTAAGAGACTCATAAGAGCAACACTCAAACTATTCATGGAGATGCACATATTTCCCTGCAACACTTTAACACTAAGTTCTCACCTCTCCGTCCTCAGCAGCAGATACATAGCAGCACATCCCCAGAGCTCTGGCACACTGCAAGAAAATTCAGTTAACCAAACATGTGATTAAACAGGGACAGACACAATGACGCTGCAATTCCTCTCTCAACTCCTAATACAGTGTAAGGCTAGCTAACATCCAGTCATTTAAGAAAGAACCTGTTCTACCTGTGCATATTAAGATCCACTTTGACAACCATGGTTACATTGTTCCTTCAGTGTTTTCAAACTCCACCATGAAACACGTATGTGGCTTCTCCTTCAGCTAAGCAACAATTAAGAAAATAAACTATGTATTTAAAGACACATTACTTTTTATTTTACGGGACAGTATGACTATGATACGAGTTCCCATCCCAGAGTCAGTAATGGCTGTTGGTAATGTCACACTGTGGGAGTGGTCCTCAAAAGTCCCCTAAACACTGCCTTGTGCTTTTATGTTTGTTTCCAAAATGGACACAGTTGACACAAAACAGAAGTTGACCGAGGTGTTAAGAATCATAACCTGTCATAACTGCAACCCTGACAGGCTTGTAAACTCTGAATTATGAAATTATTACTTTCCTTTTCTGTTATTTTCTTTTTTACCCTAAATGTTTCTAGCGATAGTAGCTAATCCCAAACCTGGTACAATATCAGATAAGGTTTACGTCATTACTCACACTCTGGCGGGCAGCTATACTGGCACTGTTGTCAATCAGGATGGCAGTGAGGATGGGGCGAAGCATCTTGAAGCCCTCCTCTGCCTCGTCTCCACTCCCAAGCTGGATACAGAGCTGGGCAAATAGTGTGGCAGCCGCCGCCTGCTCCTCTCCACTGCCTGGACACACAGATAGAACAGGAGGGGAAATAATAGGGATTATTTATGGTCTCAATTACTGGATCTGAAGTTTAATGTAGTATGTAGTAGTCTAATGTAGTACCACCCCAAGAAACGGAAAGTCCCAAACGAAATGATATGCTTTCTACTACAGTTAGGCAACCAGTTCTCTATCTTGCCATCTCTCACCTTTTTTAAGGCTTCTTTCCAGGCAGTCGCCAACAGTGAGGCGTCTCTCTGTCAGGAAGTCGTACAGTACTCGGGAAGAGAAGGCCTGTCGCAACGACTCGAGGGCGGCAAGCCGAGTCTTAGCACTGAGAGAGAGAGAGACAAGTAAAGAGAGAAGGGGAAATATTCAGCAACATCACTTTCTGTAATGTCTGCCATTACAATATATTTTTTTGTAATGTATTTAATCTATCACTTTTTAAGCTTAAGCACAAAGTGCAAAGAGTAGAAATTAAAATAAGAATTTTGGAAAATGACAGCATATCTACAGCACTGAGCACTGAGTATGTTGATAAATGAATGTACAAGTATAATATTGTTATAAATTAATTAATTTAAAACTAGGTGTGGTTAACAGGATAGATATAGGATAGAATAGGTTACAAGGAAAATATGCCCCATTTAGGCATAAATTCAATATAAAGGAATTAGCAAGGTACAAAAGGTTGCAATAACAATTTGCATTTATCTTCTCGCTTTTTCTTTCTTGACATTCCCTACTTTTATTGTTGAGAGTAAGTGGGTTAAAAGTAATCCCTCACCTTTTATCCATCAGGTTGTCTATACATTGTTTGAGTTTGTCTTCTGTCTCATCCTGGGCGGTCTGCTCATCAACCTGCTCAGCCCCTGAGTTTGGCACAAATTAGTTGATTTGTATTAACAGTTGAAGAGGAAAATATCTAAGGTAGGCTGCACACAATAAGTAACATGGTCACTGTCCAAGATAAATAATATTCTTACAGTGTCTAGTATCTGCATTTATGTACTAACCTGTGCCCTCTTCCACCACAGAAGTGGTTTCGCTGGCACTGCTGCAGTGGCTGAGAATATCAGACGTCAGCTCATCGTCACTGGCCCCCGACTCCCCCTTTACCCCATTTTTAACACCTAGGGAGAAGAAGATGATGTTGAAAATGTGAGACAGAGGGAAGTATACAGGAGAAAGGAAAGATATTATATTTAGATGATGACAGACGGCATAACATTTCACTCTGGCATAGGGTCTCAGGTCACACACAAGCTCTGATTCTGGGGTTATGTCAAACGTGAGCTAGTTCTCCTCGTCAATTGAGGTGCAAAAGGCATCCAGGATCGGCCTGCATCTGGGCCTGTCCTGGGCTACGTGTTGGGCCTCTCCCTAGGTCACACCCATCTCTTTCAGCTTGGCTGTCACAGTTTTTAATTGTTTTGGGCTGACCTTGTTTGCATTATGCAGATGGTGTCCATCTTAGACAGGCCTTTGGTATGCAGGCAGTTCTGGTCCAATCTGAGGACTTGTCCAACCCATTGTATGCACGGACATCTTATCTCAAGCCCCACACACACACACTGCAAGTCTTCTTGTGAAGTTCTTCATTTCAGATCTTTTTAGACCAGATCATATTTTCCTGAGGTATCAATTGTGGAAGGCATTGATCTTGTTCATGTCTCAAGGCTCCAGACCAACTTTTTACAGAACTTTTAATTAAACTTCCGTACTGTTCAGGTCCTAATAGCTTGTGATGAGTGCTGGTCTTTATAGATGAAGTGTAAAGTGAGTGCAGTTCAGCAGGAGTGTGGAGGGAGGACACTCAGAAAGAGACTCTGACATGGTACAAACAAACCGCTGCTCCTGCTCTGATCCTGAATCAGCGGCACTAATCGTTTTGTATTGGCGGCCCGTAGTGGAAACTCTGCATTCACACTTTTTGTTGACATTGTTGGACATTTTCCGCCTCTCATCTCCGCTTTATTGTCAGTGTGTGTGAGTGTAAACTCCGCAGAGGAGACGAGATGAGGACGCAACACGACAGAGACACACCAGCTAAATGTTTGGCACAGATTTCTGGTCACACTCCGGAGCCCTGGTTATGTCAAAGGATCAAATGTGATTGAATCACCTGTGAATTATGAGGTGAGAGAATACATAAAAAAGTCTTAATGCTCCACAGTCCTGCTGAATAACACACGAGGCGATCTCAATGTTGAGCATCTCCATCATCACAAGCATGGACAGGACTAACTCTCTTTTCGAGGAGAATTTTTATATATTATATTTATATAATTTATAAAAGATATGTTTTCTACATAGAAGCTGCAGTATTATATGGAAACAACAGCTGTTTCCTCCCTTTATTGTCCAAAATGTTGCCCTGTCCTGTGTTGTCTTATTCTCATCAGGCTGCAATTTAGGGGAGTGGACAAAATAGCTTTATATTTGCATGTTAGCAACAACAAGATCCCTGTAATAAATGACACCACTACACACGTTTTGTCTGTAAGAGCAAGAAGAGGTTTTATGTCATCTCTGTGGTGATTTCTTTTTCTGAGCCTTTTAACAAATATATTCATTTCTGCAATGGGAAATAAAAGTGTGAAATAAAAAAAAATAAGGAGCAGCCAAAACTAACCAGAGGTTGGCTGGTGGCCATTCCTGAGTAATGGCAGCTTTATGAAGCTGACTGTACGCCTCCCCTGCTCAGCTGTCTTTTTTGGTCAGTAACTGTACACCAGCAGAGTTCTTCTTCAACATACACAAACGCATGGGGATGAATTGCAAACCCCAAATTGTTATTTGTGAACCTCAGCAAAAGCTTCACGCTGAGACTGATGACTTAAAATCTTATTCTAAGAAGCAGATCTATCCCCCTCCTGAGACACAAGACGGATTCTTATTAATGAGGTCTTTTAACATATGAATGAGTTATTTATGTGGAATAACTGAAGTTATGCAAAGTGACATTCAAACTAAAGACATGAGGTGTAAGCGCCTCACCCCCACCACCCCTGAACAGGGTTAGAGGCCAGTCGGGCTAAGCTAAGCTAACCCTCAGGTTCTTGCTGGCTCAGTGCTTTCTACTGTTGGTGGGATTAGACCACTGTGTACAATCCAGAATGGTCAGTGTGTGTGTGTGTTTGTTGATGCTCAGGTCAAACAGTACAGTTAGGGTAACTAAGAGGTCACTGCTATGGTTGCAGCAATGCAGCATGGGGGTTCTAGTTGTGTAACTTTTTCCACTTTCTCAATAAAAAATAAATAAATAAGGGTGTTTCCGTCTGTGCTAAAAATAAATCCCTGGATACAGGAGTCTATTTGAGCTGAAAACGTGGAAACTGAGTAAAGTGGGATAAAGTTCAGCCATATGACTCGAGTAGGGTGTTGACTCATTGTTATCCCATATTCTATTCTGTCCTTTCTTCACACTGAAAATGAAGCATTCAGAGGAAAAGATATCTCCAGCAAAAGCACTGCTGAGTTTCTGCTGTGGTTGACCAATTCACTTTTAAATACCAGAATCATTTGCTCTTCTATTCCTGCTAAAACGATGACCATAGCAGCAACATTTGCTCATCTAATGCTGGAGGATTGTTGCTGTAACTCTGCGCCGCTTGTTGGCTGCTGCTGTTTGTGAAATTATTTACAGTTGAGCCAACTGTAGAATAGAATTAAAATAAACACGACTGTTCCTATTTAACACAACACTTACATTATACAGTAAGTTGTGAAAGCGTGTGTGTCAGTGCATGCAGTGCTGAGCTGGCAGTGAACATTACAGCCTGCAGTCTCAAGTTGAAATCATAAAACTTGTTGTTTTGGGGAGGAAACATCTGGGAGTGGGAAATGTTTTGGATTTGCCAAAGTCACATATTTTAGGAATGAGTTATAAGACGAAAAGGAGCCCAATTAATATGGATATAACAATAATGTTAGATAATATTACAGATATCATGTGGTACAACCAAAAACATATTTAAATAATCTTTTGGCATCTTACATTGACACTATTTTGCAGTATTAGTGGACAATGACTGTACACCTAAACAAGCACAGGAAGTCAATTTTAAATCTGAGAAAAAATTATTCCACTAAATTCAGAGAAATTAATGAATGAAAAATACATTTTCATTCAGATGCCTGAGTGATAACATTCAACAAAATCTAGTTTCTCCACTTAAAATAAACCTGAATGCAGCCCGACAGTATCTCTTTCTTATGTAATATTCTCAGTTTTTTGACAGAACAGCCTGCAGGCACTCACTCATAAAACCTACTGAACACAGCTGAGATAAAGCCTGTAGCAGCCGGTTATTTCCCAGCCAACATCCTTGAACTCCCAACCATTGCAAAGGTTACAATATATACACACACACACAGACACACAAATTACACACCTTCCCATGCAAGCCTGCCCACACAGAGCATAGTTATGTGGAACGTGGGCTTCATGCAACGGCTCACGTGTCATCTCCACTTTGCTACTTTAAGCTTACATAGCAATCAGTCACAAAGCTCTGGCTGTCAGTCAGTCCATGAGCAAGAGGCTCCGCTGACAGACCCTGAACCAAAAGGGCGGGAGCCTATTTCAGTCCCCTGATCGTGTAGTACAAGTTTAAAGGCAGGACACATAACTTTCAATGAGCTTAAATTAGTCTGTGTTCTCTCCACAAGCATAATGCATGTTGGGATTAACCAAAGAATATTCCCCTGAAAGCTTCAGAATTAAGGCAATGAAATCAAATTTGGCAAAACTGATCTCACTGCAATATTCTACTGACCTTCACAAATGATACATCAGATTATGTCAATTATGTTGTGCAGAATAACACAAAATTTTAATAATTAAAAGCACATTACCTGTAAAAAACATAAAAATAAACTGAATCAGGTGAGGCATAGTGGGAGCCACGAAGAGTAACTGAGAAAAATACAAAACCAATGTTGTGATTTGAACTCAGCATAAATAATTTCAAACTAACAGGGCTTAACGTACAAATATGCAGAAGTGAGAAGGAACATAGTCCAGGAAGCAAAGACTTCCTGGAACCTCTCCTGGAAATTAAAACTCTCCTGTTGTTAGCGCAGATAACAGAAAAAGGTGTTGGACACCTGAAAAGATTTCAAACAACATGATGGCATGATGGGAGCACACACACGAGGGATGATAAGGGAACACTAGTTGTTAGCAGACACCTTATGAGTGGAAGGTTGGGTGAATGAGAAAGCCAGATATAGATACATATCCTGTGATGGTAATTTTTTTCAAAGCAAATCAATCTCAGCATGGAGGTGTCCTTTAACTCATGGTGTTCAAGCAGCATGACATGCATAGGGGGGACACTCAATAATGGAGTGATGTTGACACTGCGCAGTAAAACCACAAAGAGGCAGTGACACAGTCAGGTAGGCAGTCAGACTTTAAAGCAGCCTGAGCAGGTTATGTATGAGGGCAGAGTTAAAACTGCTCAGTGCAACTGGAAAACACACACAGCGGGCTATCAGGTGAGTGAGGGTCTGCTGGGGTTTCTGCATGCAGTGGGGTCCAAGGGCTGCTGGACACGCCCAGAGCTGGACCTGAAGCTGAGATCAGGGGGGTCAAGGGGCAGAAGAGTTACCTTTCACAGACGACTTAGTCGACAGCTGCAGCTGAAGAAGCTCCTGACGGAGAGAGCCTGGGGGATGACGTATGGAAGGAGGGGAGGATGGATGAATGAATGAATGAAATAAAGGGGTTACAGGTTGGAGGGGGAAAGGAGGACGGATGGTGGATGAATGGAGGGATGGGTAAAATGCAGGAGTGACCATAATAGAACACATCAGAAGAGAGCTCCACTTTTCCAGTGATGATACGCGGCATTGGAAAAGACTGAAGCACAATTGAGAAAACTGCACAACAAGTTCAGTTAGTGATAGTCAAACTAACAAATATAATGAATATATCTCATCACTCACAAACGCACACTTCGCAAAAATGTGTGAGTGCATGTGTGTATCTGTGCATGTGTGTGTTGGCACGTGTGAGCTTCCAGGACAACCTCACACATAAAACGTGAGGGGGCTGTAACGCCTCTTCCAGGCACATGCATGGTCCACACCACTGCTGCACATGGATAGAACACCGTGCGTGGCTGCGTCCCAAAGCAGCCACTTCCCTGCCTGTCAGCTGTCTGTCATGTAAATATACAGTTGGACCATGATGCACTTGTTGCATGTGACTGATCCTGTACAGCACTCATCACCCACCTTCTCTGATGTGGCACGAAATCGCTGCTAAAATTAGCACATCTTGGTTAACTTTAACCCTACAGGGGCAACTTTTAGCACGCCTGGCTCCAGGGGGTTAGCAGCCATACTCAGTGGATCTTAACTTGCTAACCCACATGAAGTGAGCTCGTGGGGGCTTTAAAATAAGTCACACTGCTGAGCTATGATAAGCCACATGGGTGGAGAAAAGCTGCTGCTGTAAACAGGGTGGTGATCGCGGTGTAAAACGTGTCCTCTCACCTGGATTAAATCAGTCATTTCCAGTCGTTATACTCCTGTTGTTTTCCTATCAGAAGCTACATCAGTAAGTTAGCACTGCGGCTCAGCTACATGCTACTCACCCGGTTTACCGGAGCCACGTTTCCCCTTTTTACTCCGCGGCATTTCCAGCGGCGGCGCTCCGATCCACCACTTCACAGCAGAGCTAGCTGGGGTTAGCTAGCTGAAGTTAGCTAGCCGCGCTGCTCACAGGTGGTTTGTAGGAAGCAGCGAAGAGCTGGATAGTGTCCGTAAATCGCCTCCACAGCCGCGCTAGAGAAGCTCTTCCTCCACACTTGTGTTGACACTTTGGCTAACGACGACTAGCGTCCTTCACCAACCGCCACCACGCTCCGCAACTCTCCGCCCTCTTCGCACCGGGAAATCAAGAGTTACCCTTAAGGCGAAATAAGTCACTCTCCCCCGCGGTTCTCCGGGTGTATTATCTGTGATTGTCCCCGGGTAATCTGTATCTAATGCCGGGCTGAGACAGAGCGCAGTTTCCACTGTGTTTGGGACGGAGTTCAGAGCACGCTGCTGTCACGAAGTCCACCATCTTCCTCAGGAACGACTGGCCACACCGGCAGCCCGGGTTGCCAGGTTGGTTTCGTCAGCATCCCCCGTTAGCGGTGATATTTCTGAACCATGGACTCTAAACACAGAGTGTAACGCTGACTGGAGTGAAAGGTCAATACATCGTAATAGTTCGGGCCCGAGCACCGAACAGCAGGAGGCAGTGGGAGGCCCTATTGGAATTGTGAGGATTATAATATGTTTCTCAGGCAGATGAATTGGCTTCTTGAGGGCTTTAACATGCTCGAATCGTTTCCGAACTTTGCAGAAAATTAGAAAGTGGTATTCTGGAGTAATTTTAAATGTTCCTGGCAAAATGGCTCAACAGCGCCCCCTGGAACGCAGCCCCTGAGTTCACATTGACAGATCTTCACAAAAATCGCTACACAGGTGTATCATGACCAGACAAACTGAAAAGTGCAATTTGAAAAACGCAACAGGAAGCCCGCCATTTTGCATTTAGTGGCCATTTTTCACATTTTTACCTTGACCTACTTGTCCCAGGGCTTTCATCAAATCAACTTCAAATTGAGAGTGTCATCTAAACAAGATGGAGATTTTTCGTCACAAGGTGTGGCGCGGCGTCAAGGTTTGATTACACACCATCAAAACACAAGGTTCTGTATCTCGGACATACATGGACCATGAATCCTTTGATGCTGAGCCGTCAACAAACACCTCCACTCCTGCATTATCAGCATCAAAGGATTCAACAACAAATGAAAGCCCTCAAATTCTCACCAAAGCATGTGGGGGGCCAAACAGAGTGGGAGACAGTGAAATTGTAAGGATGATCATTATTTTTCAGGCAAATGAATTGGCCTTTTGAGGGCTTTAACATGCTCCAATCGTTACCAAAGTTTGCAGAAAATTAGAAAGTGGTGAAAATGTATTATTATTATAATATTTATTTTTATTGTCATTATTTTTCAGGCAAATTAATTGGCTTCTTGAGGGCTTTAACATGCTCAAATCGTTACCAAAGTTTGCAGAAAATGTGGTGAAAAGTTACGTATTCTGGAGTAATTTTAATTCCATCATAATTCCACTGGGGCTGGGACAACAATCTGATTGGACACCTTTCACAGGAGACCTCTGATTGGCTGTTGTCTTTTTGACTCTGCCTTTAATGCTTTTAAAGTTGAAGAAAGTTTCTTATTGCACTCTGACCTTGTGTGAGGTAAGTCATGTCTCACTCTCTTGAACTCTGTATTTATCCAGTATGCTGACCTCTACAATTGAGGCTCATAATTCAAGTTTGAAATGATGCTACTGTAAAATATGAAGCTGCTGCTGTTAAATGTTGATAATGTGCTGGTTTCTGTGCTGGTTGTTTATTAAATGTTTTATTCAAATGGGATAAACCCCTTGAGTTGCACCAAGCTGATTTTGATTGACAGTGTAATTCCATCATAATTCCACTGGGGCTGTGACAACAGGACGAATCTGATGAACTGTGAATCAACTCTTTGAACTCGAGTTTCTTCCGTGTTTAATCAAGAAGAAGTTCTTGTCTCTGTTGTGAAATATGCAACGACAAGACAGTGTGACGAGCCTCAAAGCCGAACTCATCCGAGCCATGGATGAGATAAAGGCTCTCAAAGATGGTCTCTGAAGGAGCAGGTGGAGCAGCTGCAGGAGCAGCTGAGAGAAAAGGATGGTCTCGTGAAAAAAGAGAACAGGAAACGATGTAATCGCTTCAGAGCCTACATGGACTGCCTGGTCGAGCTCAGTGTCAGGCCAAGTGTGGGAGACTGGTGGCAAGTCTGCACCAGGAGCCACCTCAGCCCGAGACGAGCTGGAGCAGAGAGGTGGAGAAGGAGAACCAGGCTCTGAAGGAGCCGGTCAACCTGCTGAAGGTCGGACAGAGGAGGCTGGAGGTGAAGATGCAGCAGACACGATCTGAGAGACTGAGCTGCAGAGAGGTGGAGGCAGAGACGAGCTGGAGTAGAGAGGAGGAGGTGGACAAGGAGAACCAGGCTCTGAAGGAGCAGGTCAACCTGCTGAAGGTCGGACAGAGGAGGCAGGAGGTGAAGCTGCAGCAGACTCGATCTTTAAAAAGCTCAGTGAGAGAGAGAGAACGAGCTGAAGTTTGTTGAGAGGATGTGGAGGAGAGAGGAGCAGCAGCTGGGGACAGTGAAGGTCTAGAACAAAGACAAACTCCTGAACCAGCAGACAATCATTGTACAAAGAAGAGAAGGATGTGTAGATAAACGTTTGTCCAAAATATTATAATGATGTAAATATGTTTCATTTTGTAAATAAATATAACAAGTAAGGTAACATCTACCTGTGTATGTCTTTCTGAATATAGATACAGGATTCATGGCTCTGATCAATTAACACAGTGTTGGAGTTAAACACATCAGTGTGAATGGTTTAGTGTGCTACTGTTCACAACAACACAACACAGCAACATAAGACAAACAATGTTTCTTAAATTTTTTACAATTGGTTTCATTTATATATTATAACAATAAATTACCTCGTCATCAGTTAGTTTTCATATTTATTTTAACTGTTTGCTGATGACAAATACACAACATTACACGACATTAGGCAACCATCTGTTTTGAAAATCTTGAACATTTCATTTTTTTATTTTTTCAGGCAAATGAATTGGCTTTTTGAGGGCTTTAATTAAATATGTTTTAGCAAATTCAAAAATAAATTTTAGAGTATATTTACAACTGTATGTCCACACTTATTTTTGAATCCTTGATATAACATGTTAAATATTTTCAAATCAGAATTCAGCATTTTTAGAATTTTGACCAAAGAGGGAATTATGAAACAAAATACTTTTTTTTAAAAGAGACATAATTCAAACCTTTTTTTAACCAAAGGTTTTCCGTAGTCACATCAAGACAATTTCATCAAACATTTAATAATTTTTCTATTATTTGATGATTTCAAGAATGTTTTAATACACAAAAAAAGACAATGCAGATATTTTAAAATGTTGATATTAAAATCCACACTCATACATACATTGCACTTTCAAGCAGTAGTATTATTTCTATCTTTAGTTATATTATTTTAATAAAATAAGACAGTGATCCACAAAAAGTCCAAAGTCAATGTCCTAGTTTAATAAAGAAATTACATTCTATCAGTAGTCAGAGAGAAAACACAGTTAACATCTTTAAACTAAGTTAGACTATCATTGTACCAAACCTGGGGTAAACTTAGAGTTTATATGAGGAGATCTGGTGATCTGCTCATTAACACAAAAAGCCAACTCCGCAAACTGGACTAACACGTTTGTGTTGATTAGCACATTCTCAGGGGGGGGATTTAAGAGTTGACAGGATTACGAGCTGGCTCCGTTTTGCCCCTTTAATCAAACTAACAGTAATGTCAATAGAAATCTGGCCTAGTTACAATTTAAACACCTTAAAAAAAAGAAAAATGCTGATTTAATGTATAAAAAAACATTTTGATTTTCTTTTTCTTTTGGTCCAGCATTGACAGATACAAATTGCATCATAATTCATTAGAAAAAACTATATTCTACAATAAAAAGATGTATTAATACTTGGTGTTGAACTTGGTATATGAAGCACGTTTACAGCATCTGTTCACATGTACACTGTGGTCATACATTCATTCTCAGACTAATTTATTCCACGCAGCTCATGTATAAACTGTTCACAGTCCACTACACAACCATCGCCAAGTGAAACCATGTTAGTTCCCACTGTGTTTCTTCAAAAAGCACATGTAGAATACTGACTGACTGTATGTAGAGTGACAGTCTCATTAGAACAGTACACACATACACAAACACTGTATTTCATTACAGTTTGAGAATCAACTTTTTCCAGTCCTCCATTGGTGCTGCATTTCTGGAGGTAATCAGAAGGGGGCAGCATTTCTTAACAAGGGACAGAGTGGAGTAATGCTCCAGAGAGTGTGTGTGTGTGTGTGTGTCTATGTATATGTTCCTCCTATCCTGAGTAGTAGTTAGTGGGGACAAATGGCATCTTGCTGACAGTGGCCGGCACTGCTTTCTTCCTGACCTCGACCTGGATGTTTGTTCCGTTCTTAGCGAATGCAGCATCCACGTAACCCATGGCAACGTTCTTTTTCAGGCAGGGAGAGGGGCAGCCACTGGTCACCTCACCTAAATAAAACAGTGAATGACAGGTCTTTAAATCTCTTAGAGAATACAGAATACACAATTTTAGAAGAAGTTTTAAGTTGGTCCTATTTTGCATTGGGAATTTGCTTATCTACTTTGTACTTTACTTGGACATTAGATTCATTCATTCAGTCAAATTCTGGCTTGAAATCATCAGGATTTCTTTCAGTGCATCACAGAGGTTCACGCATTTAAAAACAACGTGACAACATGAAAATAAATAAAACTACATTTATATTGATCACACACACACACACACACACACACATATATACATTCACATATACATATATATATATTATATTATATATTACATAATGTATGATGACAAACAAGACTAATCAGTTCCAATCCATTAGGCGACAATGTGTAAGATTTGAAAATGTCTGACTGTAGCGACCCCACAGGATCATAGAAGACACTTTATGAACAAACTCTGCACATTGTGGCCTTAAAAAAGAAACTTATTTCCATAAGTGGTGGAACTTTGGCAAGTGCATTTACTTTGGTGTAAGTTCTAAATAATAAAAGTTGAATTTATTGTTTTAAGATTCTATAAAATTCTCAATTCTCTTATCTCACAGCTCTCGACAAATGGCCACTCCTCACCTATGACCTTCCCGTCAGGGCTGAGGATGGGTGTGTGTTGTCTGACAGGCGGGCCGGTGGACACAAGACCGACTCTCTTCCTGGCCGTCTTGGCTTTGATCTGGGGTACGATGATGTCAGCACCAGGGAAATCCTTCGTCTGTCGTCGACGTTTTCCTGCGGGAGAGAAGACAAAGTGCGTTATTACACAGAACAGACTGAACAACAAGATACACACATGCAGGGTCAGCGAAACCTCAAGTTTAGTTTGGTCAGGTTTGCCAAAAATGCTCTTAGATTTGAATGAAAATGGTCTGAACTTTGCTTCATCCATTTTCACTGGGATAGTTTAATTTTTCTATAAAGAAACTTTGCCTACAATCCAATTACAACTTCTTACACGGGGCTTTAACACAACAACATGAATGGGGACTGATTTACATCTTAACATAGCAGCATTGACATTATAAAATACATATTTAAATTACCGAATTACAGACAGAAACAATAATTTCAACCCTTCCAGGTCTTTGGATATATTCATATGTATTTAGAAAAATTCCAGAGACAACTGTGTACTTAAAATATGACTTTTATGTTTTGCATAGATACAAATGTTATGTAATTAACACTTGAACCTCACCTATGGTCCAGACCAGGGTGGCCTCCACAGGTGTGGTAGTCTCATCGATGTCGTTGCCATAGAGACAAAGCCCGGCTTCAAGCCTCAAACTGTCCCTGGCGCCCAGACCAGCCAGCTTCACCTCGCTGTTCGCCAGCAGCTTCTCCGTCAGCTCCACCACTCTGGACTGAGGGACGGAGATCTGACAGACACACACACACACACACACACACACACACACACACACAAGGAAGCTTTAATGGCTGTTATGAACTGGATACAACAGATTTTAACTTTGTGTTTTTGCTGAGAGATATGTGAGATGAGTATTTGCAATGTTTAACAGTGTTACTAAGGGACATAGCACCATGTTAACCACGTTGACCGACAACAAACAGGAATAAAGTTTTGATAAACAAATAATATTTTCAGTAATTGTTATGTAAAACTAATCTGAAAGGAAACTGGTCACAGTTTGAAATAAACACTTTCTGTGTCCATGGTCAAAATCTGCTGTGAAAGACGTGTGAAAATCACACAAGTCAAAAAAAAGAAAAGTTTGACAGAAGCTCACCTCCACTCCGTCCTCTCCAGTGTATCCACAGCGAGTGACCCTGCAGCCAGGAACACCAAACACAGTGGCCAGGGCGGAGGTCATGAAGGTGAGTTTACTGAGGTCCTCCTTCAGCCCCTCCTGCAGCACCCGAGACATGGACGGGCCTGAAAACACACAGCTTATTATTAATAAAAAAAAAAAAAAGTGAAACAAAAAGACAGAACATTAGAGACAAGGGTGGGCGTTTGGAAGGAAAGATGGACGGAAGGATTTTACCCTGCACAGCAATCAGTGCCTCATCAAGAAACTCCAGATCCACATCAAGACCCGCAGCTTTGAACTCTGCCAGTCTGGTCTACAGGCAAAACACACACACACACACACACACACACACACAAACACACACACACACACACACACACACACACACACACACACACACACACACACACACTTACTATCAGTCTCCCTGACTCCAGACCTGTCACTCTACATACAGTGTTTGTCTGTATTTACCTTCATATGAGCTGAGTCCTTGTCGGCACAGCCAGCGTTGGAGACGACGTAGAGGTAGCCCAGGTCTGTCCTTGTCACTATGAGGTCATCAATGATCCCCCCTTTCTCAGTGGTGAGGAGGGACAACGTCCCCTTGGGGGAGAGGGAGTAGAGAAGAAGACATAACCAAGTGGACAAGCAATAGTGAGTTGATGCAGGTTCTCAGTGACACACCCCTTCATCTCACCTGGTTGTCCTTAAGTTCTGCAACATCTGCAACCACCAGAGACTCCATGAACTTCACTCTGTCTTTGCCATGGACTTTGGTCTGACAGGGGAAAACAAAGGGACATGATTAAATATAGAAATAGGAATAGTTTTATGTAGTCATGGACTGTCATCTGACTGATTACCATGTTATACTATGATAACACATGTCCCATATGTGATATGAAAGCTTACACGTGTGTATGCACATGTTTAGAATATAAACTGTATATAAAGATGGCCTGTTCCCCAAAAGTGAAGCCAAGGAGTCAGTCTCGATTGCCCCCTATTGGCTGGATGCAGAGTGGGTCATGGATCCTGCCTCCTCCATGTTAGTGGACATGACATTGACATTGCTACAGCAAATGACGTTGGTGTTACAAGATGGCAGCGTTTGTATATGGGATATCCTAGCTTCATTGTGGATAATGGGAGGAAGTGGAGAGGCTTCGTCCATCTTTATGTATGGTCTATGGTTCAGAAGTGCATGTATCTGTCTGCCTGTGTCAGTTTACACTTGTCCCACCTGCAGCATGTGGCTGACGTCGAAGATGGAGCAGTGCTCTCTGGTGTGCATGTGTGAGGCGATGTGGCTGTCTTTGTACTGGACAGGCATACTCCAGCCTGCAAACTCCACCATCTTCCCCCCATGTTCTCTGTGGAAGTCAAACAGCTGAGTCTTCTTCCAGGCCGCCTGGGGAAAACACAACACTGTGATGAGTGTACAAATTAACAGAGACATTCAAGTTCCAGAGTTTTAATACATTAAAATAATAACCTCCGCCAAGTTTATATTGCCGCCCGCTGTCTGTCTGTTTGTCAGCATGATCACATAAAAACTGCTGAACAGATTTCCAGAAAACTTGGTGGATATGCTTAGAAAGAACCCATTTAATTATTTAGAATCAGTTTTCTAGGGAATAATTCAATCAGGCACACGAGGGAACTGATATCTATGACTGTTAGCAATTTTGTGCAACTTGATTGAAGTTGCATATTTGATGCTAGCCATTCTAGTTTTAATGGTTATAAGTAATAAACATTTTAAAAAACGTGTCTTAAAAGGTGCTGATTTAAAAAAAAAATCTATACAATGATATAATACTTAAAATGTGTTTTTAAAATGGGATTTATGCAATTTCATATAAGTGCATAACTGTTTCACTGTATATATTTTGTTTACATTGTAAAAATGTATACTTTTAATAGCTCCTTGTCTTTATTTTGTATTTTGTACTTATTAACACCTTAACTGGTTGTGTAATTCACTCTTATGTAACACAGTAAATTAGATATAATAAACTATCTTATCATATCTAATTGATATATTGGTGTATCTGAATGTTATAACAAGTCAACTCCTATAATTGAAAAAAAATTACTTAGAAAAGTTTGTTTCCTTAATTGCAAACAATATACCAATTTGTGTATTTATGTATTATTAAAATGTTCTCTGTTGTGAGGAACAGTGAAGGTCTTATCTCTGCCCTGGAAGTACAGAGGGAATGAGGGAATCCAGATGTCCTCCCTGATCAGGTCTCTTTCAGTCCACTGATAAAACTGGTTAATCTACTACAGCGTGTTAAGCAAATATCACTGTGATGAGGGACTTAATAATCACACATTTGTTAAATATACAGCTCAGCAGTTTATAGCCTGATCAAACAGTCATATGTCAGGTCAGTGTCAGTTTCCACACTCATCATTTTCTGTTCTTCACACCCCAACATCTGACCTTTGAACCAGCCAGTGAAAGGTGGGGGGGCTTATCAGCGCAGCACAAGCAGCAGTGCATTATGGGATATAGTCTGTCGCCATTCTACATCTATCTAGACTCAACTGCCTTTGGACCAGACTGCTCAAGTCCAAAGTCGGCTGTCAGACACACACACACAAATTTCCACAATCCACATCGGCACTTTTACATTGTGCAACATTCAGAGATAAATCTCAGCTGATGAATTAGGTTCGACTGATCATTTTTCCACATCCATGAACAATACCTTAACAGCTTGATAAACTACAGAAATCCTCCATTTTGACTCATTATACACACCCCTGCAGAATGAATGGACGAATGAATGAATAGATCTCACCACAGAGTGAGATCACAACACGTTAAATAAGCAGCAGTGCTGTAGAGTCAGTCACTCGTGGTTGTAATAAAATCATGGTGTGCAGCTCAGTGAAGTGAAGCAGGCAGACGGAGGGAGGAGGGTCTGCTGGGACAGATGTACATTATATCTGCATGAGCTGCTGCAACACACTCCTGCCACACAGTGTTATTACTGGAATGTAAAACAAATCCAAAAAAGAGGACGTGAGATTATTATGGTGAGCATCTCTGGACTAAAGTTGAGGAACATAGCTCCTCCAACACTTTGTCCACTTATATCCGAAATAGCTTTACAGGTTTATAAGTAAAACTTTGAATAGGAGCCAGGGAATAAGCATAAGATCAGCTTTAATTAAAAAAGAATATTATGAGAGAATTAGATAAACATATTTTGAGAAGGCGTATATATGCATATGAACTCACCTCAGGACTATGCCTGTCACGATATCAAATTTTGTTCCCACTATATTGTCCCAGAAATTATTGCACTGATATTATTGAGACCCTTTTATAGCACGGATATTATGATAATATAATGGCATTACAATGCATGTGCACCATTTCGAAGTGCAATGAACTTTTCATTCGAAAGAGTGTTCAGTCTGACATTGGTATTAGGATTCAAAATAATAAATAAAACGTGTATAATATAACCAGACAGAAACAAAACATTAAGTAAAATGGACTCTGAAACATTTGCCACGGGGTGTATGTCAGCAGCTCTGTACACTGGGTGCAATGGTTAGTTTGCAATTGGGCCACTTTTACTTTCAGATCAGTGTGATCGTGATATCATGACAGAAAACGGGTGAGGATGTAGTTCACCACAAAGCAAAGATCATCTGTTCAGATCCCCCAGTCGGGAACCTGCGGTTGAACTGGCTGCAGTCTTTCTTCAGTACTTCGGAGAACCTATAGCGGTAGAAGTAACGTTTCACTCCTCTCACCTCTGCACTTGACGCCGGTCTCTGCTGCTGCCTCCTCCCCGCACATCCAAGCCCGGCGACCCGCAGCAAATCGTCCCGGGAAACCCGCAACGCGAGCCCCGAGCCCCCGACCCCGACCAGCCCCCGAGCCCACATGATGCCGCCTGAGTCCCCGCTGAAGTGCCTCGCTCACACCCGGTGCTCCTAACACTTCCGCTGTGCGACTCAACTCTGAGGGCTAAACACCGAGGATCCGCTGCTCCCCTGACCAAAACACGTGAAGCAACAGCGATGGAGGGGAGGCGCAAAGGCTCATGGGAAATGCAGTCGATTAGTCTGTTTTCTTTGCAGCATGTTTAGGCATATAGAAAGTTACGTTTATTCTTATAGACAGTGGGCTCTATGCGTATCGACTGTGAGATTTATGATTATAGACTGTATGGTGTGTGCTTATGTAACGGGTGTTTTTGCTTACAAGGTGCATGGTTCATGCTACAGACTGTGGGGTTTATGATTATAGCGTGTATGGTTTATGTGTACAGAGTGTAAGGTTTATGCTTATAGAGTGTAGTTCACGCTTATAGACTAGGGGTTTATGCACATAATATGTGAGTTTTTTGTATACAAAAAAATGTATGGTTTGTGTGTGTATAGACTGTGGGGTTTATTCATATAGACTTTCTCCTTTATGCGAATTGAATGTAGGGTTTATCCTTATATACTTTATTGTTAATGCATATAGACTGTAGGGTTTATGCATATTAGATAAGATAAGATAAGATAAGATAAGATAATCCTTTATTAGTTCCAAAATGGGAAATTTTGCAACGTTGGCAGCAAGAGTCACAAATAGGTATCAGTAAGTAATAATAAGCAACATGCAATACCTAAGTGTAAGGATAATAATACTTAAGTGTAAGTAAATATAAAGAAACTGAGAAATCTGAATGGAATAAAAACTAGTATATACAGTGTAAAAAACAGGACAACATATATGCAGTGTGAGAATAGGTACAGTGAATGGATTGCACATGAACCATTGTATTGCACAGACAGAATGAATATTGCACAGTTAAGAGAGTTAAACCTGAGTTAAAGTGCAGTCCATAGAAGGTGTGTGTAGTTCTACTGGGAGCAGAGCTGGTTGTACAGTCTTACTGCTGCAGGAAGGAACCACCTGCAGTACCTCACCTTCAGACACTTAGTGTGGATCAGTCTGTTGCTGAAGGAGCTGCCCAGTGCTGTGATGGTGTCCTGCAGGGGTTTGCTAAAAAATATAGACTTTTAGCGTTTATACATATATACTGCAGGGTTTATACATATACAATGTATGATTTAAGCATATAGACACCAGGGTTTATGCATACAGACTGCCGCAGCTTCTCCGGGGCCACAGACTCTCTAGTCTTGTTTATGCTCATTGCCATTGAAAAACCACATTTACCCTCAAAAAGCAATAAATTCCAGCTTATATAATATCTGTCAATTATAATTTTGCATTTGAATCCATCAAATGAGGTCAGATAAGTTTGTTCCACTGTGACTTTCCTCCCTGTGGTATTTGTGTGTGTGTGTGTTTATCCCTGTGTATCCCATCATGCTCTCCACCAGATCATTGAGTCATCCTTTGGCCTGAGAAACTAATAATACCCCCTGTCTCTGCTGCTATTTTGGGCTCTGAGGGCCTGCAGGGCTGGGTGTGTGCGAGAGCATGTTTGGGGGGGTAATGAGGCTGAGAAGACTTCACCTCCCTCTCCATATCTCTAACTCTCTCTACCTCTCTCACTGGGCAGCCAGGGTGGGCTAAATTGGAACACGGACACACACAAACATAGCTGGTAGAAGAGGGTGGCACTGGGGGCGTCCTACAGTTGCTCAGTGACACACAAGGAGTGGGAAGCAAAACCTGGAGGTTCCATGTGGTTTCACACGCCAAGGATTCTATTGGAATCACTTTGTCATCGTTCAATCGGAGTTCAGCTCCTGGATAACGTGTGGATATTTAAATGTCATATTGCAGCTCCTGTTGCTGCAGATGCGTCTTTTTGGCACTTGAGCGTTTGGGTGTGAGACTGCGTTAACAAGAGGAGTGCTAGACAAGAACAGACCAGGAGAAACCCAAACAACCGAACACAGCTCTTGTTCTTTGTGACAGAAGGTAAGTGTGAAGATTGTACAGTTGTTCATCTTGTAATATCTTATAAGACCCACTCTGTCTACAGTCAGGTCGGCTGTAAATCAGTTCATTGATCATCCATTCATTCACTAGGTTAGTCATTAGGGGCCTGTCCCGTACTTTGGCCCTAATTCAAATTCCAGTAGCATTGTGCCTTTATGGGGTTGACAACCAGCTCTAATAATAGTTCTGATAAATCAGCTTCTCATATAACCAATATGTTTTGTCTTCAAATTAAAGGCAAACAGATCTGTTCCCCCTCGAATCCCCTCGACCCACTGCCCTATTTTTATTTTCCTACAGAAGGTTTTCTTATTCCTTACAATCCCATTTCTACCACTGTCATGGAGAACCCACCATAGTCTCTATTATTCTTTCTATTCTTCACTAGTCTAATCAAAAGTACTTTGCCTCTTGGTCTTGCAGTGTTTTGAAGAAGATATATCGTCCAGATATACTAAATCTAGTAAAAGAAGTGTTGACTAGTTGAGTGCCATCTTGACTCACTGAATTTTCCCTCTAGAGCAGTCGAGATGTCAAGGCCTCCTTCACAGACCACCCCTCAGTTCTACAGAGTCAGTGAAAGGGATCTCACTGAGATCGAGCTGCATTCTGTGGACTCCATCAACGATCTCCACCGAACACACCCCGAACACAGCCACAAAGGTACACACAAATACTGCGAACACAGCCACAAAGGTACACACAAATACTGCGAACACAGCCACAAAGGTACACACAAATACTGCGAACACAGCCACAAAGGTACACACAAATACTGCGAACACAGCCACAAAGGTAGACACACAAATACTGTGAACACAGCCACAAAGGTACACTCACAATTACTGTGAACACAAGGAAGTACACACACAAATACTATAAACACAGTCAAACAAAGAACTCACACTAATACTAGGAATGCAGCAACAGAGGGATACACAGAAATACCATGAATACAGTCGCAAAGGTATACACATAACTATTTTGAACACAGTACACAAGGGTACACACAGGGACACACACCGAGGCAGAAATTTATCAAAAAGCTAAAAAGGTACATCCACCTCAAAAACTTGACAAAAGGGCACAAACACACGGTCCGAACACAAGGAAGTGACACAAACAAAGGGGACACTGAATGAGTCCACTGTGTGTGATTTCAGGGGTGAGGCCTCCTCGTCCTGCCTACACACCTTCTTCGAATGGGAACCTCTACACGTGTGACCCGACAGGTGTCAGTCAAAGAGGCCATCCAGTCAGCAGCAAATGGCAGAGCCGTCTGCAGGACATGTTGACACCCAGTTCATCACGCGCCTACGCCATGGGCTGTGCTATCATCACTTTGCTTCTACTTACAGTGTTTCTCATTTTCTACTTTTTGGGTGAGATTTCATATTGATTCATTTTCATTTGTTTCCCCTGATATCCTCCTTTAGGTATGGATTATACTTTGTCATGGTATTTGTCTATTTAACAGCATGTCATCTGATTTTATTGAACCCAAAACGGACAGACTGACATTATGCTTGTGTGTGTGTTCCTTCTCCAGTCCAGCAGGGCGGCGCAATACAGATGTTGACAGAGGCAGTGAAGGAGAAAGAAGCTGCTGCCACAGAACTGTCACTACTGATCCAAGAGCTGCAGGCACTGAGACACAACCTGACGGCCAGGAGAGGGGAGACATGACCAAGATATACACAGAACAACAACATGCACATGAACACACACACACACACACTTTAAATATGGACATGAGACATGGGACAAAGTGCAGTAAAACTGTGTTTTACACTGAAAACTCCCTTGAAGCATTCTCTCAACTTTTGTGTTTCAAGATGAAATGTATGTTCATAGAACCGTGTAATTAAGAGAAGTTTCTAAAACTTTCCATCTCAAAGTCACATTATTAAAACAGCATGACATGGTTGGATTAAATCAATTGAGTTGGTTTATCTCGTGATGTTACGTCACACATTTAACATTTACAGAAATCAAATTCTTCATGATTGTTTCTCAAACTAAAAAATGGATTGTAATTGTTGCCACTGTGCCACACATAGTGTTTGAATGAACGGACTCTCTAGCTTGTTTTGTGCTGTCAATCACTTTGTGTGAGTAGGTGTCAGTGATATTTCTGAAAAAAAATATTTGAGGATCAAGACACAGCAAAAATGTGATGGACTGTGGAAAAGGAAAACAGATATTATGAATGTAGATGGTATTGTTATCTGAGTGTGTATTTATTAGCACTGGATAGTACAAATATATGTATTTAAAATGTGTTTATGAATTGTGTGTAACCATTTCATAAAGTAAAGACTTTCACTGAGATTATATCTCCTGAACGAATCTCTGTTCTCTGCAAATAAAATAAAATCTAATAATGAACAAAGCTGAGAAAATGCTTCAGTAAGTAAAACTACGAGTGAAGAGAAAATGGAGGAGAATGAACCAATGATGTCAGAATCTGTCATTAATAAAATAAAATCAACAAATAATGAGATGTTCATGCAAACGTTTGTAAAATTTATTTTTTTTAAAAAGAAAAAGCAAAATAAAAGTATTTATTTATTTTATATTCCAATTAGAAACTGACATGTCCCTGTTCTCTCATGAACATGGACTGACAACAATTTGACCGAAAGGTTTGTGTTACTTCTGTCCGTTCTTACGCCTGTGGTCATCCTTCATCATCTCTCCACACTCCTGCCCTGTCCAGCCTGGGTAACACTGACACATGAAGTGGCGATGAAAAGTTTTGACACTGGAGGAGTCGTGAGGGTCTGAGACCACAGCTTGACCCGAAGAAACCATGTGACCAGAGTTGGGGCGTCGCCTGGTGCAGCGCCCGTTGCCGTGACAAAGCTGAAGGCTGCAGCGGTGGGTGTCAGACCTCAGTGATTGTACAAACGGACCCAAGACATCGTGGATGTAGTCTCTGAGAAAGATGCACTGATCCTGGAGGGTGGGTGAAAGGGAGAGGGTTACACACAGATACATGCAGTGATACAATCACACAGAAACAACCATTTCTCACTCACATCACTGCACAAACCTTGGATTTGGCAAATTTCCGCTCTCCCCACAGCACCACTCCAGCAGCTCCCAGTGAGGCACTCTCCCCAAGTGTATGGACCAGGTCTGTCTACACACACACACACACACACACACACACACACACACACACTTAATTGTGCCACATACTGACTCAAATGACGATTAACGTAGATAACGTTTCTGAAACAAAGATGAAAACTGTCATTATGCACGTCCACAATCTTGTGCCTAGATACAGGAGGGAAGAACCACTTCCACTGTTGGTGCAACTGGAACAAAAGTAATTTTTTCATTCCAAAATTCACACGATAAAACAGGTGAACCATTAACTTACATTTCATTTAAAGTTGGAAATTATTAGTATTCTTTTTTAAAGATGGATATTTTAGATTTCTTCGAACTGCATGTGTCATGTGACTATTTTGGTCCAATTACTGAGATTGAGTGATCATCCCCCTGGTAAACGTTAACCAAGTAGAATTCGTGGATTTGGAGAATCGTTACCTGTACTCACTTTATTCAAACGTAAATAAAGTCAAAGTGTTTATGAGTTGTAACAAGCTCGTACCTCATTGACAAAGGTGAGAGTGTGTGTGAATGCTAGTCTGGCATAGGGAAGAACTGGTGTGGCGTGGCCGATGTTGTTGTCGTGGCGCCACAGTGATGCCACCCTCAAAGCCTCCAGCAGTCTGTGTCTGAGTGAAAGAGACAGAACTGTCCATCAGTAATTCCACTATCGACCTGTGCGGATAAAAAGGTCGATAACGTTTTTTATCCTTAGCTTCCACAAGGTCCAGTAGGCTGTTTGTGTGACACTTCTTCGTGCTTGTTATTTCTGTGTACCTGACCATGAGAGCTGCGTCCTGTGATCCTGCCAGCCGCTGTGGCAGGTAGATGCTGGGATAGAGAGCAGTGGACTGACTCCAGAGCCACGACAGACGATCGTTCTGCTGTCTCGTCCCTCTGTGACAGCGTCCTGTGTAGCTCTTATCTGGGCACATGTGTGAAACCAAAAAGACACAGGACTTATAAAAGATTTCAACTTTGTATTTTAAACTTGAGCAGTTAAATAATGGTTACATTAAACATCTCATCACAATTGTGTTATTTGAAAAGTGTCATACTAATACCTTCCTAAGAAAGAAAATGTAACAAGGTGATTACATGTACAAACAATGCCGTTCACAGTCCACTGACCATTTGTCCTACCTGTCTTTATCTTGTGCTTATTAAAGCAGGCAGGAAAACCATAAAACCCCCACAATCCCTTGGGATGACCTCCGACCGCCGACCGCAATGTCTCCTCCATGAACATCTGAGCGCTCTCTTCAAACTTTTGCCTCGCCAGTGATGTCACGCCCCTTTCAGACAAATCCGGTCTCGCCTCTCTCACCAGCTGCTTGGACAGCCTCCGATACTCCATTTTGGATCCGAAATTTCTCTCCCATAGTGGGCGCCACTCCTCCCAGTCGATAACGGCCAAACCTGCGAAGTTTGGCTGCAGCAAGCCAGACATCTGCATCATCGTAAGGGAAAGATGGGAGGTGAGGTCACCCCGCTGCGGTACTCCTCCGTTCACCTTCCTGCCGTCTCGGGAGAGGTATGGATATTCCCCCAGACGATCACGGTAAAAGATGGTCATTTTCTGGAAAGATTAAAGATTTACCCAGAGAAGATTATTACAAAACAATAAAGAGATTTTAAACTACTTTTAAACTCTATTGCAAAGGAAACAGTGACTGGGTGAAGAAAAGCGAGCATCGAGAAGCTAAAGAGACAAATCTCTCAGGAGTGGGCCTAGATCAAACCTAACCTAAAGTGACTTACATTTATAAGGTGGACACAAACACTAATAATAAAATGCTAGTATTGCTTGTGTGAAAAATATATTAGAATGAAAATGATCTTATTTAATATCTGTGACCATGTGCACCTCCTCAGGGTTTAAAGGTTCAGTGTGTAGAATTTAGTGTCATCCAGTGGTAAAGTTGCATATTGCAACCAACAGCTCTCCTGTCCCTCCACTTTCTAGTGTGTAGGAGAGCTATGGTGGCCACTCGGGAATGTAAAAATGCTCACGAGTCAGTGCTTTGTTTGTCTGTTCTGGGCTTCTGTAGAAACATGGTCAACACAACAGTCCCTATTTTCAGGTGATTGTATACTGGTGAAAACTTTTTATATTTCAATTTCGAAAAATGGATCCCCATACATTCTACACACTGGACCTTTAAAACTGGGTTCAAATAAGACAGATCAGACCATAAAAGGCTGTTTGCAGAGGACTTTCAACCAACAATAGCCTTGTGCCTGATTACATTTAGAATACATTTTAAAGAAACACTGTAAAAACACAAAAATATACTATTAATTTCATAGCCACGTACATTTAAAATTGACAAATAGATTTGTCCAGTTTTACATTGGTTACTTTAATAAAATAACAGAAAGGTTCAAATAAATTTACATTAAGATAAATATATATTCTAATTATACAGGGATAAGGAAAGTATCACATCCAATGGTGACACCTCCCACTGCGTTTCATCACCTGTCCCTGGAATCTCTGCTGTCGGTTCTCTACAATATCAAAGTCTCCCAGGTTCAGGTCGACGTTGTAGCGTTTGTGACAGTGCGACGTGGGCATGTTCCACACCACGACAAAGGGCCGGCCCTTCAGGATGGGGCCTGCTGCAGCCACAGCAGGGGAGGGGGTGAGAGGGAGAGAATTTCCATGGCTGAAGTTCCCAGGCAGTGATGTGAGGGGGAGGGGGGAAAGAAGGAGGAGGAGGAGGTGTAGATGGAGGTGAGACAGCACCATGTCTGCTCAACAGCTGACGTGTCCTTCCTGGCAGGAGAGAGGGATGAGCCAGTCAGATCTAATGATGAGGAACTTTACTTTGTTGACGATGTAAATTAAATACATTTTAACACAATGTGAGTTTATACTTCATGATCAAAAGTCCAGGCAACAAAGTCCCTAATAAAATGAAAAAATAAACACACACCAAAGAAATATTTCATTCAATTTATTTCAATCATTTTACACCATGGAAAAACCACCATGTCTCAGTTTAATAATATAACAGATCTTAAAAACTTTAATGAGGCGAAAGATCTCTGGCAGTTCAAAAGGCACATTCAACCTTCGAGTTGAACATAACAACATGTCACAGGATGTCACAGCGTGCAGCAGTTCAATGATCGTTTCAAGATCGAAATAATTAATTTGAATTCAACAATGAACATATTTGTCAGCGTGCAAGTTAGATTACCAACTACCCACAGGGAGAAAACCAATTATTTTATTTTTGAGCCCATCTCGTTCAAGAAGTTCTTCAAAATATCTAAATGATTCGACTGAGCAGGTAAAGATGATTCAAATTATATCTACGCCTTCTCCTCAATTGAAAAATACATCATGTGTGAAACGTCAAAAACATTTCAATCTCCAAGTCTGATGAGTGAAAATGAGACGTGTTCACTGGAAGTTCCACTCTCAGGTGTCCTGAAGATGAAAGTTTCCTCCTCATGAGCTGTGTTAGCTGCATTGTGCGACAGTGAGTGGCTTTAACAGTAGATATAGTTCCTCTGTAACAAAATCCTCAATGTTCATCCAAGTCTTACACTCTGATTCAAAGACTCAAACTCACGTTATTCAGGAATTAACAACAACAGTAACACCCTTAAGTGAAGGACTTAAGTGACCAAAGAGTTGAATTCTAAAATTCACAAGAGGCACTGGAAGGTTTTAAAATATGGTCATCATTTTTTTTAATGAAAAGCCAAAGTCGAGCCTCTTGAACTGAAATATAAAATCTCGTGTTTTGTTTGACAGTTGCAGACCATAATATCATTTGCGATGAGTCCATTTGAACATGTGTTTCTGTGTTTGTAATATTGTCAGGCTCTATTTCTGCTTCAGCTGGGAACTTCCACCAGAACTACCCGAGCCTGGACTGTGTGAATGTGACCATGAATGTGAGTGTGTGCTTAATGTTTATGTGCACATTGTCAAGTAGGCACTGTCAAGTTTATACGTTTGTGTGTTCATCAAATGTCTTTGTGCATCCAGTAGATGGGAACTCCTTTGGCGTCGCTGTAGGGAGTCTCGTTCAAGGTCTGAACTACGAGAGCTGCAGAGAGAGGAGGAGGAGGAGGAGGTGGTGGTGGAGGGATGGAGGGAGGCGGTGGGATGGAGGGTGGAGGTGGCGGGATGGAGGGTGGAGGAGGAAGAGTGGGAGGAGGAGGCTGAGGTGACCCTGCAACATAAGCACCTTCGGAGTCTCTGTTCACTTGTGGTATTTGAGCGTCCATCATTGTCCGTGTTTGTTTCTGCGTGCTCATCCCGTCACTCGGTATCCTGGAGAACCTCAGAAGCGTCTCCATGGGAACGAACGATGTCATGCCGCCTGCGTTCTGAACTGGCGTTGAGAGCACGTAACCGAGGTGAGCGTAGAAGTGCTGCTTATCGTGGGTGGTCAGGCACAGGCGCTCGAACCCTCTGCCTTTCGAGTAGCGCTCTGTCTCATCCATCAAAGTCCGGCCGTAGCCCTTCCCTCGCTCCGCCTTGGACACGACCACGGACTCGACAAACAGGCTGCTGCCCTGACCCACGACCTGGGACAGCCGGACGTGGCCCAGCAGCCGCTCTGACTCCCCACGGCCCTGCAGAAGAACCAGGCAGAGGGGGAACTCTGGACAAGACTTCTGGAGGGAGTGAACCCGGGCGGCCTGACTCCTCTGCCACTCAGAGTTCACCAGGTCGGCGCAGGGAACCAGCAGATCTGGACGCTGGTGGATCGGGACCACATGGATCCTCCCCGGTGGTTCAGAGTCAGCGTTTGGCTTCACTTTCACTTCGTCAACATACTGTGTCTGACAGTCCGATATGGAGGTGGGCCGCAGGTCAGCGTTCAGCTCCTCTCCGGTCAGGGATTTGGAAATTGCCGATGTTATGGGTTCAGACCTGTGGTGATCAGGGTTTAACTCAAGTCAGTTTTCATTCAACCCCTGCAGCTGAGCGCAAAAAGTCAGAAACTGTACTGAACATGCACTTCCTCAATTTAGTGGTTAGTCTGACTACATCAACATCTGTATGACACAACGTGTCTTTTGAGCCAAGTCCAACATGAGCTCTGTCTTCCTGACTATTTTCACTGATTACACACTCAGATCATCCTGCCTCCTGAGCTCAGTCCTCTCTGCATTCACTCCCCAATACAACTTAAACCATCACTTTTCACCTCCTCTGTTTTAGATATTGTTGTGGGAGGAATGTGCCTTATTAAACCATTTTTTATCTGTGGATAAAAAGTAAAGGATCGGTGTTCAGGAGTGAATGTGACTCATAAAACTGCTTCTCTAAACATTAGCCCACTGTGCAGAGGAGCTCCAAAGTAAAACTGCAAGATCGATTCAATCAATTATTATTAGGTCTGAGAAATGTCAATAAATAAACATACAAAATGCCTATCACACTTCACTAAAGCCCAAATTTATGTATACAGTCCTGTCTGAGGGGCGAGGATAACAACATTGTTGGTCCACATTCATTTAAAAAAGATGTTAAATGATTATTCAGCAGAAGTGACAGGGGACGTGTACTGTATGTCCACGTCTGCACTGTGACACAGCACATGCATGTGTGTGATGATTCATGAATATGAACCACAGCTAAACTGCACATGTAAAGTCAAAACTCTAACAAGACTCTCAGGCTGTTCATTTTAACAGAGCGTGTATGTGTTAACATTTATTTTGACAAAATAGCTTTTTGCAGTGAGATTTATCACAGATATATACTGATGACATGTGGAAACATCAACTCTTAAATCTCAAATGAGACAATGCAATCATTTCTACTATCGTGGGATGAGAGGACGACCTGAAAAAGTGGCTTCAGATAACGTACACCCACCACTGCTGATTCAGAACATAACAGCTACTGTTAGCAGTTGCAGCACTACTGTGAAAAGGACCGTGGGTATAGTGAGAAAGTGGTGTGTGAGCATTTCCAGCAGCTAAGACAGCTAAGACTACCGCTAACCCAAAGAGGACAAAGAAAGAACAAAAAGCTGAAGACCCTCATGAACAATGGTGAGCCTTTCAAGGGTAGAGAGATCACCAGGAGTTGGCTTTGGACTGTGCTCCACCCCCACACCGGTGCGTGAACAGCAGCCAGTAAGAAACACCAGTGGTACAGTCCCCCAGAATGAGTGACCCCCCCCCCTTTGAAGTTAGCGGACCTGTTTAAACCACATTACATATATATAGATTGTCCATTTGATTTATTAACTACACTCATGAATAGAGACATTAATCTCTAATTCTTTTTAAAGTTAACTCACTACATCGCTCAGCTACTGAACATTTACTGAAGTTGTCAGAATGCGATTCAGCTGATGTCTCCTACAGATCCGTTTACTGTGGAGCCACAGAATGATGCCGTCTTCACTCGGTCTCATCAGTGTGAATCTATTATCTGACACATTCTGCCCCATGGTTTCTTCAGAGACTGAGCAGTGACGCAGTGAACATTAAGTACACTAGCTTCTTATTCTGTCTAATTCTTCCTGATGCTATTTTTTGTTAATTATTCAGGCTAATTAAAATTTTAACCAACTGTTAATGTCGAATTCTATACTTTCTTGAGAAGAGTAAACTCATATTCGCTTATCAAATGTTAATAGAGCAGAATGTCTAATGTTGACACTGTGCAGCACAAACTGAGTGAACAGTTTGATGGGAATCAAGGAATCTTCTACTGTTTTTTAGCAATTTCACAGGACTAACGAACCAACATTAAAAAGGCTGAAAAACTGAGTCGAGTTCATCTTGAAGCTGCAAGAAAACAACTTAAACAGTTTCTGTGTTTTCTACTTATCGGTAAAGGTTCAATGAGGAAATAATATGAATCTAAAATTGGTCCAAACAGTCTGGGATTCAATTTTGCATTTCAGTAAAAAAGAAAAGGAAACAGAAATAAACAAAGATAATAAAAAGATAGAAAAGAGGAAAAAGGGGAAAAGACCAACAGTTTAAAAAACACCAACTCACCGACAGAGACAAGCTGATGAATGTAGTTCTGACTACTCAGCGCAAGTTCACATTCTCGCAACATTCAGAAAAAAGGATGTTGAAGAGATGCAACAGGAAACTGGCAGTTGACTGATAATCACACTGAAGATAAAAAAAAAACTAAACTCACATTAAAAAAAAGTCAGGAAATAACACTTACATTTTCTCACTAATTGCGTATTTTTAGTGCCACCTTCAACAGATGACTCAAACAATATAAAGGTCCTCGGTAACTAATTTATGACCAGTCATTAATGACTCTTGATTCAGTAGTAGTGAATAGATCGGCACCCTTTTAAAGCGTTATAGTTTTAGGCCTTTGACTCGTCACAGAAGGAAGGAAGTTGGATATCAGTCTGATAATCGATCTGGTACCAAGTCCACATCTTTGTTTCTCTGGACTAAAGTATTGGTGATTGCTACCAAAAGAATTTCTGCATTCTTGCTTTTTAATCGCTGTAAAAATGTGCAGTGGTCGAATCCTTCCCCAGCACCATGTCAGTGGAACAAGGAGTTGTGAGTGTCTTACTTGATTGTTGTAAATAACTTGACAAAATGAAAGGGAAGCTGGACGTAGTCGACAAAACATGGTCACCTTATATAAGCATTAAGGTTGTGGATGAGTTGTAAATATGTATTTTGAGCACACATTCGGCCTGCTCTTAGCCGTGTAGCTCTAAGACCAGCTCCGCCATGTTATTTTCATCTGGGAAATATTTCTAGATTGTCAATTTACTTTACTTTAATGATCTCCACAAAGTGATTCATGCTTTTATTCCTGTCCGGCTGGATTATTGTAATGATTTGTTTACGTTGTCTGTTTTTAAATTACCTCTCAAAACTTACTTTTAATTAATGTCTCATATTGATTGTTTTCTGCTGTCGCTCATGTTTCCTTGATCTTTTTCTTTTGCCATTACTTTTAAATGACTTATCTAATGTCTTTGATTTTACTGATTTCAGGTTTTTGAGGGTAAACTGACTTTAGGAGTGACCCAACTTCTTACAAACACATTAATACTCTCTTTTGTTTATCACCTTTTCTGTATCCCTGGTGTTGTTCGTTTTGTGTTGTTTGTCTTTGGGTATCCCACACACATATTACTGACTCTCACTCTGCATAGACCAATCAGTCTTTTCTTCTGTAATTCAACCCCACCTCTTTCTTAAAATTTAAATAATAAGAAGTGCACAAAAAGAGTTCATGTGCACTAGTTCCCATGGTGACTGAGACCTGAATGAAGACTGTATTGGTATTTCCAACTTCAATGGTCATTGATTGGGGAACCTTTCACTTGTAAATCATCAATTATCCTTTACTTGTCACACCTATTTGATAATGCAGACATAAATCTCACAAAATTACTCTAATTTATCACTGTAGAAACATTAATTTCAATGTTGAGAATATTGATTTTAGATTTCTGATAAAAGCATTTAGATTATTTTGGGAACATGACTATTAATATCTGTTACATTATTTGAATACTGTCATAGGTTAACTAGTGGGTTTATTATTGAACAAGTAGAGGAAGCCCCGCATGAAGCAGGGCATCAAAAAATTGAGATAGACTCTTATTGGTCCTCTCCACGGAAATCTTTAGTAAAAGGCGAAAGATTTATGCGATCTGAAGAGAACCAAGAGCAGATACTTGAAACCCGGGTGGAATCTCGAGTCTGGGTCTCCGTCTAAACCTTCTCTGTTATGGTTCAAGTTTGAAGGACACGTCTGAAACATCGCGAAGATAAAATGAAACATACAGAGTTTATATTATGTGGTGAGCAGATCTCAGCATTTTGAGTAGAAATCTGGTAGATATGTATAATTTATTAAATACACCGCTTGTTGCGCAAACGCTATGCATGGTGGGAACATTGCATCGACAGCCTGCGCCTCTACCTTTTGTAACTTTACCGTTTCTTTAACTTTTCTAGAAAACTCAAATTCTTATCGATAGAAGAGTTATGGCTTGATACGTTGAAGGACGAACCAAACCAGGATGTGAAATGTTTGCATCGTATTATAAATAGCTCATTTTTACTCTTTACAGCTAAAGTTGTGCGACTGCGCAGCACGAGCTCCGAAGATTAAAGGTGTCAAGAGGACAATCGTCTCTTGTTCCGCCTGGGCGGACATCGTTCCTGTTTTTAGGATCGTTTGGGCATCAAGATGATTTTCTACGCAGTGCTCGTGTCTTCAGGATTCTAATAAACGATCAGTCATCAGTGATTCAACTAAATATTACAGTTATTGTAATAAAAACGATGTGGGTGGGCAGTAATATAAAAGCATGGTGGTGTGTCCGACTGAGGAGGACACAGCCTAGAAGTCCTCCAGTTCCATGACCTACAATATGTCTAAATAAATTACATCATGTTATATTACATATAGTATTAATACCACACTAAAGTGAGTTCTATATTCTGCACATTGTATAATAGTAGGAAGCGTGTTGCATTCAATTGAGAAAAAAATGCTGTTTTTCTGGATAATGCCTAAATCCCAAATGAAAGCTCTTATCTAACATAGAGAGCATTGAAACATGTAATTGAGAAATGTATCTCGTTAATCCAGAAAAACAGCACTTAGTTTTTTTAAGTGAATGCATCATGCTTCTGTAAATATGGGCCAACCTGTATTTTATTATTTTATACTTCATGGGGTTGAGTCTTACTTTTGTTTGTTACCACCTCGGTATTTTGGTGTCAGATCAATAAATATTATGATCTCCCACAGTTTCATGTGAAGAACAGTTTGAGGCTCACAGAGGAAATAAGTTCCAATTTTACAGTCATATGAAGATTCAGTATTTCTTCATACACGTGGGACTGTTACTTTAACGTGAGATTGCTGGAACGTATTGATTATTTACAGTCGTGTTCTAATCAAGTGGTTTTATATTGAACAAGTAGAGGAAGCCCCGCATGAAGCAGGGCATCAAAAAATTGAGATAGACTCTTATTGGTCCTCTCCACGGAAATCTTTAGTAAAAGGCGAAAGATTTATGCGATCTGAAGAGAACCAAGAGCAGATACTTGAAACACGGGTGGAATCTCGAGTCTGGCTCTCCGTCTAAACCTTCTCTGTTATGGTTCAAGTTTGAAGGACACGTCTGAAACATCGCGAAGATAAAATGAAACATACAGAGTTTATATTATGTGGCGAGCAGACCTCAGTATTTGTGAGTAGAAATATACATTTTATTTAATACAACTTTTGTTTTGCAAACGCTATGCATGATGGGAAAATTGCAACGACAGCCGCGCCTCTACCTTTTGTAACTTTACCGTTTATTTAACTGTTCTAGAAAACTCAAATTCGTATAAATAGAAGAGTTATTGCTTGATAAGTTAAAGATAGAACCAAACCAGAATGTGAAATGTTTCCGTCGTATTTATAAATAGCTATTTTTTACTCTTTACATCTAAAGTTGTGCGACTGCGCATTACGAGCTCCGAAGATTAAACGCGTCAAGAGGACAATCGTCTCTTGTTCCGCCTGGGCGGACATCGTTCCTGTTTTTAGGATCGTTTGGGCATCAAGATGATTTTCTACGCAGTGCTCGTGTCTTCAGGATTCTAATAAACGATCAGTCATCAGTGATTCAACAAAATATTACAGTTATTGTAATATAAACGATGTGGGTGGGCAGTAAAATAAAAGCATGGTGGTGTGTCAGACTGAGGAGGACACAGCCTAGAGGTCCTCCAGTTACATGAACTACAATATGTCTAAATAAATTAAATCGTATTATATTACATATAATATTAATACCACTCTACAGTGAGCTGTATATTCTGCACATTGTATAATAAGTAGGAAGCGTGTTGCATTAATTTAAGAAAAAATGCTCAATTTTTCTGGATAATGCCTAGATCCCCCAAAAAGCTCTCATTTAACACAGAGAGCATTGAAACATGTAATTGAGAAATGCATCTCGTTAATCCAGAAAAACAGCACTTAGTTTTTTTAAGTGAATGCATCATGCTTCTGTAAATATGGGCCAGCCTGTATTTTATTATTTTATACTTCATGGGGTTGAGTCTTTACTTTTATTGTTTGTTACCACCTCAGTATTTTTGTGTCTTATCGATAAATAATATGATCTCCCACAGTTTCATGTGAAGAACAGTTTGAGGCTCACAGAGGAAATAAGTTCCAATTTCACTGTTATGATGAGTAAGTACGTCTTCACACAAGTGAAACTTTAAATTTAAGTGTATGAAAACAGAATGTATTGAAGGCTTTAACTAGTTAACAATCTCAGTTGACTTATGTGAATTTTTATTGAACAAGTAGAGGAAGCCCCGCATGAAGCAGGGCATCAAAAAATTGAGATAGACTCTTATTAGTCCTCTCCACGGAAATCTTTAGTAAAAGGCGAAAGATTTATGCGATCTGAAGAGAACCAAGAGCAGATACTTGAAACACGGGTGGAATCTCGAGTCTGGGTCTCCGTCTAAACCTTCTCTGTTATGGTTCAGGTTTGAAGGACACGTCTGAAACATCACGAAGATAAAATGAAACATACAGAGTTTATATTATGTGGTGAGCAGACCTCAGTATTTTGAGTAGAAATATCAAATGTATTAAATACACCATTTGTTGCGCAAACGCTATGCATGATGGGAATATTGCGACGACAGCCGCGCCTCTACATTTCTAGAAAACTCAAATTCTTATCGATAGAAGAGTTATGGCTTTATACGTTGACGATCGAACCGAAGAAGAATGTGAAATGTTTGCGTCGTATTTATAAATAGCTATTTTTTACTCTTAACAGCTAAAGTTGCGCGACTGCGCATTACGAGGTCCGAAGATTAAACGCGTCAAGAGCTTCTGCTCCGCCTGAGCGGACATCGTTCCTGTTTTTAGGATCTTTAGGGCATCAAGACGATTTTCTACGCAGTGCTCGTGTCTTCAGGATTTAAAACACTTTACTGAGCAAAGACATATATTGAATTCAGGTCCTTTTAACAGTGGCATAGGGTTCCAGTGGCGGAAGCCATTATTTAGACAACCTGTAGCAACGTAAGCTACTTAGCTTGAGCTAACAAAATGACTGGTTGTGCAGGACAACATAAATATTCTGGTCCATATTCCAACTTAAAACCCAACTAAGTGGTATTTTTATCATTATTATTACCAGGCCTGTAAATATTTCCAATGAACGATCAGTCATCAGTGATTCAACAAAATATTACAGTTATTGTAATATAAACGATGTGGGTGGGCAGCAAAATAAAAGCATGGTGGTGTGTCCGACTGAGGAGGACACAGTCTAGAAGTCCTCCAGTTCCATGACCTACAATATGCCTAAATAAATTACATCGTATTATATTACATATAGTATTAATACCACTCTACAGTGAGCTGTATATTCTGCACATTGTATAATAAGTAGGAAGCGTGTTGCATTAATTTAAGAAAAAATGCTCAATTTTTCTGGATAATGCCTAGATCCCCCAAAAAGCTCTCATTTAACACAGAGAGCATTGAAACATGTAATTGAGAAATGCATCTCGTTAATCCAGAAAAACAGCACTTAGTTGTTTTAAGTGAATGCATCATGCTTCTGTAAATATGGGCCAGCCTGTATATTATTATTTTATACTTCATGGGGTTGAGTCTTTACTTTTATTGTTTGTTACCACCTCAGTATTTTTGTGTCTTATAGATAAATAATATGATCTCCCACAGTTTCATGTGAAGAACAGTTTGAGGCTCACAGAGGAAATAAGTTCCACTTTCACAGTTATGATGAGTAAGTACGTCTTCACACAAGTGAAACTTTAAATTTAAGTGTATGAAAACAGAATGTATTGAAGGTTTTAACTAGTTAACGATCTCAGTTGACTTATGTGGATTTATATTGAACAAGTAGAGGAAGCCCCGCATGAAGCAGAGCATCAAAAAATTGAGATAGACTCTTATTGGTCCTCTCCACGGAAATCTTTAGTAAAAGGCGAAAGATTTATGCGATCTGAAGAGAACCTAGAGCAGATACTTGAAACACGGGTGGAATCTCGAGTCTGGGTCTCCGTCTAAACCTTCTCTGTTATGGTTCAAGTTTGAAGGACACGTCTGAAACATCGCGAAGATAAAATGAAACATACAGAGTTTATATTATGTGGTGAGCAGACCTCAGTATTTTGAGTAGAAATATCAAATGTATTAAATACACCATTTGTTGCGCAAACGCTATGCATGATGGGAATATTGCGACGACAGCCGCGCCTCTACATTTCTAGAAAACTCAAATTCTTATCGATAGAAGAGTTATGGCTTTATACGTTGACGATCGAACCGAAGAAGAATGTGAAATGTTTGCGTCGTATTTATAAATAGCTATTTTTTACTCTTAACAGCTAAAGTTGCGCGACTGCGCATTACGAGCTCCGAAGATTAAACGTGTCAAGAGCTTCTGCTCCGCCTGAGCGGACATCGTTCCTGTTTTTAGGATCTTTAGGGCATCAAGACGATTTTCTACGCAGTGCTCGTGTCTTCAGGATTTAAAACACTTTACTGAGCAAAGACATATATTGAATTCAGGTCCTTTTAACAGTGGCGTAGGGTTCCAGTGGCGGAAGCCATTATTTAGACAACCTGTAGCAACGTAAGCTACTTAGCTTGAGCTAACAAAATGACTGGTTGTGCAGGACAACATAAATATTCTGGTCCATATTCCAACTTAAAACCCAACTAAGTGGTATTTTTATCATTATTATTACCAGGCCTGTAAATATTTCTGATGAACGATCAGTCATCAGTGATTCAACAAAATATTACAGTTATTGTAATATAAACGATGTGGGTGGGCAGCAAAATAAAAGCATGGTGGTGTGTCCGACTGAGGAGGACACAGTCTAGAAGTCCTCCAGTTCCATGACCTACAATATGCCTAAATAAATTACATCATGTTATATTACATATAGTATTAATACCAGTCTACAGTGAACTGTATATTCTGCACATTGTATAATAAGTAGGATGTGGGTTGCATTCAATTGAGAATGTTTTTCTGAATAATGTCTCAATCCCCAAATAAGCTCTTATTTAACATAGAGAGCATTGAAACAGGTTTTTATCATGAAAACAGAAATTTATCTCGGCCATTCAGAAAAAAACATTTAAAGGGAATGCATTATGCTTCTGTAAATGTGGGCCCACCTTTATTTTATACCTTATTAAGTCTATTAGTTGAGTCCTTGCTTTTATTGTTTGTAAACACCACAGTATTTTTGTGTCAGATCGACCAATGGCACGTTCCGTTTGAGGCTCAAAGAGGAAATATGCTCCACTAGTGCTGCAGACACATGTTGAGTGTTCAGTTCATAGTACTCATGGAAGACCTTACTTCCAGACTGCTTGAATGGAGTCAATTTACATTTTCTTTACAGGGATGTAAGAGTTTCTTCCACCACTGTTAGGTGGAGGAACAGCTACTTGCAACAGATGAGCTGTTAATGCAACATTCAGTTCAGAATCACATCTTCTATTTTACCATGTAAGGTAAAACTATAGACAACTGGGGATGTGGCTACATGCTAACTAGCTCCTCCTCTTCCTCTCGTCTTTAAAAGTACACGCACAGCAGTCACACTATTTCAATCCCACAAAGAACCACAACACTGGTGTTGAACAACACAACTGAATCTACATGTGTGCATGTGTCAGCCCCATGAAAGTGAACCTACATGTTGGATCTTCTCCGCTGCTCGTCCTCCTCCCAAGCTCGTGTTTACTCAGCTGTTCTCAGATCAGTCTCAGTTCTTTCAGCGACAGATACGAGATTTCTGGACAGCTGTCACCGTCTCTTAGATCTGTTCCCCGGTCAGTGAGTTACCGGGATCACCGCCTCCTCCCGGACAGGAAACGTTTGTGTTCATCATGACTATCTCCAGATGTCCCCTCTGCCCCCTCGCGGATGGGAGTGGTATGACATAAACAAAATGAAAACGTCCACCCACATGTTGGAGCATGAACAGCCCTGCATTAAGTAACTGTTCTGTGAGACGTGGTGGTCACCAGCACATACATGGAGCTTATAATTACCTGTTAATCTATGTTAGAATCTATTCACATTATTATATTGAATGATGTGTTCAATCAGTCACGTGCAGCCACGGTAATGGCAGTATGCTGTGGTAATTCGATTTTGCAAATCCGGCAAAACAAACATAAATGTGCCCTGAGGGAAAGGTTACCACAGATCTAATAATGCAAGATTTTCACCTGCAAAGTTCACGCTTCTGTTTTTCACAAGGCACAAACTAGTTTTTGTATTGCCACACATAAAATAATAACTATATCCTTGAGTCACCTTTCTCCAGCTGAAAACCAATGAATGTGGGGCTTTTGTAGCCTTGACACTCTAGTGCAAAGAGTAGAGGTATCATTCCACACTTAGTGCGGACAGCACCTGTCCTCTGTCAATCCAAACTTTATTTATATACAAGAAATCAATTGCAGTTCAAAGTTCTTTACAAGCGATGTACTGGTTCAAACCCAGTTGTTGCGATGGGATTTTGCTGTTGGCTGATCTGGAGGCAGATGACAATATCTGGTGGCAGCGGAATTAAGTCCCGTATTTCTTCTTATACGTGGAAACATTACTTAAACGTGAGATATCTTAATATACTTAATGCGTTATTTGTTCTCTTGGTCAGGAGTCTTTATATTGAACAAGTAGAGGAAGCCCCGCATGAAGCAGGGCATCAAAAAATTGAGATAGACTCTTATTGGTCCTCTCCACGGAAATCTTTAGTAAAAGGCGAAAGATTTATGCGATCTGAAGAGAACCAAGAGCAGATACTTAAAACTCGGGTTGAATCTCGAGTCTGGCTCTCCGTCTAAACCTTCTCTGTTATGGTTCAAGTTTGAAGGACACGTCTGAAACATCGCGAAGATAAAATGAAACATACAGAGTTTATATTATGTGGCGAGCAGACCTCAGTATTTAGAGTGGACATATCTAATTAATTAAATAAACCATTCGTTGCGCAAACGCTATGCATGATGGGAAAATTCGAGGACAGCTGCGCCTCTACCTTTTGTAACTTTACCGTTTCTTTAACTTTTCTAGAAAACTCAAATTCTTATCGATAGAAGAGTTATGGCTTGATACGTTGAAGGACGAACCAAACCAGGATGTGAAATGTTTGCATCGTATTATAAATAGCTCATTTTTACTCTTTACAGCTAAAGTTGTGCGACTGCGCAGCACGAGCTCCGAAGATTAAAGGTGTCAAGAGGACAATCGTCTCTTGTTCCGCCTGGGCGGACATCGTTCCTGTTTTTAGGATCGTTTGGGCATCAAGATGATTTTCTACGCAGTGCTCGTGTCTTCAGGATTCTAATAAACGACCAGTCATCAGTGATTCAACTAAATATTACAGTTATTGTAATAAAAACGATGTGGGTGGGCAGTAAAATAAAAGCATGGTGGTGTGTCAGACTGAGGAGGACACAGCCTAGAAGTCCTCCAGTTCCATGACCTACAATATGCCTACATAAATTACATCATGTTATATTACATATAGTATTAATACCACACTAAAGTGAGCTCTATATTCTGCACATTGTATAATAGTAGGAAGCGTGTTGCATTCAATTGAGAAAAAATGCTCAGTTTTTCTGGATAATGCCTAGATCCCAAATGAAAGCTCTTATCTAACATAGAGAGCATTGAAACATGTAATTGAGAAATGTATCTCGTTAATCCAGAAAAACAGCACTTAGTTTTTTTAAGTGAATGCATCATGCTTCTGTAAATATGGGCCAACCTGTATTTTATTATTTTATACTTCATGGGGTTGAGTCTTACTTTTGTTTGTTACCACCTCGGTATTTTGGTGTCAGATCAATAAATATTATGATCTCCCACAGTTTCATGTGAAGAACAGTTTGAGGCTCACAGAGGAAATAAATTCCAATTTTACAGTCATATGAAGATTCAGTATTTCTTCATACACGTGGGACTGTTACTTTAACGTGAGATTACTGGACGTATTGATTATTTACAGTCGTGTTCTAATCAAGTGGTTTTATATTGAACAAGTAGAGGAAGCCCCGCATGAAGCAGGGCATCAAAAAATTGAGATAGACTCTTATTGGTCCTCTCCACGGAAATCTTTAGTAAAAGGCGAAAGATTTATGCGATCTGAAGAGAACCAAGAGCAGATACTTGAAACTCCCTGTTGAATCTCGAGTCTGGCTCTCCGTCTAAACCTTCTCTGTTATGGTTCAAGTTTGAAGGACGCATCTGAAACATCGCAAAGATAAAATGAAACATACAGAGTTTATATTATGTGGTGAGCAGACCTCAGTATTTTGAGTAGAAATGTATTAAATATACCATTTGTTGCGCAAACGCTATGCATGATGGGAAAATTGCGACGACAGCCGCGCCTCTACCTTTTGTAACTTTACCGTTTCTTTAACTTTTCTAGAAAACTCAAATTCTTATCGATAGAAGAGTTATGGCTTGATACAATATCTGGAAGCAGCTGAAATGTGCAGTGTGTAAGATTTAGGTGAAAGGGATCTATTGGCAGAAATTGAATGTAAAATAATAAGTTTCATCTGAATTGTACAAATTGTTGTTTTCTTTACCTTAAAATGGAACCTTTATATTTAAATACTTTATATTTACATTGGGAGCAGGTCCTCTTTACAGAGGCCACCAAGTTTTTTTTACAGTAGGCCATTCTGGACAAACCCAACACCTTTTTAACAGAGTTTTGATGACAGCAGAAGGCTACCACAGGTTCTCATGTTTCAAAGGTTGGGTGAGGTGAGGGGTATTCAGCTGCAACATGCAACTTCAACACTAGATGGCACTAGATTCTACACACTGAACCTTAAAAGGGCACAGTCACACATGTATCAGTGGAGAACCTTTGCCTCCAATTCACTGCAATCTGTGCAAGGGAGGAGCTAAATAAAACATTTGGTGAAAGCTCATATTCCAACTTAAAACCCAACTGAGTGGTATTTGTATCATTATTATTACCAGGACTGTAAATATTTCTAATTAACGACCTTAATTTTTGCTGACTGATTCAGCAAAAATATTAGTTATTGTAATAAAAACGGATGTGGGGGGGGGGCAGTAAAATAAAAGCATGGTGGTGTGTCAGACTCAGGAGGACACAGCCTAGAAATCCTCCAACTGGTTACATGAACTACAAAATGCGTAAATAAATGAAACCATGTTATATTACATATAATATTAATACCACTCTACAGTGAGCTGAATATTCCGCACATTATAAGTAGGAAGCGTGTTGCATTCAATTGAGAAAAAATGCTCAGTTTTTCTGGATAATGCCTAAATCCCAAATAAGCTCTTATCTAACATAGAGAGCATTGAAACATGTAATTGAGAAATGTATCTCGTTAATCCAGAAAAACAGCACTTGGTTTTTTTAAGTGAATGCATCATGCTTCTGTAAATATGGGCCAACCTGTATTTTATTATTTATACTTCATGGGGTTGAGTCTTACTTTTGTTTGTTACCACCTCGGTATTTTGGTGTCAGATTGACCAATAACATGTTGTCCCACAGTTTCATGTGAAAAACCGTTTGAGGCTCACAGAGCAAATAAGTTCCAATTTTACAGTTGCATGAAGATTTACTATTCCGTAATACACTGTTAACTATAACGTATCACTGACTGTACTAACAGATTACAATTGTATTCATTCTAATCAAGTGGTTTTATATTGAACAAGTAGAGGAAGCCCCGCATGAAGCAGGGCATCAAAAAATTGAGATAGACTCTTATTGGTCCTCTCCACGGAAATCTTTAGTAAAAGGCGAAAGATTTATGCGATCTGAAGAGAACCAAGAGCAGATACTTGAATCTCCCGTTGAATCTCGAGTCTGGGTCTCCGTCTAAACCTTCTCTGTTATGGTTCAAGTTTGAAGGACGCATCTGAAACATCGCAAAGATAAAATGAAACATACAGAGTTTATATTATGTGGCGAGCAGACCTCAGTATTTTGAGTAGAAATTTATTAAATACAGCATTTGTTGCGCAAACGCTATGCATGATGGGAAAATTTGGACGACAGCCGCGCCTCTACCTTTTGTAACTTTACCGTTTCTTTAACTTTTCTAGAAAACTCAAATTCTTATCGATAGAAGAGTTATGGCTTGATACAATATCTGGAAGCAGCTGAAATGTGCAGTGTGTAAGATTTAGGTGAAAGGGATCTATTGGCAGAAATTGAATGTAAAATAATAAGTTTCATCTGAATTGTACAAATTGTTGTTTTCTTTACCTTAAAATGGAACCTTTATATTTAAATACTTTATATTTACATTGGGAGCAGGTCCTCTTTACAGAGGCCACCAAGTTTTTTTTACAGTAGGCCATTCTGGACAAACCCAACACCTTTTTAACAGAGTTTTGATGACAGCAGAAGGCTACCACAGGTTCTCATGTTTCAAAGGTTGGGTGAGGTGAGGGGTATTCAGCTGCAACATGCAACTTTACCACTAGATGTCACTAGATTCTACACACTGAACCTTAAAAGGGCACAGTCACACATGTATCAGTGGAGAACCTTTGCCTCCAATTCAATTCAATCTGTGCAAGGGAGGAGCTAAATAAAACACTTGCTTCGTTGTTTGTTGCGTGATATATACGTTTCTGGGGGAAAAGTTCTGGTATCTTCAAGATGCTGCAGTGCTGTGTTCCTTGTTGTTTGTGGATCTCAGAAGATTAAATATGAGGCAGCAAAAAGTTTGTGCCAAAGTTTGTAATGTTCGCAAGCTAGACTTAGCCGGGCAGCACAAAAACAACTTTGTGAAGATAGAAGGTAAGTTGAAAGGAGTAGAGTCCAGCTCTGCTGGGAAAAAATCATCATTAAATAAAAATGTATCCCCTTTTCACCCTCATTGATGCCCCACTAAAAAGACACAATGGTGAATAAATCCACAGGTTCTGCAACTGTTGTTTGGACATGGACATCACGACACTCAACAAGCGGATACACAGACACTGCATTGTGGATACACTAATTTCCTGTAAGAAGGCTCTCCAAAAAAAACTTCAGGGTGAAGTGACATTTTAAAAACAAACACTGGTTGTGGCATCATTACAATTCTGAGTATTTGTAATATTAGTCTTAAAAATAACAGTTGAGTCAATATGTCTGACCAACTGTCAACAAGAGCAGAATGTCAATCACTGAACTGGTATTTACTGTAGAGCTGCTGCCTGCATTGAAGTGTTGTCCTTTGGTGAAAACCATGTAGTTTATGGCTGAAGCTGTAAAACAAGATTCACCGCACGCAGTTTGCTGAACATCATTCAGCTGAGTTGAGTAGAATTCCAACAAAGAGGCAAGATTTTTAACAAAATCTTTGCTTTATTTTTTCAGGTTTTTTATCCAGGACAAGTTATTCAAGGATAATCAAGGAGAAATAAGCACTATTTTTTTTTTTTTTTTATTAGAATTTTTTTTCTCTTTTTACATTTTGTCAGAGATGGATGGTGAACTCTATCATAATTGGTCAAAGCAAAACAAAAAATAATAAATGAAATATATAATAACGATACATTAATAATTAATTCAATACAATGAAGTGTGGCGTTGATGATAGAATAACAATTGCCCAGAAAACATAGGGTTGTTATCGTTTTCACTGCTTCTTCTGTGGTACTGCAATAATCACCAGCACTAACTCAACTCAATCAACAACAGTAGAGGAAGAAATGGAGCGCACTCACAAAGTTCTGCACCCTGCCCTCCTGAAGAGGAAACACTTTTTTATTTAAATAATATTTTATCAAAGCTTCTGTTTTTTATCTTCATAAAACATTTCTAAAACTTCTGTCTTCTTTAAACATATCAATTTTTTTGCATTTTTGATTGGTTTTCCTTTTCAGAGATTTTTAAAGTTTTTTGTCTTCATTTTACCACAATGTGTCCGTTTTTGCAAGTGTGGTTGCCTATGTGTATGAGAGTCTGCATCTGTACCCGAGTGTGTGTACATGTGTGTTGATGTGTCCTTGGCTGAGGATGGTTTGAACAACTTTGAGTTGTTTAAGTGCTCGTGTGAAGCTTGCACATATAAAGCATAATGATGGTTGTTTTTTAAGTGTATGGAGTGTGTGTGCGTGTGTGTGAGTTTCTGTGTTTTATGTCCTTGCACTGCTCTACCTGTATTAAGGTCATTGCAGCAAAGACATTCATACTGGGAGGTTGAAGCTGGCTCAATAAACAAAGGGTGTGGGTCTATAGCTAGCTGTGTGTGGGTGGCTGTCTGTCCACAACATAAGCCTGTCACTGAGTGTGTTGAGCTAGAATGTGTACGAGGGTGAGCAGACTGTAAGTGTGCTTCTCTCAGTGCCTGTATAGGTGTCAGTGTAAATGTCTGTGTGTATGCGACTGTGTCTGTTTGTCTTCATAGGAAGTGAGGATTTATGTACCTGCAGGTGAGCCAAGTACAATTTCTCATGTGTTTGCACGGTTGTGTAAAGCTTATTATGAGTCTGTATGATATGAGAGTGTGTGTGTGTGTGTGTGTGTGTGTGTGTGTGTGAGAGTGTGTGTGTGTGTTTGTGCGTGTGAGTGTGGTAGAAGGCACGGAGGGTGGTGTGGGAGGCTCAGTCTCTCAGGTCCATGCTGGAGCCGAACAGGGCTACCAGCTGCTCCTCGTAGTGGGCGATGTTCCTCTTCATGATCTCCTTACAGGAGCCCAGGAGGCGCTCAAACGCCTGGATGTCTATTACTGCAGAGAGAGAGAGAGAGGGAGGGGAGAGAGAGAGAGAGATGTATTAGCTTGGGTATTAAAGACATAAATCACAACAAATGAAAAAATCCACTGAACTAAATGTTGATGGCTTTAAAATGTTTCACAAAATCTCAAACAGTGACAGATAAAAGAACTACTTCATGTGTATGTGGATAAAGTTTCTTGAGATTCCCAGACTTTATCCATCCACGACCACTGCACCAGAGTGAAACAATATCCTAACAACATGATAAATCACTTCAGGGTTTTGCCAAGAGAGTCTTCAGCATAACTTAATCTGTTATCAGTGGAAACATACTGCGAACAAGGCTAAGTGCATAGGTAACATGAACCCAGCAGATGATAACAGGGTCTAATGTTCATCCCGTCACAGCAGAGAAAGTTAAGAAAGTCAGAGAAACACATTTCAGACAGGTGATCCGAAGAGGTCAGAAAAAGCGGGAACAGACAAGGTTTCCCCCTGTTTTCCTTCAGCACAACAGCTCAGTCCAAACACTGAGCTCCTCTTCTGGTACCATCAGAACTGAATACTTAGATCAACAGTGAAATGTTTCTTAAGTTCAGCTGACTGTTTTATTTTGTGTTTAGACTTTTGGCCTCTCCAGTCTAAATGTTCCTAACGTGGCCTCAGGGGGCCCTCTAAGTCCTGCTCGTCTTTTACATCTGCAACAGAAGGAGTACGGTACATGTACAACAGACAGCACATTTCATCTCAGCTGTTCAAAACAAGGTGTTGCACCATCACAACAGTAAACTTGTACTAACACGGACAAACAAGATGTGCTGATGAGTGAGTGTAATGACTGATGCAAGTTTAATATTGAAAGGGAGAAAATAAGAGCACAGAGACAAAGAGTAACCAACTACATACACCGACAAAAAACTGGGTGGATAAAAAACATTTTAAAAGCTGAAGTAGTTTTCACGAGAGGTGTCAGAAAAACATGACCAGCGATTTAAAATCCCGTGTTCATTTAAAAGAGAGAAGAGCCGCTCATCGACTGTAGAGCCTGAATTATTGGAGCCACTTTAAAAAGGTGAAATAATTACTGAGCGGCATTCAAATCAACAAAAAGTACAAGGTGATGAGAGACGAGATGAGAGTGAATCTAAACACAAATACCACTTTATATCTCATTGCAGTCTGCATGTAGCAGTTCAACTAGAGGAACAAGAGCATGGCAGAATTACTGCTTATTAAATCAAGTTTAACTATATACTCAGGATTTATGGAATATTTTAAAGTTTCATAAAGACCTGGTTGATAATGAAGTAAAACAATACCTTTTTCTTTTGGAAAGCTTTTGGGAATGTTGGATTTGCATTTATTTACAAGGTTTTTATTTTTCATCATTTTCACTGGTTTATCTCATATGTGGCAAATTTCCTTCAGTAAACTGCCTTGTCTGGTTTTTAATTTGTGGGTTTTACTTCTTGTTATTAAGCACTTTACTAAGTATAATGTTATAAAAATTATGTTATTATTGCTATGATCACTGGTGGAAACTTTAAAACTAAGCTACTTTATATACACATCTAACTTCTTTAAACTTCCATATCAGTTTGATTGTGACTTCGTATTGAAACTGGCAAATGGGTTAAAGGAGTGCTGTGGAGTGTATCCTTTCTTACCCAAACACTTGACATTGCCGACTGCGTAGGCTGAGGCGGCCCGGGGCTTGTTAGTGACCAAGGCCAGCTCCCCAAAGTACTGACCCCTGTTACAGCGCGTTATCTCCACCTCCGCATTGTCTGCATGGTCCGCCTTCGTCTGTGGGGAGGGGAGAAGAATAGGAGCAGATTAAAGGTTAGGAGACGAGTGCCTCATTTTTTTTCCGCCAGCTGGAAGCACTCGCAGGCTGAGACTATTGTGATTCTCCCTGTTGCTAGGCAAAAACACTTTTGTGCTCTGGTGGTTTTTAATGGGGAGTGTGGGCTGTCACTGTCAAAATCTTCTGCATAGAAGCTAGCTGGTAGAAGAATAAATCCACTGTTATACGGCTGCATATTCCTCAACCAACAAAAACCCTTGATTATTCAACTCTGACAGGATTTGTCATTTCAAGTGATCTTTCCTTTTTTAACTAACTGGTTGTTCATTAAAACTGAGCTAAGGGAGAAAAAACAGCTGGAAAATGGAGGGATGTAGAGAGAAATAAAGTCACATTCACAGTAAAACTCTTTCAACTGAAAACATGGGATAAGGTGATCTTACTTTACTCTTCATCATGATCTTGACCTCCCCAGATTCTACAACGTAGAAGCACTCAGCCTTGTCTCCCTGAGGAGAAGAAAACAGACACGTTATCATTACTTTGAGAAAAAGTTACGTAGTATTATATAAAAATGTGGAAACTATAAGCATTTCACTGCTGAGCCGTTTTCAGACATGAACTCCGGAAAATGTCTGGACAATTGGGTCTAGACTTTCTGCAGAGTTCACCTTTCACATGTGAACAACTCAGCAGGAGATTGTGCGGTTCTGTCACATTCACAACAACAGGAATATCTTAGAAACATTCAGGTGAGGGGTAGCGTCTGGGTAGATCATGCAGGAGGTGGGACATGACGTATAAACGGCACCTCGACACTGTCGTCAGCTGTTATCCCCCAAAACTCTCGAATCTGGTAGTCTCTCCAAGTTGACATCTTCATCTGCATCTTCTACATGTATGACACCTCTTTTCATCTTGAGATATCTGTATTCTTTACGTTATTTCTGTCACATGTTAGAAACGTCATCAACTCGCCCACTCGCTCTCTGATAATCTCCTGCTGTATTCTCACATGGGCTCGTTCATTATCTAGAGGTTTTGCTAGGGAGCAGGCAGGGTATAAACTCCAGAGAATGTCTTGATTTGTCTTCTCAAAAATAACCCCTCCAGATAATTTCCGGACATTACCCAGAGGTCAGTTCGTGTCTAAATGCGGCTTTTGTGTCTCACCTGTGTGATGATGCGTTCGCCATCTAAGAACTGCTTTGCTCCTAATACATCCACTATCTTCATCCTCTCGTTTGCCTGGACAGAGAAATAAGGGAGAAATGCAGATGAGGATAAGTCAAGACAATTAAAGTAGAGACATGGAGTTTATGCAGATTATGATCATGTAAACCATTAATGACAAAATAAATAGCTTTGCGATCATCAGAATTAAATAGAAAATTTGTTAGTGAGTGTAGACTGTGCTGCGGTTAGCTGGATGACAAACTTCACGTTCACGGTGGGACAAAAGAAAACAAAGAAGCCGCGATGAGGATTACAACGATTAAACTAACCTCCAGTGATTTGAGTAAGGGCACAGACTCGATGAACGTCTCATACATCCTCCTCTTCTTGGCATTGTTCTTCACAATGAGTCTACGAAATGTGGCACGGTCCTAAGGAAAACAAACACGAGTAAACAAACCTCCTAGAAGCAGATTGTCTGACTGTTTCTGGTCATCCCCCGTCTGGCCACAGGGGGGAGCAGCAGCAGCAAAAACCATCAGAGCTGAACACTGGCTCCATTCATAGATCACAGGACTCCATTCTTAAAATGTCCATGCATCACAACTCAATGTGCTCTGTATGGTAACTGACAGTGTTCACAACTGGATCATTTAAAACTAAATAAAACCTCAGCAGTATCAAGCAGTGGTTTACATGGTCAGTAAATAACTACGAAAGTCAGTATTTGCAAATGGAATAAAAAAGCACTAAAGTATCACACATGACGCTGTCTGCTTTAGCACAGTGTGTGTGTGTTTGTCTATTTTGACATTCTTACCAGTCCCCATAGTGACCCCTCTTCGGTGGCGACAATGGTGGCAGCACGTGGCGTGTTGTACATGAGTGCCAGCTCCCCAAAGCTGCCCTTATTATTATACTGCCCCACACAATTTCCCGATACCACGATGTCGAACACACCCCTGAAGCGAGAGAGACAGTGATGGAGAGTTGGGAAAAGAGGAAACCAAATAAATGGCGAAAGAGAAACAACAACTTGGATTGTTTTGGATTAAACAGAAACATTATTTATTGATTGATCTAACTTAGTAGTTAAGAGGTGATTGGTGTTTAGTTTAATGACCCACTGACTGGTTTAAATAGATCTAATTACAGATCAAAGCCTCAGGACAGGACCCCTGTTAGTCTGGCACACTGGGTATTTGCCGGTATTTGGAGTTATTGATACTGTACGTCTGCATGTACTGTATCAATAACTCCATATGCTGCTGATTCAGTATAATACTGCACTCCCTCTCTCTGTACAAGGATTAAACCTGGGGAAGGTAATTTACAGCATTGTTGCTCACCCGGATTAACCAGTCATTTTGAAAGATATCCTGTCGCCCCACTGGTTGCGTAGTAGGGCTTATAAACCTTGTCGCTGGTGGAGTATTAAGTATTACTTAGTTTGACTGGATTACCGTGAAAACAGGGACGATGATCACTTGTGTCCCGTCAGTTTAGCAGGTTGGTCCACAGACTGTTTAAAATACTTTGATGCTTGTTCTTTAATAGAGCGACAGAGCCAGAGTGAAAACTGTTGATCATTGATAAATTTCACACAGTGAATCTGCCTGAGCCAAGAAAAGCAGATGTTAAAAAATAGACAAAGGTTCTTGGAATAACTATCTTTACTTTTTCATAGAAATAGGAAACTCACCCACGGCTAATTTAAACCCAGAATAAGTTAAAATAAACAGAATTTCAAATTCTTACAAGAAGAACGCTACAATAAAGCTGTGGGACAAACGGATGTGACTTCTTGCATTGAGAGGCTGTGCGCATAATGAAGATGTTATCTGCCTCGTCAGCCCCTGGGTCTTCAGATTTTTAACATCTCACCATTTACCAGAATAAAAAAATGTATCTGTCTTTCACAGGGGTTTGTCAACAACTAAGAGCTTTCAGCATAATTAGAAATTTGCAGGCAGGACATCTTTGATGAAAATGACTGATGGAACATCAAATAGCCCAACTAAGCACAAAGAATTATTATTTATACTAGTGATGACTTATAGTTGAATGGTTGCTTGTCTCTGTATGTGGGCCCTGCGATACGCCAGTGAGCTGTCCAGGGTGTAGCCCGCCTTTCGCCCAAGGCCAGCTGGAATTGGCTGCAGCTCCCAATCTCATTTGTGTGGTTACATTAAAGCAGCTTCAAATGTTTTAAAACCAACGAGCTCAATACCACAATGATTCTTTTCACATCATTTCCATGTCACCACTCCTGTTTTATATTTACTCCTCCTCCCTGAGGGCTTCTCCAGTTCCTTCCTTCCTTCAAGGCTTCAGAACAGGATTGTTCAGGTTTGTGTGTGAAGGCTGCTCCTTATATATACATACACATTACAGACGATCTCAGGCTGGGTAAATGCTTGGAGGGCACACTTATGCTTCCATGCCTCATGAAACTGTCGAGATTGATCATTTTTCAGACAGTGGCGTCGTGGAAATTGCATAATATCCCCACTAATAAAGACGTAAAACAGTGTAGTACATCTGACAGCAGAGACAAATGTGTTTATATTGATGGTTAGTGTGACGCCAACAGGACTGCAGAGATGTGTATATATAAGGTTTAATGACTTAATAAAAAGTTTGAACATTTAAACATGTTAAAGACTCCTCTATTCTTCCACCGCTTTCCTTTTTTTTTGCAGTTTATCCCTCCATCTCTGTGTGAGTCCATGCTCGCACCCCACCCTGCTGGTGACATTAACTACCACCTACCCTTTTAACAGGTCAGGGAAAACTCTGGGATAGTATACGACCAGGCAGGGGTGCTGCTATTAAAGGTCATCGCATGTCTCCTGTAAGGCCGCACGCTGTGTTAGACAGAGTGTTGGTAGATGGCAAGATATAGCACTCAACAAGAGGAGATAAACTGCTGTGATAAACTGATCTGTGCCTTATCAAGAACGACTAGAAGCTGCGGTGGGATAAACAATGACCAGCCACTAGCCTTAGACTGGTGTGTCTGTTCTCTTTTTGCTGACGGAGCTCAAAAACCCCGATCAAGGTTAGTTCATCGCTTATCAGCATGGTGTAAGACAATCGAGGAAGTTTATCGAAGTTACCAACCATCATTTTAATAAAGATTCTAACCAACAATGGTTTTTTTTTGTTTTTATTTAATCTTTTTACAAAACAAGTCCCTGGGAATATTAATTCATATTAACAAATTTTCAGAAGCTAAATGCATATTTTTTTTTCAGTCTTTTACATCGAGAGAGATGAGCTCCACTTTACTACTCCTGCAATGTAACAGTGTACTCTAGCCCAGGCTACAAAACCTCAGCAGCTGTTACATCTACAATAGTTTTTAATCTTCAGGACAAATTTTAAACCTGTAACTAATAATACTGATTATATGTAATGTTTTATTCCTCTGTATGTGAAAAATTTATAATGCCACCCTGCCTTGTTCCAGATTCTTGGCTGAAGACTAAGAGGGATAGAGCTTCTGAAATCTGGAACATCCTGCCCGAAGAAATACAGTAGGCTGATTTGGTAGCTTCCTTTAATTCAAAGCTTGACGCAAACTTTTATTGTAAAACTTTCGCTAATTTGACCTAATTCAAGTTTGTATTATTGTCTTGGAATATCATGCTGAAATTTCTGTAACAAATTTTGTATTTATATTCCTTTAGAACTGTGTTTTTTCGTTATTTTCTAAAGTATTTTTACTTCTCTGTTTGTTATTTGTGAAGCACAAGTGCTATACAAATAAAGATATTATCAATATCATTAATTCAAAGAGCAGCCTAAACCAGTCAGTTTTTTTTGCAGTAAAATACAGCACATTCGTCTCAAGCCTGACAATATTTAAACTCACCAAAAACAAAAATTAAGAATTTGAATAAACAAACTTTAATGACCCAACGTGTGTGTGTTTGTGTCTTCCTCCTACCTCTCTATGACGTAGAAGTTGTCTCCATCATCTCCCTGGTCGATGACGTGGTCCAGGGGCTGAACCCGTGACTCAAACATGGCGTCTAACACCTCAGAGAATTGCTCCTGGATGGGCGATGGAAGGAGTGATGTCAGACACAGACGAGGCAGAGAAACAAATAGTAGGAGTGGAAATGTTTCCGTGTGTGTGTGTGTGTGTGTGTGTGTGTGTGTGTGTGTGTGTGTGTGTGTGTGTGTGTGTGTGTGTGTGTGTGTGTGTGTGTGTGTGTGTGTGTGTGTGTGTGTGTGTGTGTGTGCGTGCGTGTGTTTACACTAGCAGCTCAAGACGCTATCTATCCATCTCATTAGAGTCCTGCTCCTGAGCAGAGTCGAGATGAGGTTTTATTATCCCAGCGGGGAAGTAAAGAACATAAGGTAAAGTGCAGTACACATTTTCATAACACTGATGTCTTATTTTGCATACTTCCATACGCAATCTTTCTATTTTGAGTGCATGAATAATCTGCTCTCACTGACAAGTATGGTAACATACAGTGTGCTATGAGGGTGTCCTCAAATCGGTCAAAAAAGCTAAGGTGAAGGGAGGGACCATCAATTTGTGGTCAACAAAAGAGAACCTGTCATTGGCACAGATGGCAGCAAAGACCCATGTCAAATGACCAGAAAGTAAAACATTAATTGTTTAGGCAAGTGAACAAAGCAGCAATGTTGTCAGGAGATAATCGTGGTCACATGTTGCGATTGTCATTCCTGGTGAGTGCACAACAGCCTTATTTGACACCACCCTATTGTTATTCACACTACACCAGTGATTATACTGTGTACACAGTATATGTGGGTGTCCTGACTGAATTATCCAATGAATGACTATATATTACTGCAATATGAAAATTTCAGGATATTATTTCATTTATTACATTTTTTTTAAAGCACATATTCTAAGCCAAAACAAATCTATTGATGCCCAAATAAAGTAGGGTCTTAGTTAAATCTTTTTACAACACCATCAAAAATCAAGCACATAATCACAGCACTGTAGCCTTGGCTTTCAAGCCAATAAGACATGCAAATTAAACAGACTTTTACTGATTCAAGATACAATGTACACACCAAAGATGTTTAACAAGTGTTTGTTTGTCCTTTTCCCTCTGCAGTTTATCATCTGACCTGCCCCAAGAGCAGTTTCCTCTGAAGCCAATGTTACACTGTAAATGACAGCCCACTAAGCTCCGCGTGACACATCAGACGGTGTGCGCGAGGCTGCGTGTGGGCGTCCATATATCCATCAATTGTTGTGTCCATTCAAATAAAAACCATGCAACATCACTGACTGAACACACAAATACCTAAGTATTAGTATTTAATAAAACAGTATTATTTGCAGGGCTTCTGTTCTCAATTGTATGGTTTCTTCTGGTGACTCTGTGAACGTAGAATAAATGTAAATGTGATGTTAACATGCAAGGATCTTAGGGCTGCAATGATCCTGAGCCAGAGACGGACATTTTGATAAGAACGTCCAGAATTTTGTACCGTCATACAGAAGGTAAGAATTGCAAAATCCCATACCACGATTAACAATATCACATGTAAATCACAAAATAACTATCTTATTTAAACTTAGAGAAAGCTGTATATTACACACTACGCCTATTTTTATTTATTAAGTTCAATCATGATTTGTTTTAAAGATATATTTGGGGGTTTTCAGCTTTTATTTGACAGGACAGAGTTACAGGTGAAAGAAGGAGAGAGAGCAGGGAAGACATGCAGCAAAGGACCGAATCAGGAACCAAACCTGCAGGGGCTGTGGGAGGACTCAAGCTTCCTGAAATACAGCACCCGCACAACCAGGTAAGTGATTGGTTGCCCCAGTCCAATCAGGATTGAGTGATCATGCCTGCAGTAAGTGTAATTGATGGATAGTATCTCTGAAATGTCAGAATACCCAGACACATTAATATCACCAGTGTGGGAACTTTAAATGTTTTCAATATGAAACTCTAGTGAATAGACATTCAGGTGAAGGATCCATGTAAATACAAAAGTGGAGAAAATTAATCTTCATATAAGCACCATGGGTCACTGAATGGTTTGATGAAGATCTCATCCCTGTAATAATCTATATGCACTGAAGCACTTCTGGGAGTTCAACATCGAACTAAGACAGTGATGTTTATGTTTTTCTTTCACTCATCTGTATGTGGACAGAGTTTTGTCTCAGAGTTTTATTTACCTGATCTAATGTTTTGAAGAATAGAATGTCTCGGCAGGCCTCCTGCAGTCTGCAGCGCTGTTCGTCTGTTTTTGGGTGAACCACTCTGGGCTCTGTGTCCTCGTCCTCGTCATCTGGGTTGAACGCCTCCGCACACACTATAGGGAAGACACGCAAACCCACTTAACACACTGTAACATGTCCTGTGTGATCACACTGTAAATCAGACAAAGCAAACAATCCAGGTGAGAGAGTATTAGACAGACTTGTTTCGAGATTAATCCAGTCACTGAAGCGATTACGTGTTAATGAAATGAGCCTCCAAATAACCTTGTAAACAAGGATAAACAAAATGCAAGAAAACAAATAAAGGGCCAGTCAACAAGTTGCTGACAGCTCAGGTAATGACAACCTTTTAAAAATACACCACCACGAGAGGAATTGATCCTGAAACAACAGGGGCTTCCGCCCAGCGCAAAATAATTTAAGAGGTGAGACATTGTGCTTCTATTAAATGGTGACAAATTGTAACTCGGTCTGAACCATCCATCTGATGCTCTCCTCTTTTCACCTGTCCAGTATCTCTCCCTCTTTCTGTGTTTCATCTGTCTTTCACACTTCTCATCTCCTCTCTCCTGTCCGGATCATGGAAAGGAGGAAATCAGGATAATACAATCAAATTATAACTAGATCTCTTATTCTTGAGGTGATGATTACATCATACATATGTATAATTTATAAATTATAATAATAAGAATTTACCAGTCACCTGAATTTAGACCAATATCAGATTATGCACAATTTGGGCCGACAGCCACAAAACCCAGCAAAACAACTCGATTGCAATCAGTGGATTCTGTGCTCTCGTTACATCTGTCTTCCATAAAATCCTCTATCACACCTCATGCCTTCCTCTTTGTGCTCTCTCGCTGGGAATCAGTTGCCATACTCACTTCTAATATATGAGTTTAAAAATTAGACAGCTTGTGACAAAGACTTTGGAGAACAGCGAGCTGAAGGCTTCTCTTCTTCAGCAAACTGAGCCTGTTCTCACGTCCTGAGCCACCTGCTGCTACAACAACAACAACAGGAGCGAACACATCCTCTACCTCCTCTCGCTTCACCTGCTGCCTTCAACCTTTTTCTTTTTGAAAGGGCTTCTTATATCCACAGCCTTCAAGTCTTGTCAGAGTGAATTAGCTTGCTAGTTGCCTCCAGACGCCGACAATGACAATTAATCTCTCTCGCTACGTCTCTTTCTCACTAGCTCAAACAACATGCACATGTGCAGAGTAGGACGATGTAGATCAGCTGATTGAATGAGAGTTGTTGTAGTTTATGATCAACTATATCATTAGGGCTTTACAAACTCCAGCATGTCCAGAACTCTGCCGCCCGTCTACTTACCAGAACCCAGTCAACTGATCACATCACCCTAGTCCTCCATGACCTCCACTGGCTCCCAGGTAAAATACAGGATAAACTTCAAAATTCTACTCACCACCTACAAGACCCCCCCCCCCTCCTTATTTTAGCCTTCACTATATAACGCGTTTTTGAGAGCTTTGAAAAGTGCTTTATAAATGTAATGTATTATCATTATTATTATTAATGTATGCCAGGTATGACCAATGAAAATATCTGGGGCCAGGTCTGGAGCAGCAGATGCCCAAGCCAAACGACGGCTAAGACTACCAAGCAACGAGTAATACAAACATTCACTTCCTGTAATAACCTTGACAGTCTTTTTTCCAGTAACTTGCACAGCCGACACACAAGGCTGTGGGATCATTAATTATACACTGATGTAAATACAATCATCATAGTGACAGACATTGTTTGAAGATGCTATAGATGTGACTGGTAAATCACATCTTGAAAAATCTAGTCATAAGATGCAAAAGGTATCAAGAGATACATATTATAACCACACACACACACACACACACACACACACACACACACACACACACACACACACACACACACACACACACACACACACACACACACACACACACACACACACACACACACACACACACACACACAGACACGGAAAGGTAAGATGTTACACAAGCACTGGCAAAAAGCAGAGAGGAAGATATTGTATAACACAACACGAGGCAATGGCCTGCAGGAAAAGGGAATAGAGGACATCAGCACTGCAGGACAGCAAAGGAGCCCAGAAGTGAGGAAATGACACATGCACTGACACATGTTTTACCACACTGGATGACAAACACTGACAAGGTCATTACGAGTGGTCATTGATTATCTGTGTTTCCTCCAACTTCCCTACAATTCTCACATGACAATTACCACATGGAACAGTGTGTGTTTGTGCAATCATGACATTGTATGTATGTGAATTCATGCCAATCATGTTTGGAACCATGTGACCTCATACGTTTTACTGTGTTAACTCCTTTAGTTCAGCTTGATCAGGCAGATTAACACAAAGGACCAAATAAAAAGCAGTTACAGTGTAAGTCTAAACCCAAATTGTATGCAGTCACTGGTATGAACACAATGCTCGTGGGTAACTTGTTGGAATGTGATTTGCCTGGTTTCCCTCATGCTGCCAAAATGTTTACAAGCCACCGTTCAACCTGAGAGTGTGTCATTTTTGGGTGAACTATCCCTTTAACATCTTTTGTCTACAAAGTAATCTACTGCCTTAATTTCCCAAATTTATTCTGAAAGTATTTCATTAGCTGCAAGGGCATGTGTGTGTGTGTGTGTACTTTGAAGGGGTAGAGTTAGTTGGACTTTAAATATTCTGTGCATTTACATCTTTGTAACTAAAAGATAAATCTGTTACTGAGGTAAACCCTCAGTAACAGATTTATTGTTGTCAATTGAGGGGATCAGAAACAAAACAAAACTCTACCACATGATCTTTTCAAGTCAAGTTAAATCAAGTTAATTTCTAGACTCAGCAACATAAGCATTCATATGAAGTTGTGTTTCTGGACATCTGATCCATGTGAAACCCAACATTCACCCTTTTTCAGTTCGGTTTTTGGTCTTTGCCAATTACTGAGGAAAAGATCTGGCTCTTCAGCTGCTCCGTGTTCTAACATGATCACCAGCTAGTCACCAACTGTCTTTCTGTTGTTTGGTGCTGAGCAGGTAGTGCACAGTGGGTTTTTAGAGCTTTTAAGTGAAAAACTGTTACTTGCTGCAGCCAAAAATTAGATAATGAGTGAACCACACAGTAAAACTCTGCTGCAGACAGTTAAGGAATGAGCTGAAATTGGCAATGAAGCTCCATAAAACAGAGGAAAGCTGGAGATCTGGGTAAAAATATTTTCAATACTATAAACAACCCCTTTCATACTGTCATATTGTTATTTTATACATTGATACAGTTGAACATAAAAGATCTGTTTTGTGCCATGGCTTCATTCTGAATCTGTGTGTAGCATTTTTTGCCAAGCTTGACCAGTCTGTCATGGTTAGACCGGCTATCGGCAACCTCGGGAGAATTCCTGCTGCGTTATTGGACCATCGCCTCACTTATCGTGGGGAAAGATGGTTTCTCATAATGTTTAATATAGTACTTATTTCCAATTTGAAATATGGGCTAATTCATTATTTTAACAAAATAAAATTGCCTGTAATTCTGTGTGTGGCATGATTTGAAGTTATTTTTATGGGTGTAATGATTTTGTTGTTGTACTTACACAATTCTTTAGAACTCCAAACAGATACATATTTTACATCATTGTCACTACAGAAGGTCTACTTATACCACACACCATTTTTGTCAACAATGAAACTTCTAACTGTGTTGTTTATTATAAGGGACAAAAAATGACATAAGTAAATAGATAAATATATTAAAAAGAAATACGTTATGCTAATGAAAAAGGGTATTTATTTATTTATGCATTTCTGCATTTATTTGTGTCTATCTATATTTACTTATCTATCGATTCATGTACAGCCAACGAGACATTTTTTTTTTTACATCTTTCACCTACACCGCAGGACAACAAATGAACACCATGTACTTCTAACCTTTTAGATACTGGTTTAGCAAGCAGGATGAACAATAATGGTAGGGAAGCTGTAAAGATAAACGTCAGTAGACACACCCAGAGCCTAATCAAAGTGCAGTGTGCTGTGACGGCGGAGGACATTCATTTACTCGTATGTAAACACTAGACGGTGCATGAGAAAACAAAAGCCCCGTTCACACACAGAAGATTACAGGCACCAACACAGAAATGGCAGACACACAAACACAACAAATTGGCATTTTTTACATGCATGGCAAAGGTAAATATATTGAAGCTGACAGAGAGAAACAGATCACCAGTGTCCCACATGCATGACACACACACCCTATAATGTCCCTGGTGTGGATTGCACCTACAGGACATGACGTCTCACACACACACACACACACACACACACACACACACACACACACACACACACACACACACACACACACACACACACACACACACACACACACACACACACACACACACACACACACACACACACACACACACACACACACACACACACACACACGTTACCTGACACTCTCCTGTTGAATCTGCTGGGTGGTGGAGCTGTGGAGAGAAGAGAGGGAGGCATGGAATTAAAACCATTGTTTTTACACAATGACATTTAATACAATGTGATTGCTATGAAATTCTCATCATCGTGATCATCTCTTCTGATGAGGTGTTTATGACATTATGTGAAGTGAAAGTAGGAGGATTTAGAAAAAGGAAAGGGGGACAGAGGGCAGACAGTGAATCAGAGCGACTGTCAGCATTGTAGAGTAAGTGATGAAGATAGTCAAACAGATAAGGTGAAGAGAAAAGTAAAAGTAGGACATGCTCAAAAAGCACAAAAGAGATGAAATGAATTGAGAAAGGAAGAAAAGGTATTGTAAAGTTCACAGTTTCTGAATTCTTTGTAAGCAGTGGCGACAGCCTACTACATGATCATCAGACACAGACGCACACACTGGCAGCAAGTTTTTAAAGACTGTAAACTACAATAATCTTAAAATCGAACATGGTCAAACTAGCAGCTACAATCACATGACCTGAAACCAGACAGATATGAGTGGATCAACTAATACTTGACCATTACTGACAATAATCCAACAATTCATTGACCTTCAGTGATGCTTCAAAATGTTTAGCCTTATCAATGCTGCTAAAACCTTTATCTTGATGATGTTCTCCTTTACACTTGACATCTATTGCACTTCTGTCCGTCCTGGGAGAGGGATCCCTCACATGTGGCTCTCTCTGAGGTTTCTACGTTCTTTTTACCCTGTTAAAAGGCTTTTTTAGTAGTTTTTCCTTCCTCTTGCTGAGGGTTAAGGGCAGAGGATGTCACACCCTGTTAAAGCCCAATGAGATAAATTGTGATTTGTGAATATGGGCTATACAAATAAAATTTGATTGATTGATTGATTGATTGATTGAACGAAAGCCCCTCACAGTTACCTCTTTACCAGTAAAATGTTTACAAGGAATAATGTATCAGGAGAGACAAAGGATGAAAGGGTTTTGACACTAATGTCAGTATTGATTCCATTACACTGTGGCTTCATAATACCATTTCCTAACAGCACCATTACATCTAATCAATTAGGATCCAGCAACACATTTCCTTCCACAAATGACAACAGGTGTCGCATCTTTATTTTTGATGCCAGAATCGACCATTGCTGCGTCCTGTGTTTGTCACAAACAGAAAACATTGGGTGAGAAGACGTTTATGTTTGGACTTGACAAGCAGGCCTGCCTGTTCCACTGTAGCCTCAAAAAGCTTCAAGCTGTTCACACAGATGCTGCCATTAATGTTCCTCAACAACCAGGCTGGCACATTTGATCTCACACTGTAATCGTTCAATGATTCATAACAGCACACATCTGCCCAACTGAAGGGCAAGTCACAAAACCAGGAAACTCGTTGCCATTCTGAACTCTGACCCCTGTGTAGGTCAGAGCTACTACAGATACAGCTACAGTGCTGGAGTATTGAGAGAGCAAGCATTGTTGTGTTCACTACACCACAAGTTAAGTCAGTGTTGTGATGCTGACCAACTTAACTCGCATGGGGGTTAATAGAAAAAGACTGATGATAAAACACAGCAATATCAAATCAGTAGGGGTGTAATGGTACTCAAAAATCATGGTTCAGTACATTAAACAGAGTTTCTATTTATTTTTATTCAACACTGGTTTAGTGAACAGACCATGGCTGTGTCTTTCTTACCTAAAAAATAAATAAAAATACTCCACTTGTCTTGTCCGTCATCATTACAGTTGTAAATATATATGTTAATTTAGATCATCTAGAGATGTGCAAATTGTTTTCTTCCATGACCCAATTGATTGGTTAAAGAATCAGTGCAATTTCAGTCAACCAAACTTGATTAACTTTGGTTAACTACAGCCTTACTACAAAATAACCACCACACAGAATATGAAGAATATGAGAATCTTCATGAGTCAGGTGACAAACTTAACCCGCCAGGATACCAGCACACACAGAAAACGTAAGCAGAATCGTTCTGCAGTAAATACCTTGTGGCAAGAGAGCAACTGATGGCAAGACATAATAAATGCTGTCACCAACTACATCGCACATCTATTCAAACAGTAGAGAGAGAATTTGGCACAACCAGCAACAACTAATATTTTATTAACAGGAGTGAACGACAATAAGACTTTTAGAAACATATTTTTGACAAAATAAGACACACCCCTACATCAAATGCATGTCTCTAAAAATTACTGAACCCAGCATGTCCCAGACTTTTGTTTACCTGACATTTATATCACAGCTAATAACACTGTTTAGAAGGCAAACATTGTGTCAATGAATGTGTCTGTATTAACATGAAGACTGAAATAATATATAATTACTAATCTATTTAAGTGTTGGCTCATGAGAATGCAACACGCTTCCCTAACCCTAACCCTTATGTGAGTACTACATATAACAGGTGAGAGACACTGATATTAGTCTGGAAAGAATACCAATATAGTCTAAATGTATTATACACTTACGATAGTAATGGTTAATAATGGTTCAGTGGAAATATCCAGAATATTCCATGTACATGATGTCGGATTATGACTCAGAATCGTTCAGGTCACATTAACTCTGATGTCCTGTCTGTGTGCGTCACGTCATGTCTCGTGTTGTGTAGCAGGTTTAAACATGTGTCTCATAAACTCTAATCTGACTAACCCAAAGTAAACGTCAGTCCTGTACCTGTCCTAATAACTTGTGATCAGTGATGATGTTTATTGTTGAAGTGTAAAGTGAGCGCAGGTCAGCTGGGGAGTGGGGAGAAAATAGACTCTGACAAAGACCCTGACGACTGGAGTGTCTGTCTGATCGTGAAGCAGCAGGGTTATAATTATTCAGTGGTGAAAAGCCGCTAAAACTATGAACGTAGCGGAAACCATGATTATTTTCAGTCACTGCATCGATGCAGAGTCGTCCACATCTATGCAGCAGGTTTAAAGCTCAGCCCTAACAGAACCGTATGCAAATAAATAAATGTCACGTACATTTACATTCTTGAGAATAGTGGATGTCTAGTTCCATACACTACACATACCACAACCTTTCTCTTAGCAGTTTTGACAGCAGCAGGCCCCACTTTGAAATTTCAGACTTTGCCGAACTAAATCCATTGAGCACAGGACAGAACTGCATCCTCTTGCCTGCATGCTTACCTCCTAGACCTGGCTTCAGACAGGGCATGGTTTCAATCTGGGGCAAGATGACCCTTGCACCGATTTAGGAGGTGCAAGGGTTGAATACTTAACAATGTAGCCTATATGTGAACAAAAGCACACACTGTGAGCATGTTTAAATGCAATTCAAGTCAATTAATAAACTACAGTAGCCTTAATGTTAATCTGTCAGAAGTAATTTGATATTTGATCAATTCTTTTGAAAGATGGCTCTCTCATTTTATAACAAAACATTTGCTTCTTGCATTTTTGGTTTATTTGTCAGATGATGATACAGAACCTTTAACTAATGTCTGCAACAACATCAAACTGAAATGGAAACGTCAAAACAGCAGCTGTAATTGAGTTTAATTCCGGGTCATGATTTCAGTTCACTGCAATTGACACTAGACAGTGTTCGTAAGGAAGTATACTGTAGGGCTGGATATGCATACAAATTAGGGCTAATAACATGGCATGTCAAGAAAGAATAAGGAGTTTTCTTAATAGAATAATAAACAAGGAGAAACAAAAGACTAGGAATGTGTGTGTGCATGCACACGTGTCAGTGTGTACCAGTACGTGCAGTGTGTATCGTTACACAGTAAAATAGTCTCTCTCTGCCCTCCTAGTAAATGGATTGTGGCTTTGTGCAGCATTGGTGTGGGCCTATAGGGGCATCCTAACCTTGGGATTGTTTGTCCTTCTGATTGTGTGTGTGTCTGCCTGCAACAGGGTGTTGATTTAAACACACTGAGGTTGAGGTCAGGGTCCTAAACACCTGCTTTCTAACACTGGGCTGTTACTAGCCAGCAAGGACATGGTTCATGGCTGCTACACATACACACATAGTGTGTGTCCATTGCTACCCTATTACCATCCTGTCAGAGTCCATTAGATCTAGACTGTGAAGACGGGAACCTGGGGGAAACTCACACATACACACCACTTTCACCCAGTCACCGGCGGGATAGACACAGTTTAACACTCCACTCTCCATGGAGATCTCTCTTAGTATCACTCAACACGGATAAAGTCACAGGACAGTCTCGGCTACTGAGCACTGACATTTGTGGCATCAACAGGATGAAATGACTTCATGTCACTGGTTGAAAATACAAAACACATTTTAAATCTCATCAAGAGCAACTTCTGCATTTTAACTATTTGTATATATGTGTTAACTCGCACATGAATAAATCCCATTCAGACTCTTTTGGCATCTGTTTCACCGACATGAATTCTCATTCTGCCTGTCCACATATCAGGCTTTGATGTTGTTTTAACACAGGGTCAGAATTTACAAGGTAACTGCCAAATGACTTATAACTGAATAAGTGCCAAGCACCAGCTAAACTCCTCTTTGGCAGATCATGATTTCCCTGCAGGCCAGAGTGCGTGCTGACTGTTAACCAATCAAATCAAAGCAAAAACATGGCTCCATTAAACAGGCGCCAAAATGACAGCTTGTTTTCCATGCAATGAGATTACTTACAATGCAAAGACGCGATAAGACATGAAAATCTCGACCTAAATATTTGAACTCCAGTGTGATGTGATGTCGCGAAGGCAAATCAGTGTTGAGAATGAAAATCAAAGGAGACAGGTCCTGCTCAGGTATACTTAAAACTGAAGTCATCCAGACAGCTTCTGGAGATGACAGTGACATTCTCTGAGCTGTGTATACCTATGGATGGTCTGGTGGGCCAACAAACGACAGCTGGCTTCTCTGGCATATCCACAACAGGTACATCGCAGCAATTCTAATTATTTCAGCCAGTAGTCCTCCTCTCCTCGTTACTGGAGGCGAACGGGCGGATATTCTCCGGTTGTGTTTACTCTCACAAATAAAACGAAAAATGAAAACATTTTGTTGTGTGAATGTAGCATTAGGGTTTCAAAAGACTGGGTGGCTAACGAAAAATTGAAATTAGGTGAAACAGGAAGTGGATCTATTCTATCGTGGTGCGTTGCTGAGAAGGCGAGGAAGGGTTGACTGAAGCAGTGTGGATGGGTTGTTCTCGAGACACGATCACAAGGACATTACAGGTTGTTGCTTGTAAATAGAAACCCAGCCATCAGGTTATTGTTTGTAACAGTGCCACACACAGGTACATTTTGAATGAGCATAAAACATAGTCACTAGTTAATAATAGAGGGAGAATAATGTATGAGGTTAAATTGATGGGTGGCATCTTTGTGTACCAGTCATCAGTGAGTCAAAAGTACAGTATTTTTCTGCTTATGCATGCATTCCTCCTTCACTGTGTTTGATAGTACTTATAAAAGCTCTGCACTCTTCCTGGCTATTTTCCTTCAGACCAGTCCATGCATCTGCAATCATGTTTATTACGGTGTATCTGTAGGTCTGTCTCAGGGCAGGACTTGAATAGCTTTCAATCTTAAGTACTCAATTTATTAATTGATTTAAGGATGGATAGAAATAAAGCCATGTTTGGTGCCTTCCAATAGACTGGCTCCTTTATCCCTTTCTTCTAAACCCAATTTAAGTACTTGGAGGGTATAGCCATCACTGTGGAAAATCTGTGACGTATTCAGGTGCATGTAGAGAAAACTCATCATCTGAGTTTTTTTTTTCATGCCTCTTTCTACAACAGGGATATGGTGTAAGAAGCGTTATTACACTTTCATGATTTTAAAACTATTCTTGGTTTTTCAGGTTGTATTTGTCATGTGCAAGTTAACATAGGGTCAACAGCACAATGAAAGGTGTTGGACGAGAAGACACAGGTCAGCTCAGCAGTGCAATAATTAAATTAAAATAAAAGCAAGGCAGAAAGAACCGACTATATTGCAAAGTTAAATACAATGCAATATTAAAACTATAAACATTCAAAATGTGCAGTGTGACATTCGTAGCAAATGGAGCAACAACTGGTGTGTGAATAAGTTATTGCTGAATTGACCCTGAGCTCTCATCACAACCCGGAAGCCACACTCTTTCCTGCTTCACCTGAGTTGTGAATTAGCTGGCAGGTAAAAAGGGCGACTGGTAAAGCCCTTAGCATTGGAAGAATCAGCACATCAGGTGAAAACTGCCATTACAGTACAGAAAAGTAGTCATTCAGAATTGGGGTGAAAACAAGGGCTTGGGGAACCATGGTGGCCTATGGGTTAAGGTGCCAACCAAAAAGTTACATTTGCATCAGGGCAGGGATCTTCATTACATGTCATTAATTGAATCTCTTATTCTCTTTCTTATTTCCCGTCAGCTCTCACAAAATGGGGGATTGAGGAAAGGCATCGAGGGAGGAAGCAATCTTAAATAGTTATATGAAAATAATGATAACTATCATTTTTGAGACCTCACTTTCACCCTCCATCAATTCTACATTTTCATGTTTCTTTAACCACAAGGCCCCTCCCTTCTGAAAATCTATTATCTGCAAAATAACCACCAGCTGGGAGGACGCATTCCAAACTGCTCAAAATGATTTGCTTTGATCCAAGTCCAACTCATGAACAGGTCAGATCACTGTGGGTAGCCCAGCAGAGAGGCATGAACACCAATAAAAACACACACACACACTGAGTAATACATGTGAACAAAGATGTGTTGTGTTTTAGTAAAGCCACTTATCTCCATTTGTCATTCTCATAGCCATTATGTTTGCTCTGTATACACTTTTATATTGTAGTTTTTTGTCTTTTTATTATCTTATGTTCTTGTGGTTTTGAGGCTCATCTTGCTTTTGTTTCCCATTTTTCCGGTTTAGAGGGTCACAGTTTGTCGCTCTTTAACACACACACACACACACACACACACACACACACACACACACACACACACACACACACACACACACACACACACACACACACACACACACACACACACACACACTATTTCAAGCAAAAGCAGAAATAGAGCAGCCTGATCTACACGTGTACAGTCCCAGTGATCTGACCACCTTGAAAATGAATCATGAAATGTCTCCATCCGTCATGTAAAATGCAGTTTTGTTCGTTAAGAGCAGGTGGACATACTGAAAATGTGTGCGTGCACATGCTTTTGTGTATTTCAATGTGTGGGTGTGTAACTGAGTGTGCAATGTGTGAAGTGCTCTCCCTACAGTCATGTGCTAGGGGGTGTTGTGGGGTGGTGGTGGTTGTGATGGTGGCTGTATCAAGAGTACGTCCGAAGTTGCCTTGGCAACCTAACACAAAGAAGATCGCATCACCATAACAACAGGACCCCCTTCACCCTCCTCCCCCTTCTCGGCCACCATCCACCCCCTTCTCCTCTATCCAGCTCGTAACAAGTGGCAGATCATCCCTCCTTTTCCCCTCCCCCCTTCCTCCCCCCCTCGTCTCCCTCTCTCTCTCTCTATCCAACCCTATACACCTAATCGCTGCCATAACAGCATTAACAGATAGAGAGAGGGGAGAAACGGAGAGAAGAGAAAATTGAGAGGAGAATCAGAGGGGGAAAGGAAAAAAGACAGACCAGATGGGGAGACAGAGCAAGATCTATTGTGACATGAAAAAATTTAATAGACAGAAACAGTGAAGGGGGGAAAAATAACACACAAAGTAAACGTCAATCTGATGGCAGTGATGAGTATTATACTGGTGTATAATCCTGTTGATACAGATATGAAGGAAAAAAGGGACAGGGAGATAAACAGAAACCATGGTGGCGAGAGATGTGTTATACATAAAGAAAGAGGTAGATAAACAGTCATTGGATAAGAGGAAAAAAGGATGACTACAGCACATAACTGGGGATTCAGAAAAAAACTGTAGAGACAAATGAGGGCATAGATAATCACAGAGGCGATGGGAGGGAGAGAGAGAGAGAAAGAGAGACCACTGAGTGAATATGTGAATAAGGTGTTTTCCATTTATTTCTTTTACAGCCATTCTCAGTGTGTGGCTCTCTGTCAACTCAGTCCATCAATACATCAGACAGTTTCTGGGAGAAAGACCAAACAAAGCATGAATCTGGCCATTGCGCCTCTGAAATTTAAAACTTCAATATTTCACATTTGGCTATCTTTGCATCGACAAAGTTTGACTGCGAAGAGAACAAATGAAGAAAAACCAAAGCAGAAAAACAAATCCAGGGACACAGTTGGCAAGAATGAAATTCAACCTAACCTCAGCTGCGGAAGGAACAGTTGGCTTTCAAGTGGAGGTTTTTTAGGGAAAAGACAGCTTTTCATAGGAAATATTGCAAAAATGCAGCCGCTCAAACATCTTGAGGCTCATCTATGCTGTCATTACTTACAAAAAGAGATGCGTCCATTTCAAGCTATATAGCCGTCACTGCCCACATACTTCCATGCATCTTTGCTTTGGGTCAAGAGTTTCTGAAAACAACAAACCTGACGATGGTGGAGGAGGTTGTGACAAAGTACCTCTTAAGATAAAAAATACTTGAAATTTCTCAAATCTTGCATTGATGCATTGTAAACCTCTCTTGAAAGATAACGTCTTGTTCCAGAAAAGTGCATAATCATTTCATTCAAAACCCAGTTTGACATAATGAATGGCTGAAACAGTTCAATAAGACAGGACTGTACATATCAGGGTTTTCCCTACCACTATAACATTTCGGTGGAACCTACAGTGTTTATCCCCCCCCCTCCCATGTTTCTCTCTCTTCCTCGGCAAACAGCCCCCACCATCTGTTCCTCTTCTATCCTCCCACACTGTCGCTCCATCTCTTTTCCTGCTTTCCCTTCAGCCTCTCTCCTCATGGCTCTTCCTCACTACCTCTCCTCTTCTTGAGGCGTGATTGATAACAGCAGGGTCAGATGTGGAACAGGGAGCTTCCCTGACGCGTTGCCTGCCTCTCTTCCAGAGCTCGCGGCCGCGGACATCACTCTCAGTCTCTGCTGACACGCACTCACATACAAACACAACGGTTCAATCATGCACTTAATGATGCAAAGTAAAGCTGATAGAGCAAAGCTACACATACAGTACAAGATACATGAGCAACGCCTCACAAATCATGGATGGAAGACACACTACAGTTGAAGCTCAAAAGCAGACACAATAAAGCACATCATCAGCTTCAGTCTCCTCCTGCACACCCACGTATACACCGAAATCCCTCCAGAACCATGTCTCCAAATGCACACATGCAGCTTGTTACAGAGGAGAGGAGTTTATGGAAACCTTCCCTCTACTGTATTAGACAGTAGCTGAATTTGACTAATTTAACAGAGTGGAATACAAAGAATTGTTTCAGATTTGCAGTTGTTGCCCACTTAATTGTGGCATGGCTTTCTAAGAGTGTGCATTTCTAGCAATCGTATCAGTGCTTTACCTCCTGCCAACTCTGAGCACTGTTTTTTTCATTCTAATCTGTTATCAATACATCTCTCCTCTCTCCACTCTCCTTATTTGTTCTTTTTTGCCTTGTTTCTTCGATTCCTAATACCTACCCAAAGGAACTAACATTAATTGTATTCCTGTGTGTCCCTCAGAGAAGACGTATGTAGTCTACCTCTATAAATCTGCAGTCAATGTGATGTGCTGATCTCAGCAACACCAACTCAAAGCTCTACAGCTTACACTCCAATACCAGCTTAATATGGAAATCTCATCACAAACATGTAATGTGTGCAAAAAAGAAGTTTTCAAATTTGTATAAGTTATATTATTGTTTTTTTTACATGACTGTAAACAGAGTTTATATGTATTTTAATAAAGGAATTTAGGTTTAGCAAATGGACTAAATTAGCATGGGAACAAATATCACAATGGAGACGAAGCAAACAGAGAATAAATCTGCTGACAACCTTTGCGTAGTTCTAGGCAAAATGTGCAGTACGAGGCAGGTATCAGGGCTGCTGACGTATCATGTCTGCTGGTTTCTGTGCGTCATACCAGACACAAATGATAAGTGTCAAACAACATTTCAATTACTAAAATTGGGGCCTTACCAAATGAACAGAGCACACGCTCAAAATGGAGAATATTCCAACAGTAGTTTGGACAACATCAACAGAATTGAGTTTTGCATGGGAATGCTCCTTTATCATGATCACAGGGCGATAATGTGTATAATTAGTACAGGCTGCTTCAAGCCAGCAGCTGTTTGTATCATATGAGAGTCAGCTGGGGAATAGATGACATATCATTGGAGTAGACTGTTAAGAAATACTACATGTGGTTGGCAAAAGAAGAGAGAGGTTACACAGAGCAAGCTACTGACCTTCTTTTCACCAGTTCAGATCCTAAAACAAGCAGGGGAAATTAGTGCAACTATTTAATATTACCTTAAATAAGTCAAGGTTCAGTGTGTAAGATTTAGATGAAAGGGATCGATTGGCAGAATTTGAATATTAAATAATCCTAGTGACATTTTTACTAGTGTGTTTCATCAAAATTGGACAAATTGTTGTTTTCCTTACCCTAGAAAGAGCCCTTTATATTTAAATTCTTTACATCAGGAGTGAGTCCTCTATACGGAGGCTGCCATGTTTTTTACAGTAGCCCAGACTGGACAAACTAATCACCCTTGGAGTTTTTACGACAACTGAAGACTACCACAGGTTCTCTTTCATGTTTGGAATAGGAGGGTGAGGTAAAGTATTCAGCTGCAAATTCTACACACTGAACCTTTAAGGGGAGCTGCCTGAAAGACTGGGGTTGCACTTAGTAGTTAGCTGTCAACTTCATATCAAGTATTGTAGAGCTGCCTGGCTTTTTAACAACCCACAGAACTAATACAAATTTTCAAAATGAACCAAGTTTACCCCCATGAGTTTATTAGTTTAGGAACTTCAGAAGTAAGAAGAATGATGTGTATGTATGTAAGTAACTCAACCTAAAAAAAACACAATCCCTGTATCAAGGCTGCTCTTTAGACAGTTACAGAAACAAAACTGGCACAGAAATGGAGTAGAGCACATAGCTCCACCACAGTTCCTTAACTTAGGAACTTAAAAAAGTCGCACCACATTGCACACACATATTAGTCTCCTAAATACACCTGTTTTTACTATGCATTATTGTCTGGAAAATTGGTGAAAAACAAAATAAATGCTCTCTCTCTCTCGCTATGTTAAAGAAGTGATAAAGAATTCCTGGATCCGCCCCTTTATCCCGATCCGAGTTGGAGCTAAAATCTAAATGAGTTCTGTCTTGACCCATATCCCATCCTTCCACTACGTTTTGTGGAAATAAGCTCATCAGCTTTTGCATAATCCTGCTAACAAACCAACCAACCAACAAATGGACAGGTGTGAAAACATAACCTCCTTGGTGGAAGTAGGTATAAGAGAATGGAAACAGAACCAAAAATTAAGGTAGAATCCAAGCTAAAGGCAGCAGCAATGTTTGGTGTAGTACTGACTCGTTAAGGTAGTGGTTTACTGCAATAAAGATAAAATAATGGTGGATAAATATGACATTTCACATTGCCTGTGGGTAGAATTTAGTTGACCCTGAGGTACAACAGTGTAGCAGAATGTGATGAATGCACTGTAATCAGCCAGATACTTTACAAATACAGCTTTAACACCTATGACGATAAAGCTTAGCACTTTACTGAAGTACAGTCTCTCATCCTGACACATTGTGTTGTGTAGAAGGCTAACAGGATGAACTGGTAGTGTCAAGCTGTCAAATAGATATCAGGCAACAAGGTTATACGTTACACTGCCTGCCATGTGCTTTCAGATTAATTAAAATGAGCGGAGATTTCCCACTCTCACATGGGAACACTCGGGCATGATACATGGAGCATAGACACAAGGAGAGCATACATATGAGTTACATTAGCAAGCTTGACATACAAATCAACAGCTCTATGATTTACAGCAATGAGAACTTGTCTGAAAGTAGAATATATTACACAGAAGCTGTAAAGAGAGATATGCTGTTACATGATATCACCAACACTGGATAAGGGAAACATACAGATACACAGACCAATGCACAACTATGTAGCAAATAATATCTGCACTTTATATACACTTATACCACCAAAATACACAAAGGCATGCCCACAAACCATATACACAAAGACTCTCAGGTTTCCTCAGTGACAGATTAATAGCAGGGGTGCATTACATTACTCAAATAGCAGCTTGTTGCTATAATTGACCACTTTATTGGTCATGTTTTTCCCCCTGTCAGTCGAACCTTTCCTCTCCTCCATCATGCTGCTTGTCAAACAATGCTTAGCCTACACAAACTCACATTTTATTATTACTCATTACCCTTTGTATTGCTTTTGCAGTACTTCCTCTTTGTTTATATCTTTGCTATTTCTGCCCACTTTTGCAATGGCTTTCTCTTTTGCTGAAACCACTGTGTACAACTGTCATCTGGTTGAGCCACTGGTTCTTTCTCTTCATCGCTGCCACAAAAAAAAAAAAAAAGCATATACCACCCTTTCTCTATGTCATCAAGCTTCCTCTCTCCATTTATATTCTCACGCTCTGCACTGTTTTGGTCACTGTTTCCCACCATGCAACTCCCTCGTCACTCTCTTTACCTTTTTCCCATTATTCAACCCTGTCCATTTCCCTCCCACAAAATCAGCCTCTTGTTCTCTCTCCGCCCAATATCTGTCTCACTCCCTTTCCCGCTATCTCCCCCTCTCTGCCTCTATCCACAAGACTTCAGTCCTTAAAAGGAAGTGGCCCAGTCCTGCTTATAGCTGCATTGTTGTTAACCCTTTCCCAGTGTAACCAGGTTTACTGGTGCCACTTAACCACATGAAGTTACACTTAGCAATGTGTATTCTTAAATCATGTTCCAAACAGAGAAAGACAGAATAACAATTAATTTACTAAAACTTGCTTTACTACATGGCCCACACATATAAAGACCCAAAGAAATAAATACTACTAAGCATTCTACACTAATTGAGGACAACTCAGCTGTGCTAAATAAATTATGCTTACTTAAATTTCACCCTGTGTTATTAACAATGTGATAAAGATGTTTAAAAGCTTACAAGAGCAATACTTATCGCACTATTAAAATAGGAAATCCCACAGCTTATACAGTTCACACCTTATCAATAGAGTGGCGACTGTTTTATGCACTGGTAACTGCAGTAACATTCTTATGCACATACCATGGAGGGGGATATTTTTCACTAGGACACCACATACATACAAATCAGCCGGCATACAGGCAAGCAATGATGAATGGAGGCAAGATGGTTAGGTTACAGTGTCAACTTAATTTACAAGCGATAACTCAATCCGTTAATTCCTGCCCTGACCCTTCCACTTTACTACAGAGGACACGCAGCTCTGAGAGTGAGACAAGTAAGTTCACAGTTCTGCACATCATGATTAATGCCTGTTCACAAGAAAGACTGTTGATGTTCCTGGTGTAGCAAACAAATATATGAGTGTTGAAAATATATAAACGTCATTATGCATGATATTCTGTTTGCTGATGCAAAAAATAATGAGAGGTAACGATGTTGGCAAGACAACTCTAAACAACGGACTACTTTAGTTTGTTTATGTGTCATTTTCCCAGACTTCTTTTCACAGTGGGAGCAGTAATATGTTCCTTATGACAATGTTGCCTTTCCTTTGTGCTTACGTCAGTGATGGTGCAGTGTAATGTGAACTTGCTTGGGGGGAGCTACAGACACAAAATGTGGGAAATACCCCATATTTTTAGCACTATAATAGGAGTCTGAGTATGTGTATCATCCAACCTTGATGGCCTTACCATATTCACTCAGGTTCCACCATGTTATCAGTGATCGCCTCTAGAATGTGACACTGCAGAATGTGGATGACAGGATTCCTCTCTGAACATCAAAATCAATCATTTTTTCCCATTGCCAGCCTCAGGAGCTTGTTTCATTAAAAGATTCGAGGGAGAGGTAGGCTTGTAATTATTTCGGGGGTCCTAACACACAGTTTAGGAGATGAGACCCTGGAGACATTACAAGGAGCAGTATTATCTGGTATTATAATATTGTAGTTGGCAAATCTTGTCTGTAGCAAAGGCAAGCGAAAAGAGAAATAATGACAATGACTCAAGCCTAAACATCATGGGTCGAAAGCATCAGCCTGCCACATGACAAGTACAAGTACAGAAATATGTTTTCATATCTGCAGGTTGATGCTCGGTATACTCATTTTGGCTTCCCACAACACATAATCACAGCAAAATATGTGGCCTCAAGAAGACCTGAGTGTTGGTAAAATGTTCAACTTTAGAAAAACACTAGTGGCAAACTTGCACTTGCATTGAATCTGACTACTAATGCAGCTATAAAACAGACAAAGTAAGTCAGATACTCAACTATAGTGAACAGTTCAATGTGTTTCGTGTTACATTTCCAGTAACACAGGCTGGTAGGGGAAGGAATGCAGAACTTCTCTCTATTAATCTACTGTATCTCTCCCAAATCTACTCTCTTTCCCTCCTGCAAAACTTTATTTCTTTCCAACAGACAGTAAACAGTTCAGTTGACCCTTAGGAAGATAAAACATATGAGGGTTACACAAACACATTATCACTGCAATACAAAGAAAGTGATTTGAAAGGGGCTTTGAACTACTACTGACCTCCAGACTTTATTTATCTCAGTCATGATTATACAAGGCCAATGCCTATCACTGTATCACTTCCAGCAGCCATTGGATGAGAGCAATTTCAAGGCCAATGGTTTCTAGGGTGGCCATGAATGTGATTCTGTTGGGCACCATATTAAACCCACAAACGGCACAGTCTGAAAATTAACAGTGAATCAATCTTTTTTGTAAATGCAACTTATATAGACTCTTCACTGCAGAGTAATTGGTAAAAAGAGGATTTGGGACTCATCGGTTAACAGTGACCATATTCTCTGCTTCGTAGAGAAAGAGTACAACCTCTCATTGCCTACAAAAAGGACATTGTATTTTCAGTCATGTTCGTTTGTGTGTAAATGGGAGGCAGGATATAGGGTTCAAGGATTTTCCATATGACCTCAATCGTGTACAAATGTGTGTGTGTGTGGAAATGATCAACCATCTTATATATGAAGCAATAAAGAGATTGCAGAAATAGCTTGGAATTAATGAAATATAAACTATTTTCACAAGTGGGATCGACTGTTCAGTTCACGAGTCAGAATGATGTGAGGCAGGGTGTGATACAACCACCAGCTACATGCTGGTCTTTTGTCTGTTCAGCTGTCTGCTCTAACAGCCAATTTGGCAAGAAACCAACCATCATCCCTTTCTGAAAACGCATCCTAGCTGGAGTTTGGTAAACTCTGTTGTTCACTCCCTGCAGTCATAGGTGAATAATGCCGTTCATTTATCAACCTGTTCGGAGATTACAGTGAACACGTGGGTTCAAATGGAGCAGCTAATTAATCTGCAAGTCCTCTGTAATACTGAGTTAGGCGAACATTTCTGTATATTCTTGTAATGGAATCCATATCTACAAACAGCTGTCGTAGTCTGATCTGACCAACTTGAACACCTATATTTAGAGAGTTTATCAGCATATACCAAACTAGAAGCAGGTCATTGTCCCCCTAATTCAACCCATCTCACCATCCTGACCCATTCTGTAGGGCTGTGATTCAGTCTGCTGCACAAGTTTCTAGGAAGCTCAATACAAGTTTTGAATTGGAATTAATCAAAAACATTTCTCTTTACCCATAAATCCTCTGCATGATCACATCTTTGCTGAGCAGATATTAAAGAGGTCATGGATAACCTCAGCTGGCCAGAGTGACTGGCTCACTGTTTGATTGTTAGTGCTTGCAGGTTTGACAAAGTCCCAAACAACCTTTGCATCGGAGGCCTGTCTCTCATGTATCTATCTACTACTCCATGATATAAACAGGTGGATATCAGGGCAGGTAATGAAAGATTCCATGATTCCTAGACACAATACTTTTCAGAATACCTTTAAATTAAAACTACACCCTGTTTGGCTTCCCAAAACATTTAACTACATTTTGCTGATTGTTGGTTCTAACCCACTAGTTTCCCTCTCCCTTATTCATTCTCTTCTTCTCATTCATGGTATCTCTCTACATTTCTCTCCTTGTTAATTCTCACTTTCTTATCGTGCCAAAGAGGGCTCTGCTAAACCCGCCCTAATAACCCCTCTCCCTCTAAGCCATCTTGTCTAATGAGATTGGGCCTGTATATTGAGACCAACACAAGCAGAGCGAGGGAGAAAGGGGGATTGAGGGAATGAGACCATAGGTTCAGAAGAAACAGGATGAAAGAGTGATGGATTTACATAAGACAGCCGAGTGGCAGACAGATATGTGAAAGATGTGGTCCTCAGTGCACTAGAATAGACTGTACATATACACACACTTATATACACATATATACACTGCTCAAAAAAAATATAAGGGAACACTTAATCGTCACAGTATAACAGCAAGTCAGTTAAATTTCAGTGATATCAATCTGTCCATTTAGGAAGCACAAGTGATAAATGAATCAGTTTCACCTGCTTTGGTGCAAACTAAAGTGACAACAGGTGCAATGGAGAGGCAAAAGCAGAACAACCTCCAAAAAGGGAACGGTTTTGCATGTGCTGGCCACAGACAGCTGCTCTCTCTTCATTCTTCCTGACTAATTCGTCTGTAGTTTTGTGTTCTGCTAGTGTCCTTGTCACTACTGGTAGCATGAGGCGGTATCTGCAGCCCGATCAGGTTGCAAAGGTAGTCCAGCTCCTCCAGGAAGTCACATCCATACGTGCGGTGGCAAGAAGGTTTGCTGTGTCTCCCAGCACAGTCTCAAGAGCGTGGAGGAGATACCAGGAGACCGGCAGTTATGCAAGAAGAGATGGACAGGGCCGTAGAAGGGCATCAACCCAGCAGCAGGAATGGTATCTGCTCCTTTGTGCGAGGAGGAACCGGAGGAGCACTGCCAGAGCCGCACAGGTGTGCATGTTTCTGACAAAACTGTCAGAAACAGACTCCATGAGGCCTGACAACCTCTATTGGGACCAGTGCTCACCGGAGGACTAACTACCACATTCCACCACTAGACCACTTATTCCTTCTCTCATTGTCTCTCTGTTTTGGTTTCCTCTCTTTCATTGTCTCTTCATCTCAACTTTGTTTCTATCCCAGGCGCTTCTCATTTCATCTCATCTCTTTACTTCGTAGAAGTAAATTATTAATCCATTAGTTTTACGTCCAATATTTGGTCAATAGTGAAGTATACATTTTTTTTGTCTCCTACAAATGTATTTTTATAAATGTCACAGCCTCTTTTCTAACTGAATTCCCACTGAGACCAAGCTCAAGTTGGTTATAGCAAGTATGATGAAATTTAGTTTCAAAATATTTGCTTATATTATCAGCATTAAGAAAAACATCTTATACTTCCTCTCTTTTTTTTGCCTTTGACCCTTCAAGCACCCCAACTCCCTCAGCCTCCATAAACAAAACATAAATGCCACTTTAATTTCACTCCCCCCTCTCGCTCTATCTATACAGAGGGGGAACAGGGGGTCAGCTTGGGTCCACGGCCATTGAGTGTTTCTTTTCAAACATTACCAACTTGTACAAGGCTTTGCCTCCTAGTTTAAAGACAAACAAGTTGCAGCAGAAAGTAGTGTTAAAAGCATATTTTCTTTACAATCCTGGAGTCTCCTCAAAAAAATCGGAGCTCTGATCCCTAACATTTTTCTCAGTTAATCAGTTACTTGAAAAAAAATGAACAAATTCAGAGATTATAGTCGTCTCCATGATTGAAATACATGTATTTTATTCCTTTTCCTTGTTGCTGACAACTCAATGCCAATGCCATTAGAGGTGAGGGATAACTTGTAATGGCTTGAAAATTCAAAATAACACCGTTGAGAGTGAAAGGAAGTGTAACACTAACAACATAATTGCTTTTGAATTACATGTCTGTCACTTTTGAGAAATTCTGGCAAGGCAGTGGTCAAACTCAGACAACATTAGGGCCTAAAGAGAGATTGTGTACTGGAGCCACAGGGCATGTGAACTCCAAACAGGAGCCTTAGAGGAAGATATACAGCCACTGCTAAAGGCCTGCCAACCCCCTCCATTTCCTCATTTTTTGCAGTGCCACTAAAGATGGCTTGAGGAAAGGGAATGAGGAAGCACCAAAGTTCAAACGATGTGTATCAGTAAATGCAAGCAGACCAGGTTGTAACGCAGTCTGTTCCGAAACAGCCTCATTTTTCTCTTCTCCTCCTCATGATGGAATTTGTTATTCTGCTGCCTATTTCAACTTGTTCTTTCTGTACAGCTTTGCAGTGTGTGTGTGTGTGTGTGTGTGTGTATGTATATATATATATATATATATACGATCCCAAAGATAAATAAACGAATATTCTGCTCTGTGCTTTTGTCAACCACAAAAATGTCCTTGTGGAGCACAGCACGTCACCAAACATGGAGATAAGATAAAGATAACACAGAATTAGTTTAACCCATTAAGTCAAGATGCAATGTATGCGTATCCATTTAAGACCGGTTACAATGTTTGTGTGCTTCTCCCTTTAGAGCCGGATGCAAAACAAACACATTATGTGATGTCATTCTTATGGCACATGACCTATGAAATTAATCATGATTTTCAGAAATACATGAGGAAATACATGTGGGATCAATAAATGATTATGTGTTTATGGATATATAGGGTGGTCAAAAAGTCAGAGTCCATAAGTGAATTTTAAAATTTCTTTATAAGAAGGTACATGAGTTCTCTACCCCCTCTGTGCTGAGAGTCTAAAGTGTGTCTTAGTGATTTGAACTGTGCCTAACAATTGACAAATACATTTCCTCAAAGAATGACATCTAACCTACTATATACACTTGTCTCTAGTCATCAGTGTTAATATTTCTAACATGGTCCTTATTTGAATAACCTGATATAAATTACCCATAGATCTAAAAGTCACGTTAATGAAGAAGGGATGTAGAAAAATACATCAAAAAAGATAAAGAGGCGGACGGAAAAATGGATACACAGAAAGGTAGAGAGATAAGGTTACAGAGAGATTAAAAATAAAGACACTAAAAAAGATCAGAAAGGCATGTCAGTGGGCAGCCACACAAACCAGAAGACTGGCTTTCAAAGCAATGACGTAAAAACAGAAGACAAACAAGACAGTTAAATAGGGAGGGTGAGCAATAGGTAAAGAAAAACAGACATACTAGTACTTTGGTAAACAGAGGAAAACAATATATGGAAAAGAGGCACATGTACGCAATGAGAGTAAGACAAAGAACAATCCCTGTTAACAAATACACAGGTAAGAGAGCCAGCTGGGCCAAGAGCCGAAATGAGCTGCATAAACTTTGACTTTACTGTTGGTGGTAAATATAAATACGGGGCGGAAGAAAGAGACAGACAGGACCTGAAGAGACGAGTCAGGAAGAGAGACTGTCACTGTGTTAAAAAGCAGTCAGACTGAGTAGTGTAAGCCGTCTGAGGGCTTTTCCACTAAGTGCTGCTGGTCAGCAGGTCTCTGTTAGGATGCTAGGCTACATTAGATTTGCCTGTAAGCTAAAAGCACACTGGCCACACACAGCAGCCTGCTAATCAGGTCACCTGTTACACAACACTGCACTGAGACCACACACACACACACACACACACACACACACAAATGTACACACTCTGGCATGTTTTTTCCTTTTTAATCACTCATACAAATGTACACACGTGCTTACATAGTGTTGTGTCTGACATTCATTTGACTTACATGAATGTCCCGGAGACCAATTATGACCAAAACTACTTGCCTCTGACCCTCGCCTTAACCAAAACCTAAACTTAACATAAACTTGAAACATTTGTCTTCAGTGAAAATCTAATAACTTAAATTAAGTGGCCTGAGTCCATAATGTGACTGTGTGAACTGATTTAGGTCCCCAAAGTATGAGTATTACCTAGACCACACACACAGCCCCTGCATTAAAATGAATATGGACAGCTCTGCTTATTACACTACTTGCAGGTGGCAACTATAGGAGCTCAGTGTAACATCAATCTATCTCTCACACACACACACACACACACACACACACACGCACACGCACACGCACACGCACACGCACGCGCACGCACACGCAGCGAAAATGTCACAAAGCAAAGCTAAAACTTCGGTCCAGAGTAAAGAACTGAATAGCACAAATGTTTGAATTTGAAGAGAACATTGAAGGATGACTGAGAACAGACAAACTCATACTAATGAATAGATAAGTAAATATGTCTCTCGCTTCACTTTCTTAGATGTCATGCCAGCCATAACCCACTCTATCTACTTAATACAATCACTACTATAATAGAAAAATAAAGGAGAAATCAGCAGTAGGGGATAAATGGCAGGAGAGAGAGGGAGTCTGAGTAAAACCAAATAAGAAAGAGAAACAATGAGAGGAGGTGGGAGAGCAGGGGAGGAGACAGAAAGGCAGAATTTCAGCGTGCTGCTGCGTGTGATCATCCCCCGAGCTACATTAACCCCAGGCCTCCACAAGAACCAAGAACGCAAGAAGTATTTAACTTAATGCTGCAAGTGGGCTTCTGCAACAAGAAGGAAGCCATGCTGCTGTTGATGTTACAACTCTTCCCAATACAATATTCAACACAACACATGGGCAGGATATGGAAAATACTGACTGGTGCTTTTAAGAGGAATGAAAACAAAATCAACAAGTTTGCTGACATTTCCCAAAATCCTAATAAAACAACTGCACTGACCAAGATTAATAAAACTCAACTTTAAGTCTGCTGTATGTTCAGATGAATGTCTTTTTAAAGTGTTGTTCTGTTGAGATTTAGCAAGGGCTGGTTTTTTCCCCTCTAAGCCTTTTTCCTCAATCATTTTTTTATATGTCCTCTGCTTTATCTCTTCTGCCTTTCTTACAAAAAACACATTTAATTTATTTCTATTATCATCTCTGGGACTGATCTGTCCCTCGATCCATCTTTTAATAAAAAGCCCCACTCACTTTAGTCACAGATGCGTCTATTCATCCCCTCCTGTTTCTCTCAGACTGACACTACACAGACTAGCTCAAAAGGGGAAAAAACATGCACATATTAGGAGGACCTCCTTTTTATTACCAATGAAACCTATGCTTTTCTTCATCGACCTTTAAAACTGAACTGAGAACAATGGAGGTGTACATATTTCACATGGATTCACCAGGTAAATCGATTTGAAGACAGCGGGTAATCTTTCTAATCATCACTCAGTTTTAGTCCTACTACATTTCTTCAAAAAGTCCACGCTTTAGTCTTCTAGTCCCAGCATAACATATCAGCAGTGAATTAAGAGTTTATTTAGAAACGTCAATCTACCATTTCGTTCAACAAACTCAGGCTCAACACAGAAAGGGTTACTCAAAAAGCGTTTGCATATCATCACCAGATAAGATGGAGGTACAACAGTTTGTATTCAAAACAATATCTGCTTTGGTTAAGCACCTCTGCAGGCCCAGTGTAGTGATCCTGCTGTTGTTCTAGGCTGCAAGAGTCGGGAAAACAAAGTAAATGTAAAATAGGATGTCATGTTTTGGGAATACATAACCAGCTATCGAGTTCATTTACATTTTAGGCGTTTAGCTGGCACACTCATACACAGTCATTTCCTGCAGCAAATAAAAGGTTAAGAGCACAGTAGTGAATCATCATACCTCTAAACAGCCTAATAAAAGAAAAAGAAATGTCAGGAATATTTGCATACAACAGATACAGATCATGTTCATGTTACACAACTGGCATTTCACCATGAGGCTATCTAGACTTTTTTTTTCAGCCACTATGAGGGGTCCACAAAAACGACCTCTCTATTACAGATAGCTGTTCTATCTCATTTCAGCTCAATATAAATCTCACAATGACAATATTTCTTAATTAAGGAGTCAACACCCAAAATGAATCATTGCTTTCGTTCCAGTGGGTCACCACTTGAAAGAAGCAGTCACATGTTTCAGTCAGCTGTGCTCTAAATGTGAGAAGATGACTTTTTCCCTTAAGCCTGAACTTTTGTCCAAACCCCTGATGAGCTACTGTGATGGAAATTTTAAACTACCGAACTTTGTACTTTTGAGGGTACCAACCAAATAACATCTGTACTTAAGAGTACCGATTCACATTAAATCAAAATGTGGCAAATTTTGACACCTTAGAGTACGACTCGGCGATATGGCCAAAAACAAAGGCTACATCACGATACACAATATATATATATATATATTTTTTTTTAAATCTCCTTTAAATCACTGTACAAATTAATTAATTCATAAAAGTCCACAGGAAGTGGCTAAGCAAGCGGACATTACAATTTCTGACAGTCCCTGAATACACCTCGTTGGAAAAGATATCAGCTGGACATTTAGGCTTAAAACACGGTGCAAATGACTTGTTTCGATTCGAATATACATTTTGTGGCTTCTGATCATTGAGCAGCTTTGGATCATAGAGGAAACTCTGTGTTTTCGATGTTTGTTTCCACTGTTCTTCAACAAAGTCACTGACCAGCTGCTTCACATGAATGCACCTAGCATCTCACAACACACACACACACAAGTGTCCACTCTGGCTGGAGTGAAAGCCGTTAACATTCATCATTTGTAAACTGATTCATTCGGTTCAGCGTTCACAAAAAATATGAACAAATTGTCAATAACAGTCTCTGAAGTCTCTCTCTCACTTTCGCTCTCATGCTCTCTGAGTCTATTCCATCCTGATACAAAAAGTTCACTCCCTCGCCCATCTGGATGGAAGCAGTCTGCTGTGAGAGGGGTATGAGAAGAGAGAAGTGAGACTTAAAGAGAATGTCATGCTGCTTAAAACATTCACGTGACAATTTATACCTGATGGGCGTGATAGTCATTTTATACATCGCACATGATATTCGATATCCGTTCAGATAAGAAAGCAGGGTCATCCTTAGAATATCAATATATCGCCCACCCATAACTTAGAGCATAGATGTATCTGGGCGAGAGAGAGACAAAGTACACAGCCAAAGAGAACGAGCACGATTGGCGCAACTACCTCATCTCCAATGCACCTTGCTCCAAGTTACAGTGGGTCAAGGCCATTGTGAGCCGAAAATGGTCTCAGCTGTGATTACAATTTTCAAATTGTCTAACCTGAGGAAACACATGGTAAAAATCCAAATATAAGCTGATGAGTGTACCATTTTGACAACCAGGAAAAAAAACAAAGTCCCTTGCTATTGCCAGAGCTCACATCAGTATGCCTGCAGCCAGCACTGAAGAAGGTGGACACTTTGAGCAGCAAATGGTCAAGTGAGGAATCACTAAAACCTGAATTGACATCTTCAGGTATTAATTAGCTTGTTGGACTAAGGTGTTGTTGTAGATAACTGGATTTTTCATTGCCTTGGTTGACATTAGCTTAGCATTTTAAGTAGCATTCGCCAACACTGAGCCCGCATGCTGCTGTATTTAGTATGCTAAATCAGTGTAGGAGATATTCCAAACCTTACAACAAAACCAACAGTATATCAATTACAAGCTAGTGACGGGGAAATATCATAGTATGCACTATGCAACACCTGCAGTAGGGATGAAAACTACAAAATGCCAATAAAAGTCACATTGGGTACCAATACTGAGTTCCGTATACTGGTACTATATGGGATAAAATGTTTTTTGATTGGATATTTCACAGAACAGATCTGACAAAAAATAACATCAGACAAAGAAAAGTGATGGCATCCATCACTGACCGGACATTGTGATTACAAGGTCACCTTCTCAAAACCTTCAGCCAACAGAAACTTGAAATATCTTTACCATTAACATGTTTCAAGTTTAGTTGCATACTGTGATACAGCCTTTACCATTCAAGGTACTAACACTGCGACTATCATTTTATTGTCAGAAGACGGTTCTGCATACCAATGTTTGCAATTGGGTACGAGTCACCTAGAACTAAGAAACACCATGGCTGTTCTGCACTCCCAAGTTTAGAAAGTTATTTTGGTAGGGTTAGGGTTTTTTGCACAAGACCAAACCACTTTGGAGCATCGGCAGTTGAACTGGTGGCTTTATAGCATCTTTATACCTATAGGCTACAAGAGTAGTCAGGCAAGAGCACATGATGTCTTTCACTATACAGGACTGTATTCTTCCCATCACAAACTAATGCCTCAGGGCAGTCAACACAAGCCTGGCTGTATAATCCAATGTCATGGATGTCATGTGTGTGACCCACAGCATCCAGGCAAAAGTTGCTTCCTGGAGTGAAACAGTATCAGCTCCCTGTCCCTTTATTGCCACCTTGAATAAGCCATATAAACACTCGACAACTGATCACTAATCAGAATGTACTCGGAAGAATTGCTTCATCCCGTTACCAGGCTGGAATTTGAACGGGTGTGAAATCCAAGTCATAGCACATCTGTTTGCTTTCACAAACATGCCCGTACACATGCAGCAATAATGTGCACAAAGCGCTCAGACACACACAGAGGTAATGTGTATGTGGACATACACACAGATCCCTCAGCTGAGGTCACAGATGTTTTAAAGGAGCCAAACCCCACTTGTATGAGCATAGAAACAAACTGTAATCCCCCATTTACCCTGGCCAATATTGCTTTCAGTAGAGATGAATATTTGCATATGGGGCATGATGAATATAGTTAACCTATAACTGATAAAGAGCTAAACTAGAACTAAAGTTTAAAACAAATACAAAATACAATTCAGCCCTGGACTATTCCGAATAACGACAGGAGACACATTGTGGAGTGATAATCATCACATATGCATTTGGATTATGTTTCATTGACAAAAAGCATTGTGAAATTCTTTCACTAGCTTAAAAATGTTACTTGCCGTTTTAAAACATACACCTGTGACTCTTTCAGGGATCATCACAGAGGAACAACCCATTGAGGAAACACAGAACCCCATTCACAAGGTAAAAGCCCCTGGCTCCACAGCACACTGATGCTATGTAGGACATGCTGTTCTCAGTAGCACAGAGGAGAGCTGAGCCCAGCTTACATCTTCTGTCAGTCTATCGAGGACTGAGGCATCTGCACAAAGTAACATACCCTGTTCAACCTTGATTTTTACATTATATCGTGCAGAGTGTGTGAGCGGCTAAATTTTAACATAAAAATAAACTGTTGCTAAAAACAATCACAAATCATTCATTCATTCATTGAGAAAATACTTTTTAAAAAGTCCGGCTCTACTTGTACAACTGAGTCGAGTTCAGTTTCCTTTCATGGGTTTAACTTTCCAAACACATTCTTTTAATATGATGCAAGTGGTTAGGACAGGGTGTTCGCTGGTAGTCATTGAAAATTTGGATGCGCAGCCAAGATTTTCTTCAATACATTAAAAACAATAAATTTGCTTTTACTCACTTATAGCTGTTGCTCAGAGTCTAACTGCATGTGGCATTTGTTATTTTTCAGTGTTTGCTCCTGTTCAATACTGTGCAACAACTTTCTCATTTAAGCTAAGAAAATAACAAAGTGGGATGCAAATTGCTTTGTCAGAGCATAATTTCCACTTGCAGGGATAATATATTTTTTTCATAGTTCCTGAAATATTTAGAAAAGTATAGTTGATGAATTCAGACATTTAACTGCAAAAATATGCATTCAGATCCTGACAGTGGGACAGAAAATAAGAATGGAGAGGCCGCAGGTTAGATGAGTGGCATGTGAGGGCTGCCTTGTGGAACTACCTACTCAATGGAATTTTTTTTAGTGCAAATATGTGTTTGGGAATGTGATGAGCATCTCTCTCTGAAGAAGTGATGAGATTTATTCTGACTACATCAGTGGCAATGTTTCAGGACTCATCTTCACATTCTTTATTTCACTGTCCAGCCCATTCACACCCCCCCGCCCAGTCTGTCTATATGCTCGCTCTCATTCTGTCCAGCATCACACACAGACATGTCCGACACAACTGATAATCATAACAACCAAACATCTACTTACGTTCAAAGTCAGAATCCTCATCGTCATCCTCATCTTCTCCGTTGGACTCTGTTTGCATTGGCTCCCCATCAAACATCACTCCTTTCCCCGTTTTGCCGACAGCACTGGCCCCATCCTGACTTCTGGTGTCTCGCAAGCGGGTGAAGTACTGTACTGCAAACTCCACCAGGTCTGACGGCCTTTGTCGCAGCACCTCCACAGTGTAGCCCTGGAGCAGTTCTGTCAACCCCACCGGTATCTCAATACTCATGGCTGTGTGTGGCTCGGTGGCAGTGTTTGCCTTCTATCTACAGAAGGAGAGAAAAGTGTCAGAGTTTGTTTTGGTACAGAGCCATTCTTGTGCTTCTGGTACAGGGCTGTGGTGTGATAATGAACTGCCTGCTTGTTAACTTGAAAGAAAACCTTTGACTGTGCCAGCACACTGTGTGCAGGTGTGCGACCTGTGGATGTTGAGTGGCTGAAAACAGCTTTGAATGACACCCGGCATGAAGTGGGACAGTCTGGTGAACAAAAGAACTGAGCATCAAGTTTGACACTGCCATCTATAAGCAGGGTAGCGTGATGCACTACATGGAGTGTTGCTGTGTCACTGAGCGGCCACTTTATCTGAGCTTGAGCCAAGGAACACACCGTCCTCACGACTGCACAGAGCAGATAGGAGCCTCACGTGTTCTGTGGGCACCACAGATAACTCGTGGCATTCCAGTAACATCGCTGCTTGGCATCGTCTGAAACTGAGCTGTCAACTTGGGTGGGTGGCCGGTTGGCGCTAGCTAGCAAAGCGGCTAATTAGCTAATACGCCTGTCAACTGGCTGCTGGGCGACGCACAGATGGGTGAGCTGGGCATTTGGCTGAACTTACCAATGTCACACAACCTTGGCTGGAGAATAATGGCTGCAGCAGATACAGCCCCACTTTCCACCCACCAGGCATTAGCCACCTTAGCCTAGCTAGTGTGCCACCTTTAAGAAAAGCCTTAACCGTTAGCTCGCTGGATAGTCTGACGCACTGGCCGCGGGAGCTAAGCCGCGGATAAAGGGGCTTCCAGGGAATCATAGCAAGCCGTACATGACCTGTAAGCCGTGTGGTATGCTAACAGTGTGCCACTTACGTGCGGTTCTGTCTCCCCGGCTCAACTAGCCAGTCCCCTCCTTCCCGGTGTCTTCCTTGTTGTCCCTTATCTCGCCGCTTCTTTCTAGACAGTCTCTTTGCCAGTGTAGCCACCGTATCCCTCCACGGAAGAGACAACTTGTTCAACCTAGAGCCAACAATTTCCACGCTGGGTCAGCCTGTGTTTTATTATTCCTGCCGACCAGCTGTACACCGATGCTGACTAAGTTAAGAGGAGGAGCGGGCGGGGGGGGGGGGCGCACTCGACTTCACCGCCGCAGCCTCTTACGACGTCCACGCACACGGTGAGGGTGGGACTAGCTGTGGCTGTAGGGGGGGGGGGGCAGGCTAGCTCTCGGGCTAACTGGCCGAGCTGCTCAGGGCTTCTTAGCGGCTGCCGGGCGACTCTCCTCGGGACGCGAGTAAATCCTGCAGCTGCTGCCAGGCGACAAATCCTGAAGTCGGCGGTTACAGCGCTGCGCCACGACGCCGGTGAACGCGTCTGTCGAAGGCTCTTCCAGCGGCTGGTTTGACGAGGGGAGCCTGGGAAGAGCGATGAGGAGACACGCTTCCTCCTCCAGACGACACACAACCGTTTGACTTGTAATTCACCGCTGGCACTGGCGAGCGTGAGGAGGCGTGGCCGGTGAGCAGACAGCGCTTGACATTGATTGACGGGAAGCTCGGCCAAGCAGGGCTTGAGGTTTGGAATATCCCAGCCAATCGGGTGCGGTCGTGCAAGTAGAGGCGGCAACAAAGGCAGAACCTTATTAGTCCAGCCAGAAAAGAACCACACCCACAGAAGTGTCAGTGTGATGGGAGATCTCTTAAAACAGGCAAATTAAAATGATATTATGAAAAGATATATAAGAGGTCCTGCCAAGGTGTCTGGGTTTTATACCAATTTGTTTTGTTTTTTAAATGTGTTCAGAATGAATATATTGTATATTTTCTGTTCACAATGTATATCCTTGATTATAGTTGACAGTATATCTCTATTCTATGATAATTTCATGTTTCCCTGCGTTTATACTGCATGTTTATTCATTATTACTTTTACTGATGCCTATTTTTTCTGTCTTTGCTGCTGCAGCTAAGCAAATGTCCCCATTGTGAGACTTATAAAGGATTATCTAACCTTATGTTAATGGTATGTGCTGCGCCTTGAAAACAAAAGCTTAATTATGTTGCACCAAAACTATTCAACTGAACATCTTCCTCGTGTCAGACTGATAACATCGCTGCAGCTCTTCAAGTGAAGGCCTCTTTTGTAACATCTAAAATCTCTCTGGTATTTTCCCCTGGCCCATTTCCCTTCCTTCTTTTCTCCTTTCACTCACTCACTCTCTTCCCTAACCCACCATCCTTCTGTGCTTCCGTCATTCAGTCCTTCCTTCCTTCCTGACAGTCAAGTCTCTTCACAGGGCCGCTCAGATAAGACAAGCAGGCTCATCCTTTGAATATCAAATCTTTTCCTGAATCATGTTTCATCTAAGTAAATCAGTGAGTTGTTTCCTGTCCGTTTTTTGCCCATGCAGTGTCAGTGCCTTGTGACTAATGGTTCTTGTTTCCCCCTCCATCCTCTGGCTCTTGTTTACTTTGTGTGAATCCAGACCCACACTCAGTTCTCCCCTGCAGAGAAGATCCAGTTGAAGTGTGACAGGCTCACTCAGGGTGGATCTATGTGCACCCAGTCTGGTAGTTTGCTAAGCACCACCACGGTCCACGTAGCATCTCCTTTCTTCCATTTCCATTCCTCAGCTGTCACAGAGGTAAAGCCGTTGCCATGGCCACAGCGAGCCCAGATTTAATTCCTTGAACCCGCCTCTGATTGGCCTAGGTCTTTCAATCCAACAGACACAAAACAGGCCTACAGGCTCCCTCTGCTGGGGGAATACAGTTTAGAAATAACACATTCTTTGGTATGAGATCTCGGGGGGGGGGGGGGGGGGGGGGGGAGATGATGGGGAATTAAACTGCTAAATCTCACTGTTCTCCCTTGTCATAAATAATCACTGCTGTATGTACTGTATGGTAATCAGCCTGCAATAAGAGAGATCCCCGCTGGGCCCATAGCAACTTGAACAAGTGGCGGTTTGACCCTCACTGAACGTGACAGATGAATATTCACATGTGCAGTCAGAACTTTGGTCTTGGCTTTTCCCTGAAGCGCCATCCTATGGGAGTCGCTGCTAATGTGGTTCCAGTAAATGCCAAAAATGTCTCAAAGAGAGCTGCTGTAGCCTACATTCTCAGAGAGAAGGGGAGAGAAAGCGGACAGAGGAAGCACAGCCAAAGATAGATGGATAGAGAGACAGCGAAACTGTGTGCTCTGTCTGTATTACTAATCCTCATTCCCAGAATTATCCAGCTCATTTCTGAAACATGCAGAAACCAAGCCTAAGTTAAGGTTAATCAATAATACTTTTTAATTTGTGAAGAACATGTAAGTTTCGTTATTACAGTTTTGCAGCATAGCTTTTAGAATATGTCAGGTAATCATGAAATATTGTTGTTTTTTTGGTAATGTTTTTAATATTTAATGAAGAAATTAGACTATTCAAGGACTTGTTTAATGTGAATAAATATCTAATATAGTGTCAATATATGTTTTGAGATCATTAGTCCAGGTTACCTAAATCCTTGTTTTTAATGTTTTTAAAGAAAATGACAATGCCTATTCGAAATTGTATTAGTTTGACATCTTTGAACTCAGGATTTTGTGAGGATTAGCCATATGTACTGTGCATGTTTTATCATCTGTCCTCTCCAAACATCTCCATCTTTAGCTGATGATAGACTTTCTTTAGTCACTGTAAGGTGTTGGTTTAGGATGAAGGATGAGAGGAGAGCGATTTACCAAGAGAAAATACAGTAATGATGAGAACTGTAGAATAACAGTTGCAAGGGTTGTCTGGTCTGCAAACCTTGTTGCATTTCATCCCTACTCTACTCTCCAATTCTCCAGGGATTCAAAATAGCAGTAATGGCTCTTCTGCCTATTTCCTTTTGATTATTTGAATTTGTAATTGTTCAGACTGAGAAACATGATCAGTAATGGAGGAGAACACCACCAAGGATAAATACAGTAGATCATGGGTTTGATGTACAAATTACTGCTTGGTCTCACAATGGGTTTGTGTTCATATTTTATAACACTAGGACCTCAGTGTTTGGATGACAGGGAAATCAGGACTAATTTGTGGCACGACATGAAAAAGGTTTGAGCCCAAAACACAAAGAAAGCCAAATAAATGTTAAATCTTTGATTCATTCATGCATTGCCTCTATATGCCTGGATCAGCATTACAACCATGCAGACTGTCGTCAATGAATTCCGCTGACACAATACCACCATCTACTGGCTGATGTCTGCATTTTAAATCCCACGATAGACAAGCCCAACTATCTGGAGCGAATCAAATCACTTAGGCGATGTTTTCCTGATGTTTTCCTGAACAGAATAGAAACCAGGTCGACCAAGTCCAGAAACTCTAGCGCTGGAATTGGCTTCATTGCAGTCAACCCCTGAAACCCCCCCCCCCCCCAACAAAACAAGTGGTATAGATAATGGACGGATGGATGGATGAATGGATATGTCCTGCAATGGAAGGTCAATCATGTAGCTGATGAGCATTGTATGATGGTAAAAAAGTATGCCAGTCAGGTTTCCTATAATAAATCATATGATTATTCTTATATATTGCTATGCTATATTATTTCTTATACTACTGATAATATTGTTGGAGATCTTTGAAGTAGTTTTTGCATAATCTTGCTTACAAACAAACACTAAACATACAAACCAGACAACATAATAAAGAGAAGATGTGAAATAATACCAGACAAGCGTCACAGTTAAACAGTCATATCATTTATTCTGTCAGAGAGTATGAACATTCTAGTAACAAGCAGTTTGGCCGTCAGTGATTGAGAATATGTCCATTATTACATTAGACTATATACATCTTATATACAATGCTTTTTCCACTTGAATGAAACTGTCCAACGCTGCTGCTCAACTAATCATGCACTGTTGAGGTATCAGCACTGGACCCTTCAAATCAAGTCCAGTAAAACAGCAATAAATCAAACAACACATTACTTTATAAGGAAGACTCCAGAATGTGATGTAACATGATCTTCATGTGGTCCATAATGTGCTGCCTGAAAACACCAACTCCCTTCTCATGAGTAATGATGCTGGATGTCATGTTATTCTTCATCACATTTATACTGGATGTCTCTGCTGGGAGGAGCATTGCTATATTCTCGACAGTTCACACTTCATCTTCCGAGGTTTTACATCACATAGCTGAGTTTCCCTCCACAGACGAAAATCCTTGAAGGTGACGTTGCATCTTTACCAGTAAGTATGAATATGTTTTTGTTTATTCATGAACAGGGAAGAATAGATTCAATACACAGTGCGGGTGATGACAAACCATGTTAAAGTTTGTCTCCAGATCTGCCAACTGTGAATATTTGAATGCTAAGTACTTTATAGTTTTTGCTTAACTAGCCTCAACTTTGTGTTTTTAAAAATATTATTCGACATGATGCTTTTATTTATTTTCGGAACACTTCTGGATTGACTCAGGAACTTTGAAATGCATTGCCACCCCCCCTTTCCCCTTTACAAAAGCCTCCCAGCACAAACATGTACAAATAAGGACAAGGAGAAGGAATGCAGCCATTCAATGCAAAACAGTCACAGCAATGGACTCATAAACCCCATATCTGGTTCCTGTTGTTCACTGCTGGAAATCAATGAGGGAAAACAGGCACGTTCCACATGTTATTTAGTCACCGTGCCATTAAAGTAACCACAGCAGAGACAGAGTGTTCTCTTTAATGCTAACTTCTGTGTTTCAAGATACTGTGGGCGTATCAAAGCAGATTAACAACTGTTTTGATTTGTGTGAATTCCTGAAAGATTCAGAAACAGCTTATGAACTAAATCTGCTTAGACTCCTGATTGGACAGAAACACGGGACAGAGAGCGACAGACAGACATGACGGACATGAAAAAGACAAGCAGATGGACGCAATTGCTCAACCAGAAACACAGACAGATATAACAACAGTCAGAGAACCAGATGCTTAGATACACATTCGTCATCGTAATAAGGCACAAAAGACACTGGACCACAATCCAAAAATAGATCAACACACAATACATGTTCCCATAAAATGTGGAATCTTTAAGGAAATAAATCTGAGGGTTTTTCCCTAATAAACAAGATGTTCTTGGATGAAAACCTGATATCTGCAATTTAATCTTTAAACATACTTTATTCTGACCAAACTGACTTTGTTATGAGACAGTTTTAACAATTTAAAGAAGAATTTTAAAGATTTTTTAAGAAGAGATTATAGTGAAGGCAAACTGTGGACAGAAGAACAAGAACTTACCCAAACTTATAGAAATATAAGTTGTTAAAAAATAAAATAATTTCAATATCAGTTGATTTTAACATTCAATGTTCTCTGACAAACTGCGACGAGACACGTGGTGGATTTTCAACACGATGGCAACTTAAAACACACAGTGGTAAAATACTCAACCAGAACCAGTCAGAAACACTGTCATTCATTTTTCAATCTTACATGTGCATACAGTACAATCCTGAACCAGCCTCTACCTCAGAGAGTGTTATGAATCTTCATGTGGCTGTGCAACAACAGAAAAAAGTACATGTATCTGCTTCATAGTATAAAAAAGTGACTTAGTAACATATATATACTTCAAATCAATTCATCTAAATACAAGATGAAAAAAAAATTTGTGTATTTCCATCAAGTGTTGTTAGCAATGTTATGCTCTTATACAGTGTATTACAAGTATGTTCATTAATCAAGCAGTTCAAGTCACTACAAATAAATCTAATTTGTTAATAATGTTGATTGAAAAAAAACACAGCATGAATTGAATTTGGTCTTATCCCAAAATGCAATATCAAAGCAAATTTTCAGTGTATGAAATTATCACACATTAACAGCTTGGGTCGCCTGTATTTTACAGATATCAAGTAGGGGTTACTTGATTAGGTCCTCAGGTGATTTATTTCTTCATTGTTTTTAGCATTTTGGAGAAAAAAACTCTCCAATTCTTGCTGCACACATGAGTACTGACTTCATTCATGCAAACTCTGCAATGAACCAGTGCACTTTAATCTCTGGCCTGTGGCCTTTAGTCCTTCAACATATATAACAGCTATTCACTTAGAAACAGTCATAAAGTCCAGATTAAAAAAAACAACCTAACTGACTCGATTAGAAAAGACCAATTGGATTATATGGTTTCCTGCCCTGGTTATTATCTCTTTTACTAAATATAGAAGCTCTGTCCTGGATAAAAAAAGATGAATATATACTAAAAGAGCACTGTGTCTGTACATGGCTACCTGTCAGCATAGCAAACCTGCATACTCATCATGCTTATGTAGACATACATGCCGGGTGAAGAGGATATTGGCATGGACATGGGAGGTTTACATGGCTTTACAACATGTGAGGATCAGTGCACACCATAAATAAAGGTGAGCAGAAATGGAATATATTCACTCATAGACTTCCTCCACCACTTGGGCAAAAAATAATGAAAGATTTGGGCCTCAAAAGCTCAAACAAATAATGTTTTGCTTCAATTGAAATAAGGGCTGGACAATGAAATAATATCAATAATTATCACAATACATTTTTTAGCAATAGCAATATAGTAAAAGTCCACATTAACATTAATCAAGATAATTATCGATATTTTTATCGTGATATCATTTTTGGGCACATCACCCAGCCCTATATGTGTTTTCAGCTCAAACAGCAGACCAGTCTCATTTGAATTCAGGGAGCGTGTGTGTGTGTGTGTGTGTGTGTGTGTGTGTGTGCACCTCCTATGGCTCACTGTGAGCTGATGTTAATTGTTTGCTCTCTTATCTCCATGCTCACACAAAAGGGAATCCTCAGAGCAGCAAAAGGACAACCAGCCCTGAAAGAGCAGCAACATGTGCACCATTAACAAAAACACGGTTTTCAAAGGTTAATTTTACTGGGGGAGAAAATAAGAAAAAAGCTGCTACCATGGTTACTGACAGCCCTCTTCCCATCTTTCTCTCTCTCTCTCCTCTCACTCCATCTCCATCGCTCTCTCCACTCCCATATCTAACCACAGCGGTAATATGCACTTGTGTAGTCTGACAGGTTAGGTTCCTATAGGCTCCTGCCAGGTTAAATCCACTGCACTGATGCAGTGCAGCAGGGGTGCTATTAGGAATATGAATACAACTGGGACTGTGTCTCCTTTGTGTGTGTCTCATGCCTGCTGCAGCTCAATCAGCAGCAGATTGTGATTGAAGTGGCTGTGATTCCTACTGGGATTGAGGAACTCATCATATCTCTATCTGCACTGCACCAGTGGCATTGTGACCTGATATCTGGTCTGAAAAAAAGAGAAGAGGACGCCTGAAATCTCCTCCTGTTTTTGTTTTTTAAAAATCTGTGTCTATGATTTCTTTTATTGTAACATCTCGTGATCAATATTTCTTATTTGATGAATTATCTATCACACGAAGCACCCTATTTTGCATTTTTGTAGGAATTGTACATTTTAAAATTGCCTTGGCTCAATCTTCCTACTTATCGATGTCAAATTTTCCTGTGCAATTCAATGATTTCACTCAATGACCCGAAATTATGGGTCTCACTCTTGCAAGACTCGGAAATGTCAGCTTATTTCTTTCTTGACCCGAATCAATGGCAGATTAAGAGATGTGACCTCTGTTAAATGAATGAGAGCTCATGTCCAAAAGAACTATAAGAAATCAGCAAAAAAAAAATAAATAGAACAAATATATTTGACCTGCTGCTTTTCTGCTAATTGACCACTAAGGGCAGTGTGGGTCGCTGACAGTAAAACGTGTTTGAATCTGTGGTAGGACAAGGGGCTCTGTGATGGACAGAACAAAGAGAACTGCTCCAACCAACTGAAGAAAAGAAGTGACCAGAGGAGGTCAAACAGGGTAAGACAAGGAGACACAGAGAGAGAGAGAAAGTGAGTGAGAGAGAGAGAGAGAGAGAGAGAGAGAGAGAGAGAGAGAGAGAGAGAGAGAGAGAGAGAGAGAGAGAGGACATTTATCTCACTCAGTCTGTCTTACAGTGATCACCGTGGTTACAAAAAAATTCTACCCCGCTGACGGTCCGCTGTAATGGTCACCGTGGATACTGCACTGTGCCTCCCTTACACTCCCTGCATGAGTCCCTTTGAACTCAGAGATACACAACACTGGATTGACACAGTCGATCACTAAATGTAAAGACATGTAAAACAGAAACAATAACATGTTGCATCGCCATAAAGATGATAATGTTTAATCCTTATGTTTGATGTCGGCAGTGGACGAACTTTGAAACTCCTGCTGCTGAAACGTTCTCATGCTTGATGAGTAGGCAGAGGTAGCACATGTAGCAATACCTGCTAATTACAGTCTTCCCGACAATATACAATGATGAGCTCAGTGTGTGTAGCTTATAATTAACGGCTACCACAGATCTAGGATGCCATGATATTATTGCTGTGGTTTTGATGAAAAGGTATTAGGAGCCTGGGTGGAATTAGCCCCTCACTGCAGGTCAGGTTTAGAGGTTGGAAAAATGCACTTTTCCTGTTGCTTGTGATCGAACATAAAACACGTGCAGAGCTGTAGGCTGAATTTTAGAAACACTGAGGTCAAAGTCCAACTTTCCCTCAAACTAAGCCAATCTGTTGACTCAAATGAGTCATGTGTAAAAACACATCAGTGTCCTCAGTGACAGCAGTGGCCCTGTATTATTTAAAACCTGATTATCTCACACATATGGACTCCATAACAGATTGATGTTGTGTGCAGGTGCAGTCCTCAAGGGTACTTTTGAAGCCAAGAATTCCCAGTCCCTCCTCATCTGTAAGCTACTCTGTTGAACATCCTGTTTTCCAAAAAGAAAAAGATGTCATTGTTCTGAAACAGAGGCTGGATCCCCACTGGGCTCGGCCAAGCGAGGAATCAATCAGCCATATAACTCAAAAGTGGATTGGTGAAATGGCAGATGCTATGTGTGTGAAGGCCATCTACCCTTGTCCTCATCAACGGATCAATGTGTGCCTCTCGTTTCCCAGCTGTGCTCCAGTCTGCAGCCTGAGTTTAATGATGTTACGGTTTCAAAGCGGGACTCTTAACAGAGAAGTCAGTGACTGACATTGAAGGTCAAAGGTCACAGAGAGGAGAGAACTTTTGACCTCTTGACCCGTACGCTCTCCCTGTAATGCAGAGACAAGGCCAACAAAACAGATTCACCTGTCAGTCTGCTTTCTCTTCACTCGCCAAGAAATATGCTAAAAAAACTGAGGTTGGTGGGGGAAGTTAACAAAATGAATATGGAGTCACCAGTGTTTACACAATAAGTTTTCATGCGACTCTATGAGAAAAAGTGGAGGAGGAGGCAGAAGAGACGGAGGAGAGAAAACTGAGAGATTGAGATGATTTCACCTGAGACGGCAAATCTAATTCACAAATATTGTCTATTTCCCAACTACTGACACTGTGAAGCAGCAGGAGGAGCTTTTTATGAACTAATAAACCTGCACTGAACCCACAGTAAGTCCAGGGCTGTTGTCCTCGAGCTGATCCTGACCTCTGACGTCAGAAGGAAATGATCACTGATATATCACATTGCTAATTTAAAAAAAATCTGTCCTGCATGTAGACGGAGACTTCATTATTGCACTTGAACTACAGCTTAAATGAGTTAAATGAGCTTGAGTTGCACTTGGGAAAGCGTCGGATGCAGATGAAATAAATAGATGATGCTAGGATTTACTGACAACTGCTGCTCAGTATCTACAAAAAGAAATGGTTTCTGACCCTATCACCTGATTTAAATGAGTGGGCTGTTGACAAGGGCTGTATTATTTCAAGTTTCAATTTGATCACACTGAGGAGAAGAGTTTTTGTTCCCCCTATGTATTTGTCAGAATAGAAAATCTAGTGGTACTGTTGAGCCCGAACGACCACTGGAAAGTGAACATATCTGTTGGGACGAGGTGGGCTGGTGCGTTGGCGCGTCAACTGGGTTGGACAAGCTACAGCACAAGTCTACGAGGCGGGGAGGCGCTCTGTGATCCAGCTGGTCACCTCCTTCAGTGTGGACTCGGCCACCTCTGGGAGGTCGTGGTGGAGGGCGTGGAAACCTCCCTCATAGACCTGGAGAGACATTTCGAAGCAATAAGAGAGAGGCGGAGAAAAGGTTGGAAAAACAAGTAGGAAGCTGTACAGGTGGTTGGGAGTCAACGTTTAGTTGTATTCATCATCCTTAGCTGAAGGAACCTTAGAAATACTTTAAATCAAGTCAAACAGATCCTTTTTTATGATTAACAGATCCTGATTCTCTTTGTTCTGAGTTGGAAAGCCCCAGACATTTGACTCTAATCTTTTCTTTGTCTCATGATGCTGCAGGAGAAACAGCCCAAAAGACACAAAGTGAGCAGGCGTTGTCCTTCTCTCGTTTCACTTCTCTCATGTTTTAGGCCCCCATGTGATCAACCACGTGAGAATGGAAGTGCGTGAACTTCCTTCTTTGCAAATTAACATCCTTCTGCAGAATGTATAGAGGTTCATCAGTGTGTTTCACAGTGATCAGGCCTTGTTGAGGAAGTTAATGTTTTGACTGGAGGGTTTTATTCTATCATGGAGTCGTCAATGACTGAAACCTATATGTAACACATCTAAACGTCAACAGCCAACAGGTTATTTTGGTCGCTGATCTACAGCAGTGCCAGTAAGATGGATGTAGTATTAAACTACAGTATTTTCAGGTGATGGAGCAACAACAAACCTTTTCAGGCTACTAGAAGTTAGTTTCTGTTTCAGTCAACCACAAAAGCAACGTTTTGTAACCTTTAAATGGAGCAACTTCCTGAATAATCAACTCATGTTACTGTGTTTGAAATTGTGTCTGACCAGTGGAGAAGCAAAGGAAACAGTGTTTGAAGGTTGGTGAGTTGTTTCAGAATAAAATTAAAATTTGTATCTTAATAGTAGAAATCACACCTCAATAGCCATCAATACATTTATAAAATAAAATAAAAAAGGCTATGCCTGCAGCTTCCTTAGGACTGTAATAAACACGACCAAGCTCAATTCAGTCTTTCGACTGCCAGTAGAAATAAAAAAAATAACACAATAAAAAAAGAAAAACACCATCACTCAAATAATATTTACAGTGAACAAACCATCCCCACCTTGATTTTCTTGTCTGAGCTCGGAGCGTTGTCGTACATCATCTTAGAGCCGCTGATGTCGCAGAGCTTGTCAGTGTCACCGTGCAGGAGCAGGAAGGGCCAGCCGATGGACGGGATCTCCCTCTCAATGCGAGCCGCGGCGCCCATTAGCTGCATGCCGAACGACACCCGCATCCCGCCATGGTAGTTCAGCTCATCGGCATCATACGCCTCCACCTGTGGTAGGAGACAAACGGACTAGTTATGAAAAAACTAGAAAAGTTATGGGGAAAATGAGATGATGCTTTTTTAGGCTCACAGATTTGATCGTTATCAAATAAACAAGACAAAAACCTTTCAAGAGGTCAATTCATTCTTATCACTGAAATTTGCAAAGACATTTCTTCTACTGTCGTGTTCTTTTATCCCGAGGTATGAGAAGAGCCGGTCTCGGTTTGGTTCAACAAGTATTTATTTAGGAGCAATGGAAATTACAGCATAGCTATGGGCACTCAACGCACAGCCCCGGCCATCTAGTAGCACGGGGTAGTCAAGAGTCGCCCCGAACGGACGGCGGGTGCATTATTTATAATAGTAGGTAAAACTTCACTGGTCAATAACGAGGGGGAGTTGCTGTCGTATCAGACTTTGGCTTTCTCTTGCTGGTGCGCAGGCGTAGTCCCAGCCTATTGGTGCTGGAATCGAATGATGAGGAGCCGCTCCCAGTTTCTCCCCTCCTTTGTAGCATCAGGACAAATCTTCACATTTCTGACATTGTTTTGGTTTTGTGTTTTAAAAACAAACCTTGACGGTGTTGTTGTAGATTGGAGTGAGGAATATCGTGTTCCTGCTTTAATGGCTGTGTGTTCTGTGTGTGTCAGCGTGCACATTTTCTATCTGCCTTTCAGAACCTGGGGCAGCTGCTTGAATTTCTAAGGCATAGGTCACAGTTTCTTATGAGCACAGTGCATTCATGTATGTGTGATGTTTAATAAAGCTAAGGGAATACTGTAATATATAAAAGGTTAGGTATAAGAACAAGTTTAAGTACAGTGTATTGTATGCCACGAATTACAGTCCTAACACTACCTGAAATTGTGCATTTCTTTAATTTCTTTCTTAATGTAACCAAAGCAACTACATTTTTTGTTTGTGTTGTTATGCCTGTGTTTTACCCTCTGCCAAAAAGGTAAAGCTTTCACCCCAGTCTGTTTGTTGGTTTAGGGCATTTTTTCAACATGTTCACAGGCATTTTCTCAGAGAATATTTCATTATTGTTGAAGAAAAAAACAGGCAAATTTAGAGAACTGATATCTGTGAGTGTGTGAAATTTGGTGCAGCTTAATTGAATTTGAGGGGACTGTTTGGCCTTGGCAGAGGAATGCACTCTATTGAATTCCAGAATTCAAAAAGAAGAGGGTGGTTTTATCACAGAGAAGAGGTGAGAATAAGAGGAATCCTGGGAAAACCATGAGAGTTGGCAGATGTGAGTAAGTGTTGGTTAATGAATGGCTGAGGGCCTCTTGATGCAAAGGGAAATTAAAATGAAAGAGGAATAAAGATGTGTTTAGGAGCAGGAGGACCTGATGAAAAGAGAGTTTATATTGGTATAAATCACAGTTGGAGAGAAGAGGACACACCCCATTCCTTTGACATGAATTTGAACTTTCATAGACGCTCTCACACAAGCCACACACCCGCCCACATCTATTCATGTTGCATGTAAACACAGTGGATGGTCCTCTTCAACAGAAACAGCGTCGCTTTGAATAATGAATGACTGAGACCTGAGCTGTAACACAACACGACCTGTTTTGCAGCTTGGAGGAGACGGTGACACCCAGAAACACCGTCTGAAAGGTGAACGACTTCCTTCCCAACTGAGACAACAACACATCACGGAATAAGTGGAACTTTTCGCAGACCAACTTCAAACTTATAAGATTTTGAAAATAGACAAACAACAGGAGGTGTTTTCTTTTTTGGTGGACTTACAAAGTAAATTAAACAATGTAACATCCTGGTAACATTCAGTAATTAAAAACAAATACAGCCTGATTATGTAAACTAAGCTCCTGTTAACATATAGAGCTCAACAGCGTGGTTCTGGAAGGAATAATACAATTTTGATTATCAGCCATATTATTGTAACCACCTAATGTAGACTTACCAAAAGCTACTGAGATTGTGAAACAATGTTATGTGCTCCTGTCAAAGTCACAAGTCCATATGATATAAACTGCATTTCAAGGAGAAGTACTACCCACAATCATGTAAACATGTAAAAGCGTCTCCTTCACAATGGTTTTTGGGATTCAGAGTTCCTTCACTCATGAAATAATTAAGCAAACAGTCGTGTACCTTTATATTTTTTCCATTTTCCAACATTTCTTTGCTCAGAATCAAATGTTTTATGGTCATGATTCCTTTTGAGCCTCGTTCGCCCTGGTTCCAGACTTAAGACTCCTTTTAAAGATTGACTGAAATGGAGAAAATGGATGGGAAATTCACTTCTGGAACCAGAGCTGTTCTAAGAGTGGGTGGTCACTGTTACGCACGTGTTGAGTCAAGTATAAGTCCAGCTTTACTTTGGCCAAACCCTGTTGCATGTCACCCTTTTTAACTCCAATGACTTTTACCTTATCGAATGAATCTATTTTGTCTATTATTTTTCTGGGAGGAGTAATGACACCATTTCATTCAACCCAATGCAGGTAGCAGGATGTGAGATCCCATTGTTACAGTGTTTAGGTTATTGCTTAAGTAAGTTCACACACAACCACAGCAGAACAAAAACCTCACAACATGTTTACAGACACAAACATGCGCTAATACAAGAAATGTGAGTGCAAGAACTCACTGGATATACAGACACAACCAAATACACACTGAATACACAGCAATTACACCTGTTTCTATAATTATAATTAACACAATACAACCCCCTCCCCACACACATACATGAACTTGGCCAGAGAACAAAACCCTTGAGGTCTGGAAAGCATTCAAAGTATCTTTTACAGGATGCTCTCTCCTCCAGGGGCTCGTCAAAAAAAGATGTTGCATGACTTCACACAAACAAATAAAACACGAGAGACCTTGTAAATTCTATTTTCTGCGGCCGACATACCTGATACTTCAATTACAGACAATACAATACAACAATACAGCTCAGCCACCCAAGAACACACACGCACCAACGACTGTCTCTCACCTGCGTCTTGTCCCGTGAGATCCATTTAGACTCGAGGTTGCCCAGTATGAGGCTGGGAAGCAAGTGGTTCAGGACCTTTGCCAGAAAAACCTGTAAACAGCAAAAACACAAAACATTTTACTCATCAGCCCCTCTCAGAAGAAGCGTTTTTGAAGCAATAGCTGCTTTCAGACTCTGAAGTCCGGACATTTCCCTGAAATTATCCAGAAGGGCTGTATGTTAGAATGTAAATGTTCGAGTTAGTTGCTTCAGACATTTTATGGAACTTTACGTCAATGTAGGAATTGTTAGAACTGTAATTCGTGGCATACAATACACTGTACTTAAACTTGTTGTTATACCTAACCTTTTATATATTACAGTATTCCCTTAGCTTTATTCGACATCACACATACATGAATGCACTGTGCTCATAAGAAACTGTGACCTATGCCCAAGAAAGAATTCAAGCAGCTGCCCCAGGTTCTGAACGGCAGATAGAAAATGCGCACGCTGACACACACAGAACACACAGCCATTAAAGCAGGAACATGATATTCCTCACTCCAATCTACAACAACACCGTCAAGGCTTGTTTTTAAAACACAAAACCAAAACACTGTCAGAAATGTGAAGATTTGCCCTGATGCTACAAAGGTGGGGAGAAACTGGGAGCGGCTCCTCATCATTCGATTCCAGCACCAAGAGGCTGGGACTACGCCTGCGCACCAGCAAGAGAAAGCCAAAGTCTAATACTACAGGCGACTCCCCCTCGTTATTGACCAGTGAAGTTTTACCTACTATTATAAATAATGCACCCGCCGTCCGTTCGGGGCGACTCCTGACTACCCCGTGCTACTGATTTGGCCGGGGCTGTGGGTTCAGTGCCCATAGCTATGCTGTAATTTTCATTGCTTCTAAATAAATACTTGTTGAACCAAACCGAGACCGGCTCTTCTCATACCTCGGGATAAAAGAACACGACAGAATCAAAAAAACATCAACACATTGTGTGACACACATGTGTCTCTTTCGGGTACACACTGATTCTTGCCGTTGCGAAATGTACAAAACAGAAGCTGTCAGTATTTTTCTCATCACCCGCTGAAGGCCTGGGTGGAGTAAGATGACTGACTCCTGGTACAGTTAGGAAGGGGAGAGGAGAGGAAAAGAAGGATGTGATACCTTGAAGGGTGTGGCGGAGTCTGGGTTCATCTGGACCATCGGCGCTATCAGAGCCACTCCAGCAAAATCATTGGGCCTCTCACAGGCTGTCAGGATGGAGATAGCACCACCCTGAGGGGGGGGAAAAACACATAATTTAGTATGTTTCGTTAATAAACTGGGCATTGATTTGAAGGTTGTGTTTCAGTTATTTGAATGATCTTTTCTTTAAAGACAAGGTCTTTTCAAAAACTGTTGCATGTTAAGTCGACTCTTAAGCGACTGGATTTTCAGTGCAGGAGTCTTGAGTTAAAGTGCAAACCAGGTATTTGGTTGCAAACAAAGACAAAGTACATGGTTTGAGGTGAGAGGCAGCTACTGAGTCTAAAAAACACACATGCTACAGAAAAATCTCAATAAAACACATTCCTCCTGAGATTTAGATTTGTGTACCAATTAGTTTATACAAATTGATGCAGTGCAAATATATGCAAATGTGCTACAAGACAATCCAAACATTCTGTACCATGTGCTGCAAAAAAGGTCTCTTGACTTTCACTGCAGCTCATATCAGAAATTACGTTTACACCTAGTGAATGACCAGTATGCTAAAAGGTTGAGCATATAGTTGTGTTGGATGCACCAGGCTTGTGCAAACAGTAGAAATAGCAATATAAAACAATATTAATTATAGGAATAATAATAACTTGTGTTTGGATTTGTTACTGTCCCAATAAACAGAAACTAGATTAACAACAGAGTCACGTGACCTGCTCAGCCTTTTGATTGGTTTATTGTGTGAAGGAGTGTTGCAAATAAATCAGTTCCATGTTATAACGCGCAGAGAGCCTCCCATTCGTTAGCAGGATTATGCTAAAACTACTCTACAGATTACCATGCAACTTGGTTGAAGGATGTGTTATGGGTCAGGAAAAGAACCCATTCCATTTTGATGAGGATCTGGATCAGGAGGTGGATCCAGGAATTTATTTTATTTTCTTTAACGTTGTGAGATTTTCATTGATTTCTCTTTATATATATTTGCATTCGGTGCAGATCTGAAAATGAATCAGGATCTAGTAAATGTAAGTGTGGTTTCATTAGGGGATTATTTCTTCGTATCAGACTTACATTACATATAACAGGAATGAGGTGACACTTAGAAGAGCAGCTTGAAGTGAGGACATTTGTTTGATTTTGTACTTCTTTGAAGCTTAAAGTGAGAGAGGATGAATACTGTATCCCAGTGCAGATTGATGATGGAGAATTACCAGGGAAATAGATGATAAAGGATTGAAAAGGTGCTATGAATAGGTGGTATAGTTTAGTGAGGGTTTTCTCTCGTCTAACTGGAGTAGTCTTAGCAAAGTAGGTGAGAGGTCCTGATGCACGGCGCAGTGGGAAAACGACTCCGGGGTCAAGACAAACATAAAACAATCAGTCTTTTGTTTAGACAGGGCCCAAGTTCCCACCCTCTTCCTTTGTCGCTGTCGCTCTACACGGACTGGGTGAGGAACGTGAACAGCTCTCAGGGGGTAGTGTGTCCTGCGCAGCTGCAATGAGCACCGGCGCTAAGGCCACACCTTGGCACCCGTGGCGACATTTGTGATTGTGATTTAATTCCCATGATGTAAGGCCATGATGATTAGCTGCACTGTGACGGCCAAGCCATAAATCAATTTGCCACGGTTAACTGTGGTTTCTCTTCTCGTCTGCAACAAGTGCAAGTGTCTGTGCAGGTGCAAACGCACACGCACACACACACACACACACACACACACACTTATTCTGCATGGGTAAATCTCTCCCTCTCGCTTCTATTCTGGAAACTAATTGGCTACCACGTTGCTTATGTGAGCAGTCTTTGTCACTTGTGTGAATATTCATTAGGCTGGGGCCAATGGCAGGCTTGGTGCATGAAAAGATCCACTAAGCAAAGGAACACAAAACATTTCCCATAAGAAAAATCTCACTTTCTAAAGACATAAGAACAGACTGGCACACTGGTGCTTGCATACACAAACATAGGTACACAGATTTGGAAAAGGTGGTTGCTAGCTCGATTCCCACACATACTGGAAGTTTCAGGACGAGCTGACCCTGAGACACTGTAACACATGCACTCACTGAAATGTTGCTGGCAATTTTCTGTGGGTGATGTAAGCTGACCAAACTGGTTGGTCGCCTCAACGCACTTCATTCCTGGTTAAATGTAGCAGGATGTCTGAGTGTAATATGGTGCAAAAGCCCACTGCGGGTCATACACATTACACAGAGTGGTTTTGTGGAATGATAGAGAGAGGATAAGCGTGAATAGTGAATAGAGCAGAGTGTTGAGACAGATGGAGGATTGGAACAGAGAAGCTCTTTACGGAGCTCATTAGAGGCCTTCTTACACTCTGTCTCTCTGAACTTGGGTTGAGAGGGTGAATGCTGGCATTGTACGCTGCAGGGCAGACTTCAACTGTCATACCCTGCCCGAGGAGCTAAAATACTGACATTGTATGGAGCTATGGTTCTCATTTCACAATGTCCATACAGCAAATTGTTAGGATTTTAAATCTGTGGCATACAATACACTGTACTTAAACTTGTTCTTATACCTAACCTTTTATATATTACAGTATTCCCTTAGCTTTATTCGACATCACACATACATGAATGCACTGTGCTCATAAGAAACCGTGACCTATGCCCTAGAAAGAATTCAATCAGCTGCCCAAGGTTCTGAAGGGCAGATAGAAAATGCACACGCTGACACACACAGAACATACAGCCATTAAAGCAGGAACACGATATTCCTCACTCCAATCTACAACAACACCGTCAAGGCTTGTTTTTAAAACACAAAACCAAAACACTGTCAGAAATGTGAAGATTTGCCCTGATGCTACAAAGGAGGGGAGAAACTGGGAGCGGCTCCTCATCATTCGATTCCAGCACCAAGAGGCTGGGACCACGCCTGCGCACCAGCAAGGGAAAGCCAAAGTCTGATACTATGGCGACTCCCGCTCGTTATTGACCAATGAAGTTTTACCTACTATTATAAATAATGCACCCGCCGGTCCGTTCGGGGCGACTCTTGACTACCCTGTGCTACTAGATGGCCGGGGCTGTGCAGTTGAGTGCCCATAGCTATGCTGTAATTTTCACTGCTTCTAAATAAATACTTACCGAGACTCTTCTCCTATCTCGGAATAAAAGACAAAATACACAGACAATACATAAAAAAAGGTTAATCTGTATCAGATGAAACCATGAGAGAAGTGGAGTTCAAAGACAGACACATGGTTTTCTGTAAAACAGCAGAAGGCAAAAAGGCTGGGAACTCTGACAGCTTGTTGGATTATCAGATGAGTCATAGAAAAGTAACTGGGACAGCACTCAGAAGAGTGTATTCCTCCACCAAGGCCCACTTGGTGTACACACTCATAAATATCAGTGCCCTAAATGTACCTGATACATTTTATTTACTTCTTTATGATATATGAATTATTCTCTTAAACATCCATGCAAATGTCCTATCTTGCAATGTCAAAGAAAGTGAAAAAGAAATCCTGGATCTGCAACTAAATTGAATGGGGTCTATCTTAGATCAACTGCTGCTAATTAACTGTCAAACAAACACAGACAAAAACATAGCCTCCTTCAAAGATATGTGGTGAAATAGAAAGTACAATATTTCCTGTAGTGGTATAAATATACAGTTGTGAGTTGTATAAATGGAAATTATCAAGTCAAGTACAAGTACCTCTAACTTTTGCGTAGGTTCAAAACATGAGTAAATTTACTTAGTTAAAAGGTAAAATACCTAATTCTGACCCAACACCTCAGCAGAGCAAACAACATACATATATATATATATATAAACCTTTCACAAAGAACAACGTATCTACTTTCTGTGTGAATCAGCCAAAACAGTAGTGCTGAGAGTGAATTACTGTGGCACACGTTAGGTTCACCAGTGCAATCAACGTAAAAAGTTGGTCTTGAGACTTGTGAGGATATGAATATTATGTGAACTGGGCTACTTTTAAATGGCTCAAATATACACATTATAGAGACCAAACAGCGGATAGATAGACAATTTATGGGCTAAGAATTAAGGCTAGGGGGTAGGGAGAATACAAATTATGTCTGTGAAGTTTTATCTCAATCAACCAGGTCATAAATTGCACAGAAAAAGTTAAATCTATATCACTGATTATTAGTCATTAGTTAGAAATTAATTGTTTTATGGAATAGCAGTTACTTTCAATACAAATCTCAAATGATGCAGAACAAGATCAAACAATTCAGTAAAAATGGAAAAAATACAAATATAATAGTTTAAATCAAAGTGAGTATGGCTTAGACCTTAGAGTAAAATGAAACTGAATGAGGAATAGATACAGAGAGAGAGATGGTTTAAAAGCTGAACAAGGGTAAATAATCATTACATAAAACTCTGGCACTGAGCGAGTAGGAAAAATAAGCCTGGGCCACAAATGCTCATGAAGACGAAGATAAATGAGGACGAGTGGGAAGGAGCCAGAGCTGGAGGCTTTTGTCTGCATTCCCATGAGCTGATACAACATTGTCCTACTTCCCCCATAACTGCTGAATGATAGAAGGTGCAGAGAAAACTGTGAAACTGTGTGGTCCAACACAGAGTTAGTTTAGTTGTAGGTTTGAATTATTTTTGCATCTCTACTTCCCTTAGATATTTTAGACAAATGTGAAAGTTGGGAAATTATGAACTAATCCTTCACATCAGGCTACAACACTTTCAAAATAAAAGCTCATATAGGCTAGTTGTTCATTTCAAGCAACGTTTTGAAGAGGAGATTGACTACAGCCATGCAAACATTACCGTCTCCACTTCCTCCCGTTGTACAACAATGAAGCTAATATACACTGGATATGGGTTCCACCATTTTACGATTTGGACGTCATATGGATGATGGTATCGAAGTCCCACCAATACACGCAAATCAGTCTGAGCTGTCAATCATGACGTTTTTAAAGCATCAAAAGAATAATTAAAAAAGCTAAACTTGCTGGAAACATGAACACTTTAAAATACAGTGTGATATAAATTCCTGGCAATTAGAGAAACGTCCATGACCAATCCACTAACATGGACGAGGTTTGTGGAGGAGGTTGATGACTTATACTGCAGCCAGCCACCAAGGGGCAATCAAAATGATTTGGTTTCACTTTTGGGTGCAGTCACGTTGTCCATCTTTGTTACCTTTTAGTTCTTTTCCATTTTGCATCTGTCATGTGTTAGAAATGTCATCAACAAGCTGAATTCTCTTGAGAAACTTTGGAGAATCATTAATAACTAGTTATTAATAAATTTGATTAGAGAAACTGGCAGTGCTGCAGGTGACAGTAAGGGGCGGATGTTTCTTTAAGGTGTACAGCATCGGGGTCTCCTCAGGATATTATCATTGGAGCAGGGCCTCTATTGTCTTTGAGCTATTTGCACTTTCCTGGGACCACAGATATTGCAGAGGAGCAGAGGAACAGTCTAAAGAAACAGGATGACCCGTCACAACACTGGGAATCTGGGAAATGTGAAAACATAGCACTCTTCGGGTTGGGTTTCCCAAGAAAAGCAAATGGGAGGAAATGACTCTAAAACCAAACAAATGAGCCATTTTCAGACATGACCTCCCGGTAAAATATGGAGAATTGGCTAAGGCCTTTACCCGCAGTTTAACTTTCGCACATGCACAACACAGCGGGAGGTTCTCTGCACAAAAACATTCACAACAGCAACATCTCCACATTATTCAAGCTAGAGGTGGAGCAGCTCTGCTGCAGAGAGCACCCGGAAATCTATAACAACAAACTCTTCTGACCTCTTCGTCGGCATCTTCTACGTGTATGATGGCGCTTTCTAACTTGTTTTCTTTTTATTTATTTTAAATTTTTATGTCTGTTGTGTGTTAGAAGCATCATCAACCCCCACACTTGCTCACTGTGAAACCAGCGGGGATCCCCTGCTGTGTTCACACATCGACTTCTCCTAGATTTCTACAGACTTTATACTCGGAGGTCAGGCGGACAAAGTCCGTAGAAACTGCAGAGTTTCTTCGGACATTTGCGTTCACACATGCACCTCCTCCGGAGAAAATATGAAGGATCTGCATAGTCCAGTGCATGTCTGAAAGCAGCTATGGGAAGTGGATGCCAGGAAAGTTCAGTGGAGGACAGAGAACACAGGAAATGAAAATGGATAATGATAAGTGATTTTAGTATAGGAGAAACATCTAATGAAGCATCACAGATGGATGGAAAAAGCAAGAAAGAATAAAGAGAAAAGAGAAAAAGGGGATGAAAAGAAGGTGACGCTGTGAATTGGGATGGCACTGCCTTAATATTTACAGTCTGCTGTTTAAACAGATACCTCCAGCCTTCATCTGGGATCCCGCAGTTTCGTTTACAGAAAACTATTCGCGTCTGTGCTCACGCAACCTCGAATTGTTTTCAAGCCCGTCCTTTACATAAATACACAGTACGGCTGTATGGAACTCACAAGCCATAAATGGTTGTTCTGCTCTGCAGCTATTTTCCAACAACAGTAAGGTGATGTAACCCCATTATAAGGCATCTTATAAATCAAAAAGTCAGCAATAATGATAAAGCTAATATTAAGCTACAGGAAGACATCTTAAGGATTTTCCCCACCAACCCAGAAAAGTGTTCAAGACTCCGAGATGGAACATGAGACGTACAGGCAGGTCAGTGCCGTGTCTGAACTGGTGTGGCGAAGACAGAGCTGAGCCACAAGGTAAAGCTTTTGATTAAGTGATTGAACTACGTTCCGACCCACAACTAAAAGTTAACGGAGGATAAAAATTCTTTCAAGCTGCATTTTCAACCTACCACAAAATGTACACAAATGAGAACCAACCACCAATAACTACAGTTAATAAAGACTGGATCCTTCTTTCCCAGCAAAAGTTACCGGGCAATACAAATTCTATCAGGGTGCATTTTCAACCTGCAACAATATGTGCCCCCCCAATAAAGAAATAAAAGTGAAAAGATAATGACCAACCATCAAGTGTCTGATTTTGTGAATATTTCACATCATATTCAGTAACTACAGTGAAGGATACTTGCTCTGGGAAGTAATCGAAAGAACAGGATAGCAAACACAAGTGGTCGAGATGACTATTCTCTATATATCAGGTGAGTGAGCTCAGCCTTAGATACAGAGTAAAGAGTTTAAACATCCAGGGGCAGCTCGGAGTAGAACAGCTGCTCCTTCATGCCCAATGGGGACAGTTGAAGTGGTTCAGGCATCGAGTAAATATGCCTCCTGGGTGCCTTCTGTTAGAGGTTTACCGGGCACGCCCAACTGGGAGGAGACCCAGCAGTATAGACCCAGATATCGCTGGAGGGACTACATATCCCAGGCCGAGAGCGCGGTCCCCCAGGGGGAGCTGGAAAGCGTGGCCAGGGTGAGAAGGACGTCTGGAATAGCCATCTTTGCCAGCTGCCTCCACAACCTGAGCCCGGTGTAAGTGGACAAGAAATGTATGGATGGGTGGACCATAAAGATGTTGTTATGACTGGGTTATTACTTAGTTATAAAGCATTAATAAATGACTTTGTAACACTATGGACGACACACACCATACACACCTTTGATGAAGCTACTCAAGACAATAATGTAAAAATAATAAATTCTTTGATTTGCAGTAAACTTTTCCTTAAGCAGAAAAACAGATTTTCAAACCATGTAGAGGTAATTTTCCAACAATGCCGCTGTAAACACCTTTCTGTTAAATCCACCACACCCACCGAACGACTTGCTGTGCTGTGAGATAACAAGGCTCCACGACGCTTCTCATGGCGAAACAGGTCTGTAAGGAATTTGCATTTCTCCTCCGAGCTCTGCTTGAAGCGGAATTGTGACTTACACAGGAGGGGCTATTTATAAAACAAAAACTAGCACTTAGTTTTTTTTGTCTCAATAAAACCAGCCTCTGAATAAGAAACTGCTGCATACGTGAGAACATTCAGGCACTTTGAATGAATGTGAGCGGCTCGATCGTCCAGCAGAGAAAAGTTCATAGGACAGCACTTGATTCAACCCACAAACACAGGAGAGTAATCATTATACAACTCATCACTACTGTTTGTGTTCTGTTCGCTGCAATGAGGGTCACTGGAGCAAGGCAGCGAGAGGCTCTGTGAAAAATGAAATACACTGATCAGTTAAAAATAGTTCCCTGGCCTGCCTCCATGCTTTTTGGGTCCAAGTGTTGTGTAATTTGTCTCAATGAGAATCCCACGGTTCATTTCTGTGTTTCTGTGTATTTAAAACACTGGACTTAATTTCTGTGTTGAATGTAACAGCAAGTTAACTCCCAAAGAATAATGATTAGAGATAATAAGATATAAGCCTTGATGCAATTACAGGGAAGCTCAGGCAAATGGGAAAAAGGGTTGTTCTTCCTCTCTTAATGAATCATGGTTGTTCAGAACAAATTCTTCTTGGTCAGTTGCGCAAATGCTTTCTACTTCCTCAAGATAACAATGTGCCAAAAATGCACCTGACCACGCCTCATGTTAAGATCAACACACACGTGGCGTTTGCTATTTGGACATCGAATGGAAAATGTGATAACTGCGTCAGTCTGGAACAAACACACACATTTTGGCTCCGCTTTGTGTCAGACGTGAGATCTGGCCCTAAGATTAAAGTGTAACTTCACCTGTAGGATTTTACTTTTTGACTGATTAAAAAAAAGTCTTTAGATCACAGTATATAGATGTCATGATGAAGAGAGGCTCCAGACAGTTGACTCTATATAAGCATTGGCCCTGAAAGGTCCAAGACGGTTGGAAACACTGTTATGAGCCATGTTCAAATGTAAAAATGTAATATTTAAACCAGCATTAATGAATTTAATCAAAGAACAGTCATATTATTTAGTTTAGCTCAAATAATAATTTGACAGATTAATTCATCGTTCCTTAATCCATCAGTCTTTGAAAAGTTAAAATATTCATTAGAGCAGCTCTACATTATTCTTATTGGATAAAACTCTTGCACAAGGAAAATGTTGAGTCATTCTAATTCTGCGTTAATATTTTGATGCTGGATTGAGGATAAAAGGAACTAAAGGTCAGCAGAAGGTCACATTACATGGAACATTAAGCGGATTCCTGGACTGTCTCTGTAACGTTAGAACACTTTATCTACTCTGTCAACAAATACAGCCACGTCACCCTTCAGCTGCGGTCACTGAACGTGTAGCTGCTCTGTGGGAACTCAGCAGCAGACTGAGCAGAATCTGTGTCACTGTGTAAAAGGTAAACAGGAGTTTAATGAGAAGAGCAAACATAGCAAACTGTCCCTGAGCTGATGTCCTGCAGATTCACACGGTGGAATTTATCTATCATAGAAAAAAATATATATCAGGTGATACAGCCAAGCCAAACAAAGAAATACAGTTCCAGCTGGATAGGGTTGGTCAAAGTAAAATAACCAGATTCAATTGTATATGTTAATAGCATGTGTCCTTTTATCCATGTTTCATTCAGTTCTGAGCCGAACGCTGTGCACGCACATTTTTCTTGGCTGAATATCTTGGGACTTAAAGGAGAGCATGTGCCATTTCTTACATATTAATGTCACAGTGCCGCTGAACACCTCTCAACACTGATCCGTCTATTTTCATTCCTGCACTTGGACATGGAATGTCCTTCATGTTGCGCAGCTGTTTGTGTGTGTGTGTGTGTGTGTGTGTGTGTGTGTGTGTGTGTGTGTGTGTGTGTGTGTGTGTGTTATTTCGCACTAGGAGCTGTGAAACCCACTGGAAGCATATAATGTAATTTCACGCCAAACAAAAAGAGCAAACAAACCTGGACAAGAGTGAGAGTTTCAGTATCGGAAAAAACAATACTGTGATTAAATCAAAACAAAACAACAAATAAAGAAAAATCATCTGCCACTAGCTACAAAACACAAAAACAATGTAGGCATTGTTCCAGCAGCTGAAACAGATCATAGAAAGTATCCTACCATGGAGTGACCCACGATGAAGACAGGGAGGTCCGGGTGTTGGGATTTCATCAGGTCGATGTGCTGCAGGGAGTCTCTGATGAAAACCTGGAAGTCTTTGATGATCATCCTGTCGCCTTCACTCTGACCATGACCAACTGAGGAGGAAAAGAGGAAAGAAGAGAAGAAGAAGTGATGTGAGAAAGCTTGTTGCTGCAGAATATTCCCCCACACTGTAATTGAATGGTTTTAATGCATCACCAGGTTGTTTTCATACCTTTAAATAACAGCTTCAAAATCATTTTGATGCTACTCAAACTTGCAATAGGGAGAATGACATGTCCATCATTGCTCATTGCTCCATTGACGTCTGTAAATGCACTTTGTATCTTTCGTGTACCATGCTGGCACATTACCACCTGCTTTACAGCATATGTCACACACCAACAACCAGAGCTGGAGCTAGCAGTTAGCTATCAGAAACAACTAGCTCGCAATTCTCAGGTATGGACGTAATGGCGCAAACTGAAGAAGACATTGTCAGAGGAAACAAGAGGAAAAGAGAGGAACTGAACAAGAGTGAATGTCGGAGCATATTTCTCACGTTGGCAAGAAAAAGACACCGAAGGATGGAGGGCAGATGCCGAACTGTACAACTGTCGTTGTAATTGGACAAGTACATCATAACATCTGCTTGTTTGGTATGTAAGTGAAGTTGTCAACTTTAATTAGAGGTATAGCTGGGAAGTTAGCCAAACAGTGATGGACATGTGTGCAGCTGTATGCTGGGGAGGATCAGACCACAGCTCGTATTTATGACAGTGAAATACATATCCCACCTGGAGGGGGAAGTATAGTCGAGAGCGAATTTTGCTCATATCTTTCTCATATTTTTATACTTTATAGAAAGTTGAACAAAAAAACAGGAAGGACAAATGGAGGGAGAGATAAAGGTGAGTAGATGGAGAGGGGGATAAGAAGGGGGAATAAGAAAATCGAGAGAGGAAGCAGCGATGAGAGTGAGAGTAAAGGAAAGACGGCGAAATGATGGGCAGGATGAGGAAGAAAGAAAGCGTTTACAGAAGGAGGAGGAGGAGCAATCTGGATGAGCGAGTAAAGAAGGAGATGAAGGAGAGAAAGAGGGTGAAGGGGAACAGGATGAGGAGAGGAAGGAGAAGAAAGAGTAAGACAAATTGAAGGCAGGGGTGAAAGATGAGTGTGAAGACAGGAGGAAGAAATGTGATTGACAGATGGAGAGGAGGAAAGACATGAATATGTATGAGATGTATGTGTGTTTGCATAGACCTTTAATCTACGTGTGTTCTCCTCGAGCTCTCTGCAGCAGTGGCTGAGAGGTGAGGCTGGTTGCCACGGCGACCACTGAACCAACAGCACATGAGAGCTTGAAAACATCACAACATGTGCAGCTCCCACCGCAAGTGTTTGTGTGTGTGTGTGTGTGTTATTGATTTGACAGGGGGGTATAGTGTGCATTGATTTGAACTTTGCAGCTCATATGAAATGAGTTTCTTTTCTTGGTAATTGGATCAGTTGGATTTTATAGTTGATTATAATACAGATGGATAGAGAAAACAGTGAGTGAAAACAGACTCATCAGTGCTGTGATATTGAAAATCCATTTTACTCATGCTAAATACATACATGTTGGGTTGATACAGTATCAAATGCAGTATCAAAAAGGAGCATAATATCACACATTCCTACACATTGACTGTTGGTGTGAATGGTTGTTTGTCCCTGTGTAATGGCCCTATAATATGCTGACTACCTGTCAAGCCTGTCCCTGCCTCTCACCAAATGTCAGCTGAGATTGGTTCCAGTTCCCCCAACGCCTCTCAAATGATAAGCAGCATAGATAATGGATGGATGGATAATAATATGGTGGGGCAGTGGTGAGCCCTCTGGTTTGAATCCCAGTCTGGACAGGGTCTTGTCTTGTAGAGTGTGCATGCTCTATCTGTGTCTGTGTGGGTTTTCTCTGGGTACTCGGGCTTCCTCCCACAGTCCAAAGATGTGCAGACTGGCGATTAAATGATTGGAGACTCTAAATTGACCATAGGTGTGAATGTGAGTGTGGACGGTATGGTTGGCACTGAGATACGGTGGAGACCTTTCAGAGTGTACCCCGCCTCTCGCCTAATGTCAGCTGAGATTTGCTCCAACTCCCCCAAGACCCTCAAAGGATAGTTGGTACAGAAAATGGATGGATGGATGAATTTGATATAATTCAGTGGTTAGCACTGTCGCCTCACAGAAAAAACGTTCCCAGTTTGAATCCCACAGACAGACAGGTGTAAAATCAATGCCATGCTTTCACGGCTGTGTCACTGTATTAACATTATTCCTGACAAATTAGCTCTAGGGCAAGTTTCTCTAATCCAATCAGAGCTGTGAGAAAAATAATCTTTGCAACAACTGATGAGGTCAGAGACTTTGCAAGTGCTGATCTGATTAAATGTCAAGATTCCATTAATTTGTGCACCACCAGGCCATATTATGCTGATACAGTATCAAGCACATCCACAATGCATATTTCCCCGTTGTCTGATAATAAATTGGATTTTAAATAGAAGATGCGTTAATCACCATGCATACATTCTCGTTCTGAATGTGAAGGTTGTTCTGGAAATAATGTTGACTGGTAAAAAGAGGCAGTGTGGTGCCCGGTGGGAGAAACCTCCAGTCTTTGCAGGCTGTGAATGAAAAAGACCTCAAAGTCGTATAATTAGAAAGAAATACATGTGAGACAAGAGAAAGTGTTGAAGATCTTGACTGCTGAACTCTATCTGGAGCTGCCCCGGGCGGTGTGTGTGTGGGTGCATGTGTGTGTGTGTGTGTGTGTGTGTGTGTGTGTGTGTGTGTGTGTGTGTGTGTGTGTGTGTGTGTGTGTGTGTCTCAGGGAGATAGATGAGGGACTACTGTGTACAGGGACTTGTTCCAGTTCAGTACTTTCCATTTAACAGTGTGACATTTCACTGCGAGTCGCTGAACAAATTGCTCCTCTGTGTGCAGCCTCAGTCGTCCTCCTCATTCACTCCCTGTTTTATTATCTCAGCCAGCTTTTCATTGAGATCTCTACCTCTGCAAATATTCCCCCATCTTATTGCTGCGGCTTCATTGCTTTGATTTCTCATCCTGTCTCTCTCCCTCTCGTCTTGAGGATCTGTGATAGTGAACACGCGAGCTGCTCTTTTCCAGCATGGCACTGACGCAGTCACATGAGTTCACACATTCCTGTCTAAAACCTGCCAAGTACAATGACAGAGCTTCGCCTCTGAGCTTCACTGGGAAGACACTGGCATGCCTTTCCTTAATTACTACAAACCCAACAGTTTTGTGTTATGCCTCTGTGTCCTCTTCTGTTTCTTTCCAGTCTTTTTTCATCAGCACATTTCAAATTTTTCTGACTACAGCGAAGACTATATTGGGAAAACAAATGAAGAAACACAAGCAGGTTTTCTTCATATCAGCCGAAAAACACAAATCACATTTCTCTGTATGAATAACATAGATTAAGGCTGCATCCATACTATTATGTTTTTGATTGAACACTCAAACTAAAAAAAGATCTCAGTCAGCAAGGGGCATTTTGGCTCCATATCAGTTTTAATCTCTGTCAATACCAACACACCTGAACACACATATCACATAACCACTCACACACACACTTGGCAAGAGTGTGTCTTGTTGAATTCCATTGTTGAGGAAATATTTCGGCAGACATAATGTCTGACTGACAATCCATCATTAAGATGGTTAAAAACTATATTTCAAACCTTTATCGCAAGAAAATATTTTTGGCTGATGTTTTCTTGTAACATAGAAATCTGCTGTGTGAGACAAACCTCCTGACACACTGCAAGAGACCGATCTGATTTGACCTTCAACACAATGAACTGTTTGACTGGTGTTTCTAGTCTGATCTCAGTACCAGTTCATCCAGTACTTTCACGGAAACCTGAACAGAGCCAGACGTTCCATTCAAACCAGTCAAACCAACTTCATAGTCACTTGTTCTGTGCAAACCACCTACACACTTACATAGAGTGGAGCTGCAGGAGAAGAATGGAACAATGTGCCACCAACACTAATTAATTTTTGTCTGACAGTCTTCGACATTAACTGAGGACTGTTATCAGACAGAAAGGGGGATGATGAGTTTTCATTCTCTCTTGGTGCACAAGCTATTTACCCCTGATGACTATACGAGGACAGCCATGGGTGTAGGTGTAAATGTATGCATGAGTTAATGTGATGCAAGGTGTGTGTTTGTGACTCACCGTGGTCATGTGCAAACACCAGCAGGGACAGTTCCTTCAGTCTCTGTGCGATCTCATCATACGGCCCACAGTGCTCTGCAGCTCCGTGGGCAATAAACACCAGAGCCCTGAGAGGAGAAGAAGAGGGGATGGACAAAATGTTTAGTCACCATTTCATAAATGCATATTTTCCTAAATTTGACTTCTTTTTCTCATACAAAAAGCAAACTTCCTGCATTAGAGTGTCGTGCTGTGCTTCCTTGATTTGCTGATAAAGTGCTGTGTCGGTACAGGACGGATCAAGATGGGATGATAAAAGAAAAAGATAACTTCAAGGTTGATAACGACAGAGACCGAGAGCAACACAGGCTGTGTTTTTTAGAGACAGCAGCTTTCATCCATCTGTCCGTCTGTCTGCTTCAACACAAGCCTGCCTGCCCGGCTTAAAACACACACTGAGGGAATCCAGTAAAAACCCAAATGTGACCCACACATAAGAGAAAACAGCCAGGACACCCCTGCACTCTTTATCCGCTTTTTAAAAAATATTTCTTGGCCTAAAACTGTGGAACCTAGAGTTTGGTTTTATGAGAGGATCTATTAAAATATATAGGAAGATTTATGCGGTATGCAGATATTTCTTCAGGGCAGCAGTTTCTATCCAGGTTCTTTTTAAAGGTGATTTATAAAGTATTATAAAAAAGACAGCTGCATGGAATTAAGCATCTCAGGTCTAATATCCTCACAGCAGGTTTAAGAAAGAACCACTTTTGTTGATATTATGCAGCTGGAATTTTGACTCACAGGTAAACAACGTTGTGAAAGATTCAGCTGGCTGATTTCTCTTTATCTCGACTCTGCTCATAGAGATGTTCTCTCTACGTCACTCTCTCTCCTCTGAGGCTAAGCTGTGCCAAAGCATGGCCAAGCCAAATTGTCGTCCAAAGAGGTTTTCACAGTTTATGCAGATCTGTGAAATTAATTTGGATGTTTAAACATGATCGTATCATATTTATTTATGGATCATAATGTGCCCTTAATGTGTCAATATTGTCTATGGTGACCACATTTTATCCTGAAATTCTGGTTCGTTCATTCTGTGACTAAAAGGGATTTGTAGTTATTATAATTTTCTTATAACCAGGGGGAAATCATGTGTTACAGCAGAACAAGTCTAACAATGTATGAAACAGAAAAAGAACCACTCAAATGAATAAACACAAAATAATGATAATGACAGCTATAACATTTAAACCAGTTGCCTGTTTTAATATTTGTCACTGATCTGTCCATCCATCCATACCGCTGAACCTTTAATGCCCGTCCACACGAAGACCCCTGAAAACACATATCACGTGACCAGTCATGTCCACTGGGCATGCTGGTGTATACACAAAGCTTTTGGTTGTTAGTTGCAGAAAGGCCTAGGCTACAAATGAGAAGCAGCAATAGCAAAAAGTAAGATGTAGAATTTGACATAACTCCACACAGAGAGATGACATTTACACATTATATAACACTACTTGAGCATGACTCGTTTAGTGCAATGTTTAGGAAACTGTGCAAAATGTGCACAGCTTCTTTGTGCCTTATTCCAACAGTGGGTGTGTGTCTGTCATATGCAATACATATAGGACAACTCTGTCTTTGTCTTCAGTGACTTTAAGGCATCGCAACAGTTAAAGTAATTAGTGATCATGCTCTAAGGCTAAGACAAACACTGATAGTCCAACACATGCTGTTCTCATGAAGGTGTTATGTAACAACATAATCCTTTATTAATTTCACTTATTCAATCAATTTCAGAGATGATAGAAACAGAAGAGGTTAAGGAGGGATTTTGTAAAGTATCGTCCTCAAAATGGAAGTTTCACCTTTAGCTAAATAATAGAGACACAAGCGGCTCTAAGACCAGAGGTTTTTTTAAGGTTTCTATCAGAGCGTATTCTGCAGCGTAGCAGCCCCGAAATGCTCCGGTGTTGTTTTCTCTCATTAGCAGCCATGCCGAGGAGCCTGTGAGAGCTTCAATCAGCAGAAGCACAGAATTAGTCCAAATGTATGAAGGGACAGAGAAGAAGGGAAACAGGGAGAGAGAGTGAGTGAGAGGGTGAGGTAGGATGGTGGTGGATGGTGGCGGAGGGGGGACAGCAGCATAAGAGTAGCTGTTCATCAGGCTTCAAAAGCAACTGGCTCCACTTTCACGCCTTTTCCCTTTGTTTAGAAAGCCATCGCTGTGGGCTAAGTGTGTGTGTGTGTGTGTGTGTGTGTGTGTGTGTGTGTGTGTGTGTGTGTGTGTGTGTGTGTGTGTGTGTGTGCATGAAAGAGCATCTTTGTACGGACATAATGTTCTGTAACACACAGGCCTATGGGTTTATAATAAAGACGACTGTACAGTGAATCACAAACTGTTACACTGAGCTATAATGTGCTTCTCTGAGATTATCTCCATCCACCCAAAATATAACTTCTGAAGGATTTAATTGCGGTGAGATCTAATCTTGGCAGATGTCTGCATCCATTCAGCTGCAGGCATCTGCAGACAAGTGACGGTATTCAGGACTTAGCAGTACATTGACTCAGCGCAGCACTTTGCTAAGAGAGGTCTGCTGAGACTCAACAGGCATTTTCTTGGAACAAGTTCAAGTTCAAATTCAAATTCACACCTCGTGTGTTAAAAGACTTGCTGTCATGGCAGAATCCATTAAGAAAATGTAAACATAAATGCCTTTTCTGCAATATTCTGTAAAATAGGACCTTTCATATAATTGGCAAACATAAACATTGATACTAACATGTCTGTGAGAGGCTATATCATATGATTTTTATTGGCTAACTGGTGATTTACATTACATTACATATCATTTAGCTGACTCTTTGATCCAAAGCGGCTTACAATAAGTTCAATCAACCCCAAAGTGCTACATGTAAGTGCAATATATAAGGGCAACTAACTTTTTTTTTTAACACCGAGTTGACGATGGCTATTAGGCCATCATCTTCTGACCAAAGGTGTAGTCGGAAGAGATGTTGAGTTGGTCGGTCCCGACCTTGAATTATTTCTCACACGTTTCTGAAGCTTTAGTAGGCTGAGAGTGACATCATTATCTACACGACTCTGCATACTTTCATGACTAGTCTGGATAGAGGTTATATTCATTATTGTGTGTGAAGCTTAATGTTCCAGGTAAAAGAAAAATTTACTTTTTTCATTCTTCTTACTCATTATCTCTCTTCACCCTCTCATGGGAACTGGAGACCCACTCGTCTCCCACGCTGTTGGAACAACATGGCTTAAAACCAGCCTTATTAAAACACTCAGTGAGCGGTAGTGAGAGTTTAGTCCTCCCTCTGGCCTTACTCACAGATACTCCAAACAAACACAGGCCCAATTCAAAGCCAAATACCCTGATACCCTTCATGCAATGCTGACTCACAAACCTCCTATGCCTAAATGCCACATTCTCCACGTTCAACGATGAAACTGACAAGGAAAGATAAAATCATTTTGATTGCCTGCAGGCACAATGGAAGAAAAAACTAAATCTGTCCAGGTATTTTTTATGCTGACTTGCTGGCACACTCTCATGCCGGACTGAGATATACTTGAATGTAAAACAGTCAGCATAGTAACATCTAAGCATTTGCGACTGTGTGGTGAAGAAGAAGAAGAGCCCATTCAAATTTGGAGCAGATCCCGACAAAGTCGCAGATCAGGGAATTTTTGGACATTTTCCCCAATTTCACAGGAAACAATTCACGGATCTTGATTAAAAAATCTGGCATGTTAGGGGACTGATATTTATGCGTGGGTGATAATTGGAGATCTGAATCCAAATCTGGATTTAGTGAATTTGAATGTGGTTTAATCAGGGGACTGTTGGGCCATGGGCAGAGGTATTGACTCTACTGAGTGCTATAGTGTAATAAGATTTTGCTGTTGTGGCCTTATGTAAACATATTGTAGTGCTAAATGAACAGTGGAGAGTTCAGTTTCCATGTGTCCTGACTTGGCAGGAGCCAGAGGACGAGAAAGAAAGAACGAGCACTGGCATGTTAATCTGATTAATGGACTAAGACTCTGTGGGTGTGCGTGTGTGTGGGTGTGTGAGTGTGCACAGTCCTGTTTAGGGCAATTTATGGGGACAAAAAGCAACCATCTCTAACGTAGTCCATTAAACTTGAAGTTTTCATAGGAGACATATTTCAGACTAAAGACCACTGGGTACGTAGGGATTGTCCAATTAGGAGCAGTGGTTGCCAGTAAGTCACCTCTAGGAGCTTCTTGCCTTTCTTCAATAAAACTTTTTTCAAAAAAACATTTTAATGGGAGTTAATAGCATAGTATAAAGAAAATAGAGCTATTAATTATGTCATGGCTGGCTGGCATATTTGTGGTTATCTCATATGATCACCAACACTCTTACAATTAGTTACAATACATCAGTAACTACATCACTAAGCTTCGGACAAAGTTGTGATGTCGTTTGGACTGCAGAGCTGTTCTGTATTACAGTAAACTGAAATGGGGTCTGAGCGAGGGATGAAGGGCGACAGAGGGGTATGAAGTTATTTTAGAAGGGGTGTGTGTGTGTGTGTGTGTGTGTGTGTGTGTGTGTGTGTGTGTGTGTGTTGCATAGACAATAACACAAGAGCGAGACAGAGGAAATTGCCATCTGATAAAAAGACATAGAGGCTGAGAGACAGCAGGGAAACTGTCGGCGGATTCTGACTCAGATTAAATAAAATATAGAAGAAAACATTTTTCCTCAGTGCAGAGAGAAGAGGTCAAAATGACACAATGGAGTTCATTGAATCTCATCAGTGTGTATTTGTCAGGACACAAAGGCCCTGTCCCAATTCACCACTCAGCCCTACTATATATTTCATTTAAATCCAGTAGTAGTTAGTTCCCTTGTGGTTCAAAACTGCATGCTTGAGTTAGAGTTAACTGATACTGCAATCTCAGCAGTGAATGCAAACCTGGTGTCATCATAAGTTCATGGCACACTTTCATCAGTGGATGCATAGATCCATTAACCCATACATTATATATACTGCCTCTCCTTTGGGGGGCGGCTATGGCTCAGGAGGTAGACTGCGTCGTCAATAACCAGGTTGGTGATTCGATTCCCGGCACCTCCAGTTTGCATTATGAATCCCAAATTGCCCCCGATGGCTGTGGCGAGGGTGTATAAATAGTGTGTAGTAGAAAAAGTGCAGCCTATAGATGTGCAGTCAATGTGTGTGTATATGGGTAAATACGAAATGTACTGTAAAAGGCTTTGAGTAATGGATAATACTGGTAAAAAGCGCTATATAAATAGAGTCTGGCTGACATACAAACACAAAGAACCATTCCCTCTCACATGCACACCCACTGTCTACCCCAAGCTCTATGTATTTGGACTGTGGGAAGAAACTGGAATAGAAAACCCACACAGTTGGATGCAGAAAGTTCCCGGCCGGACTGGAATTCAAACCAAGAACCTTCTCGGTCATTACATAACACACCCAAACGCTCTTCATGCAGAAGAAGAACAAGAGATTGTGGGAAAATATTTTATCTTTTCATGTGATACAAATCTGCTTCAGTTAAAACAAAAAACTGTGTCGGATTCCACTGCTGCTAAATGTCCTTTTTTGGTATATTTTCCTCTGTATGTTTGTATAATCCCTTTGCTCTCTTTTATGCAACTGTGTTTTTCTTTGATGCACTTTATCTCCACTTGCTGTTGCAGCGTTAGACTCTTCCCACAGTCAACATCTTACCCTCAATCTATCCTAATCTTTAATATATCTGCATGGCCGGAGAAGTCAATCTAATTTATGGAAATCATAATAATCATAGAGAATACCTTGATACCTATTTACACTGTAGCCAGTTCTCTTACGGATGCAGGAGTTATAACTCACTGTTACATTATTATTGAATTCATTATAATGAAGTTACTGTGAATACAAGCGTCAGTCTTTTCACATTAACTCCCAGTAAATGATCCCAGCGGGTACCTGAAAACACCTACTCAGTCAATTTTATGGAAATACAAGTGGCCGTAAAAACATTATGGTCTGCATTATTCAGCTAAATTTTGCCCTGAGGCAGAGGCAGGAAAAGGGAGCCATTGGAAAGCTTTTAAATTTGTAAAGCATCCTCCGCTGATGAGCCTAACGGCTGCAATGAGCAGCAGGGACATTAAATAGTCCCAACGTACAAACACAAAGAGGGAAGGAAACTAATACAGACACCATCAGCGAAAACATCGTCTGCAACATGGCCCATATGCACATGCTGTGTGTGTGGGTGTTTGTAACTGTCAGTTGTATGGAATAATATGTGTCATGTTATTTGTGTAAAAAAAAAAAAAATTCATTAGCTGGTTCACAGGTCTCCATGTGGGTTCACAGCCTCAGTCAGCCATCTATTGGACGGCCTGTCGGTCATTGCTGCTGCTCCGTCCCTCCACCTTTCACCTACTTCTTGGTTCCTGTGATCTTTACACTCATCCATGTCCTGTCTCTATTTACATAAGCTTTTGTTCATAGAGAAATCTTAACAACAAACAAGTCCATGCTTATTCCACAAAATAGTAGCACTAAAACTGTAGTTCACGTGATAATACCAATGACTGCCTTCAAAACTAAAACAAACACCAAAATCATTAAATGTCCAATGAATCATGTAGAGTTTCCCTTTAAAGGTAACATTTGGAAAGGAGAAAAAAACAGAGACTAGTGCAGGTAGTGTGCAGCAAGTGAGTGACCCCAAAAATCAATACCAAAAAGGTGACACTGATGTTTTGCACACTCAGTATAGTCAGTTATTATTAAAGCTTACAAAGCTACTGACCTTTGCTGATGACATTGCTGTCCCCGTAGGTCATTTACAAGTATGTCCAGTCTGTATTTGTTTTAGTGTTTTGATCTATCACCTGCATTCACCTGCTTATGTGAACCTGTTCTATCATTCGTCTACCACATTCTTCACATTATATAACTTTAGATAAAAAAAGGCAGCTTTGAAAAGTGGCCACCGTATCATGTTTGAGACATTTAAACTACAAAAACAAAGGTTTAGTAAAATAAACAAAGACGGTGGGGGAAATGGTTGGGTTTCTGCTAAGGTCATTCATATAGCAAACAAACTTAAATCAAGCATTTATCTTATTTGATTTCCACATATTAATGTAAAAACCAACTACATTCATCCAACTGTGACAATGCCTCTATCACACAGGTCATGAAGAACACGCTCTGTGTTGGTGGTTCCCCTCCTCTAACTGAGGGATTTAATATTTCTGTTTCTGTTTAATCCACCTTCCTGCTAGACAAACACTCCACACAGTAAGGAAGTTGAGTCAGTAACTGTCAAACTACTAAGCTGACAGGGTTAGTAGGAATTGTGTAATCTTCTTTGGTTATGCAATCGACGTTAACTTTTAAGTCCTGCACTGCAGCTCCAAGACAGTAATCATCACCCAATTAAATCAATAAAATAACCATTTGATGCAACCGTATGCTCATATCTTTATAAATATTGACAAACGCACAAGACTCAGCCAATCTGATAACGACAATGTGAAGTTGCTATATGATCACACATGACCATTATCATCCATAAATTCCACGCATAGATCACTTTGAAACATTTTGTGTTAAGAGTTTGAGTTTTAGCTCCCTGCAGGCTGCTGTTTGAACAGACTGTCAAACTGTGAATCAGCTGTCTGGAGTTTTCTTTGATCGTTGGAGCTTATCACTGCACCAGCTGCTGCAGTGGCTGATTTGAAACTCCTCTTATCACAAAAGTTGAATGTTCTCCTTTTTTCTTCAGATATAAGCTATAAACATAAAAAATGTATTAATCTTTGAATAAAGATTAATACAGATCTTTTGAAACTTGCATTTTAACATTTTAAAACCATCCACAACTTATACTTCCTATTTAATATGCAAACCCTCTGTCTGTCAGTGACTAGGTGTGATTAGGACAAGCAATACTTTCAATTAATAAACGTTGATCATCGTCAACATCAACTGATTCTCCAGCTCTGCCTACGGAGTCGAGCTACACTGAACTTTGAATAAACAGGTGAACAGCTCTTTGTGCATCAGTGGTATAGGGGCAGCTTCAGGGTCCTGTGGACTGAGTCCTACAGTCGGTCTTTACTTGCCCCAGCTCAATTACTGCAGTACACTTTTACATGTTTCATGAAGAAAGCTGCAACCAGCATCACCACAGGCCAAACCAACAGCCCATTCCAGGTTTACAACGGCCACTGCACTGCTTCATACCAGTGGCTATAACCCCATTGTAACTTCAAAACTTATAGTGGTGGTATAAGCCTCTGGCGATGCTGCATCGACGCAGCCTCTGATTTCATAGATTTGGCTCTGACACGCTGTGTCACATTGTGTTGAATCACTAATCTGACTGCTGCAGTGAGTGGGAAGTCTGGAGGATCCATCATCCAGTCCAATGAGAGCTCTTTTATTGTAAAACATCACAGTTTATGTTGAAACAGAAAGTAGTAGTAGTATATATACTACTACTACTGTATATATACAATAGACAACAGCCAGGAGTGTTTGATTTGAGTTCAGCAGTTTTCAAATCTGGTAACTTTTTAACTTTTTAAATGTATTTAGATGGTAGTAGAAGATGCTGATCACTCAGGACCATAAAAACAATCTGACACATGAAACCACAAAGACAAATTAAGACTCGTGAATCAGTGTACATTATATAAGCACCCCACCCTCGACGTTAGCAATATGGTGTGTAAGAATGTGATTTTAATAAATAGCTTCTGTATAGCTTCCCAATACAAACATGCATTAAACCTTCCTCAATCCAGCAGTAGCAGCTGGGTTTAAGTGGAGGATTTAAGGAGATAGTGAAAGTCTAAATGTATCTCTAGGAATGAACAGGAGTGAGAGGGTGCAAGCTTTAGCAGGAACGAGGGTACATACGTATAGTAGATGGGAGCTTTGATGATTTTCAACCCACTTTGTATTGTTACAATATCGATAGTATATGAAGATGAACAATGTTTAATTTCCCACCGTGTGATGCTTGGACTGCGATATACTCTATCAGAAGATAGTTTTTACGTCACTTTTGCCAGCTCTCTCGTTATGTACTTGAACTTACAACATGCACTTCCACATTTTTTGTACAGTCAGACGGAGAGAGGGAGGGGGAAGCCGAATCAACAAAAAGGTCAAAAATCAACCTGTTAGAACAACAACAAGACGACAATAATCGGATACATTGAAGAACTACAGCGTATGGAGGAGGAAGAGGCCACAACAGCTGAGAACACCAGACAAGATAGTGGTGGAGGAGGATGGCAGTTGCAAACATACCCCAAGCTCAGGGCAAGCACCCAATAGGATGTGTGTTTTAATGAGTCATATCTTGACTGCAGATGTTTTGTTGGCCTCCAGCTTCTGTCACATCTCTTTCCATCTGTGCTCTCACCCTACGTCAACAGTAACAATGTGGTTTGGAAGCGAGTTGAAGTGTGACATCTGTGTTCAGTTTCATTCTCTGGCTTAAAGCATGGTGGAGGAGCAGGGTCTTTTTACTAATAAAAATAAGCTTCTTTTTCTCTAATAAACTGAACACATCAATCAACTGTATCTTTCTGGTAAAGAGACAACAGTGCCCGATGAGTCACAATCTCAGGATTTTACAAACAAAAATCTGATGTTGTTCATTGGGTTTGACGATATGATGCCAATAGCAAGGAACATCTCCAAAACACAAGGGTTTATGGGTGTAAGGAGACAGATGTTGACACTTGACAACCAGCATTTCCTTGTGTTTTTCAAAAAGAAATGTGGGGGAAACAATATTAATTGTACTTTTCCTCGTGAGCTCCTTAAAAGTGCTAATTATAAGTACAGTTACGCAGCCACTGTCAGAAAACCTCTTAAAACCAACCAGGTCAGCTGCAACCAGTTTACACTTGTGTGAAGTTACATCACAACCCAAACAAAGGTGTTATTACTAAATTTGTTGTCAATATTGATATGGTAAACATGTGGTATCGGTTAGACTCTCCACAGTTCGACAATTCAGTTCATTCTACTTCTAGACGATGGTGACTGCCTGTCTTTCAAGCATCTGTAAAGTCTAACAGTTTTTTCAATTCCTCAATCATATTAATTCGGTCCATCAATCAAGCAGAATCTAAAGTTTGAATATGTTGTTGTCGACCATTCTGGCTTGAAGACAGACATGTACCCTGTCCAATGTGAGCAGGCAAGGGGGTTAGGGCACTTAGGGGCCTTCTTGCACTGCTATATATTGTAAACTCTGGTCTTATAAATGCAATGATGGCTGGCCCAGCCATTAGACCAGAGAAAACTTACAATTAGCACCTTTAAACACAGGGCGGCCGCGGGTCCTTAAAAAGTATTAATTGTCTTAAATTCAGATTGGATGGGTCTTCATTTTTTAGGCACGTCAACTCAGAAGGTCACTGCAAAAATTTCTCTACTCTACTTATTACTTCTGGTATGTGCTTGGGTTATATTTGTGTTGTGCTAATGTGAAATTAGTTATATAATAAGTTGTATCCTGACAGTTCAACACACATCAGATAAAGTAGGCTATGTTTTAACTTACTTAATGAATTAAACGAGAAACTGCTCTCATGTTTTGTTTTTCCTAATGGGGTCATGACCCAATATGAGTCACTGGTGCATCTGTCGGTTTCCACTGCGAAGAGATTAACATAATTATAATGTTTTTAATGAGCTTGGGTGATTGAATGAGACTAAATATTTACTACAGGCTACCACAGACTGATCCCATTTAATTTAGCTTTTTTTTTTGCTAATGTTGTTTTCTTGCCTCTTTTGGACCCAATGATGTCTTTCTAGTTTTTCTTACAAAGTAATTGAATAAGAGGTCAGACCAGGCTTCAATATGACTAACAATGAGCTCCCCTTATGTGAGGATGGTGTGTTGTTATATGCATAGACACAGGTCAAACTTCTACATCTGCATTTATTACTGTTGGGTTACTGAGTTACAGCTCGTAGAACTTTAACAGATTACTTGTCAGTTACTGAGTTATAGACTGTCACCATTAAATGGGGGATTAATTTACAAAATAATAAAACATAATGTTTTGATGTGACAAGGGTAGAAGACAATAATGCTGATTGAGGAGCTGTTTGACCAGTCACACAGGTGATTGCACTCAGGAGAGTTTGAAAACAAGGGAAAACATATTTAAGGGATTATGTACTCTACTAATGTAAACAATTGTAAATGAATTTACAGATAACATTTCAACAACACTGAAGGAACCTTAAGAAATGTGATTTCGGAAATGTTTACCTGCATCTTTCAAAATAAGGGTTGGTTGTTGAAGTCAGTTTGAGCCATACACAGTTCATCCAAAATTTAAAACACCCTCTTCAAAATAAAGTACAACACCACACAACTACATATACATTGCTCTAATACTAGACTAGGCAACCTATAGATAAACGATAAATACAATGTATCATAACATTATAGCTCAGTATATACCCTATAATAATAGTATAATGGGCAGGAGATAAAGAAATAACCACAATTTTCTTTGTAAGATTCCATCACAAAAGCTTTCACCTTAACTCTGGAGTATTTAGCATTACCCCAAACAATTACCAGAACCATCAAAAAAATTGTGAATACATCATACCTCAGTGGATTTTAAAGCTGTATAGATCACAGAGCGTAAATTAACTCAAGCTTTAATTCTTTTTGAATGACAAGTTGTGTCATATGGTCATTGAACAGCAGCTGGTAGTGATAGGACACACATATGAGTTGAATGAAAATCAGTGTTTGTCTTGTATATTTTAAATAAACTTCATTTAAAAAAGTGATACTCTTCTCCCGACTCTCCGATATACACTGTGTGCTTGAATTCCAGCTGAACCCCAGACACACATGCCTAAAGATTAACAGAGCCAACAGGAACCATTAAAGTTGAGCTCCTCATGTGACTCCAGCACTTAAACCAACCATGTGAACAGAATTACTCCCACCCCCCCACCCCCCACAGGAAAGAACAATCATTTCAAACAGCATCTAAAATTAACCCAAATGTCTTTACTCCATCACTCACGCACACCAACACACACAGTTTCATCTACATAACTACAGAGGACATTACACCCATTTACATTGACTTCTTGGAGTAGTTACTGCTTGTCTAACCAAAATTAGAAGGGGGTGAAATGTTTCAGGGGTGAGCAGCTTTGCAGCCAACCATCAGAACTAAATACCTAACCCTAACCTAAACCTTAGTCTAAACCTAACCCTAAAACAAGTCCTCACCCAAAACAACCCTATGGAAAAGCAAGGACCTGCCGAAATGACCTCACAAAGTCAAAATGACCTCACAATGATGCTATTGAATCAAAACAGGTCCTCAGTAGCTATATATAGACATGCGCGCCCCCCCACACACACGTATACACGCACACAAACGCACACACACGCACACACACAGTACAACAGACTGTAGTGCTTCTGCTCCGTCCTCCACTAACCTTGGCGGGCCGGCGGGCTCCCAGTAGCGGCAGAACAGGTGCAGTCCGTCGGCGTTGACGATGTGCCGCAGGTCGGTGTAGGGGACTCCCTGCGGGCTCCGCCGCGGAGCAGCTCCCGGCTCCGGCATGGAGGGCTCTGCAAAGGAGACACGGAGCAGCGATAAGAGCACATCGCTGCCGTAGAGGAAGCAGCTGAAGCCGGCGACGAGCAGGCAGGTGGCGGCGGTCACTGCGTTCATCACGTCTACTGATGGCTATTTACTGAGCATCGGTTTGACATGACACAGTTTGAGGGTTTAGATGTGAAGGATCTAATCCTGAGCCGCACACCCACACACCCACGGACACACACACACACACACACACACACACACACACACACACACACACACACACACACACACACACACACACACACACACACACACAGTCAGTGTTGCCAGAGCGTTACGTCACGAAACCATAGGCTACGCTTTTTTACAAGGTCTCTCTCTCTCTCTCTCTCTCTCTCTCTCTCTCTCTCTCTCTCTCTCTCTCTCTCTCTCTCTCTCTCTCTCTCTTTCTCTATCTCTCTCTCTCTCTCTCTCTCTCTCTCTCTCAAATTGGCTTTATTGCTATGACCACACATAATTATGACACTCATGAGTGCAATACTGCCTAAAGTAGTAGTCTCTTGGGTTGGCATAGGAATCGTATAGCCAATAATAATAATAATCCATCACTCAACACATTATACACTTTATAGGCTGCACACTACATGCTTCTAGTCCATAGAGGAATGTCAGAACAGAAAAAACAATCTTTGCAAGTGAATCATGAAAAATGATAATGATGCATCATATAGGGGATGATAGAGTCTATGATAAAAATGAGATGTAATGAAATGGTTATAGAAAAAGATCAGATAATAAAAATGTTCATTATCTATCTGAGTTTCTTGGAAAGCATTATCTCTCACTGTCTAATATCCCTTAATGTTAGTGTTTGTCTTTTTTCTCCATAGGCCAAAAACCACTGAAAAGCTAGTTTTGTCTTTCCCCTCCTGCATTACACATGAAAGCCTTTTTCTGGTCCTACATACATGGATCATGGTGTGAAAGGCATGTGCTGCATTACAATGAAGAGGGCAGTGTGTGTATGTGTGTGTGTGTGTGTGTGTGTGTGTGTGTGTGTGTGTATGTGTGTGTGCTGCCAGGCTCACCGCCCCAGGTAAAAATAGTCCTGGAGTGGTGTCACCTTTCAGGTTTGGTGACCTGACATGCAGCCTTCAAACTGGCACTTCAATATTTATAGTCAATTAAAAGATCACTCAACTATGTGTCTGCCTGTATCTCTTAATGGGTTCCTGCTTGAAACATCCACCTCGTGTATAGCCGTTGTGTAATGGCATCATTCGGACCCACGTTAGTCAACAATGGCACCGCGCACATCATCGTTCTGACTGATGTCCAACCCTCCACGGTGCATTCCTTATTGGGAGCACTTCGAGGAAATACGGTGCCCACGGGACCGACGAATACCTCTGGGTCATGTGCAGCACACGTGCGAAAACAAGCCGTTATAGCAGAAGTTCAATAGGCTGCGTGAGGAGTGAACCATCACTGGAACCTGCCGCGGTGCCATGTGTGTGCGCGCAAAAACCTCGCGTTGTTGTTCTCTGTCATCTCTGCTGCAGGGGCGGGGGGGAGGGGGTGTGGACATTAGGATGCTACTGGTTCACTTGCTTGGGGGCCAAAAAAATACCAAACGATCGCAACGCAAGTGGTAACAGAGACGATTCGTGCGCTTTGGCTCTATATAGGAACACGCGTTATAATATGACCTGCGGGGTTTATACGGAAAAAGAAGAATGGAGAAATGCAGCGAAAATGCTACATGTGCGAATAACAGTTTAAAGTAAAAGTTATACTGGATAAAACACGCAAATAAACAGAATATAGATGCTGAATATGAAAGCTGACGCACTGTCATACAAGTCATTTACGCATTTAAGTATCATGAGAATATTTTAAGAATATTTTAGAGATTGATCCAACCTGAGCAGGAGCGTCTGCAGTGAAGTTTCAGCTTCTCCTCGGACTCGCTCTCTCGCTCTCTCTCTCTCTCTTTCTCCCAATTTGGATGTATGTCTCTCTCTCTCTCTCTCTCTCCTCTCGTATGCTCTGCTCTCGCCACCCGCCAAGAGAAGAATGCAGTCAGCGACGTTAGAGGAGAAACTAAATGAGTGTTCACACATACCCCCTCCTCTGTCGTTCTCTCTCTCTCTCTCTCTCTCTCCCTCTCTCTCGCTCTGTCTCTGTCAAACACACACACACACACACACACACACGGGCTCACCCCTTCTGTTTGGTCTCATTCAGTGTGTGTTGGGGAAAAAAACCTTCTTGTAAAGGTTCTACCAAAATACCTCCTCCTCCAAATTAAAGGACATGTCGTCATATTCCAAAATGAGTTTAGTGATCTGCCACATCACGTAGGCAGGTGATACCTGGTTAAAGCATCGATTTTTTTTAGCAGTCAAACGTGTTTTATAATGAAGGAGATGCATTCAGCATTTAAGGACTTAAAATGATGGGGGATATTAACACTGAATGTAAACAGACTTTCTGTTTGTTTATATGAAAACTCCACAGGGCACCTTTTAGTATATGCGACACATTTCCATTTGATTTATAACCAATCTAATATTGACCTTTCTGTTAGTTTTAGTTAGTGGCCCGGAATGGTTTTTGTGACGGTTTATGAATATTTGTCCTCTGGAGTTGTTGTGAGCTAAAGTGAGCTAGATAAACAAAACCTGGCAAAGTAACTGTTATATAACTTGTTTTAAAAAATGTTGTCTCCTCCTTAACAGTCTATTATCATCAATGTTCAAAATTGTGACGATAATTTATAAATTTTCAGGATTATTGACAAATAAACAATAGAAATAGAGCTTAGCTTACTTCCTGATTTGTCCAATCCCTACTTTTCAGACAATGTCTAGAATATTGTAATCGAAGCATTTGTAGCCCAACCAATAGGGAAATGTCAAATATCAAAAATGTCCACCTTAAAACTAAATGAACATAATCTCATCAGTATAGTTAAACTAAGTCTGTAAATTGTATTCAAATGGCCAATAGGGGGCAATAATTTCTGGTATATCCTTGCAGCAGGGGAGGAGGGAAGTTTGGCCGTCTGGCTATATGAGGCCCAAAAGACTATTTGATCCATCCATTATGGTAATTTATTTGCAAAGAATGCTTATGTCTGCAATTACTTTTTTTGTAATAAAAGATAATTACTTAAAATGGTCAATAAATTGACTAACTTACTTACTAACTTTAGGGTGGACCCTTCCAGCTGTGGAAACATGTCATCGGTGACATGTGTCATCAGACTGTTTAGAGGAGTATATGGAGAACATGGTATTTTCCAAGAGAAAGGGATAAACAATTTCCGTTGATGTAATTGACGAGCCAGTCTGCCCAGTTTGCAGGAATGTGCATATGATGCAAAAGGATAATCTCGAGCATTATTACAACCGACACAGAGCAGATTACTGATAACATGATGGCACAAGATATTGAAAAAAAAGAGGAAATGAACAGCAGTTTTTCTCACTGGCCCACAATAAAGCAACAGACAGAGTAGATACTGCCTAACTAACCAATACGCTGCAGCAAGTGCAACAGGAAAGGATTATTCCTATTCTGCAAGAGTAAAAGCCTACTATGAGTATCTGAATCAGCTGGTATGTCTGCAAACTCATTTGGGAGAAGTTTCAGGATGTGAAAAGTAAACGAAAAATAAACAAGAATTATTTAAATTTGCTAACGTGGAGCTGATGTGTCAGACAACCATGAAATGACAGTGGGTTTATCAGAGCTACCTTCATGTTGTAGATACTGAAAGTCTTATTGTTACTGACCTCTAGTGGTTTGAACGTCTCACCTTGATGCAGTGATGTATAGTGTACTACAGGATGGTGAGAACACAGTAACAGGTACAACACATTTGTAAAGACACATATTGTGGCCATATGCAGGTCATGTGTGAGCACTATATTCTGTCATATATTTGGTGAATTTACTGGAGTCTGTAATTTCTGGCCGAAGTGAATTCATGGACAATGAGAGGATCATTTTGTGACAAATTACTTAAACAGACTTTTAATCCAAGTCATTACTAAAGTGAAACTGTTTAGTAAGCAACTCATTATGACTCAGAGAGTTACATTTACATTACATTTTTCATTTAGCTGACGCTTTTATCCAAAACGACTTATAAGTGCATTCAACCCTGAGGGTACAAACCCAGAACAACAAGAATAGAGAGAGTACAATTTCTTCAAAAAAGCAAAACTACAAAGTGCTATAAGTAAGTGCCATTTAAGTGCTACTACCACCATTTAGGAGCCAGGACAGCAAACAGTCGTGATTTTGATCAGTGTTTAGTTCGCAGAGAGGGAGCAACAAGCCGATTGGCAGAAGCAGAGCGGAGTGAACAGGCTGGGGTGTAACGCTTGACCATGTCCTGGATGTAGACTGGATCTGATCCGTTCGCACCAGAACCTGCACCGCCTTCTGAGTGAGAAGGTGGCGTATTCTCCTGATGTTGTACAGCATGAATCTACAGGAACGTGTTGTTACAGTAATGTTGGCAGTAAGGGAGAGTTGGCTGTCAAGTGTCACACCCAGGTTCCTAGCAGAGTGGGGGTTAACACAGAGTTGTCAAAGTTAATAGTCAGGTCGTGGGTGGGAGAGTCTTTCCCTGGAAGGAAGAGTAATTCAGTCTTGTCAAGTTCCAGTTCAAACTAACAGTGACTCATTATATCTGGTTTTACTTAAGAGGATTGTTGTGGCTTCAGATCTTTGTGGTGGAGCACTGGAAATTAATTAGTTCCCAGTTCTCACAAAATGTTTCTACAGGAATGAGACAAACATGCTGCATAATTGACTTCTTAATTATCTTTTTGTTTAAATGTGACTCAAAACTGGATACAATTTGTACGTGAATTCATGTGTACATGTGCTCGGAGTGTCTGAATCAAGTTCAACCTTAAGAATGAATGTCCTTAACTGACATTTTGCGCCACCTTTTATAGAATAGAGGCTTCTGAAAATAGGACTGATGGTGACAGCATCATTTTATATTGTATTAAATTACTTTAAATTAATGTTAGACTTTATATACGACAATGTGGAAGTAAAACATACCTGTCTGGTTTAACATCTACATTATATAACAGAACAGACTGAAGGATGTGATGGCTTAAATATTCACTCTTCCATATAGAGTGTTAAAGCCAATCAACAGAAGGATGCATGTTGCAGTGTTACATAACGGGAGAACTTCATTATGTTGCATTATCTGAGCTTGGATCACTGTAACTGAGCTTCATCTGGCAGAGGAACTGAAATCTCTCATAGATCAGCTTCATATGTAAAACGTGTCTCAGTGAGTGGAGACGAGAAAACATTACATCCAGATTTAAAGCAACATTTTCATAAGTCCTGATCTTTTCAGAGGTATTTCAGAGATTTCCTGTTGTTGCATCACCAAATCTAAATGTCTTTTCCTTGGAAGATCCAAACAATCTGTATTCAGACAGGAAATGAAGGCCTTTCATTGTTCTTATTTGTTTTGCCGAGGACCTTATTCCTCAACTTGGTCCATCACAGTTCACAGTCCTGACCTCAGTATATGCTCCAGATGTTTGGAGCACGTACAATTTTACTTATAATTAGAACGTTTGGTAAAATATGAGAGAACATCTTGATTCACAAATATTTGTAATGACGAATAGCAATCAAATTAAAACTCATGCATCATCAACAGAAGGCGAAACAAGTGGAACATTTGAGGGGTTTCCTCTCTGCGATGTCTGGTATTATATGACATTCCCAACAAGCATTTCTATGTATCTAAGAGTCAATGCAGTTAACTGGGTTTTCCCCCTGGTGGTTGGCTGCAATAGCTGTCATGGATTCATACCATGGCCCAAAATAAAACATTAAAGAACACATTACATACATTTTTGTTGTTGTTAGGTAGTTTTTATCACAGTGAAGTGTTAATGTTTCTGATACTTTTTGAATTGAGTCCCTATGTCTGTGGGAGATCAATACCACCATGATCACTCAGGTTCCATATGACATCAATAGTGCAAGATGGCAGCACCTGCATCCAGGATATTTGACCTCTGTTTTAAGTACAAGAGGAGATGCATTGTCCATCTTCATACAGTCTTTAATACCAATAAATGTTTTATACCAACATTATTACAATCTTACAAACAAAGTCACTAAGGGTCAAAGGTCATCAGCAAGTTGTTTAAACATGCTTTTGTATCTGACAATGCTTTCATTATATTTTCATAAATAAATGATGAATACACATCATTAATGATTAAATGACAAACTCATAAATTAATTTATAAAAGCTGGCCAACAAGACACAAGAATATCAATATGCAATGATATGCTTTATCTATAAGTGTATTTGTGTGTTTGTGTTACTGCTTTGATTTGTATCCTCCTCTAGACTGGAAAATTGCTGTGTGACTTCATATGTGTATTCTTTGGTCATTTATTGGCACTATGTGGCTTTGCCCACATAGTTACAGCGTGTGTGTGTGTGCCAGCACATGTGCCTGATTGCATGTGCAGGTATGCAGATTTGTGTGTTTGTGCTTGTGACAGACAGAAGTCCCAGTTATTTGAAGCTCAGAGGATAAAATCAGCGTCACTGCTGATACTGTCCTCCATCTTTCCTCTCAGGACTCAGAACTGTGTCATTATGTCCTCCTGTGAAAAAGAGGACAGAGCAGGAGAAAGAAAAAGCCACATTTTTGAAAACATGAAAGTGTCGAACGAGGAGGAGCAACACCGGGCTGTGTGTATGCGATCTAAAACCTTGGCTGAACATTACACAATATCAGAAACAATGGTTTCTGTATTTCTGAGTCAAAACAGTTTGATAAAAGATGTCTTCACTTTGCACCATGTGGAAAGTATATCATTCTTCCTAAGTGGAAATGAAAATGTAACAGCAATCACTAGTACTGAACCTAGTTCAGCAACTTCGAATTTCCTTTTAATGAACTAGATGTAAAATTAAATAAACTCAATGGACCAGGTTTTAGTTTGACCAACCTCTTATTTCGTGATGCACCCAAATAAATACTTAAGATTAGCAGGCAGACACAAACACACATGGAAAGATATAAAGTAACATACACACACTTCTCATGTGTTAAGACAGAGAGTAACATGTCTTCAGACACAGATTCAGGCTGTCTGCTGGGATGAGCAGTATTTCTGCCGCATATTGATGAAATACAAAATGCTATTTAGGTGTTTAGCTGTGTTTTAAAATGCTAAATAAAATAATATATTATCTCTTACTGTAGTATTATAGTGTTACAAATCCTGTTCCTAACGTGTGCAACCATTTTGGAGGCAGGTCAGTGTGCAGAGTGAGGATCAATGCACCAGCACCAAAACAACATTTGAATCACTGTCCACTAAGATGGGCTTAGTACACACACTGCAGGCAGCTGAATTAACTCAGTCCTTCTCACAGTCTCTTATCAGTGACATGGTGGAGTAATTAGATGTTTACTTATTTATCTTATATTTTATTATTGTGCATTCCCTGGAGCTGAAATCAGTCAAAGTCAAGCACGTGAACCAAACCCAATTCAGCTGCTGCTCCTGCTGAAAATGTATAGAACGTAATTTGTGGAAATAATGCCATACAGACTTTGTATTTATATCACATTAAAATACCTGTAAACAGGAAGAGAAAGCAAGGCATCATATTGTGCATAAACATTTGTGTGTACATTAAAATGACCCTGGAGACCCCATGTTACTTACTGTGTTGACTTCTGATTTGGATCCCTAGAAGTGCAAAGTGGAAGAAGTCTTTCTTCCTGGAGTCTCCACATACCTCTGTTCAAACTGCATTGTGTGATATTTGAGGTGTGTATGTGTATGTTTGATGCTCATACAGTACATCACCTTATCCTTCTTTCTGACTGACTGACAGTACAAAACGGCATCATGGATGGTGGAGAACAGACAGGACTTTGTCACATTGTCGTTGAAGAAATCTCCAGTCTGAAGGTTGTCCACCACACCAGCTGGAAAGAGACAGAAATAGAAATGAAATGAAAATGTACAATCCAAATGCAAGCTCAAACACTCACCGTTTAGTATTTCCCTAGGCTATTACATGAAATCCACTATGGGTAATTAGAGCTGCTTATCCTCTGAAATAAACTAGATGACTTTTAGTGTTAGGATTGTGGAAAGCCACATTACTTTAGTTTACTAATGGACATATCTAAAACACTCCCACTGTTTAGCTTTCCTTCAGACCAAATGCAATGTTGTCAATCTTCCCACTACTGCATATCAGGCTAAACCAGGAATGTTCCCTGGAAAATCAACCATAGACTGAACAACTTCCTTTGCAGGAATTAAAAAAAAATAACATAATTGAACAGCAGAAATAACAACCAGTGTTGTTGGAAGAATTCAAATTGTGTGCGTCAAAGCGGATGGGTACTAAACTTGTTAAAATACATGTGTTACATCAATCCAGGACCCCAAAAAACAACAAAAAATCATAATGGGATTTTGTAGCATTCCAGACGAGCAGTCATGGGACCACCAACTCTTAGAAAGAAATACATTCTACTTTGAGGGATTTAAAGCTTTCAAAACTATCTCTGAATGTATTTAATAAATAAATAAAAATAAATTCAAAAGAGAAATAAATCTGACCTAACAATCCACACAATTTCGTGGCAGTTCTAGTCATTTATTCTAAACTATTCTAGAAATGTAGAAGGACTTACTTTGGCAGCCAGCAAGAACCACATCTATACCAATTTCGCTGTAGTCTTTCTGGATCTGAAACAGACAAAAACACAGAGCAAAGGTCAGACTAGGGTTCATTTAACTAGTCTGATGATTACATTTTCTCTAAAAACAGATAATTATATTTAATTATGTAATACATATACAGTTTCATACAAATGAAATTCCTAATTTGTAAAAGGGAGACGGATGACTTGTCCTTGTTGCCATGCTCATACATTTCGTAGTGCCTTGATTCCAACAGTATCCAGGAAGTTGACAGGGCTGAGGTCAAGAATGATGCATTCTGGGTATGACGGCTCGCACGCAGTTTTTGTCTCAATGACAGCAATGTCCATCTGCTGTATCTCCTGAAGAGGAGACATGACACCACAAAGGAGGCAACATTTAGACAATGAAGGTCTTTGCTGGAAAGTTTGTTTATTAAAAGACAACAATATTTTAATGTCAAAGAAATAAACTCAACATTTTTCATGAATGAACTACATCTGGTCTTTCTCACCATGTTTGCTCTGTTCTTCTTGGCTTTCTTTGCATTTTCCTTCTCAATCCTTTTCCTTTTGGCCTCAAGTTTCTTCTTTGCTGACAGGATCTTGGTAATATCAATGTCCAACTAACAGAAACAGCAAAAGACAATTGGGACAAAGTTCCCATTAGTTTTCTACATTGGGTCAAATTATAATATTTCATCTCCCAGAGTAACTATACAAATAACTTTCCGGTTGATCGAGACTAACACTAACTAACAGGTTTAAATGTTTCCATTCACGCAAACTGTTTTTGAGGCAGCAGGAGAGAACCTTTAACATGATGTATGAATCCCTGAGGTGTTAGATCCTGTGAACAGAAAAGCTTATTGAGATGACAATGTATTACCGTAGTAAATACTGCAGGGCCAGGCGCAGCAAACAAATATTTATCAATGGTTTCACAAGCTTGGTCGATTCAGTCCAAGGTCGTGTTGTGTTTGTCGACACAACATTATGAGCTTTTTAAGAATGTCTTAGCTGCTCAGGAAGCGCTTTCACTTGAGGGTTGTGGTGTGCAGTAAACTTGGAATGTTTGAACCGAAATGAACTTCCCCTGCATTTGCATTCCACAACTAAAAAATATGTTAACATAATTTTCTCAGACTCATTTGATAGTACCCACTGAACGGACACGTGAATTATCTGGAAGATTACAACTCAAGTTATCTGAGTCATAAACGGCTTCAATATTCACATGGCCTCCTGACTATCATTTTAGGACAGATCTGACAAAATGTGAGCCGAACCTTTGAGTCGAAAATAAATGTTTTCATCTCAAGACTATTAAAAAACATCATTACAACCAACCAACTCAAGTCAGTCTCACGTGTCAGTCATGACATTTCAACCTGTTTTAATAGCGTAAAATGAGTGATTGAAACTGAATTTTCAGTTAAAATGAACACTTGAACAAACACCAGCGTGATAAGAACTGCACCTGGTGAGATAGAAACACTTTTCACCCAGAACCAAAATACCATCATTTATATGGCGACAGTTTCTCTCTTTGTAGACAAACCTGCAGCCTCTGCCACTTCTATGGAGGCTTATTTGTGCATCAAACAGTGGAAAGAATAGAGCGACCCAGTGGCTTTGACATGTTGACATTTTAATGAATGAAGCGTTCCATTATCACCCTCAATTATTCAATCTCGGCTTCTCCCCTCTACCATCTTTTGTCATCTTTTTTTCCAGCTTCCCTCAATGTGTCTTCCCATGTATCCCAAAGAGACGTGACAGAAGAGCAGGACAAGAATGGGTGGGGGAGCAGGATGTTTTAAAAAAAAGTTGAACAGAAGAAAACATTGGGATGACATCTGAACAATGTCTGTCAGAGTCGTAATGTATGAATTGTGGAAAAGTCAGCTCAGTTATTAGTGTCTGAAATAATAATAATAATAAATAAGAGGAGTTAATTGCACGGAAATTGTGAGGAGGGACTGTTGGTTGTTTCTTCTCATGTGTGTGAGTGTGTGTGTGTGTGTGTGTGTGAGAGAGAGAGAGAGAGAGAGTGTGTGTGTGTGAGTGAGTGTGTCCTCACCTTCTTCCCCAGGGCATCTTGATACATCTCAGCATTAGCGAAGTAGAGTGTAGCAGAGGAACGGAAGATCAAAATCCCTGGCACCTGTTTCACCTAAAATAGATAAGTTATGGAGTTAATCGTTTAAATAAGGAAATGGATCACGACATTTCCCATTCTGACAAATGCTCATGATAACACAGTGTACAATGTAAAATCACAGAAGAGGAAAGTAGCACTGGAGCACACATCTTAGTATAAACTTTGAACTTCATAGCATAACACTATGTTCAAGCTGCCAAATTAAGGCAGTCTACCGCCTTGCTAAAACAGAGGTGTTTAGGTTAAATACTAAACAAAGTAATTTCTTAGAGGTATTAGGCTATAAACCAAAGTACAACTGACACCTTTTACCTTAGGATGGTGTTATATTACTAATGTTTTAGGGTTTAATTTGAAGATGAATGTCTGCAGCAAGTAATTATAGTAAATATATTCAACTAAAATTTACAAAATTTGCAAATATCAACCTTGTGTAGGTGCAAGAAACAATACCAGGAACCCCCAATTATTTAGGAATGGGTCTTTATCCTAAAATAAGTGTTGAGACATATCACAGACCAAGTGAAAACTAGACAAAACGTCAGGGGATCACCAAAGTGAGTATGATTCATCCCCCGGGCACCATGATTACTTACACCAGTTTTCATGGGCGGTCAATCTGACAAGCACCATTAAACTTAGGTATGATTTTAGTAAGATGTAAATCTAACTTTAAAGTTAACGTACCTGCCGAATTGTATACATTTAGGTTAAAGTAAGAAGCAGGGGGCTTTGATTATAAAAATGGTTAGGGGGTGCCATGAAGGCCTTTTGCCAAACCATTGTGCAAGACCAATAAAATATATATTCTTTACCAGACCAAACACGTGATTTGGGAGTTTTCCGCTAATGTTTCTTTCAAAAGACAAAAATACACAGTATCAGGGATCAACAGGACCGTCACACTATTCTGTGGTCAGGCTCTACAATGTGGACTGCAGGAGTGAGGTCGCGCTTTAGTTGGGGCAAAGTGCCAATTTTTAGACTACCTCCATTTCAAATTTCTGTTTGATTCTTCACTTTAAAGTGAGGGCCAGAGAAACCAAGGGGGGTTGTTAACGGTGTTAACTGATATTAGTAGCGTAAAATATCATTAATTTATCATTTGTTTCCAGGCATTCTGGCCATGTCTGGACCAAAGCATGTCCTGTTTTGAGGTAAAGACATTATGTCATACCTGACTGTACTCCTCCAGTGGCCTGTAAATGTCAGTGCCTGGGACCTGCCCCAGCAGGGAATACTTTGGTCTGTAAAAACACACAAAACAAAGACCTGTTACTTTGATTAAACACTTTGTGTTTTAGTGTGGCCTAAAAATTTAAGGTTAGTTAATAGTTGGATGTGGTGTTTGATAGATAAATGTTCAGTTTGACACATGGTCTGAATCTTATGTCATTGCTAATTTATAATTGTGGATGGGTGGGTGTGTGTTCCTACAGCTGTGTTCTGAAGATGACGGTGAGCATGGAGAAGCCGATGGAAGCAGCTAGTCCCATGTCAGGGTTCAACAACACGGTGAGGATGAAGGTGGCCACCCAGATTACCTGGGGAAAAACAGGGAGAGATGAGTTAAATACAAATGGGTGGTAAAATGAGTAGTTGATGTAATTAGAATATAATGCAAGTGAGGTATTCAACAAATCTCATCAGTAGTTGGGAAACTTCCACTTGACTATGGCACCACAGCAAGGGCCATGTTGTGAAGTAAATCCTTATGTAGCTTAATCATTTGACGCAAATTTGTCAGTATCAGGAGTAATAAATGCTTTAATGTTCGCTGAGGTTGGCAAACTAAAGCACTGCACTGGCCAAGCCCATCGCCTGGCGACAACTGGAGGAGACACCCAACAGGCCGCGTTGGGCTCTCTGGGCCTGCTGGGGGAAGATGTTGGGAAGTCTAGCTGGGAAGTTCGACTAATCAATAACCTCCCTAGTCAGACAGAGTTTGTCTGCATGTATAGAGATATGAGACATACTATTAAAGTAGAAGGATTGAATTAATTGTTGCAGGCGCCAACATATAGGAACTTGTCAAGGACCTAATCGTTTGGAAAAAGCGAGCCAGGGAAAGGTACATTTTTCTCTGTCTTTAAGAAAGATTTCTGGATTTATTAGATGGCTGATCAAAACATGCACGGTGGTGCCGTACATGATACCAAAATGTTCCTGAATAGTGTAAAAACATTCAACATCAAAACATTCCAAGTTTCTTTGTCTACTTTTAGGAACACTGACCGCATCAACTTTGTTTTTTCTCCACAGTACAGAGATGTCCAGGAAATGCTTCATCATGCCATGGAGGTTGACATAGATGATGGCAGCCAGCACTGCCTACAATGTCAAATATGAAACAGTTCATAAGAGCACTTTTGATTCTTGTTACATGATGGAAAGTCAACTTTTCTCAAATAAACCCTTCACATGTTACAAATGGGTTTGAGTCTTTAGTATAACCCTACAGTGTTTACAGTAGTTTATTGAAATAATGGGATCTTATAATAACTCTGCTGCTCTGTAAATGACCTTAGATATATTAATATGATTATTTAATATCTTGTCTTTATGTTTTAATGATCTATTATGTTGGCAGAAGTGTAGTTTAAACAATTGTCTGTTGGTGGCAATACACGCACACGCACACGCACACACACACACGCACACGCACACACACACCTTGGGCAGCTCTTCAAAGAGAGCTCCAATCCAAAGCACCATAAAAAGGACAACAATTGCAGATAGAGCTCCAGCAATCTGTAATAAAGAGAGAGAGAAAAGATGGAGGAACAATGAATACAAATCATATAGAGGGATCAGTCAATGAGAGTCAAAGGCAAAACTACAGAAAAGATGGATGTTGTAGTGGTTATGAGTATGAACAAGTATGGGATTATAAAACCTGTTGTAGTTTCATCAGTCGCTCCTCTCCTCTGTAATGGGCCCTTAGCTGATTAATGGTGTTGTCAAACTAAATCGTTCAAGCCTCTCAGCAAATCTGTGTTTGTGTAGGTGGAGTTTAACAATGTGAGTGAAAATCAATTCCCAAAGTGTTTTTTTTTAATGATGCCACTTATCACAGCAACGTTAATTATGACTGGGTTTTACTCTGCTCAAGCTTTGTGATCGCCCAGGTTTGTGGCAACATGCAGGGTGAGGTGTTAGGATGAAAGTAAAGATGTTGAAAAATGTCATAAATACTTTAAAATATCTTTCAGAAGTGTTGAATAATCACAGGAAGGGTAACACATATGCAAATCAAATACAGATTATCCAAGGTTTAGAAATTGAACTTGATAATGATGCATCACAAGCAGGACAAGTAATAAGTAATAATAATTATAATAATAATTTGGATTTATATATTTATATAGCACCTTTCAACGTACTTAAGGTAAAATTGAAACGAATCAAGGACAGTAAATAATGGTAAGACTGCAAGCTTGGGACAATGGAACTATGTGGTGAAGCCTCTGCAAAGTATTGCAGATCTCTGCCAGGAGAGTGTTCCGGAGGGTGGGGGCTGCCACTCTGAATCCCCTGTCATGGTGTGTTCGGAGGCTGGTACGTTGGATGGTGATCAGACTCTATCTGAGAATCATAGTTTCAGGATGGAGTACAGGGCCGGAGGAGGTCAGATGGGTAATGGGGCCGGGGCATGGAGGGATTTATGTGTGAGGAGGATGATTTTGTATGTGATGAGGGACTTGAATGGAAGCTTGGTTAGGGTTAGACCAGAATGAGATGGGAGTCCAGAATGAAAAAAAAACAAGTTTTGGAATTCTGGTGAGGGTCAGATGGAGTTGAGATAAAGCTGTGTTTCACCAACAAACCATTGGAAGCTAAGACGGTGGTGACAGATGATTGGACCAAGGGGGAGGATGTAGATGGTGAAGAAAAGGGGTCCAAGCACAGAGCCATATGATACACCTACTTTGAATACTACTATGAATTGGCCGTTTTTATTTCCTCAGTTGTCTGTTGACTTATGTAACATAAAGTAATGAGAACCTTTTTTTACCTAGACCTTAATTCTGATTTCACTTGAATCGCAAACCTTTTTTTTTTCATTTAGCTCATGTATCTACTGCCACAGATAGTTTTTGTTTAATTTGTCCATGTTACGAGATACTCAAACAATACCATGGGATTAAGGAAGTATATCCACAGCAGAAAGAAGTTTTGATAAAGATTGATAATAGTTTATTATTAGTGAATATGTGCTGTTTCATCAGATGGTGAAACCCAGTGTAACAGTACTACACATATATATGTACTTTTAGCTAAACTTAAGCTATATTTGTCAATACCATGAGGTGTAAGTTAGGTAAACAGACCCTTTGCAGGTCAAACAGCCTCCACCAACCTGAGATCTCCCTCCCGTGCTCTCTTGAACCATGGTGCGAGACATGGAACAGCTGACTGTGAAACACTGGAAAATTCCTCCGAAAGAGTTACACAGACCCAGAGCGATTAGTTCCTAGATCATGAGAAATACACTATTTATGTACAGTGCATTCATTTTAAAACATCAAGTATACCTGCATCCATCTTTCACCTCCCTACCTGGTTGCTGTCCACCTTGTATCCATATTTTATTGCGAAAGTTCGTCCCAGTGAGATGGCAATGCCGTAGCCAACCACGGACAGAGCGAAGGCGTCCCCTATCACCTGACCAAACAGAGAGACGTCTGGGAAAACCGGTGGCTGGAGACTGTTAGAAGGTAGAGACAAAGTAGAATAGATGATCCATTTCAAATACTTCACATTTCTTAAAAACACAGATTCTTGTATATTTGCTGTGGGTTGCGATTTATATGTTTCTCACCTTGAGGGAATGAGTCCCACCACATCCACTCCATATTTCTCCTCCAAGTTCACCTGCCAGGAGATGACTGTACCAATAGTGACCTGGAGAAGCAAATAAGATATACATGAGTGTCCTCACTACTACATTTGTGTGTGTGAGTGCATGTGTGTTAATTTTTGCAAGGAACTTAATAACCTTCGAATTAATTACTAGTGCATGTACATGTCCCTGGATACTCACAGCGAGCAGCTCCACAGGTATAGGAACAGGTAGTTTTTTACTCAAGTATGCATTGAGCTCCTTAGCAAGAATAAGGCAGACAATGGTGACAACACTAACCACCAGAGTACCAATGTTTGTTTGTGGAATGAGATAACACAGCTCTAGCACCGTCTGGAGAGAGAGTAAGAGCAGGATTATTGGTTAAATGGAGGAATGAGACTGATAAATTGACATAAAATTCATGAAAATACAAAGTCCATTTTATATTCTGCCATATCTACTGGATATAATTATACGATGGAGGCAGTGGGGTCACTTGTGTGGTTCTTTTATGTTGTGGAGATCAAAGTATTCATATATAGTAAGAGGACCAGGAATGAAAGTTCTCTGCAGCTATGACAGATTTCCATGGGTTGAATTCCACAGAGGGAGAGGGCTCTGGTCTGCCTGCAGGGCTCGTCTTTGTGGGTATTTCTTCCAAAGCTGACATGAGAGTGGAGCCTGTATCTAAAGCAACTAGACACAGAAGCCCTGCAGGCAGACAGCCAGAGGGCCTTTATTAACTCAGTGGAGATCTGAAGGGAAAAAAAGCATTGTGTGACACTGAGTGAGCTTGTCTGAAACCTTCATTAAAGTTATTTAAAATGTAAATCGACATAATGTGAGCAAAATGCAAATATTCACAATGGCTAATGTGCATGTCCTGTATGGTTTTTTGGCAGCTGCCTCTGCCTTTTTACATGAAAACGTATTCATAGTGAATGCACAGTGGAAAATGTGTTCACTCTAAGTGCAATGTCACCCATCTGACTAAGGTTAATAATGGGATGAATCTCAGAATGGGAGAATCACATTAGTGGACTTCAACAAATGTTCATATTCAATGATCCAAAATGTTTTATAATAGTACTGAAGCAATCAATTCATGAATTAACCAGCTCATCGTTTGAAAAGTAGTCAACAGCCATTGAAATTCAATTGTTATGGTCGTTCTATGGTTAACACCTTTTTGTTTGTTTACGTTTATCAGACAAGAAAAAAGATATCTTTTACTTTTTCAGGTCTAAGCAACATGTTAATGTCAGTGGTTGTGTCCTTCTTACATATATCAATGACAAGGGTCCGCTGTATCTCACAGGGCTGATGCCGAAGGTATATTTGAGCTGGGACACAATGACGTGGATGGCAGCTCCAGTGGTGTAACCTCGGACCAGAGGCTCAGACAGGTATGTCACCACAAAACCAAACTTGACCAGACCGAGCAAAATCTACAGAACATAGAGATTGAAATACATTATATATATATATATTTTTCTAACATGTCACTGTCACTAGTAAGCCAGTGTGCATTAGATGCCTCCAACTTCTACACTGAGAGCCTGTACTGATCTACATTATGATGCAAAAACAATAGTTACTGTAATATTTATGGAAACAACAGTAGCATTGTAACATTGCACAATGAAAGCTGACTGTCTCCCATATGGCACACTTCCACTCATCTGATATTTACCTGAAATATTCCAGATAGGAAGGTGACAGCTGCAGCCACTTGGACTCTCGCTGCGTCTCGAGACATGATGTCAACTGTGCTGGAGTTTGACACATTGTTCCATATCATAAAGTCTGAGTCCGGGGCTAATCGATCTGTCACCCCTCCTATCATCACACTCGTCACTGCAAATGCTCCTGGAGATGAGAGATAGACATATAAGCACTCATGTTTATTGGCCATGTAAAAACATACCAGATAGTCAGAGAAACAATTTCCTCAAACCTGCATTGGTCCTGAAACTTTGTCCTCTGATTCCTGAGTGATGGTTTCTTACATATATGTGACATCTGCTGGAATGTGATGTCACATATTTCTACCTTGCAGTGAGAATTGAGCCAATAAAAAGGAATTACAAAGCTTGATGAGCTATTTCAGGCAGCCCTGGTTCCCAAAGTAAAAGTCCCATTTGCTTCTGCTTCCAGCTGTGCCAGATTAATCAACAGGACAAAATATTAACTGTATTAGCCGAAGTCCAGCTCTAAGATAAAATAAACAAATACATAAATCAAAATGAAATAGCCACTGCACCCTGTTTGTAAAAACCCAATATTCTTTTGGATTCTAGAACAGCTCTGGATTAATTCAGCAAGTAGTCATTTTAGCCTTTGGATAGTTTTAAATTCTTCAATATGGCAACAGTGACTATTGGATATGGATATTGTTGCATTCCACCAGTTTTCCATGACTGCTTCCGGATAAACTGAAATGTATAAAAGGGATGGCTGTAACAATCACTTCAATAATTATTATGTGGGAGAGTCTGCTTAGTTACTTATGCTGAGAAACATTAAGGACAAAGAAAAGTATGAAATGGGGAAAACACACGCTGTCAGGTTTTTCGATCATGATGACTGTAAGATACAAGAGTCAATCAAATCGGATCGAAGTCTTTATATTTCTAACTTTGCCGCCGATTCAAAATTAATTCTTCACTCGAGTATTACAATGATCACAAGAATGAACAGATTTTCAGGTGATGTCAAAAAAAGTATGTCTATGGAATGACATCTCTAGTGTTATCAACACAAGGGCATATAGCGTCCTTGTGGAGAGCCCAAAAATGATTGCTTCAGTCTGTTACTATGCCTGCTTCATCACTTGTTCATTGAAGCAAATCCACATATCTCTATAATAGGTAAATTCCCACTTGTGTAGATGCAGCACTGTGCTGAGGTACAAACCTATTGAGATGTGCTTGGATGTGCCGAAGATGAAGTAGATGAGGATGGGGTAGAAGGAGGAGTAAAGGCCAAAGACCGGAGGAACAGATGCCAGCAAAGCATAGGCCATACCTACAGGGAAAACAGAGAATACATATTTATTACATTCCAGGGAAGAGTTATATTACAGATGGTATTATATATTGGGTAATGTAATGGGGATACACAGCATTTACAATATAAAACATCATTTCTATACCTCCAACCTTTTACTACATCTCTAACCTCTGAACCTCATCCTCACCCTGTGGCAGCTGCATGATCCCCACACTGAGCCCAGAGATCAGGTCACCAATGGCGTTTTCTCGGATGGGGTAACGAGGTAGCCATGATAAGACAGGGATAGTACTCAGCAGGAAGCTCTTCAGGCGGGGAGCAGAACACCTGAGTTTGTATGTCAGAGTGACAGACGGAGCGAAAGAAGACAGAGAAAATATGATATATGCTTTGATATCAGTGGTGCAGAATGTGTCAGGCCTCATCTCGTTCTCAAGGCTGACCTCCCGCCCTTTTGGTTTTGTGCAGCCTTCTTGCCGATTGATAAAAGATTAATAATCTTATATCCTCTTGGTTTGTATTTAACTGTTGGCTTTTTTTGGGGCATTGATTGAGCAAATTATGCATTTGTCCTGTGCAATATTTCTGGGCCAAAACGATTGTCATCAAAGAACAAAATTGTAGCTGTGGATCATCTTTTGTCATATCTGACATATTCATGTTAAATGGCCTTTTAGAAATACGTGTATTATATTGTACTGTAGTCATATTTAAGCATGTGTGTTTACATTGGAAAGTCAAGAAGAAATTGAGAAATTGTTTTTATTATGAAAGTAATCAATCAATAAAAATATATTTGTATAGCCCATATTCACAAATAACAGTTTGTCTCATTGGACTCAACAATGTGCAACATCCTCTGTCCTTAACCCTCAACAAGAGTGAGGATAAACTATCACAAAAACTCTTACCCATGTAACTGGCTATTATATTATGAACAATGGGTGTAATCACTGTATTCTTTGTGCTTTATTACAGAAATAATACAACACAAGACACAAAATGTCTTAGTATGTCAGCGAGAGATTAGTTGAGCACAGTGGATTGGATGTAGTCAATTTTACCTCATTGATTTTTTAACCTTCTCAGAAAGAGGTGTGTGGACCTCAGACTTCTCTCCGATCTCGTCCACAGACCCTTCATCCAGGATCCTTCTGTTGACCCTGTATCTCATTGTTGTCCTGTCTCCCATGGCGAACACCAGCTGTAACATAAACCCAAAAAGCATTTTAGCTGAGAATCTTCCCTTGTGTTGACTGCAAAAGTATAGCTTTTAAGATTTTACAACTGTTTAAATAAAAAATAAAAAAAGTAAATATTCAAGATAAAACTAAACAAAAACGAAACGACAAATACAATTTTGTTATTTTTAATATTAGTTGAGGGGAGTACAGCTTTTTTAGTCTCAAAGTTTCATGCTAATTAAAGACCCCTCTGGGACACAAGCAAGTCTGAACATTTTTTTATAATAATTACCTTGTGATCCAGTGGTATTTAACAAACTTTTTTTAAGTTCCAAAGTAAAAAGGTTTGTGGCTTTTACAAAAATCCCAGAACCCTCAAAAGAACTGAAATTAATCCCACAGGTTATTGTAATGAAATGTCTTCTATCCTGTTGTCTTCTGTCTGTTTTTCCTGTTGATGAAAAAGTTCCTTCACTCACAATGTTATATCTCCTCTTATGAAGAATGACTCCTGTGTGCAGGGGTCCCTGTGCCTCAAATTTAATCTAATTTTTCCATCAGATCCAAGTGGTAACAAGCCAAAAGCTGCTGTTGTTTGCAGGAGTTCCAGTAAACAGCTGAAGCTCCATTTCAGCCGAGAGGGTTCTCTCCTGCAGTGCTCTACCTTAAGACCTTGAAGAGATGAATAGATAAGACATACATGGGCTTTGTTGTGGTGGGAGAGGGCAAAGTTCCAAACGTCCAGCTGGAAACCTAAGTGTTACAGGTTGAACATTCATTTTGAGCTTGTTTTATCATTTACAAAGTGAGTATGTCTCAGTTTTTAGTTACTGTCACAGCTTATTTTATTTAGTTTGACTCTAGACAGCCATTTATCTATATTATCAGTGTTATCAATGTTATCTTTTTTATGATTGGATTAGTCAGCCATTTCAGCCGGGTTGTTCTTACCTAACAAGAGAATGAACGGGAAGCTGCTTAACCAAGCAAATAGACAAACAATGTTTGTTCCTGAGGAAGCTTTAAAGACCCTACTTTAATTAACATTTGTCTCACACTGCTAGAACTGAAAATGATCACTAATCAGGTCGCTGAGCTTCCATATGACCAAATACTTCATCATTGATGAATTCTCCATGTACTTCATGTACCTATTGCTTTAACGCTCCACTTTGCACGATCGTCAGATAACCAGACGGATCTAACGCACAAACAGTATTGTAAAGCTGAAGAAAACATGGTCAACCATTTGATTACTGCTAACTAACACTTCAACTTTTTAACACAACATAAAATAACTTAAATAAAAGAGATCAAGAAAAAGGACCATCACAAATTCTCTTGTAACCCACTCTGATCCAATGGTGATGTCTTTAACCATCAGTTTAGAATGGGTTAATGATCACTGAACATTTGGCATTTGCTTAAAAAATTACTTGAAAGTGACTTATCAGATCACAACCTAGCAACATCCCAACTACTGACCAATCAGATCAGTGGAAACAATTAAGCAGTCATTACCACAGGATCCCGACATGGACAACAGTGCAGAGTTTAGAATAAAGTGACAACATAGATCCATAATTTCAGGACAGGGATGGGTAACATGTTTCCTATCGTGAACAATTTATAAATGTTCAAAACAACCCCCTCGCCACATAATATTTGATCGTCATTAAAAACATAATTATATCAACTACTGAAACTAAACTTGACATTTAAAGCTCTTTGACTTAAACAAAGTGATTCACAAAATGACTTCAAAAAATAAAAATTCAGAGATGAAAGACCCTAAAATAAAGCTATTTAACTGTTACATTATATGTTTTATTAGATATTTACCAGTTATTGAACAGACATCTCACTAACCTCTAATTGCGATGGCTGGAACTGCTTCTCGTTGGCCAGTGATGGCTGTGATGCTGACATTTACAGTGGATTTTCCGTACTTGGCTCTGTCAGTCTTTAGAAGAGCCAAGTTGTTGCAGTCGGTTTTAAAAAGAACAGCTCACAGCAGTAAGTTGTTCCAACAGGCTTCTCAAGTGTATGTCTCATCAGAGAAAGAAAATCCTAAGAACATACAAACTGGAGCTGGAGGGCAGTTTATGTTTATGAGCTTTACCTTTCTTTCCATCTCTGATATCACGTTGTTGATTCTCACGCACATAAAAAGATTTGTCATTTTCCCAAACCACCAAACTTTAAGCCCCTTTTCTAAAATATACATGCACTTTCCATTTTGTTATAAGTTGTATTATGCCATACTTTCGTATTTCAGCTGACATTTTTTCATGAATTTCTTTTATTATAATACTTGCTTAACGCTGTCATGGTTTTTAGAACTATGACCAACAGTAGATACCTTAAAATGTTGGTTGTTTTACTTGCTTAGAACATACAAGGAACCAGATGAACACTAACTTGAGTTACACTAGAGACTGTTTCAGTAACTGCTTCAGTAACTGCTTCTATGGTGTAGGATCGAAAAATACAGAAAAGAAAGTATATAGAGAAGGAATTCATGTGGAGTAATTTCTATAAACAAAGTAACCTGCAAACAGCATCACTAAAGCATTGTAGATACTTGACAAAATGTAAACAGGAGCTGTGCAGTATAATGAGATAATCAAGTAGAGGGAACAGAGTTGTTGACAGGAAGTCACCGATGCTTGGAACCCAGGCCGTTTGCCTTTGGAGACAGTTTGATATGGGACAGATGGTGGGTTTCAGCGAGAGATTTCTTTCATTGTGTTTTGGCTGCGTGACAGTTACATCGATCAGAGTGGTCCAGTATACAAAAGACGGACCTTCACTGGAGATTTTAGTGTTTTATTTGGTGTTAGTTTACACAATGACATAATGCAAAAGCCTATGTACACACATTTAGGGGCGGCTGACCTTGAATTGCGACCGTAGACCAAACAAAGTGCTGCTAATAGATGCACAGTATGAATGTGCGTGTGAATGGCAAACTGTACTGTAAAGCGCTTTGAGTGGTCATCAAGACTAGAAAAGCTTTATACATATATACATTCTTGTGATTTCATTCACGTTTCCAACTATGTTTTTAACAAACACTACGGTTTTGACATATTTTTTATCACAACTGAAACTTTCCCAGAGTGACATGATCCAACACACGCTTTATTTATACTGTATATACGATAAGATGCTGCGATCCAGTTACAATCGGTATGTGTTACACAGGACAAGCTGTGGACGATTCATTAGTGTTTCACACTGATGGTAATTTAGATATGCTCGTCCACAGCCTGTTGTCAGCTCAGATCATCAGGACTCATGTAAAGTCAGTGATGTATCTCCAGCAGCCAGTAAAGCATCAGCAGAGTCAACAGAAAAGGCTCATCCCCATTCAACTTAGTGGCACAACAGGTCTAAATGCAGGGCGCACTAGAACAAAGATTGACGGCAAATTACACAAATAACAAAAATCAAATTTTGTATCAAATGAAAAAACAACTAAATTTAGCAATGTGGGACGAGACCACACCATCAGAAAGTGAAGGGTATAAAAAGATTGAATAAACCATCACTAAACACAAAACGAGGTCAAACAATTCAAAAGTATTCTGCAACACTAATATTTGGTTATTCGCAGCAAGTTACGTTGACTTAAACTATTGATTTAAACACACATACCAAAACACACATGCAAGACTCGACACCATGAGCTAAATATACATGTCACATTCTACAGTTTCATCCAAAAGCAGACTTCTTGATGAAGATGGCTGCATCACTTTAAGTATAGCTGCCAACAAGAATTGTGGGATGGCATTTTCTCCTTGATAAGGTGATAAGAAAGGAAGCATTGAGGCTCATTTCCTAATAATTTAGAAAATTCAAACAGCCTCTAAAATACTCCTGTTACCTTTCCTTCAACATTAGTATATTTGTGTCTGTTCTCGAGACCTGAGGTTAGATGGAAAAAAATGTTCTGAGCAACTTGATGTCCTTAATGTTGGCTGCAAGCCAAAAAGCATCAGTCTAACAGTAAAGTTGTTTTACATGCTGAAAGTGCTGCTCAAGTTTTGACCTCTTTTCCTCTGCGTGCACCTTGGAAGTCGGTGAAGTCGTGCCAGAAACTCCACATTCCTCTGAGCAGCCTCTCAGAATTCAATCACAGTGGAAAGTCTGACTTTAGCTTTTATGGAAAATGCATGTTTGTTTATGTGTATTCCGCGGTTGAAGGAAGGAGACAGTAGAACTTCACCGTAATTTGGCAGGTAAAAATAGGACCAACAGATTGGTTTCAGCCAAGGATTTATTTTTGTATTTGTTTTGATGTGGTGTTTTAATGCACTATGACAGATGGATTCAACTTCAGAGGTATAACAAAGTCAGCAACTGCTTAATGATTGATGCATTTTGGGGAATAAGTGTATTCCTTTTTTCGCTGCAGGTCAGATGAGGAATCAGTTCCACCCTCAGAACTGTTCACTTACAGACAGATATGACATGGTTCTATGATACACCTGGATGTGCAACCTGGACACATCGTCACCAGGTGTTTCAGGTTGTATCACCCTCACTGAGTCCCAGCAGGGGATGATGACCAACGACTTGTCTCCTGGTTGGGCAGTACACCACTAAAACCCTTTCTTCAACCAGACCCTGGAGGGGGACCTCTCTGCGGCTTCCAAGGTGTTTTTTAGGGCTCTCCTTCTTTGCAGTCCAAACTTATGGAGGAGCTGAAGAATCTGATGTAGAGTCTGGCCTGCAAAGCCCCTACATCCGACTCCCACCTAGTCACAGCAAGTTTTCTAATCATTCCTCTGGCACTCAGCTACCAGGTCAGCATACTTTGCTTGTTTACTTTCCTGGACTTCCTCCATTCGGTCTTCCCAAGGGACAGTCAGCTCAAGTAACACCACAGCTTGGTTAACCTGGACATCAGGAACATGTCTGGCCTAAGTGTGGTAACTGCAGTAGGGAGGGAGAACAACAACAACAAAAGAAAAGACACTTGAATGCAACCAGCAGCTGGTTGTTGCATGCAGCCCACCCTGGATCTGTGGCTGAGGCCAGGGCTTCTCCCCTGCTCAATCAAAGGTGAATCAAGCAGTCAGACGAGAACTGAAATCAAACTGTTTGAGTTCATGTCCTCAAATTACTGCAGAAACATTCCTTCATATTCTCAGCTGTCTCATCTGAAAATGAATCGCATGCACCCTCCAATTGTTTGACAAATGTTTTCAGAGAAATCAAAAATTTACACCATGTTCCTCTCCCAAATCAGAACAAAGAAATGTCAAGCACAATGAACACAAGCAGAGGCAGCACAAGTCGTGTGTGTTGTTCATAATTACCTTATTAGTAAATGAAGCCATAACTTTATTCAACAACACCAAACAGTTTGAGGACTCTTCAAAAAGCTGATTGTTGTGACAGTTGTGAGACAGATTGAGTTTACCTCGGTGTAGAGTCCCACGTCTCTGTAACAGTCTGTACCAGCAACACGACCCAAAACAACAGTGGAGGAGCTGAAAGATGAGGACGAGTTGAAAGACCGGAGAGACGGGGGGCAACGTTAATGAGAGTCTGCCTCAGTAACTGGTGAGAGGAGGGAAAGAAATACAAAACTTTAAACTTCTGTGAATAAAGGAGAAGACATGAGCTGATGGGCAAATAAATGAAGACAAGACAAATCCACACAGACAATATTCCTATGGCTCATATATACCACATGGTTTTCAAAACCCAGTCATAATCATAGAACACTAAGAACAACATTCATACTCCAATTTCCCCTTGATTATCTTTTTAGGACATATAGTTGTTGTGCCAGTTGGCAAGAGGTGTTCATTTATTTGATTAAGATTAAAGGTTTAGTGTGTAGAATTTAGTGACATCTAGTGGTGAAGTTGCATTTTGCAGCTGAATACCTCTTACCTCACCCTCCTCTTCCAAACATGAAAGAGAACCTGTGGTAGCCTTCAGTTGTCCTAACAACTCAAAGGTGTTTAGTTTGTCCTGTTTGGACGACTGTAAATAACATGGTGGCCTCCGTAGGGAGGACCCACTACAGATGTAAATATAAAGTATTTAGTGAATGTTACAGTTAAGCTACTGTTAACACACCTGCGAGGACAATGTCCTCGTCCTCTTTTGTGCAGTAAAACAACCAATTTATACTGAAGATAAGTGATGAAGAAGTTGTTGTGTAATCTGAGGGGCATACATATTACCTGCCATGTTGTGTCTGTCAAATCATAAACAATTTATTGCTACCTGTCTTAAATATTGATTGCATTGTTCACTCTCTTTTTCAGGAATACATATTCGAAGGCTATATGGGTAAATTATATATTTTTACACAAATTAGACAGATAGATAGATAGATAGCATCATCAAATACAGAAGTCTTATGATTGGCTGATAATTTCAGGATGTATATGTGAATTTGTTTAATGTCAGTTCAGCAAGTCACCACTATGTGATGATCCTTGAAATTATATGTTAAATCAAAGCCAACAGATGCAGTAGTAGTATAAATGCCGATCACAGCTGTAAAATGATGACCGACTGTTGTGTGCTGTAGATGAGGGTGAGCAGAGAGAGGACGATGGCCACGGACAGACTCTGGCGCAGGTTAAAGGTCAATGTTGACGTCAGCGACATTACCCAACACCTCCCACAGCAGCTGAAGGAATGGAGTGAGGTGAGAGGAGGGGTCTCTGATTGGAGGGAGGCTGATTCTGCTTGTGACCAGGTGTTACTATAGTAACAACCTATAGGCTTCTGTGCTGCTAGCTCGAATAATGATAATGATGATGATGGTGATTGTGCACATATGTTTGTGCGTGCATGCATGTGAGTGTGTTTGTGTGTTTGTGTGTGTGTGTTTGTGTGCGTGCATGCATGTGCGTATTTGTGTGCATAACTGTATGAGGCCATAGAGGAAGGTGAGTCGTTCACTTCAGCCTGACTCTCTTCAACATTGCTAGTGTTGGATCAAGAGCATTTGGTGATCACATTATATTTTACTGTGGGGCACTGAATCAGACAATAACTTCAAAATAATAAAAAAAAAAATTAATAATAATAACTTTCTTTTATTAACTTTTTCATTTCATTGTCCTTTTTAAATTGTTTCTTCCTGGTCTCATATTTTAAATCATATTCAAAAAAATCTAAATGAGATAGATAAATACAGGTTTGGTTTTGAAAAATCTAGATGTGTTCAGACAGGTCAACTGTCACACCTACAGAAGTGTTGTTGTGTAATGTGATTATTATCTGTCACTATCTGTACACTTTCTGATAGTGTTCACTCTGATGGAGTAGTGAGACAGCCATGACAGGACATGCCCGCACACACACACACACACACACACACACACACAGGGTCTAAGCATCTGTCAGCACTAGAAACTGTTTACACAAACACATTCTGCAAGGACACAGACTAAACCATCTGACTGACCTACACTGTGACTTCACCTTCTCCAAAAATGTGAAGGACTCTGCCTGCTGAGAATGACCATTTTAATCTGATTAGTTCAACTGTGCTTCTCTCAACACTTGTGCACCTTTAAGTGTGTGTGTGTGTGTGTGTGTGTGTGTGTGTGTGTGTGTAAAATGCGTGTCTGAAGTTAGGTGACAGGGAATAGTTCTAACCTCCGGGGTGACCGCTGTATCAGCAGGAAGCCGCATGAGTACAAAGAGTTCAAATGTGTATGAAACCATTGCCTCACACACACACACACACACAGTCACACAGAGCCACACGTGAGTTCGGGAAGGTGCAGAACAGCCTTGAACAGAGATTACAGCCCCCTTTCTCCTCCCCTTCACCCTTCACTCCCCCCTATGTTTGATGCCTCTGAATGCCTCAGTTATCACAGCTCAGCTTTCAAAGCCTCATGGTCTGTACGTGTGTGCATGTGTGTGTGACAGAGGAAATAAAGAGTGATAAAGAAAGAGAGGAAATGAGACGGAGAAATGTTTTTCCTGCATTAATGTATTTTTAATTCCAACTGAGACAATGGGAAATTAATTGAAAACCTGATGTGAAAAGACATAAGAACTAAACACAACAGCACAAAACTACAAAAGTGCCTGAACACAACATACAGCAACTGTCTTATTCAAAACTCAAAATAAATGTGTGGCCCTGTTATCTGCCCTTTGACGTATCATCTCTCACCACAATAAGAAATATGTGACCTCAAGAAAGGCAGGATTAATAAAAAAAAGAGAAGCTGTGGCTGCAGATCCTTCATGAAAAATATTGTCCTCCTACAGAAACTTCATCAACAGAAAAAAAAAACTTGTTCAACCAGTCAGAGTTTTGAGATTCAGGTCAGCCACGTCTGGTTACACAGCAGCAGCTTCAAAATGTACATTTGTATGGTTCCACAATCTAGCCCCAACATTTCTTTATGCTTTTTGTACCAAAAATGTACAAACATCTCTTTGATCATATTTACTCTCTTGAATTGAAAAATAACTTGGACACAACTTGGGAGTGACTTTGATTCAACTCTAAAAAATGTTTACATTATATTAAAATAAATCATGTAATTTCATCACATTAAAAACACAAAATACACATTAATCTAAGGATTCAAATCATTAATAATAATTAAACTTCACTCACTGCACCACAGGTACTTTGACAGTGAGATTATCATGTTACCACTAACTACCACTGATAAATTAAAATAATATATCTGAGAACAAAGGCCCCTGTCCTATAAGTATGTATAGAATTTTAATATCATCATTGTAGAATTGTTATTATAGAATAAACAGTCTGTGCAGCTGTGGTTCTTCAGTAGTGTATCTGTCTCAAAAGCAGCATGAGGTTTCTGATGCGTTCGGCCCGGCAGTGAGGCGACTGGTGCAGTGGCAGCTCGAAGAAAGAGAAGGTGAAGCTCCGAGAAAAGCTGAGATTGGTGACTGGACGCAGTGGTGGGAGGCGAGGAGGACGAGGCACCCGGCGCTGGGGCAACACCCTCCGCCTCGCCCGCAACCCTCGACCTCCTACACCTGCACACACAGGGATAGAAATGTAAGAGAGTAGAAGTTTCAGGTAGGGAGTGCCAATTAAAGTACAGCAGCAAATTGCAAATAGTTATAGTTTGTTTGTTTGTTTGTAAGCAGGTTTACACAAAATCAACTGAAGGAAAGTGGTGGAATGATGGGTCGTGGGAACCCTCCTGGTCCCAGTTATACCTGCATTGCCCTGAGGGACTGGCAGAGGAGGAGATGTAACCTCAGAGCTAAAGCTTGAACATGAATCTTCTTCATCTTCTTCATTCTGTCTCCCACGATAAGGGGTGCACGGCGTGGGCTGAGGAGCAGGAGGGGGAGGTGGTGGTTGCAGAGGAGTGGGTGGTGGGATTGAGGTAAAGGAGGATTCGGAGAGAATCAGGCCCCCCCAAGGTGCCATGGTTGTATCTGACAGGAGGAGGGCAGAAGGTCCTGGGTGAGGATGAGAGCAGGAGGTGGAGGTCTGTTGCCGAGCACGTTTCGGGTGATTGGCCTGGTGGGGGCGCTGGAGAGCTGAAGAGGAGTGTGGTACTTTGGCTGAGGCAGGAAAAGAAAGAAAGGAGGACAGGGTGAAAAATTATATTATGTTAGTTAAGTTGGTTAAAAAAAACATTGATAAATGCTACAACTTAACTTAACTTCCCATATGAAAAGGTCTGTTTTTCTTGAGCGAGACATTTAATCTTTTTACCAGCTGGAACTAAGGTTTTTCCTCAGTAATTACTAGAGTTTAAATAAACAAACACCAGAATTTCTTGCTGAACAGAAATAATGTGTTACAATATCAATGCTGTGTTTCAATCGTATAATATAAAATTACAGCAACAACAAAAAAAAGGAAATATGAGAAATTGGTCATCTTTATTTATAGCAGTCAAATGGACATAGTCTTCAAACAAATCAGGAATAATGCTCAGACATGGAGCTGTGCCTGAAATTGAGTTTTGCTTATTTTTACTTGATAAATAATTGTATTTGTTTGTATGGCTCCTAATTATAGAACCATGTCGTATCACACGACATGATTATAGTATCACAGTATCTTATGTTTACTCTCACATCTCTTCAGAAAAAAAAATGGTTTTAAAACATTTTATACTTCGACCGTATAACACCCCATTACTAATGATGACGTATCTCCAACATTCATCACTAACCCCTCAGCAGAATAAACTGTAAAAACAGACTTTAAAGGCTCCTGGCTGAATCACCTGCTGTTTTACTCCCAGATGAATCAATGACAGGCAGCCGTTCTCGTGACATCTCCCTCACGGAAGCCTGAGAGCAGAGCATCTGTAAGACTTTTTCAAAACGGATGTTATCAGGATTCGTAAAAAGCAAGTTTACAGTTTGCATTTTAATCCACCTGGAATATAATATGAGGGATAAAGTAATTGGTATGTCGCTCCTTCGGACTGATCATTATATTTCTGGAGTCTCCCCTTATCTCTTGACATTCTCTTTTGAATCTCTATGGTGTTAAATTTTTTTCCAGTTCAGTGTCAAATGCAACCTTTGAGTTCTAAAATGGGAAACGAGGAAAGGCCACTGCCCTGTCCTTGCATGGGACGTGTTAATGAAGACTGAAAGATAGGATTAATCTGAAGGACCAAGCTTATTCAAGGCTAGCATGTCAAGTTACAGTGAGAGACAGGGAATAAGCAGTTAATGGTACATTGTGAGAATAATATTGGAAATAGAATGTGAATGTACCTTTTTGATGGATGTAAATTGTCTCTCCTCCTGCAGGAGTTGTCAAAAAATGAAGCAGGGAAGTTTTCTCTACCAGCACACACACAGATACGGATGGTTTCTCAGGCTGGTTTCCACAAGTCACTTCTCCACATGATGTCTGAAGTATGAAGAGGATTAATTCAGACCGCCTCTAATAAGGGAACAGTCTTCTATAAATAAACTACATTAATAACAGACATGCATCCTGGTTTTATAAAGCATCTCATCTGAAACTCCTTCGCTCATTAATCAGTCCTTTACTCTGTTTTTCTATCTCCTATTTCCTAAGTTCTTCACTTCTTTATGTCCCTCCTCTCTGTCCGTCTCTCTCGTCTTCCCCACTTTCTCTTCTGTGACCCGTCTAACATTGGCAGTGCAGCGGGTGCCTTTACTCCCCCACCTCCCTTTTCTCCCACCCTCTCTTCGCCCTGTAAACGATAGTGATGGTCACCCAGGTACTTTGGCTCCCGTGTTCTCCACCTCCCTTCCTTTCCCTCCCTCGGAACAAAAGATGCTAAGTGTGCTCATTGTTTTCCTTTGTCTCTTCCTTCCTCTCCCCTGCTACCTCATTTTACCCATCATTTCTCCTCCCCTCTTCCCCTTCACTTTTCAGTCTCCCCTCTCTCTTCCTCCTTTCTCTCTGCTGCGAGTGACAGGGAGTGAGATGGGTGCTTGACAAAAGGCAACATGAGACAAGACTAAAATATTAAAATATTAATGGATACCTGCAGTTGGCCCCTTTCTGAGTTCTGACCCCCACCTAGACCTTCTCTCTCTCTCTCTCACACACTCACACATACACACACAACTTAGGGATACAGGTGTGCACCTCATCTGGCAATTACATTTAAATCCAAATCAGCAGACAGTGAATCATCACAGACACATTCACTCTGATCTATGGTGTGTGACATTTAAGGTGTGGCACAGGTGAACATTCTGCTCGCAGTCTCATAATCCATCTGAAACGGCTACATTTACATACTGGATACACACACACACACACACACACACACACACACACACACACACACACACACACACACACACTGGTGAATCTGAGTTAGATATGAAAGTCCCTGTTGGTTGGTCCTTTATCTACAACCTGACCTTTGGTACTGCTTAGAGAGAGAAGGGAGTGTCTGTGGAATTAGGCACTGTTCTCCTGTACAGATATAATATACAATATACCTTATATACATCATACATAGTGGCATATTCAGTAATGTGTGAGGATGGTCAGAAATTCCTCCACAGACACACTCTGCCTTGACATCACTAATTGAGCATTTCAGACCATGAACACATACTGTACACACACGCACACACACATGCGTACACAATACATTATGAGTATGAGTAGGCTAAGTTGTACAAACCCTCAACTTCAACCAACGCTCAATACTTAAAATTATTTTCAGAATCCCAAAAGAAAAACTATTGCATTACCCTGTGGCTGAAAATACACAAAACTGCAAATGCACATCACACAGACATGTTATTGTACATACAGGGAATGAAAGGTTACACACTCTGTGGTGTTTCTGTACATGAGAGCACCAATGCTGACCCCTACCTGTTATCTAATGATGAGAACCGTGCATGGCATACACATCCCTAGCCCCAGGTGGCAATATAGAGTTCATCGTAAAGTGACCTCACATTAATATTAAAAAAAAGTTTTTTCTCAGAACACTTGATTATGAACCAGTCAGGTCTACTCAGGGTATGATAATTATTAACTGCATTGTCTTGTGTACAATATTCCATCACGTGTTGTCTACTAGTTTGTGATTGGGAGAAAGCAGTTCTTCACATGAACAATCTGGATTATGTCATGGAAATTATATGCATGCGCTTCCGAGAAACATGACCCCAATCAGCCAGATGGTGGCACTGTAGTCAAGGCCCAAAAAGGTGATCTTTGAAAGGCCACATCTTTCACTCAGTAAGTCCGACTGCCTCGGGAAGTCCAGCTCAATGTTCTCTACAACAAAGCTCCCTGGAACAAGATGCCCCAGAGAGATCCTGACTAAACTCATGAAACCACCTCCTGAGAAGAACAACTGTTTTGCTGCTCAATGCTTCACTATGATCTCCAGATAGTCACTTATCTTGTTTCTCTGCCATTTGGTGCTGGGTGAGTAGACAGTGGGATCATCAGAGCTACCTTCATGTTGTAGATACTGAAAGTCTTATTGTTACTGACCTCTAGTGGTTTCAACTTCTCACCTTGATGCAGTGATGTATTAAGGTGAGAAGTTGAAACCACTAGAGGTCAGTGTACTACAGGATGTGGTGAGAACACAGTAACAGGTAACACATTTGTAAAGACACATATTGTGGCCATATGTAGGTCATGTGTGAGCAAACACTGTATGTTGTCTGTCATATATTTGGTGAATTTACTGGAGTCTGTAGTTTGAGTGAATTCATGGACAATGGGAGGATCATTTTGTGACAAATTACTTAAACAGACTTTTAATGAAAGCCATTACTAAAATGTGACTGGTTTGTAGCAACTGATTATGACTCAGAGAGTTCCAGTTCAAACTAACAGTGACTCATTATATCTGGTTTTACTTAACAGAGGATTGCTATGGCTGTAGATCTTTGCGGTGGAGCACTGGAAATGAACCCTAACCCTAGTTCACAATTTCCAGAACTGAAAGTTGCCACAGAGGCGTCTGATGAATGGAGATCAACAGAAGGATGCATGTTGCAGTGTTACATAACGTGAGAACTTCATTATGTTGCATTATCTGAGCTTAGATCATTGTAATGAGCTTCATCTGGCAGAGGAACTGAAATATCTCATAGATCAGCTCCATATGTAAACAGCAACACCGAACACATGTGCAGATGAATGAGTTGCAGACTGGAGTCTGAGTGTGAATGAAACAACGTGTCACAGTGAGAGTGGAGAGGAGAAAACATTACATCCAGATTTAAAGCAACATTTTCATAAGTCCTGACCTTTTCAGAGGTATTTCAGAGATTTCCTGTAGTTGCATCACCAAATCTAAATGTCTTCCTTGGAAGATGCTTCACATCCAAACAATCTGTATTCAGACAGGAAATGAACTACGGAATTACATCAGGCAATGTTATATTTATTTTTTAATGTAAGTACATATATATTGGATTTCATATTTTCATAAATAAATGATTAATACACAAATATAATGGGTGAATATTACTAGCTAAATGTCAAAGTAATATAATAACATAATGGAAAAAAAAACAGTGTGTATGTGTGTGTTGTTTACTGCATGACTGTGTGTGTGTGTGTGTGTGTATTGCTGCTTTGATTTGTATCCTTGTCAAGCATGGGACATTAATGTGTTACTGTTTTGACCATGTGATGTGTGTGTATCTGTAGATTTGTGTGTCTGTGCATTTTTCATAATGTCCTCCATCTTTCCTCTCAGGACTCAGAACACTGTCTCCATGGTCTCCTGTGAAGGATAAGATCAAGAAAAATAAGTTGTAGAAACAGACAAAAGAAGAAAGACGAAAAAAGGGGGAGAGAGACGGAGAAAGAGAAATAACATCCCAGTTTTAAAAGACATGTCAGGAGAGTTTAATGTGGAGGAGCAGAACAGTTACCTAAAAATGTGTCTGACCATATACCACCATGTTGGGAAACACCGCCACAATTTCACAATGAACTCAAATCTTTTACACACTCATATTAACTAAAGATCTCTAACTTTGTGTTTTCTGCCATTGCTTCATTCTAGAAAAGCTCTTTGCCTCATTCTCTCCATTGGCATCACTGGGAGGAAATCTGTTCATTCCCAGGGTTATGCACATCTCAGCAGGCAGAGAGGTTGCACTCTAAACCGTCGTAACTGTCACTTGGTCTCTGTTACGCATTGAGGGAAACTGTGCTCGCGTTATTTACATTATTTAGTGTGAAAAATATCCATCATTGATTTAGATGAATGGTAACTAACAAGCTGTAAAATATCACATATAACGTGGCCTTTAATACCCTGGCCACCCTTGGCCACCCCTTGATGGCGCTGTTGCAAATTTAACAGACAGATACCGGAGCAGTATAAATCTTCTACTCTAACCATTAGCAAAAAACACAATGAGCATATTTTACGAAATAGTCCTTGTTCTACAGCCACTTCTACAAAAGTAAAACATTTTTTGCAAAGTGTGCATGGTGCTGAGTTTTGTTTCTTAATACAACAAGGTTTTAAAACACGATTCAGCCTCTGGGAAATACATTTTTCATGATATAAGCTCATGAGGTTCACTTCAGTATTTATGGTATTTTTCTAACAGAGTGGAAAAAAATCACTCCACACTCATTGTTTCTCTGTGTTCCATCAAACTGCACTGTGATGTTCGACATGTGTCTTTGTGTATGTTTGATGCTCGTACAGTACATCACCTCATCTTTCATTCTGACCGACTGACAGAACAAAACTGCATCATGGATGGTGGAGAACAGACAGGACTTTGTAATTTTTTCATTGAAGAAACCTCCAGTCTGCAGATTGTCCACCACACCAGCTGGAAAGAGACAGAAAGAGAGAGAATAATGAAATAACAAAGATAGAGTTGTGCATGAAAAGTGGTGGGATGATAGAAAGAGACAATGAGCATGTCAGCATATGAAGATGGAATGATAAAACCAAATTAAAGGTGCAAATAGCATTAAAGGACATTTGCACGTGTGCACATCGGGGGGGGAGCAGATGCTATGCCATTACTACTGAGCAACACAATGGTTCTTCATAAAGGGGAAGACTGTTGTGTTGTGTGACAGGATCTTACATATGTAATTGGTGGATATGGATTCTACTTTCTGAAATAGACATGCTTTGTGCTGTGATCCCGTGTAACAACAACAACAACAACAACAAAGATCCTGCGGAACAATGAAGTAACAATATCTTTATCTATATTTCTCAAGTTTTGTTGAGTGCTGATTTATAGTTGTGTCTCTGTGACTTCAGAGGATTATATTGACTTACATTGATTTCCTGGAGACTTACCCTAACCTTAACCACAGTCACTACTTGCCTAAATCTAGATGCACTTACTTTGGCAGCCAGCAAGAACCACCTCGATACCAATTTCTCCATAGTCTCTTTGGATCTGTAGCAAAAACACAGAGCAAAGGTTCCTTTAACTAGTCTGATGATTAAATGTATTGTATCTGAAAGGCAAAGGAGCTAAATGATAAGGAGAGGGACATAGGGATAAATGAAGTACAATTTGTAGTTGCAAGAGAAAAACCATGTTAAAAAAATGTTTAACGTTTATACAGTGATGACAATCAGATAAGACCTTCTTGAATCAGTCAATTTTCTAATGCTGTAAACTGTCTATCTTTTTGTTCCAAACACTTCTTTAAATGCAGTGTATGGATCAATTTTTTTTTAATATTAGCCTATACATTTTTGTCAGAATAATAGATAAATACAATTTTTTGTTTATAAGATAAATGATGGAATACATACAAAAAGTTAATTGTTAACGTGTAAAACGACTAAACTGATTATTGCTCTTTCTTTCCATGTTCTTACATTTTGTAGCGCCTTGATTCCCACAGTATCCAGAAAGTTGACGGGGCTGAGGTCAAGAACGATGGCTTGTGGATGTGACGACTCATGCTTAACATCCATAGGCAACATTTAGACAATGAAGGTCTTTGTAGGACCAGGAGTTAACACATTTGTGTCGAAAAATACAGTTGCTCTGGGAGTTGGGTTCAATAATGTAAAAGAAATATAAACATACATTTCAAATAATGAACTACATCTGGTCTTTCTCACCATGTTTGCTCTGTTCTTCTTGGCTCTCTTGGCATTTTCCTTCTCAATCCTCTTCCTTTTGGCCTCAAGTTTCTTCTTTGCTGACAGGATCTTGGCAATATCAATGTCAGACTAATAGAAACAGCAAAGGACAATCAGGACAAAGTTCACATCAGGCAACTTTTAATATTTTATCTTCCGGAGTAACGAATAACTTTCTGGTTGGTCAAGATGAGGGCTAACACTAACTAACAGGTGTTAATGTCTGCATTCATGCAAACATATGATTTGGAGGAACGAGCAAACAGTTATAAATAAAAAAAATGGCTTTGTGTAAGAAACAGAAGTCATGATACATTTTCGAGGTTAGTCTCAGTTCTTCTGTATTACAACATTTTTTGAGGCTAGAGGAGAGAACCTGTAAAAAGTTATATGAATCCCTGATGTGTCAGATCATGTGAGGGTAAACAGCAAAGTTTATTCAGAGGAAGTTTATTACTGAAGTAAATACTGTAGAGTCACACCCAACACACAAAGTTAAAATGACTTAATCCCTTCAACTGAGCAAGTGATGTCAGGCTTGTATAACCACCAGCAGGCAGGAGCATGTGCTCAACCACCTGGCATTTTGGCATCTGGCTTGATAAGTACCTCTTTAGCATAAAAAATAAATCACTCAATTCTTGATTCATAATCCGTACAAGCCCCCGCCCCTCCCTCTTCAACTCCCCTCATCACAGCCAATAGTATTTACATATGTGACTCAAACCTAATCTTCACGTACAAGTCGTTTTTCATATGTCATCAGCAGCTGATCTGGTTTTCATCATTTATTTTCCGGGGTTTTGTTTCATGAATGAAATATCTGCCTGGAAACTGCATAACAACGTCTGTTATGGTCATAAGGAGTGAATTGTGGAAAATGGTGGTCATTAATTAGTATCAGAAATGATGTTTGTAAGAGAGGAATTAATTGGATGGAAATTGTGAGGAGGAACTGTTTGCACGTGTGTGTGGGTTCGTGTGCGTGTGCACTCGCCTTCTTTGTCAGGGCATCTTGATACATCTCAGCATTAGCAAAGTAGAGTGTAGCAGAGGAACGGAAGATCAAAATCCCAGGCACCTGCCTCACCTAAAATCATTAAGTTAGGGAGATAATAAATTCAACAAGCAAATTCAATTCACCAACAGATGTTCATGTTAAGACAACATACAAAGTGAAATGAACTGAGAGGAAAGTAGCACTCGTCCACGCATCTTGGCATAATGCTATATTCAGGCTTGTCTACAGCCATGAGCTAAATGCTAAGTTCCTAACGCTAACGTGTTCAAAGCACAATAAAAGTTAACATGCTGAGGTTATATGTGATAGTTATTCACATATATATATTCATTATGTGATATAGTGCTTACAAATCACTTTTACCTTTGAATTGGGCTAAATGGTAATATTACCACAGTTACAGGGTTGTAGTTACACAGATGTAGTTTTCTTACCTACAGATTGGATAGAAATGACCCATTGCTGTTGTATCGTCTTATTAATTGTTCAACAATGTATTGTACTTCTAATATATTCCTTATTTAAATACAATGATGTATCCCGGTGTGTTATTACCAAATAAAGTAATTTCCCATTTAAAACTCAGAAGCTGCTGACCAATCGTAACATTAGACTTTGAAGTTTTACTTTGCTTCTCTTGTCTATTTGAGAAATTTGCTGAAAACAACTTATTTAGCTTTTAAGATTAAATGTTGCTTCATGCCAACACACACATGTGGAGTGAGGTCAAGCTTTGGCTGAGGAGCAGAGTGCAGAGTGGTGTGATTAGACAGAGTGGTACAGAACTCTTGCCTCTGAAACCGAGGCAGAAGTTGCTCACCTCAAACAGCCCACAGATGTTACTAACTGTTCCAAGTAACTCTGAATTCATAATTCAAATGTTCTCTGTACATTCTGGCCATGAGAAGTAAAGACATTATGTCATACCTGACTGTACTCCTCCAGTGGCCTGTAAATGTCAGTGCCTGGGACCTGCCCCAGCAGGGAATACTTAGGTCTGTAAAAACACACAAAACAAAGACCTGTTACTTTGATTAAACACTTTGTGTTTTAGTGTGGCCTAAAAATGTAAGGTTAGTTAATTGTTGGGTGTGGTGTTTGATAGATGAACGTTCAGTGAGACACGTGGTCTGAATGTTGTCATTGATAGTGTTTCATAGTGGGGGGCTGTGTGTTCCTACAGCTGTGTCCTGAGGATGACGGTGAGCATGGAGAAGCCGATGGCAGCAGCTAGTCCCATGTCAGGGTTCAATAACAAGGTGAAGATGAAGGTGGCCACCCAGATTACCTGGGGAAAAACAGGGAGAGAGTGATGAGTAATGTAGCAGAACTACATCTAGTCGTTAACGTAGTGGAAATAAAATGCAACTAGATACCAAAATGTTCTTTAATACTGAATATCTTTTCAAAACATCATCCATGTCGCTGTTTACTTTGAGGAACACTCACTGCATCTAATTTGTTTTTTCTCCACAGTACAGGGATGTCCAGGAATTGCTTCAACACGCTTTGGAGGGTGACATAGATGATGGCAGCCAGCACTGCCTACAAAGTCAAACAGAAAACAGCTCATAAGGAGACTCCAGTGTGGATTCCTGTAACATGATGGAAAGTTAGTTAGTTAGTTTCTGAAATAAACCTTGCATGTAGTTCCTAGTGGTTTTATGTGTTCTTTTTACGTTCTTATAGTATGTGACCTTATAATTGTGCCCAGATGTGAGCACATCTACAAATGTGCACACGCACACACACACACCATATAAATGTACCTTAGGCAGATCTTTAAAGAGAGCCCCAATCCAAAGAATGATAAAAAGGGAAACTATTGCTGATAGTGCTCCAGCAACCTGTGATGAAGAGAAAGAGAAGAGAGGAACAATGAATCAAAATCATGAGAGATTTGTCAGAGTGAGACCAAAGCAGACCTACACATTTTTGCACAGTGACTCTCTTCTCTCTGCTCATCTCTCTGTACCTGTATTTGTACCTCCCTCCTCAGAAAGGTAAGAGTACATCTCTACAATCTTGCGAAAGGCTTTTTCAACAGAAAAATGACTCACACCAACCTGAGTTTTCCCTCCTGTGCTTTCCTGAATCGCAGTTCGAGAAATGGAGCAGCTGACGGACAAACACTGGAAAATTCCTCCGAAAGAGTTACTCAGACCAAGGGCGATTAGTTCCTAAGCCATGAACAATACATTATTTATGTACAGTGCACTCATTTTACAGTTCATCACTGTATCCATCTTTCATCTCCCTACCTGGTTGCTGTCCACCTTGTATCCATATTTCAGGGCGAAAATTTGTGCTAGTGAGATCGCCATGCCGTAGCCAACCACGGACACAGCAAAGGCGTCCCCTATCACCTGACCAAACAGAGAGATGTCTGGGAAAACCGGTGGCTGGAGACTGGTATGAAAGAATAGATTGTCCAATGCAAATATTTCTTGTTTCACAAACTTCCTGTATATTTGCTGTCGGTTGTTTTATGTAATATTTCTCACCCTAAGGGAATGAGTCCCACCACATCCACTCCATATTTCTCCTCCAAGTTCACTTGCCAGGAAACGACTGTACCAATAATCAACTGGAGAGGCAAATAAGATATATATAGTGTGTGTGTGTGTGTGTGTGTGTGTGTATCTGTGTAAAGAACTAAATGTCCTTGAAGTTAATTACTAGTGCATGTACTTATCCCTGGATACTCACAGTGAGCAGCTCCACAGGTATAGGAACAGGTAGTTTTTTACTCAAGTATGCATTGAGCTCCTTAGCGACGACAAGGCAGACAATGGTGACAACACTAACCACCAGAGTACCAATGTTTGTTTGTAGAATGAGATAACACACCTCTGCTAACGTCTGGAGAGAGATAAAGAACAGGATCATTGGCTACTTGCCACTACTTGTAATGGAGGAGGAATGAAAAACTTGACAACAAATTCATACCCGTTCTGTGTGCCTTTCATTCAGGGGGAACAAAAAGTTTTTGATAAAGCAAACACAAAGAATATTATAATTTTCAGTATGCTAGAAACAATTTCTTGAGCAGTTACATTACTCTTCTCTTACATGTAAAAATCTCAAAGGACTTGGACAATTGTTAATATCCAAACGATCAAAAATGCTTTGGAATAGCATTGAAGTAAATTAACTAACACGGCATGGAAAATCGTTTATGATGGGACATTTTTCCAAGTGTTTATCTTACTCTTACAGTCATAAGTTCCAACATGTTAATGTCTGTGGTTGCATCTTTCTTACATATATCAATGACAATGGTCCACTGTGTCTCACGTGGTTGATGCCAAAGGTGTATTTGAGCTGGGAAACAATGATGTGAAAAGCAGTTCCAGTAGTGTAACCTCGGACCAGAGGCTCAGACAGGTACGTCACCAGGAAACCAAACTGGGCCAGACCGAGCAAAATCTAAAGCACATACGCAACAGAGATTGAAACACATGGAGGTTCACAGTGGCTGTTTACATGAAGCTGAACACCTAAAGAAAGTTAAATTTAGATTTGACACCTATGAGTTTCTTACTTTTCACTGTCACTAGTGAGCCAGTGACCTTTTAGCCTGAGAACCTAAAGACTCATACAGAAATAAAAGATCAGAAAATATAGCATGCTCCCCCTCATACTTTTATATACATAAACTGTCTAATTAAACATGGTATCTTAACAACTACAGACCAGATTGCCATAAATCACTGAATATAACTATAACTGTCTAATATTTACCTGAAATATTCCAGATAGGAAGGTGACAGCTGCAGCCACCCGGACCCTCGCTGCATCGCGAGACATGGTGTCAACTATGCTGGAGTTGGTCACATTGTCCCATATCATAAAGTCTGAGTTTGGGATTAGTCGATCTGCCACTCCTCCTATCATCACACCCACCACTGCATATGCTCCTGAGGAAGGAAGACAGAGACATAATTCATATTTTAAGAGACATTTCCCTTGACCCCCGTGACTAACAATGGTGACTCATGCATGTGAATGGTTGGGTGCTATGCAGGCTTGGCAAAGGGGGACACATCCTAGTTCTTGGGATGTGGAATGTTACCTTTCTGGCAGTGAGTGATGTCGGCAATATTAACTATACATAGCTGGCCTCACCTCTATGCAAAGAACCAAACTCTTTTTTCAGAGTTGCCCAGAGTGATAGGTGTTGTGTATTGACAGCCTAAGTTGGTCCCTTTTGAGATACCATCCAGCCCCCCTTATGTTACTTGTATACATTGTTGTAATCCTCCGTCCTGAGTGAAAACTTAATACATGCTCATGAGCAATTCTCCCTGGTCTCACGTTTACTCATTATTAGTTTTAGTACCAAATAATAGAGTCAGTATACAACAATAAGCATCAGGGGGAGTGAGGATACTCACAAATACGCAGCTATTTTTAAATTTTCCTCTGAGAGAAGAGGGGTATGAATGTTGTGTGTGACTATGTACTGAACAGCAGCACAGAGTATCCATGATTTTGTTTGTATAAGCATGTGTCATGCTCACAAGGTCATTAGTGCTGATTGAGGCAGCAGCCTAAGTACCTGCTGGTGGACACCAGTGGGGAGGGAATCATTATGGGCTTTCTTTGCTTGGTCATGTAGAGTGGCAGACCGTTCCCATTTTTTTAAAAAAGGGGCCAGGAGGGTGTGCTCAAATTATTGGAGAATCTTACTGCTCAGCCTCCATGAGAAAGTCTTTCCAGAATGACCAAGAAAGTTGTATTGGAGAGGAAGTAAGATAGTAAGCTTAGAACAATGACTTTGATTCTTGCCTAAGTCTCTAGGGCAGGACAAAATAATTACTAATGCATTCCATACATCAATATGAAGGTTCTCTGAGAACAAATTGAATAACCTTAAAAAGAACCAGAAAATATAACATCCTAAATGTCTTTAGCTTTAGGTGAAGAATATAAATGTATGTTTACCATACCATTACCTTGTAGAAAGGCCCCAAAAAATATGATTTCAGTTATTAAGCCTGCTTTATGTTGTTTTAACAGCATGTTTGACACTAAATGTATTCCCACTTGTGCAGATGCAGCACTACAAACCTATTGAGAGGTGCTTGGATGTGCCAAAGATAAAGTAAATAAGGATGGGGTAGAAGCACGAGTAAAGGCCAAAGATTGGAGGAACAGATGCCAGCAAGGCAAAGGCCATACCTACAGGGAAAACACAGAATATATATGTATTACATTCCAGGGAAGAGTTACAATTCAGATGGTATTGTATAATAGAGTAATGTAGTGGGGACATACAGCAATGCGAACTCTGCAGAGCACAACATTGCTTCCTTTGTCTCTTCCATCCCTCCACCTCTTCACTGTATCTCTAATTTCTAATCCTCACCAAACGGTAGCTGCATGATCCCCACATTGATTCCAGAGATCAGGTCACCAATGGCGTATTCTCTGATGGGGTACCGAGGCAGCCACGATAAGAGAGGAATGCTACGCAGCAGGGAGCTCTTCAGGCGGGGAGCAGAACACCTGATTTTTCATGTCAGAGTGACAGACAGAGCAAAAGAAGAGAAAAATATGTCTTTGGGTTATGGATTGATAGTCTGTTCATGTTCTTTATCTACCAAAACAGTAATTAAGCAATCGTTTATCCTCTCGATTTGTCAGTTTGTTTTCAGTTAAACTCAAACCATTGAAGTCAGCATTTGAGTAAATGATGCATTATCCAACTAAATATTTCGGGCCGTCCTGGCGTGGAACAGAGGACCAGCTTTTCACCCTTGTTGGAGTGCTGAAGGGGTCATAGGGGTCATAGGGGTCATAGGGGTATGACCATCCAGTCTACATTTGTTCTGTGGAATGACTTGTGTATGAACATGTCCCCCAGGGGACCCTGTGTGGGTTACTGCAGGCCATCCAGTCCTAGTATAAACAAGATGAGAGCTGTGTCCATATGCTTGGCAAACACATGTCCGGTGGGTGTTGGAATCTGCCAAGAGTGTCCCAGTCCCTTGTTGATTATGTCTGTGATATTAATGGACATGATTTAAGGTGCAGCCTGGGTGAGGAGAGTGCTTTCAATTAGCCAGTTAATCTGTGTTCGAACAGTAGCACAACTGTTAGCAGTCCAAACAGAATTAATGAATGTATCAATCAGGTTAGAAGATGAATCAGGGTGAGTATAACCAAAACCACAAACAGAAGCAAATACATCAGAGTTGACTAGCTGACCTTAATCACAAAAGAAAAATGAAATTACCTGCCTCCCTGACATAAACAGGAGAAAACTGTTATTTATGATATTTACAACGATCCCTTCAATCTAAATAGTACAAATGATTCAACATGATTACAGAGAGAGAGAGTTGAGATGCACAGTAAATTAGATGTAAGGAGCGTTACCTCATTGACTTTTTGACTTTCTCAGACAGAGTTTGTGTTTTTGACTCAGACTTTCCTGCCATATCATCCACAGCCCCTTCATCCAGGATCTTCCTGTTGACGCTGTAGGCTGTCCATCTTTCTTCCATGTCGAACACCAGCTGTAACATAAACATAAATCATCCTTAGTTCTTTGCCAACAAACAGTTGGTTATGTAGGTTGGTAACGTAGCACATTACATTTCATTTCATTTAGCTGAATGAATCCTGTGTGTGCGCTGTGGTCCTTGAGTCTCAAATCCAATATACTGTACATTTTCCCATCAAAATACACTCCCTGAACTTCCATTTTACAAAATACTAATATTTGCACCGATGAATTGGCCAAGTATTCTGTCTTTAACTCTCTTCATTGCATTACTTTGAAATAACCAAAATGTCTCTTATTAGCTGTTTGTATGATAAAGCTACCTCTGGTCAGATTAATGTTTATTGCATATCTGAAAAAAGTAAATCTTTTGATTACTTGTAACGAACACTTCATCCAAATCCATTGTTTAATCTATTCAATCTATTTTAGGATAAGAAATGAAGAATTACCATCAGGTTTTTTCATGGTTATCTGATTACAACCTCTCAACATCCCAACTACTGTCCAGTCAGATCACTGTTATTGCTACAGGATCCTGACATGGACAACAATGCTGAGTTTACATAAAGAGCTGTGATGGAAATCTGGAAATACAAGAGGCTGGAAACACCAAAGTTATCTACGTGCATTTTAATAGGGACTTTCTGCAGAAAGGATCAACACAAAGAGTCACAAGGATCTCAGAGTGAAGATGGAGAACAGTCAAATACAAGGATCTTGTAGTTCAGACTGGTTCTGTAGGCACAGGAGAGAGGGGAATCTTAACACAGACAACTGATTAACATGTGTTTCCTAAGGAGATAAGCAGACATACATTCAGTTCTTTGGAGAGTAAATAAGTGGCAAAAGGGTCTGATAGTTTTCAGGTCAACAACAGTTTAGACCATAAAACAGCTCAGGTCATAAAGCATTTGGACAGTTTGTTTATATATGTAGATACAGGTCATAAAAGCCTTTAGACAGGTCTGCAAAAAGTTACTCTTCAACTACAAAATAGTTTTCAACCACTCTTAGTTAATTTTTCCAATACAGAGCATAAGTGGTTTTACTATCAAAGACTATTTCAATTTTCAGAACATCCTTCTCGGGTCAATAACGATTCAAATTAGTGAACATATATCACACAAACCTCTGTAATGTGATGACTGGAGCTGCTTCCAGGTGTCTGATGGTCGAGATGATGATGCTACTTTCAGCTTGCTTTCCAGACTTGGCTCTGTCAGTCTTTAGAACGGCCAAGTCGCTGGAGTCAGTTTTGAAAAATAACTCCTCACACTAGTTCCAAACAGAGATGCAAGCAAAGCTGGAAAATCCTCCACAAACACATGAATTTGGAGCTCAAGGGAATTTTAAGTTCAATGATTGTATGTAAGTTGTTGGCTCAGCTGGTTTCAAATTATTGACTCAACAAATTTGTTCAATTCATTTTGTTTAGTGTTCATGTCCTGAAAGGTGACACCGCACACCTGGAGGAGTTGTATAAACCCATCAGCGTGTTCAGATGTCATATCAGACTCATGTTGTGTCAGCGTGAGAATGTGTAATGTTGCTACTTTTCAGTTGCAATTGCCATAGCAAGCATGCCTCACAACAATGGTAAATACTTACAGGTATCAAAGTCGGAAGTAAACATACACAAAAAAAGGTTACATTTTTCATGTCTGTGATTTGATTGTCGTCACAGAGAGAAAAACTGCATATTTTTTGCTGTGTTTAAAATTTTGTATATCTTGTGCCCTGTCCATAATTTGATCAATAATGTTTTTTGAAGAATCTTTGGAACAATGTTAATGTGTTTGGTCCCAACAGATCCTTAGCAGCATCAAGGTGCTCCTTCACCAATTCTCCCTCTGAGTCAAGTTCAGAATGAGCCTTCTGGATAAGCTTAACTATTACTTCACTGACAGCAAAACTTGCCTGCATAACATTTAGAACATGGTCTTGTAAAATGTATTGCTTTCCTCCCTCCCCCCCACACACACTTGCATCTAAGTCTACATCTTCAATAGCATTAAGCCATCACACATGCACACAAGGGATACAGTTGTCCACCTCATCTGTTAAATTCCAATCAGCTGACAGTGAATCATCACACATACATTCAGTCTGATCTACAGTGTGACATTTAACATGTGGCACAGGTGAACATGCTGCTCGCAGTCTCACACTCCATCTGACACTGCTACATTTACATACCAGGCACACACTCACACACACCAAATATGCAAATAACCCCACAGACAGTCCCATACCAACCTGCCACTCAGACAGTATTAGCATTTCATATCACAACACACTTCATCCCGCTAATTAAGCATTTCAGAGCATGTGCACGCACGCACGCACACATACATACACACAAGCTTGTACTTCTGTCTTAGTGAGTACACTCAATGGCCCCTAACCTTAATCATCACAACTAAATGCCTAAAACTTCAAGCAAGTCTCAACCCTCACACACACACACACACACACACACACACACACACACACACACACACACACACACACACACACACACACACACACACACACACACACACACACACACACACACACACACACACACACACACACACAATACTCACATTAGAAATACTATTTCATCCCCCTGGGACTGAATATACACAAAACTGTGTGTGATGAATGCATGAATGACGGCGTGACATAAAAAGCAAATACTTGCTGAAGTGGAAATAAATACACGGTGGTATTTCTATACACGTGAGAGCACCAATGCTCAGCCCATACCTTCATCTAAACCAAATTATAACTCAGCCAAGAATAACTGAAAAATTAAAACTTTTTCAAGGGCTTACAAACCAAGCTCACCATCCTTTTATTTGACCATTTTCAGCAACATGAAGAAGAAAAATACATTCAGCATCATGAGAAGAAAAAAAAAAAAATCTCCCATCTTCAAATACTATATCCTAGGTTGGCAAATGATATCACTTGGTATGATTTGTATACAGTATCTTTTTTTTGTACAATATACTATCAACTACAATTTAATTGACGTAATTCCGGGAAAGCAGCTCCTCTCTAAATACATCTGAATGAAATGCTTTGCTCAAATGTAAATCAGGAGTATGTATTAGGAGGGGATGGTGCTCAAACTCTTGATTAGATATAAAAACCACAAATCTCCAAATTTCTTTGTGGATTTTGGTGCATTGAGACATTTGGTGAAGGCAGTCATTGGTTTGTCCTTGTTATTTCATTTCTACAGTCCCAAGAGTCTTTTCAAGTAAAAACTGCTTTATTTCCTGGCTGAGATGTAACAAACTGTATAAACAATAACTGCAGTCATTTCAGCCACCGCTGAGCAGAGCGCTGCTTCTCCTTGAAAGAGGCCATCTCAGAGACATCAGAGATGGTTTAAATGATTCTTTGAAAGACATGAAAGTGTACTTTTTCTTGATGAACCCTAAATGCTTTTTGCAGGTAGTCACTGTGCAAAAGGCAGTCGAGTCTGATTCCAGGCAGATAAGCTGCCCACATCACAATTTTCAGAGGAGTTTTCTAAGGTTGGCTGAAATTAATGACAAATTTAAACAGTTTCATTTCTCTTCATACAGCTTTGATAATGTTCCTCCCTGTACCTGTCTGTCTTTTGAATCTAGAATGATCAATTTCTGATGCTTTGCGAAAGCTGAATGAAAATAATTAAATAAAATCAATAGAATATTATTTCCTACTTTTTTTTCATTTATGCAGCTGCAGTCTTATCATTTGAGGGATGATTTTTAAATCACGTCAGAAAAATGTGTTCATTCAAGACCACTGTTATTTTCTGATTCCACAGACTTTGACTTTTCTTGTAAAGTCACTTTAACTGTGTGATTCATTTTTCTGTTTTTCTCTCTTTTTATTCTTCCCTCTGTCCATGTGTCTGTGTTTGGGACTCGGAGCAGCTGGAGGCCCTGACCACAGACCAGCACCCATCCCGTCTTCTCTCTCTTTTTCCTGCTCTCACAACAATCTTTCCCGTCACCCTCTCTCTTAACGACACTGTCGGTGTGTGTTTGATTTCCTGTCTCGCATCCTCTCTCATCACTGGTCCTGAACCTCCCAGCTTCCTCAGCCTCTGTGCTCTTCCTCTCTGTTTCTAATCCTGCCTCAATCCCTTCTCCACAAACTGAAATCTCCTCAGCCTCAAATACTGTGTTTTCATCTCCTTCCTCTCTGTCCATCATCTGCCCCTCCCACACAGAAAGTCCTGCAGCGTCCGCAACATGGGAGCACAGCGTCTCTCTGTGGCTGATACCGGTACTGGAGAACCTCCACAGGCAAACCCTCTGATCTGAAGAAGTAGAGACCACCAGGCCTGGGGTCAGGAGCTTTACGGCGGTAATAGGGGCAGCGTGGGCCAGTGGGATGTGGGAGTGACCGTGGAGATGGAGCTGAAGCTGGTTCCGGGGTTGGAACTCGGGTTGTGAAATCTGAGAAAACCCTCTGCTGCCCCCAGTCTGCCTGTCTTCTGGGTACTGCACCCTGATTGTGGACACTGTCAGTTGCCCATCATCCCCTCCGCTAGCGACAGTTACCAGGCAACCACCCTCTTCTAGTCCCAGTTCCTCTGCACAAACAGCCAATGAGTTGATGCCGCTCTGGTGGGCAGGAATGTCTAGGCAGGGATTCGGTGGAGTTGGTGCATTGATTGAAGTATCTTTCGAGGAGGAAGCGTCAGTCAAATCCCAAACTGCAATTTTGCCATCTGTCGCAGCACTGAACAGCAGCTTATACCTGAGAGAGGGCACAGTGTCATAGATTTAAACATTATTGTACATTAGAGATGGTTTTCAGCACAGGTTCCCAACACAGGTAGAGTTAGTGCTTCACTGTATTCAGTCCGTTACTACTCGTTTCTAAAATTGTGTGTTTAAAAATGATTAAAAAACATATATTCAAAACAATCAGTGGTTTGGATCAGTTTATTTATTTATTTATTTTTTTAAAGGAAGATAACCAATAAGTTGCAATGAGGTGAATGAATTCAGATCAGATCAAACATGGATCACCTGTTGCCTGTTCCATCCTCCAGGCTGCAGGTGGCGACACTGAGCACACAGCGCTGGTGGTGAAACGTCTCCCACAACAAATCAATCCGATGTTTACCTTCATTGACAGCGAACAGTCTGGAAAAGACAGTGATGGAGGTTAGAGAAGGACACAGGTTGGACATCGTAATATGACGATGATCGGCTTTATGCAGGAGACTACAGCGACACCATAGCTGGAAACCCTGAGGCCACATACATTCTGCCTAAACATTCATAATTGTAGAGGTTTGTTTGGCCTCAGATGGTGGTGGGGGGTTTACACTTCAACTTTACTACTTTATACTACTTGACTATTACTTATGTGTTCTTTGTTTTGCCTGGTGCCCCCAAAATCCCTTGAAACATTCCTGGCAGCAGTGAGCAAAATATACATAATAACACTTTAAAACTGCTGGAGAGACTCTGTGTTTTCTTTGTTCTCCTGCTGTGGAGAACAGTGTCTGCTGTGCTGTGACCAACCTGACAGCTCCATCACTGCAGGCCAGAGCCAGAAGAACACAGTCTGCTCTCTCATCCACCACCACTATGGACATGTACCTGAAAACACACAGGCACAACTGGTAGCACAGAGGTAGATCCATAGCTGCAGAAACAGAGAAGGGATTACATTTACATGTAATCTACAGACACCTTGGAGAATGTGTCGTTTTTTTTATGCGGAAAGTTTGCACGATTGATTCTGGACTATCTCCAACGCAGCAGGAGATTCTCAGGGTCAGACGTGTTCACAACAACACAGAAATCTCCGGAGTGTTCACGTAGAACGTAACTTTGTAATTCTGCTGCAGAAATCACGTGTTTGCACAGCAATGTTAACAGCCCATCAACCCCAGCGTCGACCCTTTATCTTCGCTGTCTTTCCAAGTTGACATCTTCATCTGTGCATTATATGTGTACTGCACCTCTTTTTCAACCTGAGATATATTTATAATTTTTGTGCCCGTCGCGTGTCAGAAGCCGTCATTAAAACGATGCATCAACACTGGCTCAAAGTAAATCCGGCTATTTTCTCACACAGGCTCATTCGGACACAAGTAGCAACTGACTCAGACATTTGTACTTTCACATAGCCCATCCAGAAAATTTCTGGAAAGTATCTGGAGTTCAGTGCATGCCTGAAGCAGCTATAAAGAAAATGGATGGTAGAGTGAAGGGATAACAAGAGTACAGACCAAAGAACAGGAAAAAGGAAAAGACACAAGCTAGAGGTTATCGAATTGTTATTGGTATGACTCAGTGGTGAAGCGACATTAAAGCTTCTTTATGTGCTTCGCTTTGTGTGAACGTCTCCAGCATTACAACCATGAACTTGCCTTGTTTCTGGATCCATTTTCACTGTCTTATGTCGGTTCCGCTTCTTCTCCCACTGTTCATCCAGTCGGTGACTGGCCACCTGGATCACCTGACAGGAAGGAATCAATCTCTGCTGGTCCCAGCCAATCAACAGCCGGTAACACTGCATTTGAGCCCGGCCGCCGGCTGAGAAGAGCAAGGCGGAGAGAGACTGTGACTGGTGAACACTCTCTCCCCTTGCATGCTTTATTGCCGTCACCGTCCTCACACTCGAGATGTGGTCTGTAATTACTGAGAGAACTTTGATGTTGCCGGAGTTGGGATGTACTGCGAGGACGGTTAAGCTGGTGTCCTCTCCTCCTGTCACCAACACCTCCCAATGCCCTCGCTCTCGCTCCACCTCCTTTCTTTCAATTTCCGTCATACTTGCAGTCGTTTGAATGTCACAGTCACTTCCTTCTATCATCCCAAGCCTGCATACACACCCGACCCCCTTCCCGTGGATGCCCTCTCTCAGGCCCCATCCTGCAGTCCTTCCTGTCCTACCAGCCCAGCTCGCTTCCTCTCCGGGAGGATGTGAAGCCAGGACAGCCCCGTGCTTGATGAAGACCAGAGCTCCATATCCAGGCCAAACCATTTTTTGTGACGGCCAGAGAACCCAAGAGCGATGACCCCCACCACAAGGCACCGCAAACAGCCTCTCCTGCCTCACTGGGTCCCACACCACAAAGTGGACAGCGTGGAAGCCAGCGATGACAAACCTGGCTTCTCTTGCCTCATTTTCTGCCTGTGCATCTTCTCCTCCTGTCTTAGAGTGGTTCTCACAATCCTCTCTGGCCTCCTCTTCCTCGGGAATTTCAGGTTGGAGAATCAGAACTTTCTCCAGCCACTCCATACCTTTACAGGCCCGCTGAGTTCGCAGAACCTCCAGCTGAAGCTGCTTGTGGTTCTCTACAGTCTTTTCAGCAATATTTTTACTGTTTTCTTCAGGTTTTTCTGATGGTGTTTGTTGAACTCTAAAAACTCTCACACAGCCATCCCTGCCGGTGCTGTAGAGGAGTCCTCCATATTCACACACTGATGTTACACCCTGTTTTCCGTGCACCCCGAATAGGCAGCTTAAAGGTTGCAGCTGTAGTTCGTGCACTTCACTATTCTTTCTCTGCTCCATGATACTGCTTTTTTCAACTCCATCCCTTATGTTTTCCTCATCTTCACCTTCATCTGCCTCTGCATCATCTCCTTTCTTTTGTGCAACTTCTCCTCCTTCTTGATACAAAAGCAGGGATCCTCTCCTGTCCCCGCAAACCCAGAGCGCCCCCTGTGACCTGGAGTGGAGGCACAATGCAGCCAATAGCCAGCGTTTGCCGCAGGGAGGAAGAAGGAAAGGAAGAAGAGGATTGGCATTGAGAGCTAAGGATTGGCTATCATTTAATTTAACCTCTACACACCAGCGATAGACGAGTCCTTCAGCACCTGACGCCAGCAAACACATGCCTGCTCCTCCCTCTTTCCAAATGAGACTGTGGATCTTCCCTGAACCCCCTGAGAGAAGGATCCCAGCGTGAGGATGAGAGATGGGGAAGACCTGAATGGACCCACTGAGGTTTCCCACAGCACACAAATAACTTTGGCTGTGGAGTCTTTCACATTGATGCAGACTGTTTCCATCACACAGTAAGAATGAAAGTCAGGAGTCCCTTGCCATAAGTTCTCCCACGTCCCATTGCTGTATTGATAAATAGTTCCTTGGTCAGTGCAAACCACAATCTTACTCTGGCTCCAACTTTCATTTTCATCCTCTTCTCCTGCTACACAAACCCCTTTAGGCAAACTGTGACCCGGGAATTTAAGGTCTGTAAGTTTATCTGTCACTGCTTCCTCGTCTTCTCCTCAGTCTTCTGCAACCTCCACAACCTCACCCCTCCATCTGCTCCCCCTGTAGCCACCCATCTCTCTTCTTCTGTCCCCTCACTCACTGCCAGTGAACGCACGCCCCCTGCTCGGTGTCCCTTTAACGTCCGAACCACCTTCCCACCTCCAGCCCAGTCCCAGACTAAACAGGCCCCGTCCTCCCCAGCACTGAACACCTTCCCGGGGGAGAGACGCACGGAGAACACCCTAGCCTGGTGTCCATACAGGACTTGTAAACAAGCTGGATTCAGGTCCCCACATTTACCCCCAGGGCCCCCTAAAACACCAACACCCCACACCCTTACACTGCGATCATCAGAGGCTGAAGCCAGCCAACCCCTCTCCTGGAGGTAGGAGATGTTGAAGATGACCCCACTGTGCCCCAGCAGACGTCTATCCACTGGAGCTTTGCATTTAGAATAACTGTCTCCTCCTCCATCTCCTCCACCAGGCTTCCAGACAACCAGCTGGTTGAAAACAGTCCCACCTACTAAGACGACATCTGCCCAAGATTCATGTACAAGAAGGAGGGCAGAGTACAGCAGACATCCCTCCAGACAGGAGCGCTGAACCAGGGCGGTCCCTGTGTTGACATCCAGGAGAAGAGCACTATTGTGAGCTAAGGCCACACAGAGAAGTGAGTGTTTGTCACTAGAAAGCCAGCGAACATCCAGGGCCCAGTCCTGTAACTCCATAAGGGGACCCAAGACCTCCAGGTGGAACTGGTCCCCATCCTGGAAACCTACATGCAGCCTCACCAGCCTCACAGCCTTGCCCCCAAACACTGCCAGGTCGTAGAAGTTAGGCCCTGTGGTGGAGCTGAGTCCTGGGGAGTGACAGAGGAGAGGAATATTGTGAATATTTAAGGAGGAGCGAATAAACACAACTTCAAAAAGCAGTTTACCGACAATTACAGCCAAAGATAATATTCCCATCACCTGACATTCATGTAAACGTGAGCAATAATATACTTATTTTACCTTTTACTTTCCAAAGCTTTACTTTAAAATCCAATATATTACTTTGAAACCATCATGTACCGCCAGAAATATAACAGAAGAAGAAGACAACAAACAACCATAGACAGAATATAGAGATGGTCGTTGCCTCCGTGACGTCACCCACAGGTTTCTGAGGAGCGGTTATGAAGCTCAAAATGAGCAGCTCACCCGTCGCCCTCTCCACAGTGTCTGACTCCTCCTAGTCTATGGTATTTCGAGTCAGGGTAAGAAGAGGGGAATATTGTGACACAGCTGCTCTCCCTTTATGGACTTTTGTTGAAATGTTACTATGTGCAATATAAATGAATGCATATCAGTTTAAAAAAATACAATGTTTTGTACTGTTTTTATATTAACTTCTTCATCAGACTATGTGTCTACTTGTGTGAGAGTAATGTTACTATTTGTACCACTGGGACACTGTGCATGACAATAAAGGGATTTGTTTAAATCCTGCTGAGTTAAAAGGTTCTTTGTCCTAAGGCTTGTCTGTCTCACTTCATCAAATCTGCCCGTCAATTCAACACTAATCATCATAACAATAAGGAAACAGAACTGAGAATGAAAGTGTTAAAGAACCATGTGTCTTCTGAGCTGTGACAGCGTCTTGACGTCTTGGTCTGACTCCATGGATTCTGCAGTGTTGGAGCACACTCAGTGAAGCAGAGGCTTTAGGACGAGGCTCGAGACTGTACACCGTCAGGACTGGACCCTCTCCTGCAGAGAAGAACAATAACCTAAATGAGTGCTGTACTGGGGCTGGCCAATAAAACAATGTCAACAATAAATGAATGATTTCAATGTAATTCTCATCAATAACAATATAACAAAAGTCTAATATGCGTCAATATAAAGCGTCTGCATTGTGTACGCACAGTGAGGAGGTATTGAACACATCGTTGATTGACCTCGGGTTTGTAAAATGTTAGTGTTTATCAAGTGTCATTCTCTGCTCGTAGAAGAAGAAGAAGAAGAGTGTAAAACCAGAACCTTCAGTCAGGAGCAAAAAACAGTCTTTCAAATATGAATGTCACATTAATCATTATAATGATCAATAAACAGATATGTCAAAGTTTATCTTAATATAATTTATACAGCCCACTGTTGTACAGTACAGTAGTGATTAGCCATACATACTACAGCTCTACTGAATGTACTAAACAAATATAACTACATTAGCCTAAATAGATCAAATAAAATCACACATGAGTAGAAAAACCATTGTGATTAGTTTAGAAACCAACCTGTGAGGAGAAATAGATCCTGAATGAACTGCACAGCTGTGACTGGAGCGACCAGAGCTGCTGCCTCCATCTCCTGAGGATCACTCACGTTTACTGACGCATCGGTGTCACTGTCAGTGGAGGGAAATACAGCAAAGAGGCAACATGAGGTCCAGGTCCAATGGTGGGTTCAGTCACCATTAGCCTTCCAGTTAGCAGCAGGAGCAGGAGGAGCAGCAGGAGCAGCAGGAGCAGTTTGTTGAATAAAAATAAAAGTGATTTTTCTGGGTTAATATTAATGTCACTACACGTTTTACTGTTTAAACACCTCAAACACTTTCTTATCTATATAATAACACAGGTTTTACGGTGCACGACCTGCACACACACACACACACACAGCACCCATGTGTTATTGCTGTCTTCCGTGCCGCGTTTTACCAATCAGGTTACTCGGCCTGCTCTCTCGTCGCTGATTGGTTGAAAAAAGGAAAGCCGTATTTTTATTGGAGGAAACGATACACGTGACCCACTGCAGCTGTGATGTGATGCGTTTGCGTGTTTTCTGGAAAAGAATTAGTTTAGCGACACAGGCACTGAATTTATTATGACTAACCTGAAATTCCACCTGAAATAAAAGACCTGCAGATGATAAACTATCATTATAATGTTTATACAGCAGCTAAAAATGTATGAAAAAGTTATAAATTTGAAGTTGATACTCGGGCTGGATATCTAAAGCTGGTTGAACATTAGAAAATAAGTTGTTACAGAGGGTCTCTCAAGTAAAATGTCACATGTGATCAATATAATTAGGCTATATAAATGGTTGTGTATCATATTCATGAATATCATATTTCATAAATTCATCATCCATCAGGTTTCTCTCCCAAAATAATCACTGTCTCTTTCTGAGGTGTTGTCTTTTAAATCTAAAAACACACTTCTTTCTGAAGGTATATTCCTAAATTTACTTGGTGCCAGGTTATTATTGTTCTTTTATCTGTATTATTATTATAAATGTTGTATGATTACTATTATCATTATTATTTAGGTACGCCGTTCAGATTTTTATTTGTTTTCTGTTGTGCAGCATTTTGTACTTTGTGTTTGAAAGTGTTCCATAAATAAAGTTATTATAATTCTGTGGTTGTAAACAAGCTACTGTTTCGAATATTTGAGTTTGGAAACAGAGTTTGTTCAGTAAAAGTATGTATGAATCATCTGATAATTATTTGCTGCGTACTTTTCCATGTCCTAGATTAAAGTTTCTTAACTGCAGCAGCAAATACAATATTGCTTTTTCCATGCTTCATATTGTACTTCTCACTTCTTTTCGAATATGTAGATTCAATCATTAAGTGTTTGACTCCCCCCCCCCCCCCCTCATCACTGTTTGTAAATAATAACAAAATTTGAATTTACATGTTCGAAATAAATAAATAAAAGTGGATGAATGAATGCATATATTTTATTAAAAAAAAAGCTTTGGTAGATGTGTGTATTAGGATCATGGGACGTAGGTGGATGTTCCGAGCCGACCTGAACACGTCGCAGCGGGCTGGCTGGTCGTCAGCAGTCAGTCAGGTAGCGGTGCTGCTCTCTTCACGGCTTAAACGATGCCTGGGAAATGCAAGTTCCAGGACTCGTGGCTCGCTAAGCACATCTACCAGGACTGGCTGGTGAAAGACGCGCAGGACATCCACTTCGCCCGGTGCAGAGCCTGCTGCAAATCCATCAAGCTGCAGACCATGGGCGAGGCTGCGCTCACCAGCCACGCAGGAGGCGCTGGTCACAAAGCTGCGGTGCGCAAACTCGTGGAAGGTAAAACCGCTGCGCTCGCTTCCCTCATCCAAACTGCTAATACAGTTTAACAGCACGAGACACGTGTACCTCTTAGTGCATGCGGTAGTGATCAGATGATGATCGGTGTTTCCTCAGCTGGTTTGTGTGCGTGTGTTGTGTAAATGTGTTAGGTTTCTGCACGACCACAACATACACATGTTCTAATGTAACAGTTTGTAATAAATAATAATCCCTATTATAAATTCATAGTAATAAGCCTTGCTTCTGTGTTGTTATACATTCATAAACACCACAGAAACTACAGTCCAAACAACTCTGATGCAGTAATAACACGATGTACCACGAATAGTCACGATGATGTAACTATTGTGTGTTTAGGGTTATTTGCAAAAATGTATCTATATGAAACTTAAGATGCACACATGCTCCACCCAGTAATCTATCTATGAGCTGACCCCGGATTAAGTATTAAGTAAGTGTGAACCTGTCAAATACCCAACTATTATTACAACCTATTATTGAATATGTTTCACCATATATTTCTGGTAAATCAAAAATATTTATATTTATCTTATCTATATTCATCTTAAATATGATATATTTAAGACCTGGTTATTATATTCATTCAGGAGATTACAAAGACCTTTTCTGTGTCACTGCTTGTGATCAGAATCAGGTTTTATTGCCAAGCAGGTTTATACATAAAGTTTGCCTTGGTGTATTTGTGAAAGTATAAATGTAAAAAAAATACAAAAACATTACATACAAAATACTGTAAGCACCAGGGGAGGGATTGTGCAATATGTTGTAACAGGAGAACACGGTGAGGAGAAATTTAAAAGGGTTTGAAATATGTCATTGTTTAAAGGACAAGTTCATTCAAAAACAGGCAGCAAAACACAACAATGTTATCAAGACAATCAGAGATAGGTTTGTTTCTGTGAAATCCAGGTCTGGACGTATCGGTCTCTGTGAACAGTGGTGTAAAGTTCATTCATATAGTAAATCCATAGTTAAACTTCAGAGTTTCCTTTTTCTCTTGATTACTCTATCAGAATCAGATACAAAACTTTTTTCTTCAGGGATGTGTCATTATTCTGCTCAAGGGCACTTCAGCAGGGAGTATACTTGCTGCCATGGCAACTTAATGCCTTTTCTTTTTATTGCTCTGCTGCACTTGAGCATGTTCGGTTTGCTACACAGTTACATTTTAAGAAGTGATGGAATAATGCATGAATTAATCATCACAGTGATCATGTGTAGGACTTCTCAGTTCTCTGATCAACTAAAATTACTTCACTGACTGTAAATTTGTAATTAAATCTGACATTTTGGACTTTCATTGTTAAAATGAATATTTATTATCCAACAATATACCCACGTCTGCTTCACATGCACATATCTAATTTGCAGTCATTCTTCATGACTTATAAAGTCAGTTGTACTGATGCTGAGTTGGTTAGTAAACACGTACAGTAAAGTGCTGCCATGATGCTGTAAGATGATTTGTGTGAAGGTGATGTTGTACCAGGCTCCACCAGAAGGAGGCGCTCTCTGTTCATTTTCCTGAAATGTATTCATCTGCAGTCTCTCCCTGTCTCCTTATTAGCAGGAAATGTGATGATGATAAACGCCGCGGGGCAGGTGAACGGCAGCATCAGTCGGGTAAATATTTTAAAAGTGATGGTTTTGTGTAACATTTATTTTAGACACATTTGCAGAATTTAAATGAACACACACACAATATTAATGCGACCACTTAAATCAGCTCGTTCCCCTCCTCTCAGACTGAGGACACCAAGGAGCACGTGGCCATCTGCCCCCAGCGGGACACGTTGGACAGAGTGACAGGCAGCGACTGGTCACATCTGCACCACGGCCCCACAAACAACTCCACCTCCCACAATGCAGAGCTGCAGGATGTGACATTCCCCTCCGCCTACTTCACAGCCCCAGGTACCCACACATGAAGCTGTGCCAGCTGCTCCACTATTTACTGCCCAGAAACACTCATCAGATGTGGGTCCAGACCTATGAACGAACATGTGATATTCCAGCATTAACCTGATTAAGACAGATCAAGAAACTGTAAAGAGCTCAGCGCCGCAGTATTTTTATTGGCTGGTCAATCAGAGGAAAAAGCTGAAATGGGAGTGAGTGGTCAAACATCCATGCAGCCCCTGAGGGTTTCTGAATGAGTTTGAGTTTGAAAATGCGGTGAATCAATGAGTCAGTGATGTCAGTCATGTTTTTATCTTCAGTTAAACACCTGTGGTAAATACTGGAACAACATGTTAGACATCACACTTTTCCACCATCTTCAAACTAACTGAGGGAACATCTAGTGGAAGAGAGATGCTCCATCCCTCCAGTAGTGTTCAGAGTCTTGAAGAAGAAATAAAGCTGAAGACTCAACATTCAGCTCAAACACATTATATGAAAGTTTTTCATCTAATTCTTATTTGAATATCAATTTAAATCATATTGATTTTGTGACTTGGGGAAGTCATCTTCACACCAGTTTGTAGACATCTCTGCCAGTGTGTTTTAACTCCATCCATTCATTTTCTTCACTGCTTATTGTTTTGAGAATAATGGGAGAGCTGGAGCCAATCCCAGCTGACATTAGGCGAGAGGCAGGTACACCCTGGACAAGTCGCCAGTATATCGCTGTGTATCGCCATTCACACCCACATTTTAATTTCAGCAATTTATCTAACCCCAGTCTGCACCCAGGGAGTACAAACAAAACCTATGGGTTCATTTTTCTATCGTTATCTGAGAGCTGATGTTTCACGTGTGAGGAGAAGAGCTGGAGCTGGAGCACAGGAAATCCAAGCACAGGCAGGAGCTATTTGATTGCAAGCACACGGTTTAGAGTGATAGCATTAAAAAATCTGTCCTGCTCTCAAACTGGAAGACCACGCTGTTAAATAAAAAAAAACATCAAAACCCTGGCTGAACCAGGAACCTTGATGTATTGAGGTGACTGTGCTAACCACTGCACAAATCATGAGCTTCGTAGGGTCATTTAAATGGGTTTATAATTATTAGTCTATTGTACTGAGGAACTTAAGTTCATTCATCAGTAAAAAAAACCTTTTTTAAACAACATATTCTGGACCATAAGGAGCATCAAGTTCCCATCACTGACCTTTTTTTCGAATCTGACCTCTCAGGCACCTCCAGGCTCATCAGCCAGCGTCTCCAGATGTCAGGCAGCGAGACCGAGGAGGCCGCCCATCGCTCGGTGAAGCACGACTCCGTGGAGCTGTCGAGGCTGGAGCACCATCAGAGAGCGGAGGCTCTGGAGCAGCAGCAGCAGATGAAGATCCTGGAGTGGGAGAACAGGATGAAGGTGCTGGCGTGGGAGCAGGAGCTGGTGAGGGAGAAGAGGAGAGCGGCGCGGCAGAAGGAGAAGGCGTTCAGGATGAAGAAGGCGTACTACAAAGCCAAGTTAAAAAGGATGGGAGAGGACGTGCCGCCATCTTCCTGCAGCAGCAGCGATGAAGAGGAAAAAAGATCTGATCCGACAGGATGAACTGATTTAATAGATTTTTTAACAGTCCTCGTTTCACTCATTTATTGTTTTGTCTATATTGAATTAACTATTTTTATACTGTACATTGTTTTTGTACTTGAATGCAAAAAGAGATTTCTTTAAATTAGCTGAATTTACACATAAAATCACTTTGAAATGAATGAGAGTAAATCTACTCAAGTAGAAGTACTGCTACTTTAAAATAGAAGTACGATAACTTGGGTTCCCCATTATTCAAAAGTATAAACATAGCACTTTTTAAAACTACAATAAATTACTTTATTCCAAATGGTCAAAATAACTAACAACCAGTCCCCAGATAATCTTAAGTGACTATCAGAGAAATTCAAAGAAAAGTTTTTAGTTGAAATTGACTGCTACTAATTTTAGAAAAAGCTATTAAAGTACATGGGAGTTGTATGAAATGCTGATAATACTTGTGGTGAACAGTTTTGCACATTTTGTAGAAATTAATCGAATGAAAGGTTTGCGATAGTTCTGTTTTTTAATCTGTCGTTTATCATCATGTGGCTTAAATGTTCAAAATCACACAATATTCACTGATGTTAAAGTCTGAGGAGAACATGTTTTTAAAGAATGTACTGAAGATAAATCTGATCACAACAGATGAGGAGACGAAGTGACATTTATAATCTTTTAACAGATGTTACTTTTGGGGCTTCTTGTGCATGTTACCATGAGAATGTATAATTATATACAAAATTAACTGTTTTCTTGCTTTGTAAATAAATTAGCATTTTGTACAAAGTTTAATCCGAATCCAGACTATGAATATTAGTGGAGAATCATGTGGCCAGAAGTACTTGAATACAAAATTGTGTGATTGCTGAATATTTTATTGTAATACCAGAGGCCTGGTGTGTAATGTTGACTGGTTTTCTCGTTGTGTGAGACAAGAGCTTTAAAGGGGTTAGCCTACCTTAACATAAACAATTAGTTATGTCAGTTATATCTAGTTCTAAGCTTTGCTATTCCCACCTACTTTCAGTCCTCATACTGAGCTAAACTGAGTTTATCACCTCTTAGCTCCATGCTTAATGGTTTTGATGCCCTTATTGGCCAGAAAATGTCCAGTACATACAACTTTCCTATTCAGTTCTTTTGGGTTTCATCTTGTGTGTTTTTGAATCAAACATTGCTTTTGAATTTCATCATTTAATCACGCCCCATGGGTGAGGACCAGTTTTTGCTTTAGTCTTTTATCAGGTTTATGTTTCATGCCTGATGATATTCAGTCTGCGCTGGGTGCCTCTATCTTGGACCGACTCTTTGCTCGTCATCAGTGACAGCTGAACATCTCTGCACCTCTGAACGTGACAGGATACGTTTAGAGTCAAAACCAGTCCAATGGGGAGCCCTCCAGAAAAACATGTCTCTCAGTCAGGAAGTTTTCTCTCATCTGCTTTTTAGCCTCCAAAACATCTGCTCTCATGAATATCAAACAGAACACAAACACACACTCACTCAGGAAAAATACAAACATACAGTCTTTGGAATAAGCGTTTTTTTTTAATGTCCAACATTTTTCTGCGGTCACAGGGTACAGCTGTTTCCTGCCATCGGCAAGGGGATGGCAGGATAGCGACATCCCATAAAGAACACACAAGTCAACAAAGACAATCTCCCATCCCTCCTCCTCCTCCTCCTCTCCCCGCTGTGCTCTCGCTCTGTTTCTTTCTTCTGTCACTTTCTTTATTTCAGAGCACATCACAACCAGCTCGTCTCAGCTCAGTCTTTGTGTCTCCCCCACCTGTGTGACTCCTATTGGTCCAAACTATATTAACCTGAAGCTGCAGTGTTCACTGCCTGACGCGTGTGAAAGCAGGTAAGTAATTGGAATTTGCGAAGCTTCAGCCTTGGATCTATGAAAGTGAAGAGGAAGGAAAAAGGTTCAATTTGGGATAAAACGGCACCATTTGCACCCAGAGTGAATCTGTCAGTACAGACGTGTTGACATTCAGCCGAGAGAGGATCAACAGGCGTTTCTAACAGCAGCCATTAAAGATGCCCCGCCCACTAATTAACTTCATTAGTTACCTGTTATTCTCCCTGCTGTCACATGTCAAAATCTCTGCCGTGAAAAACACATTTGCACCAGACTCAAGCTCCTGAGCTTTGTTGAAATCGACCAATTTAAAGCAACGCTGTGTAACCTTTACTTGGCAAACAGCGCCCCCTGCAGGGACGTGTTCTAGCAATTATGTGGTTTTCATCTAGAAAATAAACAAAGCTTATCGAGCACTGCCTGTGTAGCCCCAACACACGTATACATGCTAATGTTGGTGTAAAGAAGTCACTCTGAACCTCTCGCAGGAGATTTTACCTGATCACCAAAGTTACATAAAGCACGATGTGGAGTGGGAGCAGCTCCATTCTGAGAGCCATGAAAAACATTTTGAAGCTGCTTTTGTAAAGTAAAGAAGTTGCATAGTGTTGCTTTAATAAACCTTTATTTTGCAGATGTTAAGGCCAATGTTTAAAAGCTCAGGGAGGATCTTATATCGCCACTGGTTTGTAAATCTGTGTGTAAAGAGACACATTTTACCTTCACATTCTCCTCTTTTCTTGTCCTCAAACTCCAGATCCGGAGAAACATTAAATGTAAACAAAAGGAACATCTGAACAAAATAAATGCAACCGCCTCTCGTACAAAATGGCAACATAAATAATCAATACAATGTCAATAAATTATCGATAGATAAAATAAATCTCATGTCTGTACAAGTTAAAGGTATTGTCTGTTGGAAAAAAAAATGGATCGTGAAAAAACTAAAAGGAAATGAAAGAGTAAGAGGGAATGAATGCTGGATTTTTTTTTAGGTGTGCTGCTCTTTTAAAGGACTAGTTGACAGTGTTCCCCTGCAGGAGCACTTGGCAATAACACAGTCACAAGAAGAGTCATTTGTCACATCCCAGGGGAATGGGAATGACAGAATGACCATCAGTGTGTGAGATGTGAGTGTTTGTTTCTGCTGTTTGCATTTCCATCCATTTCTCTGTGTAATTGTTTTATTCCTCTGTGATGAGTAACGTCCACGCCTTCCTCTCTCTGCGGTAACGTTCTGCACAGAGTCATGGTTTCTGACCTAATTTGTTCTTTCTCAAAACTTGTCTGCTCTTCATATTATGTTTTTTTTTTTGCTCATTGTGCTCTATTTTATCCCAATGTTTTATATTCACTTCCTCTCTTGTTGCATTAGTGTTGTAACAAGTATTTTTTGACTGACACAACACTCCCCTTTCACTTAGACACAGGCAAAACACAATCTGACAGAGCCGAAACCACATTTTCCTTGAATTTTTACCACCCACTGCATTTTCGTTACTCACAATCCCTCAATCCCTCTCAAGACTGGTGAAGACTGCCTGCCTGTCTCCTTTTGCTAACAAATGCCTGTGTAATGTTACCTTCAGGCATGTTCCCCATGCTTGCTCCAACAGCTGCAGCAGCTGCAGGTGGAGAGACCTGCATCTCAAAACCACTTAAGAGGCTTTTAGCGCTGACATAATTGACATGACATCTCATCTCCTCTCCTCTCCTCTCCTCTCCTCTCCTCTCCTCTCCTCTCCTCTCCTCTCCTCTCCTCTCCTCTCCTAACTGCTGCCCAATGTCTTGAATATAAAAGATATTGTGAAATAAATTCACAACAGCTGTGTTAAGCCAAAAACATTCTGCGATGACAGTCGTGTGCTAGAGACATGAGCTAATACTGTTACAGGTTGATACCATGCTGGATATGTACTGCAGGTCACCAAACACATGAGCACACTGCGATTGATAATATCTTCCCTCTGTGCTGCTCTCCTCCACGTTGACTTTAGACATGTTTCAATGGTGAAAAAATGATGAAGAAACAAAAGAAATCAAGACATAAAACAAAACTATGAATTACATCCATAACGTTCACACCCTGCACAGTTTCAGTTTCATCACAGAAAACTTAGGATGGTTGATGTTTTATAGTGATATTAAGCAGTTGTCCCTTTGGCTTGGATTTGCACAGAACCTCTGCTCGAGAAGCTTCTATTAATAAGTCTCCTGGATGCTGCTGTAGAAATTTGACAGGGCCTGCGGCGTCTCCTGAGGCAGGCTGAGTCGCGATGCATCCAAATGCAAAGATACCTTAAATGGTTGTTACGTGATACAGCCTCATGCAGAGAGGCAGAGCGATATCTACCTTCACCCGCAAGGTCCCCAGAACACCAGAGATATGTTGTTGTGATATCAGTCGACTGATATGGTCTGCTTCAGACAGCACCAGGCACAAACACACACAGACAGATGAAGAGGTCACATTCATATACAGTGGAGTCACAAAACAGCACAGTCTTGTGAAAGAGCTGACACGCTGACACCTTTACAAGCTGAACTCTGAACCTTCACGTGTTGTTTTACCTTCTTCTGCACATTTCATTCCATCAAATCTATTCTCTTATTATAATCCCTTCCTCTATTTACAATCACTTCTCACTACTTGATATTTCCCCTTCAACCACATTTCGTGGTTTAGATAATCTCATCAGATACTATTGCCGGGCCCCTGATGCTATACACAAAGTTGACGTGTTTGAGGAAAGGTTTCTGAGGAAATGTGTTTTCGGGGAGAAATTTGAGGGGGTTTTCTGTTTCTTTTTTTTTTCTTCAAGGGGGAAATCTCTCCCTCAGCCACAAACAAGACTGCACTCGCACTGACCTCAATCACAACCTCACATGGACACAATCATTTAAAAAAAAGAAAACATCACAAGAGATTTTGTCTTCATCTCCAATGAAAAAGATACAAAATGTATAAAAAATGTTATTTACAGTCTTTTCTTTTTTTCCCTTTAGACCGATCTTGTCTGGAATAGGCTGAAGTTTGTGTTTGAGATCTGAGGAATTTTTGTGTTTGACAGTTTTAGGTAGTAGAGGTGGTTGACTCATCGTCCAAAGAAACGTCAGACATTACTATAGGCAGAATGACTCGAAAACCTTTGTACAATCTGCCTACAAACATCCTCTTATCCTCTCCGTCATTCTATCCATCTCTGTCTCCTCTGTCTTTAGCTTGTTTCCCGTCCTCCGATGTCTCAATGAACCCCAGTGGTTCAGGACCATCCATGACCTTTGAACTTGTCCCTGGTGAGCTGAGCTCAGTCGCAATGCATAAAGGGATATGGAGGCTGTCATCAAGACTGTCCTTCACTTCTGTTGGCTCTGAGGTGAAGAGAAGGAAAATGACTCATTGTTAAGTTCATACATCGACTCTTCTACTGACTGTAAATTCACTTCCACACAATGATGACAGAGAAAATATTACAGCAAAATGGAAATGAGCTCCTAAAGGCATAGGGACAACGAGAGAGGAGGGAGATGGTGCTGGAAAATAGAACTAAACAGACAAGGGACCTGATGATAAAGAAGCTGAGCAGGGAGTGGAACTAAGGGAGCTGAGGAAAGTTAAGATGAAAAGACAGAAACAGAAAGAGAGAAGAGGTAAATAGTTGGATAGTGGAAATGATGCTGCGGAAGAGGAAATCTAAACATAGAGGAAAAGGAAATATCCATAGGAAATGACAATTTAAAAGTGTGTTTACAGAGGATCAAAGTTCAGTTACAGACAGATGTAAAATAGAGGGGGACAGGTGGAGGGTGAGTCGAGGTTGATTTATTTCAACACAAACTTACTCAGAGTCTGGGGAGACTTCAGATATGCTGTGGGAGGTGGCAGACTGGGGAGGAGAGGGGGAGTGTCCGTGGGCAGAGCCATTGGGTCCAGGGTTAGAGGCAGTGGGATGCGGAGGAAGGACAGTGGAACCGAAGGACGCCAGGATGGAGGACAGAATATCCAGGTGTTCACTCGATTGCGGCCGACTCAGAGGGTTGATATTTGAACTTGCGACCTGGGACACAGTCTGACCTTGATACCTACATGGAGGAGCTGAGTCCAGTCGTCCTCTGGCATGAGGGAGCTGCTCGTGTGGAGGCTCCTCGGTGATCGGGGGAGGGGGGGAGGCAGAGGGAGGCTGGTCGGGGTGCGAGGGCTGACGGGGAGGCAGAGTGCGAAGCCACTCCCGACACGGCTGAGCTGAGGCTCCCACTCCATTGGTGTCCAGCTCCTCCCTCGACCTACTGCTCATCACCGACCCTGCCAGGTGCTCCCGGGATGAGGCCTGCCGCCGGGTTAGCGTGTTCAGCTGCGACCTCGATCCGCTGAGGTATCCCTCCATTCCAGCTCCGACAGCTCCCCCGTTTCCACTCAAGTCCTCCCTTGAGGCGTGGACACTGCCTCCGTGGTGGTTGTCCAGTCTGTCCCTGGATCCTGACAAATTTTCCCTGGATGATGAGACTCGCTGGTGATCAAGCCCCAAGCCCCCTAATCCTGGTCCCTGGCCCAGTCCCAGCTCCCTCCTCCTGGGTAAGAGATCCAGGTTGTCTCTGGAGCCCCTGGAGTCCAGTCGGTCCCTCGACCCCCCAACCGTCTGCCTACCGAGTGGATCCCTGGACAGCTGCCTCCGGGCAAGTGAGTCCAGGTGCTCCCTGGAGGAGTAGCGCGAGGCTGGCTGGGACAGAGAGCCCGTCCCTCCTCCGGCACCAGCTGTGGCAGAGTACATGCGACCATAGGAGGCAGCAGGAACACCTCGATGGCCCAGAGTAGAGGTTCTGTACCAGTTGAGCTCACTGGGGACTCGGCCCATTGTGGACAGACCCTGGAGTGCTGGGGGACAGCCCATACGATTCTTCAGGATGCCTGGAAGAAGAAAATATGAACATGAGAAAAAGAGAAAAGAGCACAAGAATTTTGAATTCATAAGAAAGTAATGAGATTCTAAAACCGGGGAGATTGGACAGAAGTGTACTAAAGGTGTTAAAGATGAGGGTGGAAAAGCTGTATGTCGAGTGAAAACGATGTGAGAAGAAGGGGAAAAAAAGAAACAGAAGTCACGGATGAAGAGGAGTAGGAGACAGAAGTGTTTTTGACTAATTAATGTTTTAGGTCTCCCTACATTCACTGTTTATATTTTATGAATCATAATACCATCTGAGTACGGTAATCTGGAAAATCCTGAGGGAGACTTGAAAAGTGAGGTTTCCTGCTGTCAGCTTCTTTTTCAGTGTGAGTGTGTGCGAGTGTACGTATGTTGTCTGTTTTTGTGTAGTATTACGTGTCCTAGAATGTCAGCCTTTTCATCTTTCAGGGCACTTGTGTGATCTCCTGCCTTTCTTTCTCACTCCCCCTGCGCGTGCCTTTGCATGTGTGGTGCACCTTCGTGTGCACATGCCAGTTTGAAACGTGTTCTGAGTATACTAACTGCACAGTATATATAAAAGCGTCACCCACTGTTTTAGGGCCTGTGTTGTATAAGTTATGTTTTATGCAGACAGGCCACTCTGCTGATTCCAGAAATAGAGTGCTATGTGGGGGATACACACACTCCTGCATGGTTAGCACATGTATACCGAGGGCGAGTCATGACATGCTGACCATCTTATTATATTCTGACTTTGACTTCAGACAAACATGCTCTGTCTCGCACACCCCAGTAAGTGGGTGCTAGGTCAAATGGAGGGCGTTCAGAAACAGTTCAAACCTATAAGGCCTCAGCTATTGAGCTGTGTTTGGATTCAGCTCCAACGCTGACCTCTTTTCCATCTTCCTCTTGGCAGAGTGCCCCATTTGATCACTGCATGATGTCTGGAGACCTTTGTACAGGCCACACACTGATATCCGAAGATGCACAACCCCAAAATTTGCCTTTGAAGACTCAAGTAACACAATCATAAAATTTGGTGCACTGGTAGATATTTAACAACGTAAAGTAAAGAAAGAAAACTAAAACGCAATGTGTTATTGGTAATTGTCTGTTAATTATTATTAGCTACATGGTTTTCACAACAAAAATATCTTCTCTGCTGTATCTTTGTTATCCAATTTTTCAAAGTATGTGTCATATCCAGTATTCATGTGCCATTTAATTTATCCGACAAGCAATGCCTTGGCAAACTACAAAAACAGAAACCTATGACTGATTTAAGAAGGATAAACTACAGATTATAATAATATTAAAAGCAATTTCAAATTCAGTGGCTCTGTGTATTTTTTTTAATGATTTTGTGTTTTTCTAACCCTTGCGGTGCCTGTTTGGCTGCGTGAGGCCGTTCTCATCCCCACTGGTCAGTGCTGCATCAAGCTGGTTGTTGTTGGCAGCATCCTTGCTGTAATCTGCTCCCAGGGGGCGCTCTGAGCCCCACTTTTGCAGCGTGTGCGTATCACACTCTTCCAAAGCTGGCCAATAGGACAGAAGGTCATTTCCATCCAGATCTGTCAGACACACGCACACAAAACCACTTTCTGGTTACTGGAAGTTAAAAGGATGAAATCTGTTCCCAAACCAGGTATACCTGTATTGACCAATGACTTCTGATAAAAAGCTCATTAAGTCGAGGTAAAGAAATTAAAAAGCCGACATTGTTGGAAACTCACTATTACTGCTGTCATAGCTGAAAATAATTTATCATTGAAACCTGCAAACACCAAATATGAGAATCTCTCAATATGTTCTCTTGCCTGATCATCTTTTTAATTTGACATTAACTATTCTGCAACATATTTGAGCATCTCAATGAACACAAAACAGATGCGTGTATCAAATACTGTAGCAGGTGTCAGCAGACAAATAGCATATACTGTATGTGCTGTACGTGTTGAGCATGTAGAAAGTGAATTAAGAAAAAGGAGCTGATGAGGAGAGGTGTCTCGTCCAATAAATGAATAAAAAACATTTCATCATTGATTTTTCAGTGAGGTAAATAGATGGGCAAATATATTAAGGCTGTTACTTTCATTCCTTCCATAATCAATTCACTTTGGCCATTAACAAGTCTAATGGCCTCTGGAATAAAACCAAACTTCCCTCTATTAGATTAACATGCAGACATGATCACTTGCTCAGTTGATGGCTCAACAGAATTGATGAAAGGGTTTCATGCTTTGTCACAACGCACAGGAAACTGTGACCCTTCAGTCAGAAGCCTGCTCTGATCTAACCCTTCACTTCCCCTGCACTGACCATCTGGATCCTGTCTTCCCCCATTTTGACAACATCAGTCAGCATTTCACTCTGAATAGAGGTCATGTCATCCAGATGGTTTGATTAGCTGAGAATTGATTACTTATATGGATTTATAGATTTCCATGTCTGGTCTTTTCTCACAGTGAAACCTTTCACAGACCCTGTGTATGCATGACATTTATATCACACACTGAGGTCTTTTCATTTTTGATAGAAGAACAACAGGTATTGATACATTTCTACTTGCACTGACATTTACTGTTAATATATGTGTACACTGTTATTGTGCCCACACATGCTTCTACATATTTGAAATTTAAGTTTGAACTTCTTCGTACAGCAGGAGAGTACTGCTGTCTGGCAGGTACATGCGTGTTCTTATCAACTGCTCTCATCAAGTGCCTTTTACTCACTTGTTATTAGTAGCTTTTTGCCTGAGGAAATAAAACCTTCAATCATCTGAATTTCTAACAAATTGCTCATGTACCTTTGGTGCCATTGTGGGTGGGCTCGGTGAGCAGGCGCTCACTGTGATTAGAACGTTTGAATCGCCGCTGGATGCGTCCACGGAGTCGGACGTTGTCCTCGCTCTCAGAGGAAGGGATGGAGAGACTGCGCTCCTCCTCCATGGAGAGGTCAGAGTCTGAGTCTGAGTCCTCACCTGGAAGCAGGGAGGAAGAACAAGGACAGAGAGAGAAGAAGACAGGTGAAAGGAGAGACGGAGACAAAGAATTATAAAAGGAAAAGATAAGGATGATAAATTGCTCATGTCAGCGATGGTAATAGAGTAAAAGAAAGAAGCAGAGGTGACGAAATTAAGAATGTGTTGTGACTATGTTTTTGTGTCCTATCCAGGGGTGTCTGAGTGTGTGTGTGTGTGTATGTGTGTCTGTGTGTGTGTGTGTGTGTGTGTGTGTGTGTGTGTGTGTGTGTGTGTGTGTGTGTGTGTGTGAGTGCTGACCTCCATCTCTGTGGAACATGGCTACATCCAGGTCTGTCGCTCCGGTGTGGACGATGTTTTGTTCCAGAGTCTGACGAGCTAAAAGATTTTCTCTAACGGGCAAAGAGGAGAGCGGTGAGTGAACTCATGAACTCAACTACACGTGCATACAAACACACTCATACAGTAAGTTGTATGTGTACTAATACAGGCTGATACAAATTTAAAAAAGAGAGCAGCCACAGATCCAGTATCTATAACATGCGCCCACAAAAAACACACATATACACACAAACGCACACACACACGCATACAGAGTCACTGAGCCATATCAGCCCATCTTAGAGTATATTAGTGTTGCTCTACATACACTAAAGCACATTGTTCCATTCAATCTTCTTCATCTTTACCCCACTGACCCACAAAATACATGACATGATTTTTATTTGCAAGAGAGTTTCCTCCCTGAAGCAATCTCATCTCAAATCAGAGCCACAGAGAATCAATGAAACCTGACAGATTTCTATTTGAGTTTTGAGTCATCATTCACTCAAATATTAATTTGCCATTTCAATGCCGTTGGTATTAAACCATTCACTCTTGAACTACTAAGATGAAGGGTATTCTTAATCTTCTCTTCCTGCCACGATGTGGAGGTTTTCCTCTCAAAAAGTTGAGATGGCTTCCTGTGTCTGTTTGAAGATTGTTGTTTTTCTGTGAGTTATATACTGTACCTGGCGGAGCTGACAGAGGAGATGGTGGAGGTGCCCAGGGTGATGCGATGCAGTCCGCTCTGCTCCAACAGAGATGCATTGTGATATGGATTCTGAGACAGGGACACATTGATTAGAGGAGTGAGACATATTTTAAGGGTCTTTTTTTATTGATAAGGGCCTTTTTATGTAGAGGTACAAAGAGTAAAAATCCCAATTATATAATGGGCAAACCGTCATAATTTATTTCTACATGAAGGGCATCTTTATGACACTGGGGTTTTCTATGTATTTAGTATTTATATAAAATTACTGGGTGATAATAATAAGCAATAAACTACAGCCCCCATTATATTTCAGTGTAGTTTCCAGAAGGGAATCTGTTTTAAATGCTGAAAGCTGATGGAAAAAAAAGGTGGAGGCATGACCTCAGCTTTCTCTGCTGTATTAGGCCACTTTATAAATAAGAAATGATACAGTATGAGTCAGATACTCTGATACAAAATGATGCTAATAGATGGTCATGGTTTGCGAGAGTGTGTGTGTGTTGATGTGGTACAGTCATTTGTCCCACTTGGGAAAGTTCTCTAATGGGTAGGAAGAGCACTGGAGGGAAAGGGTGTTAAAAGAGTAAAAACTAACATGCACTCGCACACATCTGCATGCACATCAACATCTTACACACACACACACACACACACACACACACACACACACACACACACACACACACACACACACACATCCAGGCTACAGATAGAGAAGATGGAAGAAGGAAAGAAATGAAACCAGGGCAGGGTCACACACACACACACACTCTCTCTGAGCAGGCACTGCACTTTGCTGTGGTTGAGCGTGGTTAAGGAGCAGACAGGGCTCCACTGGTCGGTATTCTGTTTTAACTGGGTCAGCAGAAAACCCTGAAGGCAGACGGAGAGGAGAGAGGGAGGACAGGGAAGATGGATGGACGGAAGGAGGAATTGGGGGCAGAAGGACTTTTGTGCTGTCTAATAATGGACAGTGAGAATGTGCATCCAGAAAAGACTATACTGTAGAACAGAAGATAAGATGCTAAATGCCTTTGGGATCATGTAGTGGGTTGATTTAAAGCTCCATCAGGCTCTTAACCTGCAAGTATGTATGGTGTAATATGACAATTTCATGATAATATCATAACTCATGCAAATAATGACATTTGAATTCTTTTGTATGGTATTTTTACAAACTTGCTGAAAGGTAGTTCAGGTCAAGATACAAAACCGGCTGAGAGCTTTTTGGGTTCAGAAGAGACGAGCTCCAACGTGTGCGTGGGACTCACTGTGTTCTGAGGAGCTCTGGGTGGATCTTCTCCAGGACTCTTCTTACCAAGAACGGCGACTCTCCAGGCCTCCTGAACCTCTGAGTTAAACACTGTGAACACCAGCATCACCGAAAGACCCTGGGAGAAGTAGGAGGACAGAGACAGATGGTTTTAAGGTTTTAATCTACAAGATCCTTACACTACAAAGTCCTGCACTTCCCAAAGATAATAAAATGACACGTATAAAGTGAGCTATATTAACATGTTGTTTGAATTACGACTTTTTTTGAACTGTGAAATCTTATAGATTAGTTCTTCCCTGACTACAAACATACACTGTGCTCATACCTGCACTAGGCAGAGGACATCAAATATGTAGTAGAAGGCAAGGATGCTGTTGTTCACAGCCATGAGACCACACAGCCAGGTGGCGGTGGCAACCAACAGCAGAAGGATGGCATTACGGATAGTCGCACTGGATCCAGAGATGGAGAGACAGGGGAAACAAAGAGGGCAGTGGGGAGAGTAAGGTTAAATTTGGATTTACCAGGATGATGTAACACACTTCCTGTGAGCTGTGCTTGGATGACTGCAGAAACCAACAGAAAGTCAGAACGAACAGGAACAAGAGCCCTCAGATAAAACCAAAGGATGAACGCTGAGACAGAAATGTGGCAGTGAGGAAAAGAGAGACAGACACCACATAGCTTAAAGTCCCACTCCGTGGAAATCAGGTTTGGCTTACATGTCCGCCTTGTGCCTTTCATTTGGTCAAAGACACATTTTATGTGAAACGGGCAGTCAACACCATGAATCAGTATTTCCACCTTAACAGTGCAGTAAATAAATGCCACTCTGAAAGAAATGTACAGTTTGTGATGTCACAAACCTGAGAAACCAATCCAATCAACTTGTGGCTGGGGCTCAGCAGCTGGAAAAAGGCTCATAACCTGAATGTGAGCTGTTAGCATACTAAAAGATCTTTGTCACATAGGAAGGAAGGTGTAGAGATTTAAGCCATTTTTGGGCCATCATTTTTTTCCTGACAAATCTTTTGAATATGCAATTTTGAGGAACAAAGAAAACGGTTTTGATAAAGAGTATTAAAGGTGTAATAAGCAGCTGGAGTGGGACCCTATGTGACTTTTTTGCAGTTGTTGCAATTCTGATGAAAGCATGTGTCCACAGACTATTTCTATCTTTGTATCGTACTCTGACGCCAGTGGGTAAGTACTCACATGACAGGCAGCTTCTTGGTCTCCTTCTGTGATGGGTTGCAAGACATCTTGGCTACAGTCGTGAAAATCCCTCCATTCACCTAGAAAGAGGCAGATCGATAGAGTTTTAATGCTTGTATGCTAATCCAATACTGCCACTAGAAATGCAAGGCATAAAGATAAACAGACACAACAAGATCAATGTGGACAATATATACATATGCAAAGATAAAGGAATTGTAATGGCAAGTAATTTGCCTTTACTCAATGTGTCTTGAGTAAATGAACAATACAAACAATACTAATCACTTCAACTATGACGACAATGCACGGAAACTATTCATAAGCATCATAAAACCCGGCACACTTTCTTATCTAAGCTTGATGTGGGGAGCAATTCAAATTATGGTCCAGCAGTAATCAAGAACAACAAAAACAAAGAATCACATCAGTGATTACACAGCATTAGATTACTCATGTTTTTGTGGACACAACATGAACTACAGCATATCAAGACAGTCAGGGAGACAGTTACCAGTATGACGATGGCAATAGGTCCAGCGAAGCTCCAGATGAGTTTGTCATAGATTGAGATCCAACAAAAGTCTGGGTTCCCATAACCCTCTGGGTCTAATCCCACTGCCAGGCCTGCAGTGAGGAGACACAGGCATGACACAGATCAGAAAAAAGAGATCTACTCAGAGAGACAGAAGTCAGAAAGGGTTTTACACTATAACAGCAGTCATAGCAGGCATTATCTGAGTGACAGTGGCGGAAAAATGTCAAAGAATCAACGTTAGACATTCATCTTTTAATGATTAGTCCTTATTATATGATGAAAGAATATATAGTAATATAGATAATCATTTAGGTGACAAAGCCGCATGCTGGTTTATCACATGTTTTATCACAGCAACAACGTTTGGATAAATCCATCAGTTGTGCACATCCACCTCTCTTGAGCAGACCATTGACCCACGTCCATTAAGGTGCTGGCTGAGGTTGTCAGGAAATGTGTACATGAACTGTTCCTTGTACGTCCTTGTTTGAACACTGTCAAGGTTGTAACAGTAATTCATTAATATATAATTCATTGAATTCATTGAATTGCAAAAGTAAGAGAGTCACAACAAACAAACACACCTCTGAGCCTGAGGAAAGAAACATACTGCCAGTGTGTGTGTGTGTGTGTGTGTGTGTGTGTGTGTGTGTGTGTGTGTGTGTGTGTGTGTGTGTTTGTGTGTGTGTGTGTGAAAGACGGGAAGAAAGCAGACAGATATTACTTACTTACTGAGTGTGTCAAGGAAGAAATTGCTTGCGTGTGTGTGGATGTATGTCAGCGCTTTGCTATCGCTATATTAAAATGTCACTGAAACCTGCTTAATACAAGTGTCAATAGGACTCCTTATCTACACAGCCAGACTCACTGTGAATGTGTGTGTTGGTGCATATACTGTATATACATACATATATATGTTGTCATATATGTTGTCATGGATGAGTAAGTGTGGCAAGGGAAATGTTTTGACTGTGAGTATACACTGATGCATAGACACATTTGCATGTGTGTGTGTATGTTACCTGTGATAATGGCGGGCACGCCCCAGCCGATGGCGTAGTAGAATCTCATGGCTCCATAGTTGATATTGCGCTGCTCAGTCTGCATGCGGTAGATATGAAGGCCCTCGACGAACATCCAGGCAAAGGTGGACATGAAGAAGTAATGGAGCAGGATGGCGACGACTGTACACAGAAACTGGAGGGAGAGAGAAAGAAACGTATTTGAAAAGGGAAGGATAAGAAAGCGAGAGAAGGAGCAGAAAATTTGAGATAGCAAAGGAAAGAAAGATAGAAGGAGAAGAAGTAATAAAAAGAAGAAAAAAAAGCAGGGAGGAAATAAGGAAGGTGAAGGAAGGGGACGGGCAGAGTGAGGCAGCAGGAAAGTGTCAAATAAAAAATTAGAAATAAGAAGGTGAGAGGAAAAAAATAACGTGATCCTTCATATTGATTTTGTGAAATTTGAGAGCAGATGTCTCGGCAAGAGACCAATACGTCTTTATTACAGCACAGCAGGTGTCAGCAATGAAGGAACAGGCATGTATGATTTAATTAGCAACACGACTAATGAAGGGAGTTTATGGCAGCGTGTTACAGTATATCTCCAGGAAATGCACAAAACAACTGATATGAATTCAAATGAATGTTGTTAATTTGCAGAATTATAGTAAAAACACTCAAGAGCCTGTTTAACTGTGATTATGGGCATGAAATTAAGCAGCATCAGAAGAAGAAAGCACAGAAAGTATGAATAAATGTAAATAAATGTTGAAATGTAAATATACAGAAACAAATACATTTGGAAAAAAATAAATGGAAAAATAAATAAATAAATGGAAATACGTAAATAGGTTATTTAAATACTGAGGTGGGAATAACCAAATGTAATTTATTTTGTATTTTTGTATGCACATTTTTTGGAAGGGAATGCATTGGTTCATTTATTTATTTATTTGTGAGTTAGTTTCTGAGTTTGGCAGTTACGGTTCTCTATATAAATATCATCTCAGTGCATGCTTGCTGAATTCTTTGTGTTGTTTGAAATATTGATGAAACAGAAGTGATACACATGGAGAACTTTGCCTTTTTTGATCAATGTGATGCTGCATGAATCCTAAGGACACGTCAAGTCAGTGTTAAGTGATGCCGTGATCTGCTATAACTTGATATTCTGAGGTCAGTCAATTGGTTTGACTGCACGTCATCGGGAATGACAATGACAATTATTGTTTTGTCAGGGCAGAGGAAACTTCCAAATAGCTTTTCTCAGTCATGTTCTGCTGTTTGGTTTCGGCAGCAATGCTGAATTTCTCCATGAATAATGCAGGGAATTAGCATTTAAGCTTTCTGTGAAATTACCCTCAGGCTGCAGTGAAGCCTGTTTGGAGAGGTTTATTCAGACTACAGCCTTTGGTCTCTTCCCTTTGTTTGGCCTGTTGAGACAATGCCATTCAAACTCAAGTGGTTCTGAAGCACAGCACCAATTTGTCTTGTCTGTGTTCGGCATTTTGGGTTCAAAGCTGAAATGATAATAACAGGCACTGTCTTCTATAACTGTGTTGTTGTTTGTCAGAAGGAAGAACAAAATCCAAACCAACCACAGGGAACAACTTGAAAACATACAAGTTGAAGTAGATAGCTGCTGGCAACTATCAGCCAGTTTTAAAAGCCAGAGTTTGAATACTAAGTACACTGTTACTTCCTGACTAATATAAGCACCAGACACAGATGGAAGCTTAAAAAGCCAAAGCAACCCACCCCAGAGAGACCACAATTAAAACTTCCCCCCTCTACCAGAATCTTCCATCCATCCACTATCGATAGCGCTGATGCACTGAGGAAAATCCAACCCCAGCAGACATTGGGTGGGAGGTGGGGCACATCCTGGACAGGTGTGAACTCAGAACTCAGAAGTTTCTCCGGGGGTTTGCCGTTCACACATGAACAACGCAGCAGAAGTTTCTCCGGTCAGACGTTTTCACAGCAACAAAGACATTTCCAGAGCTTTCAGGTGAGAGGTGGTGGAACATGCAGGAGGCGGGTCTTAACGTATGACTTCAGCTGTAGATACGTGTTTTTGTTTCCATCACATCCACACTGGCGTCTGCATTCATCACCAAAAGCTCTCTTGACATCTTCATCTGTGTCTTCAACATGCTTCTCCTTTTCTTTTTGTTGTTTTCAGTTTTGCCTCCGTCCCGTGTTAGAAACGTCATCAACACGTCCACTCAATTGTGGAGAATCTTCCAAAGCACCTCCTGCTGTTTTGTCACATGAGCTCATTCAGACATTATCCAGAGTTTTAAAGGTTCAGTGGGTAGAATTTGGTGACATCTACGGGTGAAGTGGCATGTTGCAGCTGAATACCCCACACATCAGGAAGGAATCCAAACCATGGGAAATGTTCTTGCTGCGAGGACAGTGCTAACTACTCCACCACCGCGTCGCATATACCAAAATCTTAATCTTGAATAATCTGACGAACGAAACAAGCCTCTTGGGAATAAATTTGGGTTTTTATAAGTTGCCTGGCTGCCAAACATAATAATAACCTGTTTGTACATAGAAATGCATCAAATTGAACTTTTCTATTTGCGCTTAAGAAAACCATGGCAGCATCCCTGAGTTGTTGAAGGCGTAAATGATTCTGGATGAGAGCAGTGAGAACAATTGAAATGTAAGATACGTCTCTCAGCCTTCGTGGGCTCTTTGTGAAAAGAGAGAGACACCTCAGTCATTAAACACAACAGTTGAGCGTTATACATCTTTATGTTGTGGGAAAGAAACGTAAGTCCCAGATTTTTAGGTTGAAAGGAGCTCAGAAGAAATTCCACAGCCAAAGACGACACAGAAATAACTGCAGCCTTGGCAGTGACAGAGCCAGACACTGAATTTCCCACTCCCACTCACACAAACACGTTCACACATGAACACAACCACTTCAAGGTACACACACACACAGAGATAGATAAGCTAAAATATGCACAATCACATGAAAGCTAGTGTGCACACCAACACACACGGCCGCTGAAAGCACTAACATGTTCTCCCAAGCATGATGAACATGAATTAGAGAACATATTGTTCAGCTAGAAGTAACCAGTTGCACTCTAAGAGCCATACAGTCGACTGTGTGGGGGTTCCAGCTTAATTAATTAGATTTCATGCTGAGTGAGAACATATTTGCACTACTCTCTCTACAAGACTGCTCTTTAAACACACACACACACACACACACACACACACACACACACACACATGCACACATTTGTGATGTAACCGAGACAGAAAGTGGTCAGAAGGACAGGGGAAAGAAACAAGAAGATGGATAACACGAGAAAGACAATGACACCAACCAAACTGTAAAAGGAGCAAACATTTAACATTTAACTACCCAGTCACCACCTCATGTCTAAATGTTCTGGATATTGCCATGTTAATGTGAGCCTGTCAGACCCAGACCATCTCCTGCTGTGTTCTTCACATGTGAAAGACAAAGTCTAAGACCACATTTTCCAAGTTCATATCTAAAAACGGCTTAAATCTGCACAATGACAGTCCCAAAGCAAATGTTGGCTCATTCAAAAAGCTGCAAGTTGGGAACCAGGGGACAGTGATGTGGCAGAAGAAGAAAAAGACAGGAAAGCTGAAGCCTAAAACCTACCTGTTGCTCTGTCTGATTGACCCCGAGCAGGAACACCAGCTCCGACAAAAACATGGCCGCTGCAGTGTTTGAATGGATGCTCCTGGTGTTGGACTTGAGGCCTCGCAGGCAGGACAGCACCAGGACAGTTAGGAGGAGGGCCAGCATGGAGAGGCACAGAAAGGAGTATGTGACGAGCGCCAACGTCTCCAGATCGCCCTCCAACTGCTGCTCGTAGGGAGATGACAGAAGGGAAAAGGGTGGAGAGACGATATAGAGAGGTCAAGGCAAAGCTGTCAGAGGAAAGGAAGTAAAGAGAGCGAACTAAGGAGGAAAAAACATGAGGTGAAATAAGGCAAAGAAAGCATCTAATCTACAGCGTCTTAAAAGAGTAAAAATGTGGTACTTCTGCAAGACTTATGATATTCAATAAATATTTTACAGAAGAGCTAAATCCAGTATAAACCATGTACATTCAGAGAAATGTACCACTTGAAAATCATCACAGCGACGATTCTGACTCCACAAGGTTCCTATTCTCTCGTCGACAAACGTCAAGATCTGATACATATCGTTGCTCAGTATGCTGGTGTGCGATGGGCAGAAGGTTTAGCATTAAACCCTGAAAATCTGCTACAGCTGTAACAAGACTTCCTTTAGCCTTCAAAATGTCATCCACGATTTAATTCTTCAGGATTTCAAATTTCTACACCGACTAAATCCCGAAATTACTAGCGAAGTGGGTTCACTAAAATAAATGAAGGAAAACCAAGAGCAGTAGTATTGATAGTAAATTTATAATGAATCCACTAAAACTCTTACTGTGATAAAGAGACATAAGAATGAAATAAAATTATTATAAGTGTGTGGTTCCTAGAGTAAAACTAAGTAGCTCTGCACTGAGAGATCACTAACCTCTCTGTGTGAACTGTCCATCAGCACGCCGATGGTGCCCAGTCTGTGGCACTGACAGCGGACATGAGAGGTGTTCCTGTAAACCACCGTGCAGTCCCTCACCGTCCAACAACCTCCTGTGTCATACCTGCACAGAGAGAGAGAGAGAGAGAGAGAGAGAGAGAGAGAGAGAGAGAGAGAGAGAGAGAGAGAGAGAGAGAGAGGGGGAGTGGGGGGGGACTTATGAGCAAAATGTCCACTGTGAACCATATCAGGCATTTAAGGTTTCTGTGTTACTATGTGTATGTAATATACACAATAAGTCTTAATAGTTTAAATCAAATAATTCTGAACTGATTATTCAAATCATCTTATCAACAACCGGATCCCATTTCTAAAGAGCGCAGGTCTACTTCACAGTGTTTTTAAATATATATCACTTTTCACAGCTATACGAGATGCACAGATTTATTACATTGATAGTGACTGTATTCCATGTAGGTGCCAGCTCCAGAATGCCATTAAAAGCCTGCTGGCTTACTGCAAAGGCGTACTTGGACACAAGAAACCAATCCATCATTACTATTACTATTAATTATACTGTTGCTTTAGCTACTGTGTCAGGTCTGCAGAAAGGAAAGTGTATTATAAATGTGGCTGCACAGATATGTGCCTTTATTACACCAATTTATTTGATGAAGAGGACTTTAAAAACAAAAAGTGGCTCCATGTCGAGCCATAATATCTCCAATTATATATTGATTCATTCATGTTGCCATATAACATAATAATACCTATTATCAATATCAAATTTTATAGAATCTTAGCTGTTTTAATACTTTAATACTTGCTTTCTACAATATCTCAAGGTAGCAGATAATACCCAGTCTGAAAATACAAAATATATACACATATATGCGTGTGTGTGTGTATGTGAAGATGCACTGTATATGTGTACTCACTGGCTGCTGTGGTTCCACTGCACACACAGTGGCTTACTGCGATTGGCCGTCTCCAGCAGCTTGAACTCCAGCAGGATGGGCTGGTCCAAGTGTCCGCCCACAAACGTCTGGTTGTTGTAGACAGAAATAGTGACCACCGGGGAGTTCATTACCGGATGTCTGGGCAGCCTGGAGGGAGAGAAGGAGCAGAGTTACCGTACGTCTACCACATCAGACGGTGGAAGAGTTTGAAATCCCTGTTAGGATGGTAAAAAAAAGATGAGCAGAGAGGAACGAGACTTGTGTACTTGATGAGACACAAATTACTGTTTATTGAACACCTACTGAAAAGCGAGCAGTTTGTTACTTAGTAATTATGCCCAGAAGTGAGATGAGGAAGAGCAAGAGGGGAGAGAGATGGGAGGTGAGGGGGAGAGAAAAAGAGCTAAAACAGTGAGAGAGAGAGAGAGAGAGAGAGAGAGAGAGAGAGAGAGAGAGAGAGAGAGAGAGAGAGAGAGAGAGAGAGAGAGAGAGAAACAGATGTCAAGAAAGGTGAAATTGGAATTAGTGCTGAAGTTATTACTCCATTGACCTACTGCTCAACTGACCGGCGTTAATTACCTTAAATGTTCATCATCAGTTAATCATGTTAGTCATTTATCGAGCAACAAGGATAAACATGGTCCAGCTTTAAACAGAATATCTTTGAATGCTGGGACAGACATATACAATGTCACCATTAACATTAATTATGTTCATGTGAAATCAAATCAAGTCCTGCTCTTAAACTAAAAGACCAGTCTCTTGAATAAAGATAGGGGGAAAAAACATATTAGGTAAAGACATTAAATTCAGAATTGTTTGTGTAGATTACATTGTAATTATCTATACTAAAATCTAATCACATATAATCACCAATCAATACTAAAATTGAAACAATTTATATCATATAACATATACACATATAACAGAAACTTTGTTGTACTGTTCACCACTGAATAAAAGACACGTTGCTAAGCCAGATTTCTTTCTATTATAGAAACACAAGAAAGTTCTGAGAGCTGCTGTACACACATATTGATTGTACTGAGTGTGACTGTTTCCCACCTCACTCCTCTCCGGTCTGTGTGATACTTTGGAGGTAGAGCTTCACCCACACTTCTATAGATCAACATGATGATGATGGTGATGGGTGGCTCCGGCAGCGAAACGGTGCGTCTCGCTGCAGTGTATTCTCCTGTCTGATTGACTGAGGTACCAACAAGGGCTGGAGCAGCGTTCTGAGGAGCTGAGGCCGGAATACAGAAGGGATAGTGAGTATATTCTCTTAGTTTCAGCCACTTCAAGCCTTCATATCTACTTGTGCATCTCTTACGGTCTTTCTCTGTCCGCTCCTTCTCCTTCCAGCTGTGTTGTTGCTGCCGCTGTGGCACCAGGGCAGCAGGGGGCAGTATCACATGGGTGTAGGGATCCCACAAAGCTTGACTACGAAATAGAGCGTTGTGGTAACGTGGGAAGCGCCGACGCACATGGGTGTGGTTCTCAACGCGGTCCAGATTCATAACTGAAGAACACAGAGAGATAAACATAAGTTTGGTTATTATATGAGTCACAAGTGTTTGTTTGTCTGCAGAATAAAACTCCCACAAACTGGAAGTCAGTGCTGAGAGGAAGGGTAAACAATGACGTCAGCAACATCCTGCATTCCAAAGCAGCGTTACACCATATTCAGCTATGTACAGTTATCACACTGAATGCAGGTTCATTCTTCAACACAAGACAATTTATTGTTGATGACACAGCCACGCCATACAGATAGCAAAGTTAGTGCTAGCTCGGCGTTAGCCGCCATAGAACAATCCGGAGGAGGGGCAGTATTGGCGTTGCAGAGAGGCAATAGGCCTATTCTCTGAAGTTCTTTGCTGTTTGGTTTTAGGGTCATTATTAATAAGTCCTGAATAATAAGTTATAATTTTTTGAGACATAGTGGTAAAGTACGGTATAACACACCATTTCCCTGTTGAAATAAGATTATATCTCACACAACACAACAAGTTAGGGTTACCCTAACCCTAACCCTATTATCCAATTTTCTCAGCACATTCCTAATGTCCTGTTCACTTTTTAAATTAGCCCCTGTTCCAACAGAGAATGTTATTCCTCATAAAGGGTTATTGTCATTGCTCCAAAAATTAAGATGAATGCGGATCATGAAGAAAACAAATAAAATCATTTCTATTTTGGCGAGCAAACATATCAGAGCCTCATGGGACTTGTAGTTGTTGAAACACAATAATAAATGTTTTATCTTTGTTTAAATGATGGAGACTTTACAAGGAAGTTCATCAGTAAACACAGATTTAACTCACACCAGCCTCTGTATAATGTCTCTGGTTTTGAGGAAGAATGGTGAATCAAGTCGTGTTTCCGGAGAGCAATGAAACATCCTGGAACAGAATCTAACCCAGAAGTGAAGCAGGGGATTTGATCCATTGTGTCCCAAGTGTGTCTGTGTTATTTTTGTCTGCTGTTGTTTTTTTCAACTAGGAGCTCAAGTAACAGAGCAACGAAGTGTGAGAAATCCCTCTGCAACACTAAGTAATTCAGTGGGAAATTTGTCACTTTATATCATAATGTGTTTTGGGACAGCTGAACATGATTTGATACGGGGCCTTTTTACTTAAAACACTGATTCACTTTAATCTCTGCTGCAGACACTTCCAGTAAATCTGTGTGCTTCTTTTTCAGAAATTCAAGATGAGCAAGTCGAATTTTACATTGGCTTTTCAATAATCCTCTGACATTGTGAGAAATGTGAAAAGTTTTTTTTCCATTTGGAACAAGATATGATCGACATATCAGTATCGGTTTGCTGATCAACGCCTTTATAAAAACGCTTATATAACAAAATAAACCGTGCATAAAGGACATGCATTTATGTTTACATGTTACCTGTTACATAAAAAGATAATTTTTTAATTCAAGTTCTATATATGTATTATAATACTCATGTAATAATGAAGACTACTCATTGGTTGGAGTATCAACATGTTGCCAGGCTTTACAACTGGTGTGACCCAACTGCAACATGGACTCTTCTTTTCTGTTAACTTCAAAAGTAAAATGACATATTTGATAGATAAACAAATTATTTAAAGAAATAAATTGCATTTTGAGGACTGACAAGAACCACAAAGAATTTTCAAAGAGAGAGATTTGAAACATAGTCTGTGTATGTGTGTGTGTGTGTGTATGTATGTGTGTCGAATCTATCAATATTCCTTTCAATGTTATCCATTCTATCCCATTTGGCTAAGAGCATTAACTGCCTGTGTGTGAGGGAGTGTGAAATTTAGTGTTGGCTGTGATTCTTATTCCTTTTTCTCTCGCTGCTGCTGCTGAATCTACACGCTCCATCTGGGAATCTCTTTAGAGCTGCTGCTTTAAGGTTATTTAACAGCATTCTACATGAATTACAAAGAGGAAGCAAATATAGCTAAACACAGAGGAGATGAGAGTCACAGAGAAAAACATGAAAGAAGCCAATTCAGGCAAGGCTATTTTCTATTTGATCATTTCTTTAGGTCTGAGATTAGCTGTGTTAACAAACCACACTGGGAGAAGCTGGTGAGCCAACATACAGTAGCTGGTAACTTTGATGAGTTTCATGAGTTTTGGTATTTTACAGAACTTCAATCTGTGTGTGTAGCTAAGAGCATTAACTTAGTGTGAAATTCATTGTCTGGTTTCATCTCTGCCAGAGCTGCTGCTGTTGCTATTTCAACACCTCGCGTTGTTGTACGTGGTGCAGATTATTTTCCAGTATTTTCAACCCAGCTATAGTGACAGAAAAAAATGTGGGAAGGAGTAAAAACAGGATGAAAGAAACTAAAACTGTTTTCAGCCATGGTAAATATCTGGAAAATTGGGTCCAGATGTTTTCCAGCCTTTCACGTATCAAGAACGCAGCAGGAGGTTGTTGAGGCGTCCACAACAACACGAGCATGTCCAGAGGTGGCATCTGGCTATGGGATGTAGGAGGCAGGACATGACTTATAAATTACCCTGCGGGAATCGTGTAATTTTCAGTTGACAGCTTTTTCGGCGTCTTCTAAATGTATGGCTCCTGTTTTTCATTGTGAGATATTTGAATTATTTTCGTTTTTGTCTGTCACCTGTACATTTTCTCGAGATTTTACAAGACATTTGTGTTCTTACATGCAAGCCCTCCAGGAAAATGTCCGGAGTTCAGTACATGACTGAAAGCAGCTTAAATGTCACAAGAACATGGCAAAAACCTGCAGGTGTGTGTGTCTGTGTGCATAAGGAGTGGTCAAACCTGCTTACCATTTACATAACATACATATTAGCTGAAGCGACTTACAATAAGTAAGTAATAAGTGCATTCAACCATGAAAGTAAAAACCCAGAACAGTAAGAATCATGTAAGTACATTAGCTTCAAAAAAGCCAAACTACAAGTGCTACACGTAAGTGCCATATATCAGTGCAACTAAACTTAAAACATTTTTTTGTTTTTGTTTTGTTTTCTGTCTGCTGTCCTGATGTCAATGAGGAGCTCGTTGGGAGCCAGGACAGCAAATAGTCGTGATTTTGTTCAGTGGCGAGCTGTCCCTCGCAGTGAGGGAGCAGCAATCGGATTGGCCCATGAGCAGAGTGGATGGATTGGGCTGTAAAGTTTAACCATGTCCTGGATGTAGACTGAAGGTTACCAGTTACCACTTCCAGGAAATGCTCAAATAAAATAACTTTAATGATAGGTGTTCAGTAATGTTATACCCCAATCCACCAGAGTTTATGTGTGTGTGTGTGTGTGTGTGTGTGTGTGTGTGTGTGTGTGTGTGTGTGTGTGTGCTGGAGTCATCAGCTGCTCAGCATGTGTGTGTGTGTGTGGGAGTGTGAAATTCATCTCTGTGCAGCTGCCAGTGCTGGCTTAACCGTAATCATTTGCATTAACACCGTTCATCTCCCGCTTTACACTGAGTCATTCTGGTTGATTTCACAGCAGTGTTTTGCTGCATTATAATGAAAACCGCTGCAAATCGTCTGTCCAGATTAAGAGTTTATTAGTCTCTTCTCTTTTATTGCATCGACTAGTGATTAGCTATTGCACAATGCCTGAGTGTCTGTGACTGAGTGAAGTCATTTTGAACTCACCAATGTTGGGAGCAACCAGCGCCACAGGGTTGAGATATGTGAGCTTCATGTTTTGAGCCAGAATCTGAGTGTACTGCTCCAGCAGCTCAGTTAGCTCGGCCGGGCCACCACCTGGGATGTGGTTCTGACTCTGAGCGAGCGCCCGCCAAAGGCCAGAGGTAGCAGGACCCAGCAGCACGCTGCAGCCTCGCAGGATGTTCTGGGAAGAGTAGAAAGTGGAAGCATTATTAAAGAAGGAAGGAGGGGGAAATGAACACTGGGAGGTTGCTGAGCTGGCAGAGAAGAAGCTGCTTCTGTTGAAAGCCCCAGAGGAGTCAGTGACCATATGTGATATTGTGTTTGAGAAAACAGAAGAGAAAACACACAAGATAAAAAATGTACAAATATTTAACCCAAGAGGATCAGGAAAGGGAAGACATGAGGGAAGGTGTTCTTTTCTTTTCCAAAGACGGGAGAAAAGATTTGACAACATTTAAGCACAATACCCTTGACAGGGACATTTACAAGGTTTCTTCTATTTTTTTCTCTTACACAGATTTAAAGCTCTAATGGCTGCTTTTAATGTTCCTCGGTTACAGCAGTGGTTCTAATCTCAGGAGAAATTACATCGATAACACATCGGAACATTTCTACAATTGATCGTAATCCCGTTAAAATAAAGATAAAGGTACAGACCATAACTATAGACACATGTCACAGAGGACAAGAGGCAGAAGAATATTGAGGCAGAAGTGGATTCAGAGTTGGGAGGAGGGGAACATGAGAAGATTGAGAGTGTCACCAAAGAGGTAGAGTCAGATTGTCAGACTTAATAAAGCATCAGATCTGTGCACCATGTCAGCGAAGGCAGAGAATATCAGGGAACTGACGAGGGGAGGAAAGGGAAGACGACTTTTGATACAGTGCCTGGGTTGGGGTTTGCCACGGAATGACTGATAATGCACTGAAGGCATTCTGAGTGCAGACGGTGAGGCCTGAGGGGGTCTTCAGATGTGGTGTCTTTTGTGTGCAGAAATTCATTAAATTCAACGGAGACGAGGGCGCGCACAACCGAAAGCGGTGCCGTCAGGGCACGTGTTCTTAGAGGGAGTGGCTGGGTAAGAATAATCGTAACTGATTGTGGTTCGAGGGAGAAGAAATCTGAAATCCTCATTGTAAAGACTTCAGTCTAATTCCTCTGACAGGGACCTGAGAACATGGCAAAAATAATTGTGATGAAGTGACTGTCATGTAGCCATTTGTGCACAGTGCCTCCATTCCCATGCTTTTCTTTGACTATTTGTGATTCCGGATGGAAGCCTGTCTTAGAGTCTAGAATGAACAGAGTTTAAAAATGTTGGGAACAAAGAGTCATATTGGGGATGGAGAGTGAGAAAGAAAGAGAGATACGGAGAGAGTGCTCAGTGTAATTCTTTGCAGTCAGACTGCACCAGACCCAATAAAGCACTGCAGTCTCACATAATGCTCTGGGGAGAAAAACTCAGCTTCACACAAACACGGCAAATATCATATAGAGCTGAATAGGAAGAATGTAGTGAATTGTTGAGGGAGACCAACGGAGAAAGAGAAACACGAATTGTGGATCAGTGAGCGACAAAGAGAATAAATGAGAGAACAAGAGAGATATGAAGTCGTGGACGGAAGCTTATGCTCAGCTCAGAGATGCAGGAAAGAGAGAGGGAGGTGAAAAGTTGAAATGGAAAATGTTAGTGAATAAAGGCAGTGAAAAAAGGAACAAAATGGATGATATGGCATCATTACGTTACTAAGTGTATTGTATATTACTTATTCATGGCATCATTTAACTGTTCTTAAAAACACATTAAGATGTTGAGCCGTGTTTAACCGTTGATGTCTATTTTTGTAAGATGACCTCTGTGGTGACGTAATACGAACAGTAAGAATGTGTCATCTGTTGAGCCCTATTTAAAAGACACTGCTGGGTATATATAATGAAGAATGACAGAGATGAAAAGTCATTGCTATGAATAATTGATTTTCTGTGAAAGCATGCGATCATGCTTGTTGTTTTATTAAAATGTGAACTGAAAATGCAGACTTGTGTGATCTCTTACCCTGCAGTGTCATTTAGAGAAAAATCAGGAACACAGATTTACTGCTGAAAAATAAGGTGAATCTTATCTTCGGCTTAAAACGTACAATATGCAACTTGGACAGCTTCAACTTCGACTCAAGGAAAACAAAACAAAAAACCTAATTTGATAATGGGAAGCAGCATGGGATCATGGGAGTTTTTGCCTTCACCACCCATGCTGATAAAAATCTACCTGACACGACTCAGGGGCAAATCATGTTCACAGATGAGGAAAGCGTTTCATTCAATTATGACAGCAAATGTCAATAAATTGTCATGATCCATTACGAGGGACCAGTACAAACAGTGGCAGGAAACAACAGGCTTCGTCACATATCGATTGTCTCAAAGGTTTTAGCAGAGATGGACAAAGCCACGAGTAAAGTGGATATGATGTCAACAAAATATGTAACTACTTTTTATCTGGTTGTTGTTGATGAAGACTTGTCATATATTATATATTTGAAACCAAGTACAATCAAGTAGTTTTATAGTATTGCTTGTCTACACTTTACTTGATTACATTTCTAAATTTATTGGTAGTTGATTAAAAAGAACTAATTTTGCTTTGTCTACTCTCAATAACCCTTATTAACAAAGGAAATACATGCTTGTTTAAAAAAGTGTTTAGTGTTTTACTGTGAGAGCTCATGTATGCTGTGTTTATCTGTGGACAAGAAATCTCTCTCTCTTCTCACCCATTCATTTGTGATGTGCAGATCCCACTATGAGAAACAATTACAGCACAGCCTGTCAGGACCACTGTGCAGAAGATTGTGTCATCATGTTGTGCCAGATGTTTTATAAACTAGTATAGAAAGTATGATATTTGAGATTCTGTCCCTCATTCCACACACTTTTACTGAAACCCTGTCTAAAGGCGCATGAAGGGTTTACCTTCTTTCCTCCCTGCTGTCCTTCATTCCTATTGCAGCCACTGGGCTCTGTCGCCACCGCTGTGTTACTATAGTAACTGTGGTCTACATTACCTGTGAGTCTGGACAAGTAGCTGCTTAAGTGAGGTGTCAGATATATGATATATATTTTTTATTGTTAAAGTCCTGTCTGCAGAGCCACTTCACTGCTGCCAGATTAAACCTAGAGCTGCTGCATTAATTCAAGATGATGGGATGGAGGCAGCATGACTGATTTAGAGCCTGAGGTTGAGGATGAGTCAGATGAGTTGAGGTTGTAAGATGGATAATAAAAACCACTGCTGTGACACGACTATTGTGACAACATTCACTGTAGCAGTTTCCTGCTGCTGTAAGCGATGTTAACTCCTGGCCATGTTTCTGATTTAGAGTCAGATGCCAAATGTCACACAGGGAAATATTTTCACCTCACACATTATAAGATTTCATTAAGCCACTCGGGTGTTGCTATAACAACTATGTATTGATGACATGAAGCAATGCACTGTACGTGGCATCCAAGCAAATGTTCATACAGATTTAAGACTGACGTGAAAAAGTCATTGTTTTTACTTCCATAGTTTAAAAACATCTAAAGCTTATATTGATAACAACATTATCAACAATAATGCAACATCATATGAGTGAGATCAATAAAAAGTCACCAAGATAAAAATGGTGTCATACTTGGTTCAAAAATACATTTTTCGAAGGTCTCTGCATCTCATAGGACTGTAGAGAACGACCTAAAATGGATCTAAAAGTGATAATGACAGGAGTGATGTCATCATGACGTCACTACGAAGACAGAAAATAACATCAAATATCATCCAAATGCATCAACTTTTGCAACAAATCACATTGACATGTTCAAAACCACTGGTTTAGTATTTAACAACATGATTTAACAGCTTGTTATATTATGTATTATTTAAAATCCTCATTTTAAAAGGAACTAAAGCGGTCAAATAAATGTAATGGAGTATAAAATACAACATTCTCTTTGAAATGTATCAGAGTAGTTACATACATAAATATTTTATATTTACAGTATTTGTGGCACTGTGTAGTGTAAACTGTCGAGCCTGCAGAAGAGGAGTTATCATGTATATCTTGGGATGCACATGTTGTTAAAATAGACTTGTTTAGTGTATATTAACCCAATAACAAGCAACTAGGGCCAACATAATGAAATCTACATTTTTGAAGAACCTATGACCAGCAAAATATATATAAAATATAGATATTGTGTTCACGAGAATGGGACAGATGGACGGACGGACAACCGGAAATACATAATGCCTCTGCATTATTATGACAGAAGCATTGCGTGACTGGGCTATAGTGTGGCCACAGGTTATGCATGAACCCTCTGATCCCTCTCATTAATTTAGAAGTGAGCTGTGATTTGTGTTCATGGTTGTCTTACTTCCTACCCTTGTGTGTTTCCTGCTTGTGATCGTCTGCACCGCCCAGATTGTTTTCACCTGCTTCTGATCTCTGCTCACCTGCTCTACATTCATCCTTCCCCACTCACTATTTATACCTGTCTTTTGTCTTCTGTCAGTTGGTGTGTGTACGCTCCTGGTTATTTTCCTGTGTTAGTTCCTGAGTGTCTTCCTATGGAATCTGCGTTAGTTCCTGTGATTCGTCTCTCCCGTTTGTTCCTGCTCATTTTCGCCAACCTGCTTCTACATCTACATCTGCAATCCGCCCTTCTGCCTGCAACTCACTTTTCCTTCTTGTAGCTTCACAGCACCTACCTGCCTCGGTGGATGTCTGCGTTTTTGGGTCCTGAAATCCAAGACAAGTGTGTGGTAAATCAGATTAATGTGAGTGCATTTACATTTTATAGTTCACCTCTGAGCTAACGTTCTCGTCTCCTGCCTCCTATCCACTGAATTTACAGCAAAGAAGATAAATGTCTGAAATTCTTTCAAGATGCTATCAGAGGTTACCATAGCCACTCAGTTTCTATAGCAACTCGTCCTTAGCTGTGTAATGATGATATTATCACTGACTGTGGCTACTACTGCTCCAGTTTTCATCAGGTTCGAAAATCCTCCCTGTTAGCAGAGAAAATGAAAAGCTTCCCTGTGTTGAACGTAAACAGAAAAATCCATCCATTATCTGTACCACCTCTTCATTGAGGGTTGGGGGGGGGGGGCATTAGACGAGAGGCACTTTATCAGTGTATCACAGGGTAAAGACAAACAACCATTCACACTAAGGGTCAATTTAGAGTCTCCAATGAACCTAAAACCAGGCAAAAAAAAATATCAGAGCAAAAATCCTTTACTTCTGACACATATATCACTGTTGCTACTACCTCTAGTAATACTTCTGTCACTGCAAACAAATGAAATGCTGTATACAGGAGCAATCTAACAAATTGTTATTGACTAACGGTGGTAGAATTAAGAGGAGGGTCTCACAAGATTTTACAAAGACTGACATTTTGAGCTTGATCGATTGACACTTCACAATACAAATCTGTTGATTTGACCCTCTCACAGACACATCAGTACCAGCGTTTGTTTTCTGATGTGTGACTATATTCAAACGTTAAAATATGAAAAAGAAAGATGTGAAAAGATAAACTGTCCAGAAAATTATAGAAATTATGTTTATATTTTACATCTGACAATGCTTATTTTCTATATTATTTTCAAGTTGTATATATTTGGTTGTATTTGTGTTTTCTCTTTATTCCTAGTTGTTTACAATAAAGTTTAAGGATACACTGTAAAACATCAAGCCTCAGTTACATTTCTTGGTTTGATAACAACACCAGGAATTACTGCCAATTATTTTTTAATATATATGTTTTAATATGTATATCTGCATCAGCCCACAAAAACCCACATCAATCCAGTTCCATTCAAATATTTGAATAAAAATGTCAACAGTATCATAAGGACGTGGAGTGTTCATTTCATATCCCTGCTTCCACAGCAGCAAGCAATTTGTCAATTACTGATACACAAGCCAGTAAAATGAAACATTCTTTAAAAAAAGGTAAGATGGTTTTTTAGTCTATAGCTTCTGCCACTTCCCTGTGATGTATGGACAGCTCATTTCCTGTCAGCTAAACGATGATGTATAAGATAAATATTTGTAGCAGAGCGACATACAGATCTGTCTTTTGGAGCTTTTGTCAAAATGCCAACATGCTAAAATGATCCTGTGTGAGCTCGCCGTGCGGCCACAGCTGAAGCAGACGTATCAGGTGAAATGAGACTGTCAGTTAATATGTGGAGATGACATGTTGCAATATTTCATCTTCATTTCAGCTCCTGTCCCTCAATCACCATGGCAACATTACCTCCCATTTCAGAGGAAAGACATCTTGTTGTATTTGTGTTGTCACTGGGTCTGTACCTCATAATGGTAAGGTATATGAATCATATTTACTGCTCGAAATAACACCAACTGTTATGTCTTATGGCAGATTGTGTGCAGATTTCTAGATTCTACTAGCAGAAGTAGAGAGGATGTCTGGGTTTTAAACAACTCAAACCTAATGATGGAGTATAAAATCATTTGTGATTAGGATTCAGACAACTTCATTGTGGTTGGAGAGCTCTCTTTAATCTACTATTTTAACCTGACGATCAGCCTGTTGATTATATACGCTCTGATGAATACAGATCCTGCACAGATGAATGTTTAGGATTTCCCACATTAGGATCCAGAGCACAAACTGATAACTTGAGTGAGATAACCTGTCAAAAATCTTCAGAAATATATAAATTCTAGTTTTTACTGGTTGTTTTTGATTAGAAAGCTGTTGCAAACTCTTGTCCCAGTGGAGTCTCTTGGATTAGACCACCAGGTGAATAATAAAAGCCAATAAAATAACTTTGTCTCAGTTTATTCCAGTTCAAGCCACTGCAAGAATCTCTGAAGGCTTAAACTGGACACCTGCCCCCCCACTCCTCACAGCTCTCAACCTTCTACTGTCATGTATGTAAAATGTCAGGGGGTGAGAAAGACAATTTTGTTCTTCTCTGTACCTCATTAAAATGTGCATCCTGTGTAGCGGTGAGTCCGAAGCCGGTCTGCTGGGTCTCAAAGGTCAGGAGGCGGGATAGTAGTCGTTCAGCGATCTGCAAGTCGTTGCCGTAGAGTCGAGTGGTCGCCTCAGTGACATCACGGAGCTGGTGGGCGAGCTTCTTCTCCATGATGGTGTTCAGCTCTGTCTCATTACGCTCCAGGGAATCAAGCTAAATGCATAAAGATAGATGTAATTTCTGGAATTTAATGACAGAATTAATATGAAGTACAACACCATTGCATGTCTACAGAGATGCATTTTACGCCTCGTTCATTCAAAGTTGCATACACATATAAAATATCTGCATCCAACTGCAACAGCAAAATATTAATAAAATACTACAAAGGTGCTTTGTTCACCTCATTCCAGGTCAGATCTGACTTCACTAGTGCTTCCTTTCTATGCCTGAAGGAAAATAAATCCCACTTTTCCCCCAAAACAATATTTCAATAAAACTATTGTAATTATTTTGAATTTACATGTCCAGAACCAACTACTTATTAATCAGTTGGGAGCGGGACATCCGTCATAGACAAAAGCAGAAAGAGTTGATCACAAGATTCTTGCTCAGTCAGAGATGACTTTTGTGAATCCTACTCTTTTTTTATTTAACTGATGGGTAAATCATAGATTTGCCAAATATATGGGCACAACCTGCACACTCAGTTTTGATGGGTGCTGGATTAACAAAATAAAACTGAATATTTCAAAACATTTCCGAGTTTGAGGAAGAGCATTGTGGTCCAAACATCACTTCAGCAAATTAATCCTTTTACGTGTGTGTGGATTTTCTCCTTTTGTCAAATCACAAATTCATCCAGAATTTAAAAAGATTTAGGTCAGGTACAAGTTGTGGGAGGACATGAGGCCGTGTTTAGTGGCAGTACACAATACTCTACTGACAGCAACATTGAGATCCACAAATGGAGGAGAGGTGCAGTTGTAAAGATCTGGCTCCAGCCATCCTCTCTCTGCATCACAGTGTCGGATGGCGGCACCTGTACAGTGAAGAAACAGGAAATATTAAAAACAAATGATCAGGAATAAAGAATAAAACTGGCATCAGGTCGCATGTGAGTACATTCATATCTGTGTGTTGAATAGTCATTTTACTGTGTATTAATGAACAGACCGACAGAGCCTTTGGGGCACGGCACTGCAGCAGGCAGGTTGAACTTGGTCCGAGGCCACCAGATCCCCTGAGTGATGGTCTTGGGACAACCATCGTAAATGACTGCAGAGAGAAAAAACAGTGTTTGAAATTAGTCTTATCATTTAGACAAACTTTTCCATTAAAAAAATGACAAAGAGTTACTGATAAAGTGGACATGTTTTTCTTTTGAAAATGAAAATTACTGTGAAAATAAAACACCAGCTAGAAATTAAAGGAGGTAATTACAAGCAGCGAAACCAGAAAGTGACAAAACAGCACAGAAGAGTCACAGCAAGACAAAATGAAATGGAAGATGTTAAATGGGAAATGAATGTTATTACAGTTCTCTGTTATTTCAGGCCTGGGTGCAAGTTTGATAAACATGACCAGTTTTTGAAAGACTAAAAGTAGAAACTGAAATCCTGTGATTACACAGAGATGAATACAGGGGAAGCTCAGTGGTGCCTTGTTATTTCCATCCATGTTAGTCGATGGATAATTTACTCTGTTTGAACATTGGTTTTAAATGCATCTGGGAAATTATACATCAACTTAAAACTTACACAAGACACAGTCTGAATATAATTCCTAAGAAGGCACATTCATTCTGACCACTGCTGGAAACCAACACAGCTTCACACTATTGTTCATCAGCAGATCTTTTTTGTCCATGATCACAAAGGAGCTGCAGGATGGTGGCACATTTTTACTGATCAAAATCAAGTTGATGGTGGAACAATTTCAGTCATTAGACATTTTCCCACAAAAGACTAATTCCCCAAGTCATTAACAATATGTGGTTTTAACGACAGATCTTAGCACCTCCTGCGACGCACGTTACTTTTATTCTGGGAAGGACACAATGCAGCAGTGAGACGCTTCATTTCTCTCACTTACAAAAAAAAAAAAATCAAATCTGCTGTGTCTGAGACGTGACGCTGAGCCCAGGACAAATGAATGAATAAATGATCTCGCCCCCCTATTGGGTGAAACAAAGTACTTTTGAAATACATCATTGAGATACATGATTTCCCCCCAAGTTTGATCAAAATGAAATGAAACAAAGAAAATACTGAAAGAAACCAACAACAAACACCAGTTCACAGTCCGTGTCTGGTGAACAACTGAGCGGAGGTAAATCTGACTGTCTTTCATTCTCACCTTCACAGCCAGAATTTGTGACCTCGGCAAAGGGGCTGTCACACGCGTTGCACTGGCGACCAATCACACCGGGCCGGCACTGACACTGGCCGGTCTCTGGGTCACATGAGCGTGAGAAGGAGCCGACAGGGTAGCAGTCACAGGGCAGGCAGGTGTCAGAGCCCCGCGGATGATAATGAAACTCCTGAATACACAAACACACACACACACACACACACACACAGGTTTAATGCATAAGTGGGCATGCAGATCAAATTCAGTCAAACAACTGTTAAATGTCATGGCGCGGAGAATAGTGTCAGCAATTACACCATTCCCATGCATTACGGCAAGATTTACAGCATGACACAAAGCAGACGCTGGTGTGAGAGACAAATGAGGAATTCACAAACAATGCGTTAATAATGATGCCAGTTAATTATCTAGTTTGTCAAATTTGTATTAGAATATATATGAAACACTGCATTACTGAAAAAGCAGAATGGTGCACAGAAAGGAATGATGGTGCAGGGAACGCTGCCACCACCAAACATAAAAGATTACCTCTAATCTGCTGCGACTTGCAGGAACAACAGTGTTTATGAAAAACGTGGCTTTATCACAACTTACTTCATTATCATTACGAAAGATGCATTTTGCACCTTAAAAGCAATAGACTAACCTTAACCCTTTATTATAAATAAAACCTTTATGACAACACAAAGCCACTCTAAGATGTAAAGTGCAACACTTGATGCAGAGCTGGGTGTTTCAGCCTTGAGTGGCTCCATGTTGACAGAATGAAAAAATGTTTACTTTGTAAACAAAAATTAATTCAAAACTTCATTCCTAAGAAGGTACAGAACAAGAAGCCAAAGGCCAACCGAAATAATATTAGTAAGTATTTTTGCTGTAGGGCATGTTGACAGTTTTATTTTTACACTTAAGTGACTGTACGATCAACAACCTCCATGTCTCGTCTCTGAGCTCCAGGTGCCAGAGTTCAAATAACAGATTGTGGGTGTGTGTGCTAATATCAGTGGAAATCCCTCCGCTGTGTATTTAAAGTCTACAGAAAAGTGTGTGTATCTGTATGTCAGGTTTAGATCTGAGGTCAGGATGAGAGTTTATAGATTAGGGTCAAAAGATCAGCTTATGGCCAGGATAATATAGGGTTCAACATGTCTACAACATGTATGTGCACTCACACAATCATAAGAGGCCGAAATGGCAATATGAACTTAATATGAAGGGATGGTGATGCTATCATGGTTGGTGTAGTCTTTCTGGATTAGTAGTCTGTCAGACCATCCGACTGAGGTGATTACTGTGTGAGCGGGTTAAACTTATGCCACAGTGAGCTCTAGACTTATGAGGAATTCAGTGTGTTTCCTGCTCACCTTGCAGTGACAGTGTCCGCTGGTCTTGTTACAGTCAGGGTCAAAGCCTTTGTTGGTGTCACAGTGACACGGTCCACAGGTCGGAGACCCCCACCAGCCCCGGGGACACTGGTGATCAATCCTTCACACACACACAAAAACAGATAGAATCAGCATGGACAAAAAAACTCATTTCATGTTTGCCTCTGCTCTCTAACTAATAACAAACTAAATAATGAGCTGAGAAGAAAGAGATTAAACAAGAAGAGGGATGCAGTCAGTGAGAAGACAGAGAAAGAAAAACAGCCAAAAGAAGAAGAAAATATAAAACCTAACATTTATGGCACAGTTATTTAATTTTCTTTCTCAGTCTAGGACATCATACAAGTTAGAAAATATTCAAGGGACACCCTCATATACATGTATTGGAATAATTGTATTTTAACCTGGTATCTTTACACATCTACTTTGGTATGTAAGAGAACAACACAAGAGAAATGTCTTGATATAAAGATTATATAGATTTTTGAAATGCATTGTAATTTTTCACCATACCAACACTAAATACCCATATATCATAATTATTTTCATGGAGGAAGCTGGGAACTTTTTACAAACCCATGCAGTGTGCCATGGGCCCCGGTTTTAAAACCACTGATTTATGGAATAAGACACTTTAGAGCTTTTTATTATATTTCCTTGGATTCATAAAAAATAAATTATCAATAACTCCACCTTGCTGGTCCAGCCTCAGAGTGAACAGTAATGTATTAAAGAAGAGCTCTTCTTCCTCCCATCAACAGTGGTTAATGGAGCTATTCATAATTGCTGTGGGACCGAGACTGTTTTGTGAAACGTCTGAATTTCTGCTCCTGAGAAACCCACCTCAGAATTGATCACTCTGGTTTATTGTACTTGTCACTTAGCTCTTTCATTCTCTTTGTTCACATCTCACTTAATGTGCTCTCTCCGTCTGTTCTCTGTGTTAAATGGATCACTGAGGAGATGAAGGCGGTTGATGCAGATTCTAGCGTTTCCTTATTGCTCTGCACGGGGAGTTTAAGAGAATTCAGATGTCAGTGATCTTAATAGAATAGTTAGATTTACGCGATTCCTCCAGAGACATTTTATGACATCTCCCAACTGAATCCCTTTTCTTAATAAAGTGTTCCTCCCTGCTGCGCAGGTTTGCTGCTTCTAGGGCTTAAAAGACAAATGTCTTGTGTTGACTAATGGAAGGAGGCTTGGCCTTCACGTGAAGCTGCAACAGCTGTGTAAATATGTCTTACAGGGGTTTTCCCTCAGTTATAAATGATTTCAAACTGTCAGGTGATTTAATAATATTTATCATGTTAGTTTCTCAGCTGATAAAAGTATTTCTTCTCATTTTTGAGATGCTATTCATCTGAGCACAGCAACTGTTACTACATATTTCTATTGATATATATGATGATTTTCTTGACAATGTAAAATGTCTTAGTCTGTGTGTGTTATTACATGCTATTACCACACACACAACCACAAGCTAAGATGACCTGCAGGGATCATCAAAGAGCTTTACTCCGTACTGGCATCTCCATCAGCAGCGCATGTATGTGTGTGCGTGGGTGTGTGTGTGTGTGGGTGTGTGTGTGTGGGTGGGTGTGTGTGTGTGTACCTGTGTTGACAGTACTGCCCATAGTGGTTGTCTCCACAGTCACAGATGTATCCATGGGAGGAGCTGGGTTTCCTGTGGCACTGAGCCTCATTTTCACATGGATTCAGATGGCAGGCGTCAGTGCAGCCTTTTCCATAGTAACCTGGGATAAAGAATGAGAGAGTGAATAATTAATGGGCAATGTTTCAGGTACTTTTGGTTAGTGGAGTGGATGTGTGCCACTGGTATCATCCCGTCAAAGCATGTTTCTTAAAGTGAGTTCATAAAGAAATAGTTGACATTGTCAAATACATGTTGGAAGAAACATAACTGTTTTTTACAATCTAAGTGTAAAATCCTTGTAGTCCACTAATGGAGAGGCAGTCGAGAGGAATGTTTGTCAGTCTCACGATTCAAGTCACAAATTCATAGTCCTAATGAAGCAGATTAGCTGAATTTTCAAAATTTTAACTTAACTCCTAATAAATTATAACCACAGATGTTATGTTTTACATTCTTGTGTTTTGAGGGCTTTTACCTCAAGGTGTCAAAATCTGTTTGATATTTGAATTATTTAGCCGTGAAGAACTTCCCTCGCATGTAACATCATGAAAGAAGAGCACACATAACACTAAATATGCAATCAAATCTAAATATGCTGTCGTTTCCTCGTTTATTATTATTATGATTATTTATCTTTGGTACATAAATATCTAAATAACATTTAAAAGACGTGATATTATATCTTAAACAATAATAAAACCAAATAAAAAATTATAATTGATTGTCACATAATGAATTATGACAAAAACAGTTGCAGTCATATCATGAAGTATTTTGGATAATTCCTCTTTATAACAGCCATCATATTCAATTTTCAGGAATACATTTGTGCAGCATCAGTGCAGGTGTGACCACCAGAAAGTAATTTGCTTATCCTCCAAATGAATGTTTGTGCCAAATATGTAGAAATTCCCTCAAGGGTATTGTTTTCACAAAAGTGGAATGGACAGATAGACGGAGAGGAGGATGGACAACCTGAATGTGTACTGGCCACAGTTGTCGCTGGTGTGGAAGCATTCAAAAGGAACAAAATCAGGTGGAGCTTGACAGATGTTAAACGTGAATTGGAGAAAAACCTTTAAATGCCTCTTCATCTTAATAGCTCATAAATGTGCCTTGGTTAAAGCAAAGACGGCACATTCCAACAATGCTAATCGAGCCACAATGTACCGCACACACAGCCCCACTGTACACTCCAGTGTGTGTGTGCTGGTGCAGCATGGTGAACAAATCCATCATACACTTCAATGCAATCCCCAGACACTCCACACAAACACAGCAGCCTCTTATATGGTAATACAGGCCAGCACACAATAGCCCTCTTTAGTCTAATGACTACAGCAGAGTGCTTCACACACACTTTGAGGTGTATTTGACACAAATAAAGAAAACCTCTCACCCAGACCTGCTGTTTATCTAAAAAGAACATGTGCTGTATTAATAAGTCTGACTACTTTTTTGAGATGATCCATTTGAGAATCCCAACATCGAGGTATTCTGAGATTTTAACAAACAATATATTTGAATCCAGCCATAACCACATCTTTATTTGGAAATAAATAAAAATAAGCAAGAAGGCTTGTGGTTTGAATCCCAGTTCAGTATCTAAGTCTGTGTGGACTTTCTGTGTTGTGTGTGCAGTTTGCATGTTCCTCGCCATGTCTGTGGATTAGGTTAAGTGGAGACTCTAAATTGACAGTAGGTGTGAGTGTGAATGGTTGTTTGTCTCTGTGTTTTGACCCTGTGACACCTCTCCCGGGTGAACCCCGCCTCTCAGCCAACATCAGCTGCGATTGGCTCCTGTGACCCTCAAAGGATAAGAGACATAGATAATGGATGGATTGATTGACTTTAATTGTTTGTAGCCATCTTAACAAAAAGGCTCTGTGCATATAATAAACGTATACGTGAAAATATATTAAGCATGAAAGCTTTAAATACAGGATTCGATTTTTTTTTCTCTTTCGCTTTTGAGAAATATTCTTCCCCGTGATTAAAAGCCCTAAAACTACCAATATATATTATCGTATCAAAATAAATCATCAAGTGAGAAACAGAAAACAATATTTGCCTTAATATATCACATGTTGCCCAAAGCGTTACACTGAACACTTACCTCTGCCTCACATATAATCACACCCCCTCCCTCCGTGAGGGAGTTCTGCTTTCAGGCAACCTTTTTAATTTACAGCCTTGAATAGAAAATGTCTCCATAGATTGAAGTGTGACTTGAGTGTGTGCAGTAAAGGTCTGAATCGCTCCCTCTGGATCTGACAAGCGTGTGCGAGGTCTGTTTCTTGTGCTCCTCTATAGAAAAAAACAGAAAGCACTCTGCATTCAAACCTGTGGCCTTGGCTGCAGCTTTAGACACACACAAGCTTTCCAAAGACTCTCTCTCTCACACGGTTATTATTTTCTTTGTGAAACTACTAATACATACATACTGTAATGTGGCTACTGTGGCATACCTCTTACCTTCAAACTGTCATACAAAGATTTTTAAATTTCATCTCAGTTTCTTTGTCTATGTCTTTCTGGAAAATATTTCAAGAATAATACAAATCGTCACAGCTATTGTTCAGTATTTAATTATTCGTTTCACAGTCTTTTATACACACACACACACACACACACACACACACACACACACACACACACATACACACACACAGGTATGAGTATGGGAACACACAGCAACAATGGCAGTGTTCTGTCTTTGTTTGTTTCATTAGGATCCTCGCCTTGGCTTCTCCACCTCTGATGTTTTCTTTTTCACAAACAAACAAGCACACACACTTGTCTCTCTATAGTTGTGAGGACACTCATGGACATAATGCATTCCCTAGCACCTCACCCTAACCATCACAACTAAATGCCTAACCTTTACCCAAACCTAAATCCAACCACAAAACCTTGTAACTATAGAAAGACAAGCACACAAAATCCTTCTCTATCACCCCTACACATCTTTACACTTTCACCATGGCAACTGACAGAGAGAGGCGACGGCGGCCTTGGCTGGTTTCAGACACTTGTAATGACACTGGCCTTGTTACAACAATATGAGAGAGAGAGGGAGAGAGTGAGAGAGAGTTTGTAAGAACAAAGAGCTCTAAATCATGTGTGTGTATGGGGCAGGTTTTTGTCATTCACAGTCAGGGTCCAGGCCTTATGCCTCTTGAGCTGTAAACACACACACACACACACACACACACACACACAGACGGTGACTCACAGCTTCTGGTCTTACACTTTACTGTAACATGACAGCTTGACTTCTCCACAAGACTACGATGAGGAAAAGACAGATGAGTCATCGGTTCACTGAACCATCCATCCATTGGATGTCTATCCTACTATTTCTTTCTGACAGTGAAAAGATTGTGGAAATCTAAAATGATCCAATAAAAATGTGCTTGTGGGAAAACACTAAACATTAAGTCCAACGACTGTGGTTCATCACCATGAGCCACCGCCTGCACATGAGACACACAGTGTAGCTCCACCGGTCTCTGCAGCCTTTTCTGACACACGGTTTTGGATTGGGAACACATTGACTGAATGGTTCTGTCTCATCAGTTTTATCGACCCCATTTCCAACAGCTGTTTTCAGCCAAATATTCTGCCATAAACCCACAGTCTGCTCCCACTCAAGTAGTAAGTAAAGTTAAGCTGGGGGAGAGAATGGAACATCAAGCAGCCAGTGGGAAGGTACTTTTTCACCTGCTCTGACCCAACCGTCAGTAAGACAACATTGGTCAGTGTCTTTCAAAACTCTCACAAATCACTGTTGACATGTAGAAATATTGATAATGATAGAACTCTAGGGTTAAGTTAGCTTTTAGAATATGTGGTTTGGGTTAGATAAGTAATTCCACTACCAAGGACCACCCCCCGATGAGATGTTATTTAAAGGTTTGAATAGAAATTGATATATTGAATGTTGAGGAGAAATGAATGGACAGTGAGAGAAGGTTTTTTTTTTTCTTTTCTTCCTTTGTTCTTTTCTCTTTCTCTAGGGAAGGGAAAGGGTGGGTTGAAGAATCTGAGTCCAACAGAGCGTGACGGGTTGACCGGGTTTATGCCTTGACAGGTGATTAGAGGTGTGGTTAATGTGTGGCCCTGCTCCTGACCCGAAGTTAACTAGTTAACATCATTTGATGAGGACAGGAGACCTGCATCGTCATGGTTACAGTGAAGCCATGCTTTAAAAAGAAAATGAGCCCATTGGAATCAGGGAATTAAGGGCAACTGACAAGCAGCCCATTTTTCTCTTTTAACAAACCTAGCTTTATGTCCAACAGTGTCAAAGACCTCCTAGTGTTGATATCATGGCTGATCAATAAATGCCATTTCTCAGTGAAGCATGATTTGTCTTAGAGAACAACTTTGCTCCAGCTCTGCACCTCATCTATCTATCTATCTATCTATCTATCTACCTTGAAGATACAGTGGCTACTGTAGGCTGGAACAAATGAGTAACAGCTTGAAACTCATAAATCTCTCAATCCAAGCTTAATGCACTGCAGCTGAACACCACACACATTAACACCTCGTATTATGTACAGACTCCAGCTAAATGACAAATATATATTTGTCATTTGTTGTTTTTAATCACTATTTTAGTATCTTGACAAAAACAGGAAATGCTGATAAATGATCAGAGTTCTGGTTCCAAAACCCTGAACATATTTTTGCATTTAATCATGTTGGTATTTTAAACATGCTCCGGGAACTGGAGCGGACATAAATCAACATTGCTGTAATTCATCTTATTAAATTCAGATTTTCACCCTGGTGAATTAGCCTGTAGCAACTGGCAGCAACTGTCACACACACACACACACACAAACGCACATAGTCTTACTTCATATTATATACTGAATCTGAAACACACAGACACATGTGGTGAAGAGATGAGAGAGCAGATGTCTCTGTGATTTGTCATGCACAATCTTGTGTGTGTGTGTGTGTGTGTGTGTGTGTGTGTGTGTGTTTTCTTGGATGCTGTATTGCACAAATCAGAGGCGCTGTCAGTTGGATGAGAGACCCATTAAGCTTGTTTCAGTACCAGCACAAACCACACACAAACACACACATGAAAGGGAATTATTCAGCGTGCACCTCTGTCTTTTTTTGTCCCGCTGCATTTATTAAACTTTGATTTGTCTCCGAGCAGCAGCAGTCATTGTGGAACAGTTTTCAATGCTCATTGTGCTGATGAAATATAATGATAATGAGAGTGAGAGTGTGTGTGTTTACAGTAAATATACATGTACATCTGGTGTGTGTGTGTGTGTGTGTGTGTGTGTGTGTGTGTGTGTGTGTGTGTGTGTGTGTGGGTGTGCACTCTCTCTGAGTTTCTGCTTCATGTTAATTAGCGAAAGTTCCTGCGTTAGCTTGCGGGCTGGTGCAGGATGCTACAGGGATAGCAGCTCCTCTCTGCTTCCGCTCCCATAGTGCCGACCCAGAGGCTCTCTCACTTTAACAAACTATATCTGTCACCTGACACAAACTCTAGCACCGTCTCACTTTCACTCCTCCGCCCTCAACTTTCATCTCATTCTCTAGTTCTTTCTTGGACGAGTTTGCTTTTAAAAACCAAATTACCAACAAGTACAATGCTTTTAACATGCCACTTTGTTTAGCCACAATGAGTTGTGGTAAAAATAACTGGATTTAATCCATTAACAGCCATAAGCTGTCTTCAGAGGCCCATAGCAAACAGGAAACTAGAATGGTGAATGACTCCTAACCCTAAATTAATCAAGCTGCACCAAATTTCACCCACTCATAGTCAAAAGTCCCTTAAATATGTCAGATTATTTGTAATCAAATGAATAATTCACTGGGAAACGTGTGAAAACATGCCTCACAATGTCAAATAAAGTGGTAAAAGATTCCTGGTTCCACATCAACATTTAATCTCTTCTTTCCTGACATAACACACCATTTTACCAAGTTTTGTGATAATCTGTCCTGTAGTTTTTTTGTAATCTTACTTTCAAACAAAAAAACAAATAAAAAAAAAACATTTAGAGAGTCGGGGTTCATCAACCTTCTTGTTTCTTTTCAGTTTTTTGAAGACTTTAATTTTAAGTTCAGTGCTGTGTTACCGCCCTGCAGTGTTCATAATGTTTGAGCAGTAATAATACACCGTTATCTCCATTGTTTCCTGCAGATAATAAAATTGGAACATCATCAAATGTTTTGCATAAAATCAGCGCCTGACTGAACATTATTTTGCATTTAATGAAGAGGAAATATCAGAGTTTCACAGGAGGAGAGGGAAAGTAGTTTTTAGAAAAGGCTGATCAAAAGCCAGCTCGAGAGGCACAGACAGGTGATTGATGGGGAGAGAAGAGGATCAATATCCAGACAAACTCAAGTGAAAAGGTGGGATTGTTCTTGCTTTCTCTCTCTCTCTCTCTCTCTCTCTCTCTCTCTCTCTCTCTCTCTCTCTCTCTCTCTCTCTCTCTCGTCTTTCATGTGGTTATTTTTCAGTTAATTTGCCATCCAATCGCTTGTCTCGCTTTTCCTTTCATTATAATATAATATGAATAATCTCTTTTAATCATCTCTGCTCAGAAGTGAACTGCAGCTGTGGCATCAGTGGCTGCTAATAAAGCTCAAAACAAATATCAAATAACCTTCTTCATCCTCTACTTCACTGTTACACTTCTTTATGTGTGTGTGTGTGTGTGTGTCATGTTCATTTACTTGATTTGTGTGTGTATATGCACATATATACGAGTGTTGTGTGGATCTTTTCCCAATTGTGTCACCCGTGCTTTCAGGCTGTTTGATTTGGCTTTCTCATGCCCTCTTTCTTCTCCTCTTTCTTTTTGCCCCAAAACTTTTGCTGTTTGTTTTACACTATTTCTGTCAGCCGCCTCTTTCTCTTCATTAATAATTAACATTTTCAGCTCTGTGTTCATCCTCTGCCTCTTTCTTCATCTTCCTATTATTCTCTTTCTCTCTCCACTTCTCTGGAAGCTCTGAAATTTGAATATAGTTTTCCTTCCTCTCTCCTCTCTTCCGCTCCTTCTCCCCTCACACTCTCCTCCTTTAATCAGGCTCCTATCCTCCACATTACTTCTGCTCCATTATATTCACCTGACTAAGGAGTTAGCCCGAAGTCAGACTCTTTTTCTTGGTCTCAGGTGGAAGAGAACTCATTATGAGTTCCCAAATATCTGTTTAACCCAGTTAGAGTGCTGGAGACACATATGAAGATATGCCCACATTATAATTATTCCCTCTTTTTTACCTCTCTCTAAGTTATCAGACTTCTTTCCCCTCCTTCTCTCACTCCTGTTTTCTTTCACATGCTATATAGAGTGATGGACCTTTTTCCTGCTGCAGACGTTAAAACATTATATCATATGACTAATGTGGGTTTTGTGTTACTTGTCTTGTGAAATTTATTTCTAGAAAAAGTGACACAATTTTAAACAAACAAACAAAAGTAGCAAATCCTCACAAATTAGAAGATGGAATAAAAAATCTCAGAATTCAGATTATTGGCCTGAACCAGTTACCATATACCCGTTTCTCTAGCACTGCTAGGTCTAATTTAAAGTTTGCAGCTAAATTTAGAATCACTGCAACACATTTCCAGCGTTCACAGGCGTCTGCCTCGCCCAGTATCATTAGGCTTTAAGGAATTCTTCTCTGGCATTTGACGAATCGTTGAGGGAGACTTAATTGTCACCTGGCCCGGCATGATTACTTAAACGCTTGTAGTCATTTTGTGTTCTCTTTTGGACAAACATCTTTTGTAAAATGAAGGTCGTGTGGACAGAGATTTATTTTTAAACAAAGGAGAAGATTTCCATCCGAAAAATATCTGCAGTTGTGTAGACAAGGTCGACTTGATCAACAAAATTGTTGCGGATTAAATAATTATTCATGCAGTATCTAGTAACCACCCATGAATGAGGTGTTGTAAAAGGTAAAATCAGTAACAGAACGGTTTTGGACATGTATTTTTTATTATTTACTATTAAAAACTGTTCAGTACCCTTTTTCCAATGATGGTAGTTAAATTAAACAGTTCCTTATCAAACACGTTATTATTTTACTGTGCAGTTATATAAATGAGAACAAAGACGATTCTTCAGAGAGGTAAAGTCAAACTGGCCGGACACTGGGTAGCGTCATGATGTCACATGTCAGTTCACAAGAGGAAGATAATACATCCTGCCTCCTTCGTCAATTACATCAACTTCAGCCAGCAACATCATCGCTCTGTTTACTCACCAGATTCACAGACGCAAGTGTGCCTCTCCCACTGGTCGGAACAGCGGCTGTGGGAGGGGCAGGGAGACGAGACGCAGGGGTTGCCAACGTTGCAGCCAGTCTCCACTTTGACAGTTTTTGATGGGCGTGGCAGGGCAGGGGAGTCGGGTCGTACACCCAGCCGAACACCCTGCCGAGACAGAGGGAGGTTTACATTGACGATAGTGTTGAAAAAAAACTGACAGCCTCATTAATTTATTGAAATCAGTGTGTCCCAGGCTCATGTCATAGCACAATTCCATTTTTATTTGTAAACACTTCCAGCCTCACTCCACCCACCCATCAACAAACATTACAAATTCCATCCATCCATCCCTCCTCACCTGTATGCAGCCTCTAATCCCGTTCTGAACCTCTCCGGAGCCCAGCACTCCTCCCACATGCAGATGTTTCACCTTCAAGCCATGAATCTCATTCCCCACTATCACTGTTCCCTAATGGAGAGAGAGCGGGGGAGAGAGGTGGGGGACAGATGGAGGGCAAAGATTATCATTATTAATAGCTGTATGCCAAATGTTTACCCTGCACAAAAATGCACCCAATGCACATTGGAATACATTTATTTCACAATGTAGAATAACTTGGGTTATTTACTTGATGTGAAAATTATCAGGCAGTCAGGATGAAAAATGTATTACAGGGAAGGAAAATATCTGCCACAAAGGCTTTGTGCAATATTAGACAACAAGAGGGTTCGTTTTTTATTAGTTTACAGAACTGAAAGAGTCTTGTACCCAGAAAGAAAATAGATTTTTCACAAACTGGAAGTCACTATTCTTCCATATTTTCATTTACCACGACATCTCTGAATAGTCAGTTTAATATGACGCTTACATCAGAGAATGGAAGAGAGAGGGGGGTGGGGGGGGGGCAGGTGGGATACTAGATTTAGAGCTGCACAGTAAATGATGCACCTTTGTCAATAAAAGAAAACAATAACATGCAGTTAGTGGTGAGAAGGTCAATGCTCAGCTGATAACAATGTTATGGACTATGACAATGTTGATGGACAACTTAGCTCGCAACAGCCATGAAAACACAATCAATGAGCCCCATCTATCAGCATTTCAGCAGCAGTGGATCATGTGACAACACATTTCAGAGGTAATTACTGTTTAATTGGCAGTGATGATGTTTAATACTTTCATATTTAAAATGTGTTCTGTATCATTTACTCAGTGTGTTTCTCTTGGAAATAGCCTGGCGAAGGAACATATGGAAGATAGAACTCACTGCTAGTTATTATAAGATATAAATCAACATGAGAACAAAACACTATCTGCACTTTTCCTAAATCACAGTCAAAAAATACAATAATATAGAGTTTGATATAAGTGTTTGCTACCACCGCCTGTTTATTAGAGACTGAAGCCATCAAGGGTTTATAAATCTGAGCAAATTGTGAACGTTGTGTGTTTTCACAGTGTGTCAAATTGTAAATGTCTTTGCACAGAAATGGAAAATTGTGTGATGGGATAATAGATTTAAAGACTGAAGCAGAAAAGAAGGTGATGCAAAATGGAAATCTCATTGTGATATTAATTAGATTAAAACAGACTTTATTTTATTTAATTAGCCAAATCTCATTGTTTTCATGACACATTTATTTTAAATTTAAGTTTCTGGGAGCACTAACGCTGTCATGTGAAATACTTTACGATTCTAATTTCAGTTCTCTGTCGATAAGACTGAATAAGTTGTCCCTCAGAGTATCAGCACATCAAAGCCAAATAAAAAAATCCAAGCTGGAAAAAATACCTACCTATTTCTAACTGAACATGTTCAATTAAAGTTGTGAATCTATTCTGGGAAGTGTTGGAAGACAAAGGACACAAGGAATTTAACTATTAAGATAAATGAGGTCTTTGATTTTGATTGATTTAGTGAAGCAGAGATAATTAAATCGTAGTTATTCATTTGTCATCTGTGCTTTCAGGGCAAATTAGACGAGTAAAAATACTGCAATTACTGTATTTTAGTTAAATTGGCTGCACTTAAAGTTTCCACTGTATCAGTCCACATAACAAATTGAGGCCTAATCGCTGGAACATTTGTCCTAAAAACCTTCCCTTCAAGATTTGTATCACACATGTTACCTGATAAAGTCCAAAGTCGAGCCGCAGGGTGGCAACATATCGTGTCTCGCGGCCGCTACGAACATCTCGCAGCTCCAGCTGGAGATCGTGCCACTGTCCATCTGCCACCTGAACCTGATCCAACCGCAAACGCACCGGCCTGGTTGAACCGCGGGTCACTGAGAACACCAGCTGACCATTTATCACCTGGAAGAGGAAGAGGAACACAAACACAAACAAACACATAATCAGACGGAGAGAAAACACAAAGAATAATGAAAACAGGTTAAGAAGGATTTAATCTGTTAAGTGTGTGTGTGTGTGTGTGTGTGTGTGTGTGTGTGTGTGTGTGTGTGTGTGTGTGTGTGTGTGCGTGCGTGTGCGTGTGTACGTGTCTCTTTTCTTGGCAGGTTGCATTCAGATGAACCTAAAAAATGTAAACAACACATATTTCGAAGGAGAATTCCAGAACTTGCAGTTTTAGATGTTTGTCTTACATATAGAGGTAGAAGAATATTTGGTATTAAATGAGATATAATTCCCATAATCAACATGACCCTGCTAACACATTAAGAATCCCACATAGCATTTTACACACCACTGTGCCACCTGATCAGATTTGGCTTAAAATGTGCAGCATTCAAATGAAGAACAATAATGTGTTTATGTTACAAAAGAGGAAGACGGTGTTGCCATTTATGTTTTGTAGCATTAGTGGAGCTAAAGCTTTCAGGGCTGTGGGTGATGGTGACAGGCAGAAATGTCATTAGCCAGAGAGCGAGAGAGGCACTGACAGCAATCAACAGGTTGATGAGAAGCTTGGCCTTGTTTTCAGACGCACCATTATCCCTGGTGTGATCTGAGAGTTAGTTGATGATTATCTATGTCTAATTTATGAAGATACAAAACCCTCACCAATAATTTTGTACGTCATTGTTTGTGTGTTAGCGGGTTGGATGACTTCAACATGAACAGTAATGTGATGAAATCGAAGTCGACGGTGGTGATTACCCGATGCCACTGACGACGTCATGATGACTGATGGTTAAATAAATAACAGGAGAAGCAAATGCTTTACAACAAGCTACAACCTGTTTTCACAGAACTTGATGTCTGTTCTGACAACAGACAACTCATAGACGTCATTAGCACAGAATGGAACGACAAGCCACAATTCTGGCTGCAGTATGTCTCTCTATGTCGTCCTTCAGTTTCCATGTGTCAGTGATGTAATGGGCAGTTGCTATAATGTGGGGCTCCATGGTGGACAATGTCAACAGGTCTGTTTTGAGAGACACAGAGAGTCTCCAGCTTTTCATTTCCCTGCTCTAAATTGTCTTTTCTCTGTTTGGTTGTGTTACTAACTGACAAATGTTGGATTTGGATCGTGTCTCAGCTACAGTTGGCAGATGCTTTTACAGATGAGCGTGAATGGCACTTGTACGTTTGTTGTATTTCTGAAGGATTTGCATATTATGCGAGTGATAGTCGTACAGGTTTGAACTTTATATTAACACACCTGATGCCCCTGGTTTGCTGTTATGACCTTTCAGGCTCCTCATCTGTTTCTTTTTCTGAGTTCTTGTGTGTGTGTGTCATAAGCACATGATGTCGATGTCAAGCTGAATTCATCATCACAGAGCAGGCACCTGCGAGTGCGTGCGAGTGTGTGTGTGTGTGTGTGTGTGTGTGTGTGTGTGTGTGTGTGTGTGTGTGTGTGCGTGTGTGTACCTGGAACAGCAGGCTGGTGTACTGGCCAGCCTGAGCCTGCAGCAGCGTCCCCTCTCGTGCTCTCGTTCTGAACACCAGACCCAGGTACCATGGCGTGGAGATGGTCACGTCGTTCTTCAGATCCCACCAGAGGGCGCTGTTACCCAGGAAGCGGTGGGGGTGTGGCATCACTGAGGTGAAAGGTGAGTGGGAGGGTAAATATAAAGCCGAACAATGTCATGTTAATTATCACTCTCTATATTTGTTGAATTTGCTTTACGCACTAATTTGTATTTTTGTCTTGCCCGTTTTGGACTATATACGTTTTTGTCCTCGTAAATGTAAAACATGTTTGTTATCGTGATAAATAGCTGAGAGACATGCCGCCTCACAAGCGGCTTCTAGGTTCAAATCTTCGGGGCCTTTGTTGAGTTTACAGGGATAACAAAATGGCTCAGCATTAAATGAGGATGACTGTTTATTATTATATTTGTTTTTTTGTTTATCTAAATGCTTGAATAACAAAGAACCACATGTCAATTATTATCTAATCATGATAAAAAATCAATAGGTAATGTCACTGAAGACTAGAGCAATTTCGCTGCACTCTCATCACCACAAATGATACCACAGTAGGACACTAGATGTGACCACAGGATGAGCATGAACCCATGCAGCGTCTCACCGTGGCTGCAGTCCTTCCCTCCGTAACCCAGAGGACAGTCACAGGAGAACGTCTCCCAGCTCACCCTGCAGATTCCTCCGTTCTGACAGGGGTTGGACTTGCAGAAGGGCAGCTTGGCACTGCAGCCTGTGAGTGTGAGGAGCAACAGAGACAGAAACATCATCAATGACCTTTTAAAAAATGTGTCACCATGATATGTGATGCAGGGAATAGTTGATAAGTAAGGATACTGAAACCTTCTGGCCTTATAAAATGTTTCTTAGTTAACAATGTGCATATCAGAGGAACCGAACCTTGAATATTATCGCGTGACAATCTTTGGTTGTTTGTGTTTTTTTCTTTAAAATAGTACTTGAATTTTAAATATTATATAAAATGGGTTCATCAATGTATAACAATAAACAAAGAAGACATTAAACGCTATCTTAAACAGTCATGTGTCATCAATGAAAATTCAAATTCAATAAATACAGAGCTTCTTCAACTGATTACAATAATTTGTATCTATGAATGTAATGGGGCCAAAGAGTCAATATAAAATTGATAAATGTTATACATTTGTCATCCTTCATTTTTTTAAATATAATTTGCAGTGCTGACCAGGAACTGTTCCATTGTTAGCGATAAATCCAGCCAGGTCCAGCGGCTTGCTGTCAATGTGCAGCTCCTTCATGCAGCCGATAAACTCCCTGGTGGCGAAGGGGAAGTTGTCGGGCACGTTGGGGACTCCACCCAGAAACAACGGACCAGTCAGATCCAGAGACCTGAAAGAGGAGGAGATCAAGGAGAAGAAGAGTAAATAAGGTGCAGAGGATGAAGTAATAAAAAAAGGGAATAGAGGATTATCCCTCAATGATTGAGGGGAGGAGGGAGGAGAGGGACGCAAGGAGCCAGGAAAGGAAAAACATGAAAAGAGGTTATGAGAGAGGAAAAGGGATTAAGCTAACCCAGAGATTAAATATGTCACTTTAGGTAAATGTCACATGGAGCAAGATTCAGTGAATAATAGGATGTTGAAGAGATACAAGGTGATGATGATGATGATGCTGTTGAGGATACAATTAGAAATAGCAGGAGAAAAGAGAAATTGAATAGATGGAAAAGGAAAGGAGACACACAGGAGATTAATATGAATTACAGCAACTATCAGGAGAGAAGAGGAAAAGGTGGATGAGAAGGCAGAAGGAGAAAGGAGAACGAAAGCCAGCGACAGGAGGAGGTAGGTGTGAGGGAACGTCAGGAAAAGCAGTCGCAGACATAAAAATGAAGAGAAATGCAAGAAAAAAAAAACGGCAACAACAAACAGGGAAATGTGGAGGCAGCCAGAGAGGCAGATGAACAAACAAGAGATTAAGTGTGAGTTACAGCAAATATCAGGAGAGAGTGAGCAGAAAGGCGGATGACAAGACAGATGGAGGATGGGTATAGAGAGAAAGAAACATGGGAAATATGAAGAAAATAACAGTTAAGGGACTGGAAGTGTGAGAAAAACTGAAGAGACAGGAGCAGTTGTCAGTGTTGTCATTCTGAGAGCATGATATGTTTTTTTATTCACCACTGCGAGCTCAAGTATTTTCTTCTATTTAGCTCAGTTTGGGGACACATGCAAGTGTCGAGCCGCAAAAGGCGCTGGAGTCAAACAAACAAGAGATTAAGAGCGAGTTACAGCAAATATCAACAGAAAGCGTCATTAGAAGAGGATGTCGAGACTGAGCGAGAGGGGCTTTAGCTGTTAATGAGAGATGGAGGAGGAAAGTGTTGAGACGTTAGTCTTTGGCCTTCGCCTTTGATCTGTCTCCTCCTCTCTCAGCCTCACTTAGCGCTGACAGAACACGGCCGCCGTGATTATAGCTCACCCAGACGAGGCCAAGTGTCAACACTGTCATGACACCATGTTTTTTATGTGCATGTGTGCAAATGCAGTGTGTTATATCCATCTATATTTATAACACACTGAGTAGACTCCAAAAGTTTTACAAGGTCAAATAGAACAGACACTTCAAAGTCGAGTCAGATCAATTTAACTGATTTATAGATTTATAGATTTAAGAAATGCGGTGGATTTAAACTCTTGTACGTCTAAGAAAAAGTAGTGGAGAGTAATGAAAAGAAGTTAAGATTAACACCCAGCAGAATTAGTAACACGCCCATCAGAGAGATATAGGCAGACATAAAGGAGCATCAAGATGTCAAACATTCTCTCCTCTTTAAAGCCTCAGGTCCCCACAGATTTACTCTAGCATCACCTCATCAGCCCGATCTGACATCTGCTGAAAATCCTTCGCAAAAGCAACAGTCAGAGTTTTAGCAGGAAGCAGATTAGACTCCGTAAATCTGTATTAAAATGTGTGCTGCACATACTTTTCATTTCAAAATAGCGATGAGCTTCCAACCCTGTTTAACCTTACTGAATTAATGAAATACTTACTATGTGAAACCAAGTTTTCTTCAGAAGAGTTGCGTAAACATAGACACAAACATTATATTGTACTTGCTCTGTGTTAAAATGCAATTACTTTTATAAAATAGCAAGCTAGAGCTATTATACATGTCATCTTAAGGAGCCTGGAGCAGAAAAATAAAAACATTGAGCTTCTCTGGAAAAAAATCCTTCCAGGACAGAAGAAATACATACTAAATAATAAAAGTATGGAAATGTATTTGTGTATGAATACAAGTGTATGTCTACAAAGTAATTTTTTGTGTTAAATAAATTGTGTTATTTCTAAATGGGAAATAAGTCCACATATAAACTGCAAAGACACTAACAAAATCAGTTTTATGCTACAGACTTGTGTGAACATCCACGTATTTGTAAACAAAAAACGACATTTGGTGCAATTTGGACACAGAAAACGTTTAATTAATAAAATTTGAATAAACAAGCCACCAGTGCTCTTTAGCAGCAGCGACTGGGACTCATCAAGGAAAGTGAACTTTTAATAAACAGTTGGAAAGCTCTTTGAGTCCAGCAGCCTCAGTCTTTACTTGCCGCAGCTCAATTACTGCAGGTCATTTTTTTACATGTTTCATGACGAAATGCTGCAATCAGCATCACCACAGGCCAAACAAACAGCCCATTCCAAACAGGCAAAACTACACAAGTAGTTGCAATGCAGCAACCGCCTGTGCCTTGTGCTGCTCCACACACTGACACTGACCAACTCTATTGGTTTTCTACTCAGTTAAAATTGCCTCTGAATATCTGTTAAGCCCCTGCTCAGTCACAGATGATGTTTAATGAAACTTGTCTCTGCAAAGAACTTAGCACATCCTGTGCAAACACTGCTCACAGCTCGGGGTCAATGATTACTCAGTCTGAGTCTTTCAGTTGCTGCCGTGGTGGTGACAGAGATTTATGCATAAATGTACTTCACAGAATCTAATTGAATACATTTCTTCCACTAAGCTGCTTTGAGTCCGTTTCTTCATGGGCTAATCATTGACATCAACCATTTCAGAGAAACACCCTTGTTGTTGGGGCGATTTCTCAGATGTGTTTAAGTCAACACATTTAAAAGAAAACACAGTGTAAAGACAGACAGGAGATGAGAGAGGTGGAAGAAAGATGAACTCACTTCTTGTTGCTGGTCTGTTTGCCCTGCGCTGCACAGCTATAATTTCCGAGCTGTGTACCGAAGCGAAGCGACAAGGCGGTATCACAGTCGTCAACGCTCACCACAGCAATCTTCTCATCTGACGGACCCTGGGCCTCACCACTCATACTGCGCTTAGGCTGAAGACACACACACACATTCAAGATTGAATACAGACTCAGAGAACAAGAAACATCGTGACACCCGACAACATGCAAGAAATAGAATAGAATTTACTATATCTAGAGTTTATAGGACTGCAGTCATTCACCAGGTAACATCAACACATCAGACAAAGTTCAATAGCTACATTGCCACTGCGTATTATGTTAGAAGGAAAAGGGGGGAAATTGAGTTAGTAAGACAAGAAACAAAAGTAAATTTATGCATGAAAAAGTATATTTATATGGAGTAGAAGCAGAAAGACTGACAACACACTCGCTCTTCACTAACTGACTGCTGGTGGAAAAAAAAGACAGAGGGAGAGAAAAAGAAAGAAAGAGGTGGATGGAAGGAGGTGTATGTGTACCCTGACACACACTCATACTCACATAGCGTGTAGCTGGCTGAGGAAAATGAAAGAACATGAAGAAAATTAAAGGAGATGTGTGGCGAATATGCATGAATAAAGTGTTGAAAAGCAAACGCCCACACAACGCTATGTACACACAAAGACTTCAGCTTAATTGAAACTGCTTGGTTGGTGTGAAGGCTGAGAAACGAATCCGCTGATGCATCAGAAGTAAAAAGGATCACAACAAAACTTCATAGACTTCAAAGGATAACTGATCAAACAGACATCGGTAACACAAAATGTGAGATCAGAAATCAAAACGGTCTCAGACACACGAACAAATTGAGACGTAAACCCACCTTGTTGTAATAGTGGATGTGAACTGTGTGCCAGTTTCCATCACTCACGCCGCCAGGGAGGAAGGGACTCACTTGAGTGGATGATTCACCTGCAGGGAGGACATTTGTGTCAAAACATCCGCAGGTAATAGTTAGATTAACTGAATGAATTCTATTAAAATCCCCTTATAGCGGCTCAAGTTTAATTCTATTTGTTTTTACATACCACTGCATACCAAAACATTTAGATGGAGTATGAATAAACAGCCTATAGGTTAAATGTATTACAATGATTATAATGCTGATCTCATATCCTCCCATTTACAGCTTCAAGTGAGATGTATGTGAAGGTTCTAATTGCTGAAGTCGGCTCAGTCAAGTGTAGAGTGATGAAGGATTTTTAAAGCAGTCCTTTAAAAAAAAACATTAGCTGCTATGATGAACTGTACATTGTACAATCATCTTCCGATATAAATACAGAACATTTACGATTAAATACAAATACAACAAATACGATCACACGCACACAGATACCATACCTGTAGAATATTTGAGCACCACTTGTCCTTCTTGGATCTCCAAAGCCATGAAGTCATGTTTCTCATTGAAGCGTCCATTATAGAAGAGGAGACCACTGTTCTCCAGGGTGGCGAAACTAGAAAATTCATGCACATAAAAAACATTGTCCAAAATAAGTTTATTGATAGGAATACTGTATGTAATATGAGATTTGACAAACAAAGTTTGACCTTGAAAAAGCGAATCATTCAGGACCAAAATTTATTTTTTATACGTTTTTATTTTCATGAATCATTTATAATGGAAAGCATCGGAGGGGCCCAGAAATTCCTCAACTTTAAAAAGTACTTAATTTTTTTATTGTTTTGATCATAACATCTGTTGGACTGTTCACTTTCAAGGAGACAAAAATCAGCTGTAAAATCATATTAATTACACATATATTATTTCACTTTCACACTGTTACAAAAAAAACACCCGCTAACATCTGGCTTTTGTCTGCAATAGGAATGAATTCAGTCGGTTTTCACTCCCAGGACAATCGGTTCCTGCTCTGATCAGTAGTGATGGCTGATGACTCCCAGGTGAATGCGCTAAGACAGCCAGGTGAACTGGAGGGCTCCAGTTTTTGCTTCATCAATGAGGTTGAACAAAACACGCTCGGGAAAAAAACTGAAAAGCTAATTCTTCTTCTGGCAATGTGAGAGGAGTCAAGCTCATTTGCATAGCAGGTTTACCCGTGTTAAAATACCTGCATATTTTCACATAAAAGAGGTTTTCTTGAGAATATAAATGCTTTATTTGTGCACTGACTCTAAACAGTTACACCCGACACCTGCTGGTTCAGTAAATTGTTATTCTGGTTTAGCTCCGTCAATGATTGGATATAACCCACCCTGCTGGTCTACAGATGATAGAGGTCAGGTTCAGCTACAGAGGAGCAGCCCTGGAGCTGAAGGCTGCAAAATGTTTTGCTCTGTTTTATTAACCGGTGGCTTAAGCCCAAGTCCTTGAAGAAAAACGTTCCTATTCATTCCTGTTTTGTTGAGTTAAGAGTCTCTGCATTTTACATCCTTGGCTTAAACATTCTGCAAAGATCACTGCAGCTGTAAAAATAGATAAGTTGCTGCAATACAGCAGTGTGGGAAAATGTACTGGAGAAAAGGGCAAGTTATCACCATTTCTATTATGACAATGTTTTACTGCTGTTACCTGAGAGTGCTGTTATTGATTAAAATAAACACTGGGTTATTCAACAGCTGACATGTGTCTTATTTGCATGGCTCCGCTGTAATTCAAACAACATGCTTTCCTATCTTGTAGTATGCAGATCTAATCTCCTCGAGCCGCAGGAAATAGCTGGAAAATAACGTAACCTTTGGCAGAGTAAATGGAGTGAGAGGAGTCAGTGAAGTGGAGATGCAGAGGGGCCATAAATAAAGAGTAAATAAATGCAATACAGCATGTCTTATACATTATGTCTGTTGCAGTTAGTGGGCCCATTGTTTGTGAAATGTATTATGTGAAAGCAAAGAACTGCAGATGAAAAAATAATATCAAGTGACTGTTCTTCCTGAAAGCAATAAACTTAATGAAGTTAACTCATGTATACACTCAGAGCCCCTTTAACTGAGCAGCAAGAGACAATTTCAAACATAACTGAGGAAATGGAAGATTTCCATGATAAACAACACCATCATACCAACACTCTCCCTATACTTTCATAGCTCTGCACAACAGAGCCTCACTACCCATCAAACATTCCCAGGCAGAGATATAACAGCAAAAACATCTGAATAAGATAAATTAAATAAAAGGAAATCAAACGCTGAGAGGAATAAAATGCTCTGTGAGAAAGTGAGTCACATGAACAAAGATTAAGGCCAAGGAGGGCAAGGACTGTAGCAGTAAACAGGACACTCCTTTAACACTGATGTCAGGGGAAGAAGGACGCCAGTCTGTGAGAGTAATGCACATCTATAGTCAGACACAACTGACTTAGTGACCATATAACATTAAAGTAGCTTTCCCCATCAACAGGATCAATGGTTAAAATGAAAAGTATTTCACTGCCTTTACAGGCAAACTCTCCCAACGTGGAGCCCTGGAGCAAGACAGGACCTAATCTTTTGTTGGGCCAGTCGACTAAATGTGTCTGAACAAGTGGAGCAGATGTTGTAGATGTTGAAAGGAAAGAGAACATAATTTATTTTGTCGACCAAATATTTCAAACCACTTTGAGAATTTGAATAATCAGCTGCCACCACTGGCCTGCAATGCAACATTTGCCTAAAATAATTTCAGTTTATTTCTATCTCTTGATCTTTTCATTATGCATCCTGATTAAGCTCCTGCTTTTCTCATGGCATCGAGCTCTGTGCTGAGACAAAGTACTTTTCATTCATTAACAGATACCTGTGTGTAGACTCTCCCTTCTTACTTAAAAGATTTAATTCTTACATGTGGACAGAATTTAGAGGCCCCGTTCAGACTTGGTTTTAGTTGTGTTCGAGATGTTCTTGGTCTGACTGCAGATGACTTCATCTGCCTATGTGAACTACAGGCGGCTGGAGCTGTCAAATTGGACACTTTCTACTCCTCATAGAATCAGTGAGCCGAGAACAACGGTCGATCTGCGGCCTTGCCTTCGCCTTTTTTTCGTTGGAGATAAAAGGATGCCTTGGGAATCAGGAAGAATGCAATGAACAAAAGGTGACTGAGAACTTCTTTCAGCTGAAAATGAACTATAGTGTATAGTGACCATGTGTAAATGCAATGACTAACTGTCAGAGAGAGATGAAATTCATCACATCCTCTCAGAAGAGAAATAGAGAGAAGTGTATTCTCCTTTACCCCATGGGCAACATCACCCTAGCAACCATCATTAAACCACATCACCCATTGCAACCATCCCATAACCCTGCCTGACCTACTCTTAAGAACCACTTCAGATCTCCCATAGACGACCACTCGGTATGTCAAGGGGCAAAGAAGAAGCAGGGAAATGATGGAGGACCTGAAGTAAAGACATGATCACTGACCTCTGCAGGAACATATATATCACATTCATCTCCATGTACAAAATCTAAAGCCCCTTTTCCATTGGTCAAAGACCCCATTAACATGTGGCTTTTGTTTGCAATGGGAATGGATACAATCGACAGTCGACAGGTTTTTATCAGCTCCAGTCAGCAATGATGAAAGCATGACACCAGGGCGAACACACTGATGAGTAAGACAGCGAGGTGAGTGAGCGCCTCAGTGGTCGATGCATTTAAGACATCCAACACGACGCCTGGGGGGGGGCGTAGCAAACTCCTCTACACTCAATGGGAAATGAGGCAATAACCTTTTTAGCAGATTTACCCATATTTTAAAAATCCCACATTTATCCAATAAATTTGGGTATAAAAGAGGATTAATATAAAACAAAAAAAACTTGTTGAGACTGTTGTGCACCTAGCAATGCTAAAAGGACCAAATGCTAAATAAAATCCATGGTGATGTCCTTTCAGTCACATATTTATGGGTTGCATGTAGTTCAGATTTACATTTGAGGTAAAACAAATTGTATTTTCAGTTTGAATCTTCTCAATAGGTTAAAAGCAGGTCTGATATCAAGCCTGGTTTTAAATATAATTTTTTTCAAATTCAACAATTTCAGTGAAGATTTTTTAACATAAAGATGCTTTATATGTTTCATCTGAACTTACATTAATGCACTAACTAACCACAATTACATCAGTAATGTCAGAACTTTTCTGTCGAAATAAGTCAAATAACAAACATAACAAGGGTTCTGACCCTGTCAAAGAGAGAGCGTGAGGTCACCAGAAATCTTATACTCGCTTCAGAGACTTTGTTGAAACAGGAGTACAAGTGTGATGAGATAAAAGAGGAGAGGAAAGAGCGAGAGCAGAGGAGACGTTAGAGAAACCAGTAAATTGGCAGAGAGACGAGTGAGAGGAGAAACCAAGAATAATAAGATCAATCTCTGAGACGGAGATGACATAAATTGATTAAAGAGGACTGAGAATCAAACAGGAGTGGTTATGGATTTCTGTCTATTTGAAGAGGGACAGGAGCTCCAAGACAGGGAGGAGGGAGGGGTTATTGCAAAACTCCAAACCACAATATGAATTTTCAAACATAGAAACTTAGAAACAAAAATTTTAAACTCTACTCACGTTAAAGAGAGGGAGAGGTGAAATCTCTGCCGGAGGCCCCTGAACATGACGAAGGATTTGGGTGGGAAGGATCGGGCGGTGACGGTGCAGTATGGACGCTCATAGCCTCCTGCAGGGCACTCACAGCGGAAGCCCCCACCTGAAAGCTCCCGACACGTTCCTCCATTACGACACACGCCTGGCACACATTTGCCCTGTCGCCGGTCAAACTCACATCGGTCACCTGGGGGTTTACAGAAATAAATAAATGAGCATCAATAAGAACAGCAACAAAAGTGAAAAGTCAAAAAGCAACTTTCAAAATAATCAGTGACATTTGAAACCCACGTTAGAAAACAAGCCAGATAACTGCTTGGCATTAGTTAGTGTGACGTGTCAATAGTTACCTTTTAAAGTGAAATGATAACTGCTGAGTAAAAGCCTGAAAGACCTTCAATAAAGGAGCTGCAAGTTTATTCTTTCTTGACATTATAGCTCTGGTTTTACTTATTCTGAACCATTAAAATCTGAATCAGCGAGCACATCTGATGGTTTTACCACATATATCAAGTATTCATCTGAAAATATTATTATTATACTATTATTTTAGTTTAAACATAACATTTAACATGAATAGCTGCAGTATAAAGAAAAAGAAAAAGCAACCAAATATGTAGAACTTGAAAACAATATAAACAACCATATTATTTTTGTGTAAAATTGTTCACATGAAGGCACATATTTTCTGCATTGTTTATTGTGTAAAATTGTTTCAAATCTGTACATATCGGCAAATATACAAGCAGATATTGATGTCAGTGAAAGGCTCATATTGTCAAAGTTAGTTGCGCCTTCAGGAAAGCAGTCAGCTAATCAGCGTCACTGAGCTATAACCACGCTCAGGAAAGGTTGTGTTGTGTCTGTCACTCAGGAGCATTCTGTAGGTGTTGAAGGAGGCTACTTCAGAGCACTGCTGGTTTTCTTTCCTATCAGGCAGTGAGCGGCATTAACCAGATGCTTCAGATGTAAATGAGTCTGTGATTAGACAGTGGAGGCAGCATGGTGCTGAGCCCTGTCAAGCAGGAGTAAGAGCTCCTGTTATACAGGACCAACCTTTACCTTTAGACTTGACAGTGAAAAGATACTCAGGGTACAGTATTTGGAATCATAGTGTTTTCCTGCTGACAGCGATTCTGCCATTTCAGAAGTGTGGAGAAAACAAAAAAACAACACAAACAAAACCTGCAGACGAGAATAAATAGATTTAGCTGCCAGTCAAACAAGCGCCAGTCTGTAGTGTCTCAGGAGGCAGTAACACCCACGCAAAACACACACAAACACACAAGAAAGATATGTAGACGTGCACAATCACTCTGAACTTTCCTTGAGCATATCTGGACACACACATTGTCCGATATTTAGCAGCTGCACAAAAAAACACCCACACCCTGAGCTCTCCATGTAACGAGAGCAGACGGGGTTCAAAACTAGCCTTAAGACAAATGGCTCCTTATGGACCCACTTTAGAACTTGCTGACGGCTCCAAACACACACACACACACACACACACACACACACACACACACACACACAACACAGAGAGAGAGAGAGAGAGAGAGAGAGAGAGAGAGAGAGAGAGAGAGAACTAACAACTAAACACAGCAAATGCAACATAATATAGAAATAAAAAAGGGTTTTCTCAAACAAAGACCTAAAAACACATTCAATCTCTAAAGAGAAGTATTTTTTTATTCCCATCTTACCCCCTCTCCTTTTCCCTCTCACAAACGCACACATACATGTTTGTACAGCTATCTTAGTGAGGACACTCATTAGCATAATGCATTCCCTAGCCTCTTACCCTAACCAATAAGTGCCTAACCCTTAACCTAACCTAAACCTAATTCTAACCCTAACCGTAAAACCAAGTCTTAACCCATAAACAGTCCATTAAAGGAGGGTCACAAAGTGAGGACCGGCTAAAATGTCCTCACTTTCCCAAAATGTCCTCACTCCGTGGGTTGCGTAGACTCAGACTGGTCCTCATAAAGATAGTTGTACAAGAGCACACACACACACACACACACACACACACACACACACACACACACACACACACACACACGGATCATTGCCCCTGCCCTCGAGGCTGTTGGGTTTTATCATGTAGCTGTCTCTGTTGGCACTTTGTTTGTGCTGCTTTTAGATGCCAGAGTACCCACTGGCAGAGTCCTCACATCTTAACAGCCCCCCCCCCCCCCCCCCCACACACACACACACACACACACAGCAGTTGAAAGTCAATACAAGCCCTCACCTTTCCTCATGATTGTTTGGATACTTATATTGTCTGACACAAAGAAGACATGGACACACATAAACACACCTGAGGGCAAGTCATGACCACACACACAAATGCACGATTCATACACACAAAGAGACACACCCCAAGGGAAAAACTGCAAAAGCACACACAGGCATGTTTGATACACACTCTCATGCTGACTTCATGTCACACAACTAAGATTATTTTTTATTGATTATTAAATGCATTGTTTTTTCAATTAGTCGATTATTTATACAACTTATTAATTATTTCCACTAAGCCTCTGTCTGAGACACAAAAAGACAAAGGACGATCAATGACATGTTTTGAAATCAAACAGGAAATCTATTAATGAAGCAATCTTTTCACAGTTTCACCTTTCATCCTTTAATTAAACTCATCCATCCATCAATAATCTCCCTAGTTCTGAAATCCAGTCCTGTTTAATCACTCCTTACCTTTGTCACTCAATTGGTTAATTTGTCCATCCTCTTCTTCATCGCTCAATCTTCCCACACCACCTCTCCCCTCATGCCAACAGCAGCTGATATCTGCCAGGTTTGTCTGACAAACATACTCTCTCACACCACCAATTCACCCCGAGGACACAGACAGACACACAGTCACCCACTCAGCTTGATTACTAATGCCAAAGGACATTCAAATGATCACATCTGTGTGTCCTTGTTTAGCTTTTACTCATCCCCCCCACCCCTCTCACATTAAACATATAGTTCTGTGTAAGTGCACACAACAGGGAACCAATAAAATAAGGACACACACACACACACACACACACACACTTCCTTTATCTGTTGCACCCACTCATCAGTGCAGACCCTCTCATTAATATTAAAATAAACAAATAGAGATTAATGCTCATGAATTATGCACATGGTGAGACTTAAACACACGTACCTACAAAGACACACCCTGGTTTATTATGCACACCCAGTTGAGACAGATTGACAGACTGACAAACAAAAAATACACAGCTATATGCACATATAGCAAAAATAAAACATATAAAAAACACACACACACACACACTAATTAGAGGAAGTGAAAGAGAGCAAACAAGATGTCAGACTGACTCAACGATAGTCTTTTAATAGTTGTCTTTTCCCAGGAGGTATGAAGGAAGCGTACGTCTCACAGAGGCACTGGCGCCAATCAGCAGTGATAGGAATAGGATGTGCTGGCCTGCACACGCACACAAACCCACACTCAAGCAGAGTGAGATAGGGTGGAATTCCTCCTTTTACTCAATGTTCTCTCACATGAACACAATGGACTCAAGTGAAGGAACTGTGCTTGATAGTAAGACACACACACATACATACACGGTTGTATGCCAAAAAAACGTATTATGTGAACAAAGCATCCCATAAACCATTGGGAACCAACAACTCCCATCACCTTTCTTCTTGGATTGAACCCTGTTGCTAATAAAGTGTTGCAATATATTGTAGTCTGTGTCATATATGTATGTATTAAGTGTTCACATAGTGTATCGTATAGCGACCAAACATAGTGTAGTAATGTAACATTAGTGTCGTGAGCAACATGGTTTAGTGCTTTAGTGTTCCTGGCTGACTCATACTGGCCTTGACAGAACGTGCAAGCTGGTCTTCACTAACACTACTCTCTCTTACAGGATATAATAATAGTCTGGTGTGAGTTTCATCTCTGTTAAAGCATTTTTAAGTGTCGTACTGCTGCTTTTAATAAGGTAGGAAATCAAATATTTTACCACCAAAGCATCTTCACAGACATGTCCTTTTATATACACACGATCTAAATCACACACTGATAAACCACAAAAACTTTGGAACAACTTCATGTTGTCTGCGGGTCTAAAATGTTTTTTTTCTGCTCGCTCATTGCCTTGTTTTAATGCAGAGTACTTTCATTCTGCCCCTTCATTTTTCTTCCTGTCCTCCCTCTTGCTTCCTTCCTTGCTTTCCTCTCCTCCCTCCACTTTACATCTCTATATATAAGCTTTGCTGTCTCTTCTTCCTCCCTTCATCTCTTTCCATGTCTTGCCATTTCTTTTTTCTCTTCTTCCCCTCTTCCCCTCTTCTTCCTCTCGGCCTGGGTTAATGCATTCACACCACCCCTTCATTCACACGGATGTTTTATTCATCAAAGCCAGTATTCTTCAACCACCCCCCAGCATCTTAGTTTGCTCCGCCCTACCTCCCACCCCATCACCCCAACACATGGTTCATCCCTAGAGGCCAATACACTCTCAGTTGCTTCCCTCTCCTCCTTCCTCTTGTCTTGCATCTGTAGGTCTCGCTCTTGCTCGCGCTCTTGCTCAGTTTCTCTGGTGCTCTTTTTTTCCCCTGGTACAGCTCCGCAAGATGTGCGTGCCTTCAGGGGATCGTCTGATTTTGGGACATATCATTTTTCTTTAATTCAAGAGCATTTGGTGATAAGGGCCAACACCAAGATCGATGTGAACAAATACACAGGATTTCCGCAGCTGAATTATTACATTGTGTCCAGCCTCTTGCATGTTCTATCCTGACACCACCCATTGACTTAATGTTGTGGACATTGTCCTGTTGTGAACGTGTCTGACTTGGACAGTCTCCTGCTCCATTCACATGTGACTTCCTGAAAATGTCCAGATGTAATTTTCCAGACATTTTCTGGAGTTCACGTCTGACAATGGCTGTGACTGCACTGTGGCCAAAGTACCACAAGAACATCTCATCCAAAGTCACATTTAATTCTTCACATTACATGTACCACTCCCTTAAACAATGCAGACGGGCCTGAGGTAGTGTTTTTCTTCACCCTGCTCTTTTTCCTTCCTGCCATGTTCACCGATTTGTCTCCACAAAACTAATTTTGTCTGCTCTTTCCTTCCTCTCGAACTGGAAAATGCATTTATCCCACTCAACTCAGCAAATCAGTTTCCCTGCAGTGTCTTTCTCATACAACGTGCACATTTACAAATCATGTCTACTATGTTTCTGTTTCCTACATTTTCTTTGCTCTATCCGTGCTCGTTCCAAACCACATCCCCATAGTCATTTATTCTCCTTGTGTGTGCTGCACACTTGCTGTTACACACATAGACGCACACAAATACTGCCAACAACTATTTATTAATTTCCCCAAGGTAATTCATTGTACCTCTGTTTTACCATTTTATACTGTTGTATCTCTCCCTGCTTCACTCTCCAACCGGCTCGGTTTTGTCTTTTTTATCTTATCTATTGCATCCTCTCTCAGTTTCTCCCTGTCCTCTCATCCACTATTTTAACTCACATTTCTCTCATCCCCAACTTTCAGTCTATCTTTTCTCTTAACGCCATCTCTTGCCTGATATATCTACACATCACAGACAGAATAAGAAAGTCATTTTGCGTTTGTCACACAAAAACTCATCCAGCGGAGAATATATAGCTCCAGACATAAATTTTCTTGGTTTCATGCAGGACTTGTTGTAAGAACATAATTAGCTCAGATTAGCTTAATAATTATTTAAGATTTCATGGCTCAACTCTGCCACTGGGCATATGCTGTGTTTAGTAGGCTGAAAATTATGTTCTGCTTTATCAAAGACTTCTGGGTGTTCCACAGGGAGAATAATCCACAGATTTGCAGGTTTGTCTGATCAGATTTCACATGTGTTATAAAAGTTAAAATGTTGTACTCAGTACCTTAAGATTTCACAGACAAGTACCTTGTGGAGCCATAAATGTTTTGATATTCCCTGTTGGACTAGTTCCCGTTTCTTGATCTTTCTCTTCCAACAACCACCAAGTCTGGAGCCTTAATTATCTGGTATGTAAAACAGTGAGTAAAACAGGTATGTAGGAGAGGGTAGTGGCCACTCATGCTATGGGCAACTTTACAAGCAGGATTAGTTTGACTCAACCCAGTTCAGCTTCGTCATTAGAGAAAGTTGTAGACTGAAGAACCAGAAGGGGAGTTCAAACCATTCTGGAGTTTGATGGTGATTCCCTGTTGATCAGCCTTTTACTTAACTGATAAATATTTGTAACTCTGCAACCAGGAGCCAAACTAGCTTCATGAGTGATAGTCCCTGTGAGTGATATGTCCCTGATATTTTGTATATTCAGTCCAACAATTCTGAAGAAATGAAACTGCTTTCAGAAATGCACTGAAGTCCCAACATTTTTCTGAAATTGTCCAGAAGGGCTGTTTGTGAGAAGGCAACTTTTCCTGACAACCCCCTTGTAAAATGTCAAGAAAGTATTGGAGTGAGCCCATGTGAGAATATAGAAAGGAAAATGTCCGGAAAATTCAACGATGAAGATGTCAACTTGGAAACCAGATTTGAGAGCTTTTGGTGCTACAGGCCGACACCAGGGTCGATGTGCTGTAAACACAAACATATCATTTCTGCAGCTGAACTTTTCGTTATGCCCTGCGTCCTGCATACTCTACTCAGACGCCACTCCTTGTCTGAATGTTCCTGACATTTTGATGGAGTTCATGTCTGAAACCAGCTTAAACATTTTAGTAGAAGAACATCTACGCCTTTAAATTTCTCTATACTCCTCTTCACATCGCTTTTCTTTCATTTCCCTCAGGTTTTTGGTGTTTATCCTTTTCTTTTATTCATGTCGTCTCGATTCGTCTTCCATACATTCCCCCTTATCTTGCCACACATAAGGTATTGGCCTCCTTCTTGGTGTTCTTCACTCTTTCATCTCATCCCCCACACTAATTCACTCCTCACTTTGCTCTCTCCGTCTTCCTTAACCTAACTAATTCAGTCTCACAGTCTAGACTTCAATCTCACATCAACCGGCTAAATGACTTCCCCCTCTCCTTCTCAGTTCCACTCTGCTCATTCTGTTCCTTTCTGTGTCTAACTTTTCAAACCACCCAACGCCTCTTGGAAACACTGAAGCTGAAATAATAGATAGCTTCATATAATCTTAGCCACCTCAAGCTAATTTGTTGCGTGTAATCTTTTTACCCTCACTATCAACTGGATTTAATTGCTCAGAGTAACACATATATCTGCCTGATTAATCCAAAACTAATCTCACCTCTCTCTGCCATACCGCATTTCTTCTCTGTCTCTTTCTACGACTCTCTTCCTCGATCGCAGCTTCCCTCTGTGTAAAATACTGATAGCTTCCTCTCACCATTTTATCTTCTCACAAACTAATTTAGTCTGCATCCATTGCCTCTCTCTCTGTCTCTCATCACGTCTTTCCATCTCTCAGCTCTATGAAGAGCATCCATGGTATTATGTCTCGCTATGATCTGCATAATGTGCGTCTCCATCATTTTCTGAGTCTATTTTCCTTTAGTTTGTGAGGAACGATTACATATCCTCTCTTTTTGTCTTCTGTTCTCTCCATTTTTCAGGTTTATTCTCACCTGGGAGCTTCTCTTTGTACGTGTGCTGACTTTTTTCTTATTTTCAGGGTTAATGACTGTTGCACATTCCCATCAGTGCTGGCAGCTTAGCATGTTTTTAGAGAAGTGAGCCCTGGAGGTTAGATATATTTAAATTTGTATGCAAAAAAAAGAGTGCAGAGCTTCAGCTGAGCTTAGCAATGTACCAGCAGGAGGTGGGATTACAATTTCCCTCCTAGATTTGATTAAGTCTATGAGGCTCCCCGGAAATAGACCTGTTTTAGATGCTCATTATCCCATATTTAATAGGAGAGTTTTCTCGCTAGTCGTAAAATGATACCTGCTTGATTCGCAAAGTCTAATTAAAGTATAATTTAAGATCACAGGTTCACGATGTCAAGAATTATATGAGATAAACAAACAGGTCCATTGATAGAAAAAAACAGCAGCCTAAATTAGCCTGGTGGCTTGACAGACACTTGAGAATTCTTTGGGGTGTAATATCACTGGGTTCAAATACCACGACAGCCATGTTACCCATCTGACCTAATTTTACTCAGATGTGTGGCCACAAGAGATTTTCAAAGTGTGGCAAAGAAATCATCATGCGTAACAGGATGCTGTCTGGGATATATTGCCATTATTCTGAAAATCAACAGCACATCAACACAGAAATACAAGATGTGGTGATAAAACGTTCAAAGATGGGCTTGAATCTTGCTTTTCAAACTGTTTAATGGACATTTTTTCCATTTCAGAAATATGGAACACTCCTTTGGAAAGAGCTCAACGTATATACATAGTATATGTGAATAATTTATTTCTACTTTACTTTCTACTTACATGGAACTTACGTTTAAAGTTTACCACTGTTGAAAAGTCTTTAATGAGTCAGATTCATAGAGGACATGTTTGACGTGTCACAATAGAAAAGTGTAAATAATATAATTACAATCATGACTGAATTTAATTGAACTGCTTCAGGTTCAGGGTGGTGATACAGAGCTTGAATAAAGCAGAGCCGTGAAAAAGCACAGCAGCAAATTAAAGCATGACTGGTAAATCTTTCTCAAAGTGAGTCTCAAGAATTGCTTTTGTACATTTACTGATTTGAGAACTTCAAAAGTCCTGTAACGCAATCAAACAAAAACGTTACTGTTTTACATGCCAGGGTTGGTTATCACTTCACTGTAGTTTCGTTCATACCTCGGGCTAATGCTGGGTACTCAGCTGAACGGTACATGACCCCTGTGTTTCACATTCTTTTTCTTGGTGCGATTTCTCTGGGGTTGGAGAACCATAAAAGGTAGAATTAACATCCCTCCACAGCAGGGTTTATTATCTCATGGGTAAAAAGCCGTGGTAACACTTTATCCCAGTGTGAAGCCTTACTTATCCCAGGGTTAAATGGGTGGTTCAGGGAAGGGTTAGCCTGAGGTTACATGTATCGTGAAAGCCTTTGTGCCTTTTTTCTTATACAGAGAGTCCAGTTTTACCTGGTTGGTTATTTATACTGGCTCTGGCTGACTCAATAACATAAAATCTCTTCACTGTGTATACGTTGATAGTCACTCTTATCTAGATTTAAATTTTATTTATTATGTCGATTTTACATGAATTTTCTTATTTAACTTTGCTTTTATTTTTGTGCTTTTATTAGTGTTCATCTCAATGCTTTGTTCCGTATTTTGAAAAGTGCTCTACACTTGTGTCCTTTGGAGATTTAGACATGGCGCTTCCTTTAATAACAAATGACCAAATCAATAAATGATAACTGGCCCTATCTTAACTCTTACTCAGGGTGGACTCGATACTCCTTTCATTCACAATTCATGGTTTAAACCTATGTGACTATTTTTACATTAAACACTGCACATGTTTGCCCTAAAGAAAGAAATACCAAACAGTCTCTCACAAATCACACTTGACCCAGGTCTTTTGGAAGCTACTTCAAAATACTTCTCATTTGGGTCAAACTGAAAGTTTCTACTATCAAGCAAAACCCCCAGCTTAACTCCTTCCTGTAAGAGAAATCCATCGAGGTTCAGGGAAAAGCAATTCAAAGCTACAGAGAGCACATGAGGGGACTGATACAGGCAGGTTAGATGGAAAAGTGAAAAAAAATGGATGAGGGAGAGCCAACGTAGTTGGGGGATGTCTGGAGATTTCTGTGTGATGCAGAATCAATTCGTCCCTGTTTATTCGTTCTCTCCTCCTCTTCCTCCGACTAGCCCCGAGCATTGACAAGAAACCGCAACACCCAACACCTACGCAGGAAACGCACAACAGTGACTACCCAAAACCCATTTGATTTCCCTCGCTCTACCCTTACCTCTCAACACCCCCCTCTCTCTTTCCAATTGCTCTTGGATATCTTTCACCCCATTTTCTCCCTGCAGCCTCCGTCCATGTTATTTGCTTTGAATTCATCCGTCATTCCAGTCTCTCATATTGCTGTCATACCCATCTCCTCTAATTCATCTCTCATGTTCTCCTGTTTTCTCTCTCCCCCCTTTCACTTTTTTCTGTCCCTCCCATCTCACTCTTCTCCTTTGTTTCTCCTACTATCAATTATCCACGTTTCGTCTGTTTGATCCTTTCTGTCTCGCGCCTTGAGGCCTCTACGCACGATGACAGGGATCACGTAGGTTCACTGAATGTCACACTGTGCGAGACGAGTCCAATAAACTCTTTGTCACAATTTATGTCAGACTCTATGATGTCTATATTTTGAGGTTTGTCTGGTCAGGTGCAGCTGTATGACACAGAGACACATCACCTGTCATCCAAGCTTTAGCCATGTATCACTGGCACAGGTGTTCTTTCTGCTCTTTAACCTGAAACAATGGACTCTACAATGTTGCTGTAGACGGAGTCATTCCATGCTGCAGTCTGATTGGTTGGTTTGTTGATCTGGGTTGTAGCATTGTTAGAATTTTGTCTTAAATTTCAAAAAGTGTCATGGTTTTGACAGACCCCATCTATCGTCAGCAAAAGTCCAAATCAGCAATTGGTGGGCATGTCACACTGAGCAATCTAAGACTAACGACCAAAGACTTGTCTGCAACCGTCCCTCAATTATCTATTTTTATCTGGGTCTATCGTCAATCTATTTTTCCTTTCTCATTATTTTTTTTTACCATTTCTACCTTCTTCTCTTTCTCTCTCTCCCACTCATTCTCTGTCTCTTTCTATCTCAGTTTGTCTTTGCTCATTTTCTCTCTCCCTCTCTTTATCCCTCTCTCTGTCTCTCACAGTGGGAGTTTGGAAAAACACTCTGTCTCTCTCTTGAAAGAAAAGTGTTACTTCCCTCTCCCAGCTCGGTTTTTGATTTGAAATAAAAGGCGAGATACCCCCCTGACGCACGCACACGCACACACACACTTACATTCATAGCATTTCTCCTCTCCTGGCTCAAAGACTGAAGCGGTACAGCAGAATGAAAGGGCAGGAGAGAGAGGGAGTCTGAAATGAGTCTGGTGTATTGGGAAAGGTAGGAGGATTTTTTTTGTGAGTGCGTATGTGTGTGAGTGTGCAGGGGCAGCATGTGTGTTAGAGTGTGTGAGAGGGAATCAAATTAGTTTGGTGACAGTTAAAAAGAGTGGGGGGTTCATAGTGTCAGTGAGTAAAAGATTAAATATCAGGTGCTGCAGAGGACAAAGTTATCCCTGGAGGCAGAGTGTTTGTTTTCATGTTGTTCAGCTCGACACAATAAAAGAGTAAAAAACAAACTGATCAAAAAGGAAGTCAGCAACAACAGAGTAGCACAGTCAGCTTCAGTTTACCTGGATACAGATAAAGACCACACCAACACACAACAAAGGCCCACAAAGCAAAAACACTAAACTCAATGCTTTCCACAGAATCGCTGGAATTGTAGAATATAATGCAATATCCACTAGGTTTGTGTAAGACACTCATTATCACATCCAGGATCTGACTGTTTCTTTCAGTTTAAAAATACGAAGTATAGAAGAAGAAGATATCATATGAGATATAGACATAATGATTAAAGAAAAATCTGAAGCTCCTAACCTTACAAATACTATTTAAACTGACAAAATGTCCCTCACTGTAAATAATTCAAAATTAGAGATGATCTATATTAAATTAGACCTTTTTAAGTAGGTTAAAACGTTAAACTAGTCCCAGTAAAAATGTTGTTCAAGTGAGGGCCACATTGATTAGCTTGGTATTTCATGAGCTGACATTTTAAACTGCGTAATAACTCTGAAGTGTCTTTTAGTATTTAACAAAGACGAAGGAGTTTCTAATGAAGGACCTGTTAATGGGCGAGCTCTCACGTCCTGATTTGACTTTTAATTAATGCTCATTGAACCAAGTGCAATGGAAAGGTCAACAACTTAAACCAGTGACATGTGGAAAGCTCCTGAAAGACAAATGTGTATGAATGTATGCTAAACTAAGTGAAACATCAATACCAGATAGACGTGAGGGATTACTATCAATCTAAGTATGTTTTCACGTTGTAATTGAATAGTAAATAGTTTGCGATATTTCCAGTATATTTATGTCTGTTAAAAACATGGAAAAATGCAGATGAATCACCGCTTAGTAAGAAATGGATGAATCAGTGTACATAGTATTACTTCAATGTATAATCAACATGTGTACACCACCATCACTAGCACATAAACCCACCTGTGAGTAAGCCCTCATGTCGACCAACACAGAGCCAATAAAATCGGCTTAATTTGTAAGAGCTTAACACAGACACACATAAACACCCCCTCACCAGAGCACACACTCCAATCCCTGCACTCACCAGAGTAGTCTTCACGGCAGATACAGGTGTAGCCTCCCTCTCTGCGGGCACACACCCCTCCGTTCAGGCAGGGGTTGGAGTAACACAGGTTGATCTCCGTCTCGCAGTAATCACCCGTGAAGCCCACCGGGCAGCGGCAGCGTAGGCCCGCGATGGGGTGGATGGGCCGGAACAAGATGGAGGGCGAGGAGATGAACGGGGCAGAGCTGTTGAAGCGCAGCACGGAGATGCACTTCATGTAGTTCTGACACGGCTCGCGCAGACACACATTGTCGTCAAACGGGAGAACCTGGCGTGGAAAGAAATGGGTCACTGTGAAGAACAATACCAATTCATCTAGATTCAGATCATATACAGAACTAGTCACTGTTCAGTTTCCTTAGGACTTTCCAAACAGCGAAACTTGCAATACACACTTTTACAGCAGACATTTTGATTTGCTGTAGGTGTGGAACCACGTGTTTGACAACCAAAAGTTATGTTTGCTCTTTTTTCTGTGCCTGGGTGCCAGTTAGGGAAGAATAAATGTTTGTTCTGTAAACTGAAACAAAACTGACAACACAAAAAACAAATCTGATAAACGAAAGTATGTAAAAATATCAGAAAAATTTACTTAAATATTGAATGTTCTACTTCTGCAGAAGAAATTGCTTCTATATTTAATATATATATACTTTTATTGCAGTTGTGGAAATATTACAATCTGGACCAAGACATACAGACATATATTACTCTTTAATTAAAAAAACTTTCTTATTTCTCCTTGACATCGCGAAATAAAACATGTTTCTCATTAAACGCAGACATGCATCATTTAATATTGTGTCACAATCTCGTAGCTTGAGGTAAATCTACCTTGGATGGTTACAATTTTAAATCTAAATCTCTATCAGAAACAGGATTTTCACTTCCTGAAAACCATTGAGCTCTACTGCATCCAGACATATTGTTTTTTTCTGCTCCTAATCTGCTTTTTAAAATCAGTGACTTTCAAGAAAAGGGTTTGTACAGTAATTTGACTGTTCTTTGACAGAAAGAAGTTATCATGTGACTGTTGATAGAAGTTCACATACACTGGGCCTTACACTGGGTATCACAAAGCTGTGGAAAACATTATGCTGTGTTCAGGTGTGTGTGATTCCATGCATGAGAACATATAGTTCTCATTATCATATCAGTGCACTGTTCCATAAAGCCTGCCATTACATCTGTATTACATTATTATCAGTTCACATGCAATATGCTTAGGTAATTGTCTTGAGATGCATATGTTTGCATTTACTTTTGCTTGGCCTGTATTATCACACGTCACCCAGATTTGCAGCTGCAGAATCCGTGTGCGTGACAGTGTGGACACATGACCACACAATGTAGACTTGGAAAAATGTCTAAACTTTGGTCATGTGTCTATAAATAGACTGTATTTATATGTATATTAGTTTTACAGTATTATTGACTACCTTACGTTCTTTACAGTACAAGTTATATTCGCAGATTCATACAGCGCTACTACATGCAGTACTTTTCACACATTACTGGCACAGCTGGCGAACCACCAAGAAGAAGAAGAAGAAGAAGAAGAAGAACAAGAACAAGAAGAACAAGAAGAACAAGAAAAAGAAGAAAGACTAACTCCCAGAATAATTTATTGAAACACAAGAGCTAAAACTGGATAATAACAGCATCTAAATGTGTGCTGGGTCTGTAATCAGTAATGGTTGTGAAGCATGTGGTAAAATAAGCCCTTCATTTTAAAATCATTATATTTCTCAAAACTCTTCAGTTAAGCTTGTCAATATAAATCATAGTGTGTCATTATACATATTGAAGCTTGGGCCTGACAATTTTAGACTTGCGTGTCAGTTAAAATGTGCCTACTGTGTAACCTATGTTTTTGCACAAGGATTTCAAATTGTGCTTTGTGTGCATTTATGATTGTGCACGTGGACTAACCTCCATCTGTGTGAGTGACGTCAGCCTCAGCCTGTTCAGGTACAGCTGTTCCTCCAGGGCATCAGAAGGGAAAAAGTGTCCGCCAGGCAACGCAGCAGAGAAGCTGACATTCAGGATCCCACCTGGCGCCGCATCCCGGTCCGGCTGGATGTTGAAGATGAAAACGTCCTCGACCGGCACTGAGAGCACCGCTGACACGCCCTCCAGGAAGTTAGTCAGCAGCGGTGACAGGAAATGCTCCTGCGACATGTTCTGGAGGCGCACGGTGACGCTGCTTCCCAGCATGTCCTCAGTGATGATGAGAACACGGAGCACGCACTGGGCTGAAATGCTGTTGGCGCCATCTGAAGAAGACAGCAGAGGGAAAGAGGTTAAGTAGATGAATAGATAGAGGATGGACAGAGGGTTAGATGACGAAGGAGTAGGAGATAAAGGAAGCAAAGGACAGAGAGGGTTGGAAGATGACAGAAGGCAACATATGGGCGAGAACAGGTGAAGGAGTAAGAATACAGAGATCGATGAAGAGGGGAAGCACGGGGGAGAGGGGGTCAGGGCTGGGAAAGGATAAACAGCAGAGAGAAGGAGGTTAAAGAGACAGAGATAAATGAATATTACCACAGAGGAAGGATTGGAAAGAGAAAGAGAAAAGGTGAGGAAGTCACATCAGGGCCATGAGATGAGCAGCTCAGGCAGCAAACATGAGACGCTATCTCACTCGTGTTATCACACATTACATACATTCACACCTACACAAATGTGTATATAGAGTTGTCAAAAGTAAAACTAAAATTCAATGACTTATTTAAATGTCTATCACATAAATGGTGCGACGCCTGCGAGCTAGTTCAGGCAGCCAACTGGAGCTGCGCTGCTCCAATCATGTGACATACACGACATGACATACCTCACTCTCCACAACCATCTATAATACACACCCACCTGATCAGGTGGTCTGTTTAGGCAGAGAAAATGTCCCATCACTCCCTTTGCTTGCCCCGTTGCTGCAGTATTACGACCAGTTGCTTCAGCCCCTCCACCACCCCAGCATCCACCTGTAGGCTCCCACGGGGGGGGGGTTACAAGTATTTGCTTATTACTCCCATCATATCTATGTAATCATATCGGGGGGAGTGATTAAGTCGGAGCCTAGACGCCAAACACAAACATGTTCTACTGCTGCAATAAACGTTTGAGCGCAAGTTGTCTGACTGAAATACTATTAAATGTAAACTATGGTAGAATTTATCTGCTGTGAATTAAACGTACAATATGTAACTTCTGCCACTCTGGGTCTATATCAAAACAGTAACAAAAGACCTAGTTTGATGATGTTGTGAAGCAGCGTGGGATCATGGGAGTTCTTGTCTTCACCACCATTGCTGATGAAAATCAACCTGATGTCACTCAGGCACAAGTCATGTTCACGGATAAGGTATGAATCAAAGTTTTATTCACATTATGCAGCAAACAGCAGTAAATAAACAGGATAAATTTTGGATAATATAAGTCCAGAAAATATACAAAATGTTTTTTAGTCATTTTTAGTATACCACCTCACAACTCACTGTGCTGACTCTACTTTGGTACAGTAATGTCTCCCAGAGCGTAGCGAGTTTGGTCATTATATGTAAACAGCAAATTCTCCAGTGGACCCACATGTCAGACAATTATGCTTTGCAAGGGGTTGTAAGAGAGCAACATGTATTTTAAGACTCACCTTTTCGAGCAAAGAAGTTGCCATTTCTTTGACAGTGTGTTAAGACTCTTTTCCAGTGGTCAAACAATCACTACCACCACTAACATCTGGCCTCTGTCTGCAATGGGAATGGATTCAATTGGTATTTATCGATTTTATTGTTTTTTTTTATCAGCTCCAGCTCTAATCGGCAGTGATAGAAACATGACACGACGGGTGAACGAATTAATTGGGCAAGACAACGAGGTGAGAGAGTGCTTCAGTTTAAGGTGCAATTGTGAAGATGAACATAAAGCACTGCGGAAAAAACAGTAAGGCCAACTGCTCTTATGGCAATGTGGAGGGTTTCAATCAACGTATTTCAGCAGGTTTACCCATGTTTAAAAACCTGAACTGACTGAAAAAGAAAAAGAGTGAGGAATGAGATGGGTAATGCAGAGGTGCTCTCATGTAGAAAACTTCATCCTCATCTCACCCAGTTTTCCTCACATTCAGGCCTGATTATAAATTCAACACAAAGCTCTCTTTCTCTGAAACCCGTCGCAGCAGGTCACGACCCTCACAAACAGGACATGAACGTCTGCTTCAGCGACGGCCACGGGACGGCACCGCGCTCTGTTGTATATTGTCGAGCAATTTGGTGTGACAAGCACACTAATAAGATATAAAAGAATACAAATGCACATGACCACACCGGCATGGGGAGGCAATTTTCCTCAGAGTCACTGAGGCATTGTGGAGGTGTAACAGGGTGAAAGATTATAGGCCGAGAGAAGGAGAAAGAATACAATACATGAGTGGTCTTGATGCAAAGAGAGCAGTGCAAGTGTAGGGGGAAAAAACAACCTGCACAAGAGAAGTAAAAGAAAGAATGGAGGTGGGACAGTGTGTGGATGGATGGAGGGTGAGGGGTGAGAGAGACAGAGAGTGTTGACGCGTGGAAGAACAGGGAGACCGAGAGGGAGGTGGAGGGTGAAGGGGATCCAAGGTGGTTTATGAAAAACTACAGAAGCAAAGGAGACGATGGAGAAGAAGAAGAGAAGAAGAAGAAAATAATAAGAAAGAACAAGGCAATAAGGAATAAGGGACAGAAACAAATGGTGACTCATAAACAAGGGATTAATAGTAATTGATTGATTTTTGTTTGTAGCATCTATTAATTAGGTAATTTTTTGGTCGTTTACTAAATAGATTTTTTAATTGGAAGGTGTTTTTACAGAGATTAAAATAAATTGAAATGAATCAAAACATGTCCTTCACTGAGACCCAGTGAAGGAAAGGATGAAAAAGGAGCCAAGTAATAGTGTGAGAATATGAACAAGAGATGGATGTAGACAGAAATGTAGAGAGGGAGATATATATATATATATATATATATATATATAGAGAGAGAGAGAGAGAGAGAGAGAGAGAGAGAGAGAGAGAGAGAGTTAGAGAGAGGGGAGGGGGGTGAGAGGGGGAGAGGGGGAGAGCGAGAGAGGTGGAGAAAAGAGGAAGAGAGGTATGGAGGGATGGGGGTTGGGTTGGGTTGGGTGGCAGCTGGTTTGATTACCGGATTATGAGGAGCCTCACTCCCCATTGACCTCCAACACACACACACACACACACACACACACACACACACACACACACACACACACACACACACTTGCTAAAATCCAGAACCCTCATAAATGAACAGCCAGAGGGAGGAGTAGCATTATGAAGGGACAGAGGAGGAAAACTCACTACACAAAATTATCATGTTTAAATGAAATCATATGAAGAAAATAAAAGAATAGAAAGACAAGAAAATATAGATAGATAGATAGATGGATAGATAGATGGATAGACAGATGGATAGACAGATAGATAGATAGATAGATAGATAGATAGATAGATAGATAGATAGATAGATAGATAGATAGATAGATAGATGGGTTAAAAGCCAGCTTTTTTATCAAGCGTCTGGATCACGATGCTAAGACTCAGCACTAATTGCAGCTGATCTACCATTGTCATTGAAATGAGATGGGGATCTATGAAAAGACCCGGGATAATCTGCTGGAGTAGGAACCCATCACACACACACACACATACACACATTTACATTATAATTCCACGCGCGCACACAAGATTTGCACGTGTAAGGGCCATCTTTGACATAAAGCTTTCCCCGACCTCTTAACCATCACAACCTCAACCCTTAACCTACACCTCATTATAACATTGAACAGTCAACAGTCAAGACTTAGATGGAACGATTTACATCCTCCTCTTCCTCGTATGTTGTACAGTTTTAACATATAAAGACTGGAAGCAGTGGAACACTGCTCGCTTTTATCATCCGTACTGCTCATTAACTAAAAAGTCATATCTCATTTACAAAACCGGTGAAGTACAATAATGTTCATGGGTGTGGTTCCTGTAGAGATGGCAACAGGTTTTTGTGGGACAAATTCACCAAAAATCTCAAATGATTTTTACAAAAATAACGATAGAAAAACACACATTTGTTGTTTAAGCACGAGTTTTCTTTGGATGACACAATCAACTGATTTCCATCAAATTTTGTGGAGGGATGAGTCACAACCCCCCAAAAAACACATTACAAATTTGGTTTCTAGATTAGGGAGTAGATGCAGGATTCGTTTTCACTTCCTTTAACAATGTAAGATAGGGTATTTTGGAACATTTCCTTTGTTTCTCACAGAATCCTGAGTGTCATTCAATCATTTTTTACCATTTTACTTTAAAGAGAAGATAAACCACTTGTTCCATGTTAATTCCCATTGCTAGAAAGTGCTCTTTGCCTCAAACCATTCCATCTGCACCAAAGTTGTTTAATTGCTTTTGTCTACACTGTTTTTTGCATGTGGTGCCATGCTAGCCCTCTGCAGAATATGTGTTTGACTGATAAGGAAATAAAAAAACAATACATTGTTTCCTTTGCCAGAAGAAATCACCCCTCAGTGTCCCACAGGGGACATACAAAAAGGTTTCAAAACTCAACAATCCACGTAAGAGCCCACAACTGGTACTAACAAGTAATCACAACATCACAAGTATAAGCGTCTGTTTGCTCTGACAGTTTTTAACTTGATTGCGATTTTATCAGCCTTGAGAGGAATTCTTACCCCAAGCAGCCATTTATTTCTGACTGTAAACCTGACACACATGCACAGTAAAATCTTTATTTCTCCACATGGGTAAAGCTCAGCTAATTAGGCCAAACTGATTCAGGGTAGTTTTCACTTATCCAGCCACATAAGAAGCCATTTAGAGGCTTGAGATAAAAGGGGAAAACAACAATTCAGGGTAAACAGCCTTTTAAGGAATTAAAACCAAGCTCTGTCCACTTAGTGTCACATGGTCAATAACAAATCCTCCCTCTTCTCTGGAGTTGGCTACACAATTTACACACGTACATTCCCCGACATGCTAATTACACTCTGCTGAAATTATAAAAGTCATAACACTTCAGCAGAAAAAAATAAATAAAGTCAATTTTTTGACCATTTCCGTCACAAGTTAGCCAACTGAGGATTGTTATTACAGTAGAGGAATCTCGCAAAAATATCTGCCACCAACAAGATCCCTAATTATAATGTTCCCTGCTGAGTTCAAAAGCACATTGTTTCTTTTTTTATTTCTTCAAAAGTTCAATAGGGAAAGGGTGATAAAAAGTACATTAATGCAACAAAAAGTTTGCAGGGATTTCTGACTTTAACACCACTTTTACTTCAATGAACAATTTAAACAAGTGTTGTGCTTTGCCTTAATACACATAAAAGTGAAAATATCATTTTGAAATGTAACCTCTACTGTATTTTTAGAGTCAGCTTTCCCTCTGTTTCTAGAAACATCCATCTGTCTGTCTACCACCAGGGGAATTACAATTTCTAACAAAATGCCAGGAGACACAACTAACACTGCTAAACTAATTGATCAGAAAACTGCTTCTTCCACATTGTTAGCCTTTAAAAATGAAATCATCATAAAAGTGTGGCCCTCAGTTAATAATTTGAACAAACACAAAAAGTAATTCTCACTCAGTAATTATGATATATTATCTGATATGGCGTGCACCCCTTCCCCAGCTCAGTCTGTGGTGATGCTGGTTGCAGCTTTCTTTCTGAAACTGTAAAAGTGACCTGCAGTAAAGACCACTGCTGCTGCACAAAGAGCTGTTCACATATCCAAATTTAGACTCAGTGTGCAGAACCCTGAGCTGGCAAATCAGTTGTCGTTGCCATTGTCATGAATGTGCTGCTGTTGTGATCGAGCCCCAGCCGCCGCTGCTGCAGAGTGCTGGTCATCAGTTTATTCAAATTTTATCAATATCTAACTTATCACATGACCAAATTGCACCAAATTCGACACAACACTTTCTTGGGCCCTTCACAATACACAGGTAAGAAGCCAATAAAATGAATGGTTCTAGAGATATGCGTTCCACATTCAGACATACAAACAGAGACCTTTTAGTAGACATAACATGGAACAGATGGATATTGATCTGTGTTTGAAGTTTAATCTGAGTAAAGAGCATTTCATAAACATTTCACAAGCGTGATAAAGTTCTATGAAGGGGACTAACACTAATGATGCTTCTCAAACAGACAGACTACATTATCTTAAATTCACCTACTGTTCTTTAAGTCCCTTGCATCACATATGGGACTCTGAGGTGTTATTGAGGTTGTACAATATTGTGTCATATCTATATTATACTGATGTTTGGAAGGAGACAACCCAAAGGCATCAGATCTGTCTCAGTGGGATATAAGAACCATGGAGAAATTGTGAATTATGAATTAGAGGTGAGTAAAGGTGAGCTTGTCCATAACTTTCAAATAAGCCAGGAAGTAATAACTAATGCATCGCCCTCTCTCCTTGCAACTCCATTTCAGCATGCATGCAAACAATGAAACATTAATAACCTCCAAACTCAAAAACCCACAAATGGAAGGTTATTTTGGCGTCTTTAGCACCACGGGAAAACAAAGCGTTTCGTAAATAACAACTCAAAGACACTTTCACAGCTCCTGTGGGCGCCGCGCCAACGTTTTCCCCTTCGTGTGTCCGCACTTCAAAGAAGGGGGGGGAGCTCGGAGCTAGCACGCCTAAAGCTTCTAAGAATAACCACACTGATCTGGAATCATCAGCGCGGTCCCACGGATGCGTGAACATCAATATGCCATGAGAGAGGCTGTCCTCCGATCAGCGGTGCAGCTCTAAGACTCTTCGTGGGTATACGGTCCCAGGCGTTTCAAAGGGTTGAGGGAGTTCAGTGCTATCTCTCTCCGCCAGGTAGCCTGACTAATAGCACACTCAAAGCTTCTTGAATGTCAGAGCATCCAGAGCTCGCTTCCTGGAAATCCGGACGGAAATAGTCTGCAAAGTAGTGTATAATAGGAGCCCACAGCTGGAGCTGAAAACAGACCCAGAAACATTTTTAAAAGCTGCGATGCAGGGCAGGGGGACAGGTCACAAGGAGGAGGCCCGGCAATTTCCTTCAACTAAGGAAGCAAGAAAGTCACAGGTTTGAAGACACTGATTTGTGAAGGAAATGTTTGTTTCAAAAAACCCTACTGCCGCGAAAGAGGCTTCATTATTTTGTCCAAGAATCCCTCAGAGTTCAAACATGGTTTAATTTTAAGGTTATTACATTTTTATGGTTTCAGAGTTAGGATAATAAACATCCCAGAAGCTCCAAGTGGGACATCAGCAACACAAATGGTTGCTGATACACAGAGGTGTTCACACTGTAAAATGACTAAATCAAGTGTACTCAAAACCTCTTGACAAAAATAAACACTTGATTTTCTATAATATTGTTTCAGAAGTGGGAAAAGAAAAATAATCTGTTTCAGAAGAATCACAGATTTGTGTTTATTCATCAGACCTTCATGGCCTCAGAGGAGCATCTTACTGTAAAAGTAAAAGCTGTTCGAACGATCCATTATTATTGATTCAAACTCCTCCCAGTTACTGTTGGAGGAAACGTCTGAATGTCCATGTAGATCACATCCACTTCGCATTTCTGTTTTTAAGGGTCCAAGGAAGTGCAGCGTCGGATTTGTTGTGATATGGACAATAATAAACTTTAATAAACAGACGACCAGCACTGGGACTCATCAGAGTAAGTGCCATTGTTGATCACAACGAAAGTGATCAACAACAGCAACGACAACTGAGTCTCCAGTTTGGGTTTTGTGTACTGAGTCTAACTTCAACAAACCAAAGCCGGTCTTTGCTTGCCGTGGCTCAATAACTGCAGATCACTTTTACAGTTTCAGAAAGAAAAACTGCCTCAATTACCACAGGGCAAATAAACAGCCCATGCCAAACAGCCAGGTTTAGAGCAGGCACTGCACTAGTCTTAGGAATCACGGTGCATGTATTCTCCACAGACATTCATTCTGGCTATTTGTTGGTCAGTTTGTAAAGGTCGTAGCTGGAGACAGTGGTTCAAATCCCTACACAGTTCAGTCATTCACACATAACATTCACACTGCCATGGTTAAAGAGTCTTACTGTATGCATGCTGGCTACTGAAAGGAGTTGGGATTATGTTTTTTTTTTTAAAGCTCAAAAGGGGAGACACATTACAACCAGCATGCAGACACCAAAAACAGTAAAATTGGATTTACACCGAACAAAAGCCGTAGGCTGCTGCTCTGAATTACACTACCCTCTGTCATGGTGCCTTCAGCCCATTAGTTCACAGTCCATGCACAATCGCATGGGTTTAAATCCCATTTCACACTGCGCTGTCACATCCCTTTGTCTGGCCCTTTCCTGCCTCCACTCCACATTCAGTGTCCTCCTAAAGCCCTTATAAAATATGTGAATGTTCACATGTGAGGAGATTTGTGTTTTCAGCAGCGCAAGTTGCCCTCTGGTCGCAAAATAAAACAAGTACAGTAGCCGCTGAGCAAACAACGACCTGTTTCAAATACAAACAAGTTGATAAAGAAGTGGAAAAAAGAACATAAAGACTGGAAGCTCCAGCGAGAGAGTAATAGGGTTGGGTACCAAATTGGCACCGGTTCCTACACGGCCGGCACCTACTGCACCAAATCACAACACAGATTCCAGCGCCTCATTGTGGTGCCTGATCTATGTACTGACATAGTTTCCCTGCTTACAAGCAACATAAAAAACATGTCTAGTTAACATGACACATAAGTCTGGTGCATGGCAACACACACTACATGGCTCCGGCAGCACAATTGTGTGGTTGTTATGTAAATTTGTTAAGAGTTTTGCACATATTTATATTTGTATATTTAAGGTAAGTATTCTTTAAATGGTTCACATTCAACATGTTACATTTCAACTTCAATTTCTCAGCAATAAAAAGCCATTCTTATCCTTGGCCCCCTCATTTTGTGTTTTTTAGTGTTTCTACTATTTCAACAGTAGCGATTTAGCATTGATAACAGAAAAAACCCAAATGATCCCAAACCCTAGAGTAACTCCAGGAACTGCCCAAGTGGAACTTACATACAAGTAAGGACAAATAAATGGAGAAGTGTTAACAAAATTGTGTACGCATCATTACAAAACACGCATGCACACACACACACACACACACACACACACACACACACACACACAGAGGTTGGGCACTGGCTTGACAGCTGATTTCTGCTGCTCTGTTTGTTTTTTAAAGCCTTTCTGCCCTGAGGTCTGGGCACTCGCTTTACTCAGTGCAAAGTAGAACAGACAAGACAAATAAGGCATCAAACACACACACACACACACACACACACACGCACACACAATGTGGCAGCCTCACCAACATAATGCTTTAAACCATCCTTTTACAACAGAAGCACTAATCCTTTACATTAAACCAGATACACTTAACTTCCACAAATACTGGCCACGAAAAGCCCTCTCACATGTAAAGACTCTGAGTCCATATCACACTCACACACACCCTCATGTCTATTGTACTTGTGAACAAATCCACAGAGTAACACCAATCCACTCTCAGACTTCTCTGACATCATTGCATCAGTTGGCAGCTGTTTGTTGCAGTGACCATCCTCCATCCTGCATCTGTCTTCTGTTTGTACTGCTACTACTGCCGCAGCTTGTCTATTAAATGTGCAACCAATAAGTTTCTGTGGAAAACTTGAGTTAATTTTCCGTGCAAAAATAAGCTTTTTTGTCCATAGGCACAGGTGTTTTCACCTTATCTGCTATGAGACATTGTTGATTTCTAATTTGGTGTTTCGGGGGCATAACATGACAGGGTTGAGTATTCTCTCTTGTGTATCGCTCCAGCACCTGAGGCTGGGTGTGGCTGCAGCAGCTTTCATCACCTCTATCGCTGTGAGGACGTTCTGTTGCCTGAAAAGATCCCAAATTTAAATTTTCCAAACAATTGCTCCTGTGGGGCGGTAATGGTGCAGCAGTAATGGTCTGCTCAGTGCGGATGGTATATGAGCAGCCAAAAGGACTTGTGTGATGTTTACTTGTGTATGCTAATCAGTCACACACACACACACACACACACACACACACACACACACACACACACACACACACACACACACACACACGCAGCATGCAAATACTGAACAAAATCCAGAATTCAATGGTTAACATTCACAGTTATGAAAGATTCAAATTGAGGGGGAAATGCTCAGAATGGTAAAGCTCTATAAGAAATTAATCAAATTCTGCACCAATGCAAAATGGCTCTAAGAACATGTGTAGAAAAACATCAGTAATACTACTGTTCAGTTAAGGTTGATATCTGCTCATCGCGCCATATTCAAGGTAAATAAGGGTCAAATGGCCCCAATTCAATTCCAATTGGAAAGAAAAGAAACCTGATCACAGAGCCAGACCCCAAAAACCTGAGGATATGGAGGTTGTTAAGCCTTCATGTAACTTTCTGCAGCAAACTGTGATAAACTCAAATCACATTTTATTGCATTCATTTACCAGTTTTTGATGATGAGCTCACAGACCTAACACTATCACACAATATTTGATGGGATTGCCAGTATGATCCATTTATCAAGTGACGAGGACACAGTAAACTGACGGACACTGATGGATACAAACGGTCCAAAAGTTGTGCAACCCTAACATTGAAAGACAGCTGTATCTCAGCCACTTTTGGGGGTGTTACGTTAAAGGGGGAAACCTTCAAATATGACTTTTTACACCTCGTATTCACACATGTGGAATTTGCCAAGGCCCAACAGTGCCTTTAAATTCAAATCAAGCTGCACCAGATCGCACACACTTCAGTCACTCACAAATCAGTTCCCTAAACACCTTATCATCTAGATGCAAAACAAAATGTAATGGGTCTGCGCGGTAATATTTGCATAATCCGAACAAACAAACACAGATGAAAACATAACCTCCTTGTACCTAAAAAGCCACATTCTTCAAGATTTACAGCCTTGAACACCAACTTCTGACGAAATTAAACCGAATAATCAACTCCAGCCTGAAGTCTCACAGTTCAAATGCAGCGCAAAGGAAGAAATACTGTCCTGATTTTGTTTGTTTACAATAATCATGGTAATGCTGTGACGCTAATGTGGAAATTATTTATTGATACTACAACGCTAAACATAGAGTAGAGGTTCCAGACTGTAAATTATCTTTCCATATTTGCACTGCCTCCTGTAACTTCCTCTGGACTTTCTTCAGTCCAGAGCAAACAAATCATTAAAATGTTATTATTGAAATACTTTTATTTCCATTTACCATCCACCACTTGGCTCTTTGCTGTCTGAGAGGTGAAGAAACTTGGCTCTTCGGTCATAAACTTTCACTGTATGTCTTGAAGTCTTTCTCATACATTTTGCATCTCGTTTCTTTCTTCTAATGACTGTAAAGCTAATGGCATACTAAAAATAAAATGTGCCTGCAGAGGAAGTTTTTGACTTATTTTCCTGTTTTGTCAGTAACGATGAAATAAAGAATCAAAACTTTATTCCTAGTAAAAGGTGAACGGTGTCCTGGTGTCATTAGCTGGATTCCCAGAGGCAGTTTTTCCTCCTCATTTGGTGCAGTTGTCTTGGTATTGCTGTTGCCCTCTTTTCTTCCAGAAAACTCATCCAGCCATATGAATATAATGGTTGAATGTCAGCCGTCCTAATTAAAGAAACAGACAAAGAGACAAGCATCCTGCACCCTGCTGGGGTGAAGCAAAAAAGAAGATGCACAGCGTTTCTCCAGTGTGTGACATTTAGCACAAACATTAATTATATTATGATTCCACCTAAGTTTAAAGGTAGTTTGTGATGAAACTTTCTGCGGTAGAGAGTTTGAACCTTTTTTTTCTTGTAATCCATTATGCAGGCTGAATACGCCATCAGAGTTAAAACCAGACTCTGCCTGCATAATACAACTGAGTGATACGTCGTCAGGCTACAGAGGAACAGCGTGGAGAACTTTGTGCTCTGGTGCTTCCTGGCGAGTCAAAGAGTCATAAGTAAAACTTTGACAGCCAGTAAAAAAAAAAAATGAAGAAGCATAAAGTGAGCATAAAGCCTGGACTTTCAATGTCAGTGGAGGAAATCTCAAATATTTTGAGCTAGGAGCTTAAATTCACCACCACAGAAGCTTTATGCAGCTCATATGTTTGGTAATTATCATTATTTGTCGGTAGTAATATTTGAAGGTTTTAATTGTTTACATTTTTCATGTTAGCTTGCTGAGTATGACTGTAGGCGACAAAGGGAAGAGGTGTGAGAAAGAATTCAGGTCCAGAGGTTCCTCTCAGTGGGGAACATGAACATTTCTGCTGCAAATCTCTCAGCAGGGAACACAAATTTGTTATGCTCTCAAGTCCCTGAAAACTTCTGTCAAAATATTCAATGGTGGATGGCCCACCATGCCTGGGTTCTCACTGCCACAGAATTCCCCCATGCTGCCTCATTTATCACTGTGTGCCAGCAGCCGACCTCTCGCTCAAACCGCCGCTCCCTGATGACGACAACTGCTCGACTGCAGCTTGGCATTTACAGTCAATGACACTCGAGTGCAGATCTAACAAATCCTTACCACTGAGTTTAACTGTCACTCTGATTTCTCACTATAACTGCCTCCCTCACTTTAACTATTTGCATAACATAACAGAATCCATCTACTTAAGCTTTGAAGTTACCCTTTGCCTTTAACACAAGCTTCTTCTTGGAGTAAGTACTCAACCGTGTCATGGCGCTGTAATGTCGGACAAATGTGGCTTCTCAGCCTCATATCTCTGGCCTTCACTGAGCTACAACCCACTGCATAAAATCAGATTCCTGTTCTTACACACAGATTCAAACAGATACTGGATCTTTGACAGAAACACTGGTCCCACTCATTACAGTCTCATACAAAGCAGCAATGGGCGCTGCTGCTTACAACACAACTAGCCGACAACCACAACCAAGCAACTTAATTTAAGTTTAAGAAATAAGCCAATTTGTAAGAGGGAATATATGTGTGTCAAACTCCACAGCCCTCTCTGCTCCGCCTGAACCATTTAGTTCCTGACAAGTGGCTGATGCATTGTGGTCCCAGACAGGTTTAAGATGTGGACTAATGGATTCTAGAGGGCTGGTGAAAGTTTCTTATAGTGAAGCTGCTACATTGTGGTTGGTCAGTAAAGTGGACAGTATATAAGTCATCGTGGCTGCTGAGTGAGCTGTATCAAGTGTTGTGGGTTTGTGTGTGTGTATGGTTTGTGTATACATATATGTCATGTATGTGTATATGTAAAACAACTGAGTAATATAGGCTCTTGCCTCATTTTACATCTTGTCTTGTACTTGTCAGGGCTGTGCGATATGGATATGTATGTACATTTTTTATATCAGTTATTATCAAGTTAATATTTATATTTATTATTTATATTTGTACTCCTGAAAGTGGTGGGTTTAAATGACTAACACTTAATAAACAGCAAAACGTTTTACAAAACTGCAAAAATTACATACGTCAAACCTCACTGTGCTTAATACATAAACATTGTAATCAATATACTGTATATTGAACTTTTGTCATATTTCTTATTAATACAAAATATATAACAATAATTATTGTTATTGTTTTATTGCCCAACCCTAGTACTTTGTACTTGTAATGTAAATGTATTATGAATTAAATTATAATGATGATTTAAAAAATGCATTATTCATAACATTTTATTCTCTTGGGTTTTGACCTTTCTCAGCTGACCCACATCTAAATGCTTTAGCCGCCTCACACATGAAGGAAGCATCAGTGTACTCGCCCGTGTACATTCGCTGGTACGGTTTAACATCAGTGAGTTTAATTCATGGTGCACTGACCTGTGGCAATTAGCCATGACATACATAGAGTAAAGCAGTATGTACATTATCTGGCTTTATTTCCGTCTTTAACGCTTTTATTTGTGTGTACTGTTTTTATTTCTGTTAATTAAAATATCTTAGAGGAAATAAGGAGGTCACAGTTCACATAATGCCATATAGGAATTATACACCACTATAATAAATGTTAAAATCCTGTTAAATTCTGTTCTAAAATAATACTAATATTATTTTAGTTTTGACCAAGTGTCAGATGACATTGCATAATAATAAACACAGAATTATCACTAACTCCACAGTTATTCTGAGCTGTTTAGCCTCTTTTATCAAATATGTCGGTCTTTCTGTTTTCAACAAATTAAGTTTACTAGTTAACTTCAATTCAGGCGCAGGGCCAAGCCCAAACCACACCTCTAATCACGCTGCGTTTGACTCTGATTTTTCAACCCACCTTCTCCCTTCCCTGGAGAAAGACAAAAAAGAAAAGAAAAAGAAGAGAGAACAGAAGAAAGAAAGAAAAAAAACTGCTTCACTCAAAGTCCATTCATTTCTCCTCAACATCCAATCAATTTCTTTTTTTAGAAGACCCTTGCTTGTGAAAAGTTCAGATAAATCCACTCTATCCCTCAAACAGTAAGGACAACTAAAAGAATCCATGATGTGTGCAACTACTAAACGTGAGGGAGGGTGAGGAGATGGTGTTTGACCCGTATAGGCAGTAGATGACCTGAGGGGGGTGGCGATCCACAATGTCTCCATCTCTCAGGGTTCACATAACACACCCTCTGCTCTAGACTTCACTTGTGGATGTATTTTCTATGTAGATTCAGGGTCTACGGAGCTGAGCAGAGCTTCACGTTACTAGAGAGCATTATAAGATATGGTATAACAGCCTGGTGCTGTGATTTGACTGGTTGACCTAGTAACATAGGTACATGTTACTTACTAGAAACAGTAAAGTGCATGAACAGTCCCCTTAACTTCGATCAAGCTCAGCCAAATTGCACACACTCATAGACATCAGTCCTCTACATATGCCTGATTTTTTTAGTCAAGGTTTCAGCATTATTTCTTGACAAATTTTGCCAAAATGTAAATAAATCTTTATTTAGTGTGAAAAGTAATTCCTGGATCCACCCACTTAGTTTATTCTGCCCAAAATTGGATGGGTTCTTTCCTGGCCTATATCACATCCTTTCACCAAGTTTCAAGAAACTATATTTTTGCATAATCCTGGAAAAAAAGACAAGATAGCAAATAAATATCACATTACCTCCTTTGCCGATGTAAAAACATCAATGATCCCTCAACAACACCACAACCGTGAACCTGGAGCAGCTAAGTGGAATCCAGCCATCATTAATTTTATTGTATGATTTCCCACATGTCATAAAGACCGACTCACACCACAGAGTTGTTATTTCAACTTTCATCGAGTAAGGAAAGTGTAGTTATGGACACATTCACAACTGGGAGTTTGCCTCTATGACCACAGTCTTTTCTGATGGACTCTCAAGCAGCTTTGCTTTGCTCAAGGGCACCTTGAGCTGATGTTGTTTGGGTGCCAAACTAAAATTACTTTTTTCATGACTTAACTCAACCAGCTGACCCTAAAGCCAGCGTCATGTGTGTTTATGTGTGTGTGCTTTAACTCCTGGCAACACACTCTATGCTCCATGAATATGGGAATTATCATGAGAATCAATAGCCTGGAACTAAAACTACGACAGAGAGAACAGAGAGAAAGAAGAGATGGAGAGTAGCAGAGAAGATGGGAAATGGGAGACAAAGAGAGGAAGCAAGGGAAGAAAATGTGAAAGAGTGAGGAAGCAAGAAAGCAAGAGAGGCAGACAAAAAGGAAGAGCAGAGTCCCAGCACTCTCTGGCATGCATAGATATTATTCATTGAACAGACATGAATACACTCTCAAGTGCAATGCTTTGAACCACCTGAGAGTGCACACACACAAACACACACACTCACACATTTATGAACACACATGACACAAGACTATGTGCAAGCACAAATCGTGCACAGAGAAAATCTTTCTGCCACAAGGAAGTATTGTTCAAACACACACATAGGTAGTCAGATGTGTGCATGTCTGCAGAAACACACACAAATACACAACACACTCATACAGACACAAATAAGGAGAGAAGAAACCAGGAGAGGGGAAAGAAGGAAGGAGGAGCAGGGTTGAAAAGAACAGGCCATGGAAGAGAAACAGCCCATGAGAGTCATGTGAGGAATACAGGGAAGTACCATGTGAAGGGAAAGAGTTGGGGCAGAGAAGAATGGATTACTGAGTGTGGATGGAGGGAAAAGGAGGAGAAAAAGAAAGAGGAAACATCATATGACTAAATAATATACAGTGGCATGAGGTGAAGAGAAAGCAGGAGAAGGGGGAAAAAAAGAGGAAGGCAGATGGGAATATAGAAGAAATGGAAAGCAGGATGAGGAAAAAGAAGAGAGAGAAATTTCGAGGAATAAAAGAGAAATATTAATTCAGCCATCCATCTGAGCATCCTCAGACGGGTGGGATAAAGGAGAGGAAGAAAGTGATGGTTAGAGGAGGGACGAGTAGTCCCAGATAACACACAGCACACAATGAAAGTGACAGCAGTGCTCCGAGCCTGACTCTGGCTGACTGTTGTTTCATTATAATCTCATAACTGTCAAATCCTGGAGCAGAGGAGAGAGAGAGGAGGGGGAACGAGCGAGCGGTCGAGGGAGAGAGAGAGACAGAGAGAGAGGAGGGAAGGAAAGGGTGAGAGAGAGAGAGAGGGCTAAGAGTAAGAGTGAGAAAGGTGACAAAGTGGCACACACAAAGATACATACATACAGTTCAATGTATGCACACATACACTCACACAAACATGCACACACACATGCACACGTACTCACTCACTCTCTTATTCACTCGCTCACTCACACAGTTTTTATCCTGGAAAAGGTCTTAAAGAGGAAACAAAAACAAGTAATACATTGTCATAGCGTTTGTTGAGTTGATGCACTCCGATTTTCTCAAAACTGTTTCTCAAAACCTGTCTTTAGACTAAAGTAGATTCACCTGTAGAAATAAGTGCACAGGTTGTGTTGATGTTGGACTGGAGTTTAAATTATGAATTGCATGTGCTTCTATTGTTCAGGCTTGTGGACTTTGGCTTTTAAGCCCCAACTCCCAGGCTCACCCCTTTCCTCCCCACCCCCTTACCCTTTACCTTTCACCCCAAAACAAACCTTTCACCCCCACCCGTCCTCTGTGCATGTTATTCAATGCAAAAAAGTAAATAATGTAAATAATTCTTATCATGTTATTTCATTATACATCATTTCATATCCTTTTCTATTGTATCATTGAATAAATACTATATTGTTTCTATATTTCTTATTATTTTATTGTTTCCACCCCTGTATGTGTGTGTGTGTGTGTGTGTGTGTGTGTGTGTGTGTGTGTGTGTGTGTGTGTGTGTGTGTGTGTGTGTGTTTTGGTGTGTGTGTGTAATCAGATAACATCTTGATATTGGTGTCTATGTAAATATTGTCTTTGTCACTTACTCACTAACTTATTCATTTACTTATTTGGTAACTGACTTCACTCGCTTGATGGGTACCTCACCGACTCCATTCGCTCGCTTGTTCACTCCCTCCCTCCCTCCCTCCCTTCCACCCTCACACTGACTCCCTCACTCACTTACTCCCTCATTCCCTCCTTCCCTCACTCCCTCACTCAGTGTAAATAGGGTAGCAGGTCACACACAGTCCCATGCCAGCTCTCATCCATTACAGCTTCCTGACAGAATACAAGCCGCACGAACCACGCCTTCAAAGCAACAATGCTGCTCTCGTTTTTTTTCTTTTCCCTTATTTGTCTTCTAAAGCTTTGATCATTGACAGCAAAGAGGTCTGTGGGGCCTTTAAGAACCCTTTATCCTAAAGATGAAGCCTGGAAATGCAAATAAATAAGCAGCAAAATACATCTAAAAAAATAAATTAGAATAAAATGTATTCAAAAATGTCAAGGTACTGTTTCTTAAATAAACATAGGCCTACTCATTGGAGGGGAAAAGAGATATGACTATTTCCTTGTGTTGTTGACATAGTCTCAAAACAACTTGTAATATGAATTTAATATTGAGCCAAGAAATTATTTTAATTAATTATTCAGTAATTACTCAGTGTATGACATGAACAGTACAACAGCTTGTCATTATGCTGTTGAAGCTTGCCAGTTAAGATAAGATGACGGATCCTGTGAAACTTGAATTTTCTGGGTAAAATGAATCAAACTGTGTTCCACTCCATAATGTGCCATGAGTTTACACTGTCCCATTTCATTAGGAAATATATCACATTTGCAAACTAGAAGGGCACTCGGAGAGCACATACATCTGCCAAGGCTGAATGGCCACTTTATCATAATATTGCATATACGTGTATTGAGATCAGATTCAACTGGATCATTATTTGGATCCGTACCAAATTTCCCCTGTTCATTGATATTATCACCCAACACGTGCTTGATTTGTCCCATAAAGATCTCTGCATTATTTCTTGGGAAATGATCTGAGATTTTGAAAAACGGCCTCTCACAAAGTTAAAGAAAGGGAAAAGATATTCCTGAATCCATCCCCTGAATCAAATCTGCTCCAAAAGTTTATAGGTTGTCATTAGCTTATACTACAACCTTTCAACAAGTTTCAAGTTCAGTAGTTTTTGTGTGATCCTGCTGACAAACAGAAATGAAAACATAACCTCCTTGGCAGAGGTAACAATGGTTGCTTATCTCTCTTGTTACTGCTGTTTAGTAGCATTGATATTGAATATTACCTGTTGTGTAGAAAAAGTAACTGAGATTATTTGAGGTTTGCATCGGTCAGGACTTAGTTTAGATTTTAAATTACTTTTGATGGGGTTAGAAAATATACATTTTACTTATCGTTAAAAATAAATACATCACAGGAGTACTGATATAATCGAATGAAACAGCCAGTGACAGCAGATATCTCAGAACGAACTGTTTCACTCCTTGATTCTCAATTTAATATGTATTTCTTGAACAATCCTTAATACTTTAGGCAACTTGGCCTGCACTTCACTCAGATCATCTATCAATCAATCAATGTGACTGGTACTGGTACAGCAGCATATCTCATAAACTGGCATCATGCTGAATGATAATTTGATTGAGAAAAATACTACTAATTACCCTGACTTATCTCACAATGCCTTCAAACTGAGACATGTATTAAATCAGTTTCTTCCTCTTACACATTTCCTCCCTTCTCTCTACTGTCATTCTTCTAACACAAACATCCACAAACACACACTAAGCATTACCTTTTTTCCCCCTCATCCTTTTTTCATACACTCCTCACCTTTTCTGTGCTTTAAGATGCCAAGTCACCAATAACATAAATCTCCCAATTTTTCTTCACGTGCTTCCAAGTGAATCTCACGTAAGTAACAGGTCTGTCACTCTCACAGTCACATGCTCACACTCCCATGAGCTCCTTACAGGACTGTGCAGGTATTAGATTTACTACACACAGGTAACAAATCTAATATTCTTCCTCTCTCTCCCTCCCCTCATTAAATCGTCTTTCTCTCACACACACAATCTGCAGAATGTGTTTCACATTTAAAAAAACTCATTCATGCACACAAGTCAAGAGAAAGAGACAAAAAAAGAAAAGAAAGAAACAAAGCCCACAAATCAACCAAATATCATCCAGCCTTATCACTCTCCTTTCTCACTCACAAACAAACCTGTAGGGTCTGAGTCCTTATCTTCACAGTATTTGTTACAGTCAATAAAGCTACAGGTGAATCTAAACTGACTACACACACACACCCTCTCATTTTTTCCCTCCATGGTCTCTTACCCGTGACGGTGATCAGCATGGGAGCCACCAGAGGTCTGTTGTTATCCAGTTTTCGGCTCAGTCGGATCTCTCCACTGGTGTGATTCAGGAGCAGCAGGTGAAGCTCGTTCCCCCTGTCGATGGTGTAGTACAGCCTGTCTGACACATCAGGGTCGTGGGCGGGTACCCTGCCAATCACCCCGCTGGGGAAACTGTTTGACCGGTTGGACACGAAGTTGTTGAAAATGATTTGAAAGTCCTGTAGCGTGGGCTCGTTGTCATTCTGGTCCAACAATCGGATCCGTACAGTGGCCCTGCTGACTAGAGGTGCTGAGGTGGCCTGGACCACAATGACATACTCATTGCGGGCCTCGTAGTCAAGATCAATGAGTGAAGTGAGCTCCCCAGAAAAGATGTCCATCTGGAAGATTTCAGGGATGTTACCCTCCACAATCTGGTACATGATCTGAGCGTTTGCGCCCTCGTCCGGGTCAGTGGCTGTGATCTGGGCCACCACAGAGCCCACTGCACTATTCTCCTTCACTAGAACTTCAAAGTCATCAGCTGGGAAAACAGGGGCATTGTCGTTCACATCCAGAACTGTTACCTGGATGTGGACAGGGGTCCGCTGAGGTGGAACACCGCGATCTACAGCATAGGCGGTGAGTTCATAGAATGGCACACTCTCACGGTCCAAACGCCTGACAGATCGCACGATCCCAGAAGTGGGTTCAATGGTGAAATCTCCATCACCGTCCTCGCCATTTTGGAAGGTGTACTGAACACGTCCATTGGCGTGTGCATCACGGTCAGTGGCTGAGATTTGGAGGACACTGGTGAAAGGAGGGGCATCCTCGCTCACTGTTCCCTGATACCGGGGGCTGAGGAACTGAGGGGAGTTGTCGTTAACATCATTGACATTCACCTCAACATATGTAGTGTCAGATTTCTGTGGTATGCCATTGTCTTTAGCTGTTATGGCCAAAGTGTAGGTCATTTGGTCCTCATAATCGAGCTCTGCCTGAAGTGTTATGGCCCCTGTGGATGGGTCAATGCGGAATTGCGGGATATTATCCTCAAGAAAGTATGTAATTCGAGCATTTTCACCAACATCATCATCTGTGGCACTAATCACAACCACAGTGCTTCCAGGTGGCCGGTCCTCATTCACACTAACAGAGTAGTGGGCGCTCTGGAATACAGGCCGATGAGTATTGGCATCTGTGATGTTGATGTGCACTTGACAGGTGTCGTGCAGTGTGCGGTCTGAGGCGGTGACTGTCAGAACATAACGCCGCTCCTGTTTGTAGTCCAGCGGGAGGGCTAAAGTGAGAAGTCCAGACCCTCCCGCTGTACTGATGGCAAAGCGGTTTCTGGTGTTTCCTCCTGTTATCTGATAAGTCACTGCACTGTTGACATCACGGTCCACAGCTGTGACTGTCCCTACACTGGTACCAACCACAGCATCCTCATTCAGACGGGAATAGTACTCCTTCTGGACAAACTCAGGGCGGTTGTCGTTAACATCCATCACTGTAATTGTAACGCTTGCTGTAGCAGAAAGAGGTGGCATGCCATAATCCCTGGCCTCTACGCCAAAGAAATAGTGCTCTACAGATTCTCGGTCGAGGATGGAGCTGACAGTTACCCAGCCTGTTGCAGCGTTGATGGTGAATGGTGTGTCAGAGCTGGTGCCAGTTAACCTGTACTCCAGACGGGCAGTTATCAGCAGAATCTGTATCGATGGCCTGGATGTGGAGAATAGAACTACCAACTGGGGCGCTCTCGAGCACAGACGCCTGGAATGGTGTCGAAACAAAGATTGGGGGGTTATCATTGACATCTGTCACCTGTACACTCACAATCCCAGTGTTGTTTGAGAGAGGTGGCCGGCCATTGTCCTGTGCACGGACACGCAGGGTATACTCCCGTTCAGACTCGTAGTCTAGTGGTGCCACCACCTGGATCTCCCCGGTGACACTGTCAATGGAAAACTGACCACGACTGTTACCACTGATGATATTATAGTGAACAGCAGCGTTACTGTCCTTGTCACGGTCTGTAGCACTCACACGGAGGATCTCAGTGTGAGGCCTCACATCCTCTTTCACTGCCACCACATAGCGCTTTTCACTGAACTGTGGCACATTGTCATTTTCATCCAGCACGGTGATGAAAACTTTGACGTTGGCGGAGCGTGGGCCCGGGTCCTTCCCTTGGTCGCTGGCCTCCACCTGGAGAGTGTAGTGCTCATTTGTTTCCCGGTCCACTGCCCCACGGGTTGTGATGAGGCCAGAGCGTGGGTCAATCTCAAAGGCCGATCGTGCTATTACAACCTTGTCACCAACAAACCGGTAACGAATATTGGCATTGGATGGGGAGTCTGAATCTGTTGCTCGAAGCTGTAAGATGGGATAGCCTTCCTCTACATTCTCCCTGATTGTCTCCCTGTACTCTGTCTGTTCAAATATAGGAGAATGATCGTTCCGGTCTGAAACAGTAATGGCCACCATTGTGGTGCCAGAAAGGCGAGGGGAGCCATAATCAGTCGCTGTGACCCGGAAGTAATGCAGATCCATGTGTTCTCTGTCAAGAATCTGAGTGGTGGTGATGAGACCTGTGTCTGGGTGAATGTGGAAATAGTCAGACGAGCGACTGTTCATCAGCGGGGCAATTGCGTAGCTCACTCTGCCTGCATCTCCTGGATCTTGGTCTAAGGCGGACATGACAATGACTGAGGTGCCGGGTGGCTGGTTCTCAGCCACTTGTACTTGGTAGTTATACAGGGAGAAATGGGGGTGTCTGTTGGCTGCGCGTCGAGAGCGAGGCCACGGCATCAGCATCTTTCTCTGCCTCTCTCCCTGCGAGGTTTCATCATCTGCTATTATTATCAGCCGTCCCAGACTCCTCTCTCCCCTTGAGCTGTGCCTCCCTTCATCTTCTTCCTCCCTCTCCACCTCTCCCCCTGCGTGGCTTTCACCCGCCTGGCTCTCTTTCTTCTCTCTTTCCCTATCTGGCTGTGTGATGCCGGTGGTGCTACTGCCCCTACCCTGACCCTTCCCTTCCTCTCCCTCTCTCTCCTCTGCCTGGCTTGCCTTTGTTATTCCTCTCTCCCAACCCTCCTCCTCCTCTCCCCCTGGATCTCTCCCTCCCATCAGCCGCGCCTCTCTCGCGCCCTCCCCCACCTGTAATTTTCCTCCCCCAGTAGCAGCAGCAACAGCAGCGGACCCCTCTGAGCCCTCTCCCTCCCACTCTCCATCCCTCTCCCCCTTGGCCCCCATCTGCTGCCTATCTGACTGTCTGACACTTTCAAGCTCTAATGGCACTTGCTTACCAGATTTTAATTGCACATGTGCACTGTCCTTGTGCTCGGCGGATGAACAGTCGGTTGAGAGGCTGTCGGGGCACCCTGTTTGGACCCTTTCCCACGGGTCCTGCTGCTGTGCTTGACCATCCCATTGTAATGTTTCCATTTCCGATTCAAGATTGTTTCCATCTATCTCTCCGTTGTTGTTGTTGTTGCTGTTGAATTTGCTCCAGAGAAACACGCGCACAGAGTCTAAGGGAGCTGTCCAATGTGCTGAAATCACGTTCTCCGCAGGCAGGGGATGAGGTTGACTTTGAGAGTCATTGTGCCATGTGGTCAGATTTGCTTTCGTGAGAAGACGTGGTTTGATTGCAGCTGCAGAGCGAGACCTGGCTGACACAGCACTTGGAGATTTAATGGAAAACTCAGCAGGCGAGAAAAAGCCTGAGTCACTGGCAGGCTCTGTCTCAGAAGTTGCTCTCACTGTTTCAGCAGACAGGTGAAGCGGTTGGGACTAGTTTCGCACTTTCTGTATAATCATGAGTGGGTGTATTGGGAACAGGGACAGGGAATTTTGATGCAATATCCGGATATTGGCTGTTCGTCTCAGTGATGCTGCTGGGGTTAAATTGGATGGGGAGATTCCTCTGAGCTATGCCTCCCTCTGGGACCATAAACTCTGCTGAATATCCATCCCCCATTTCTATTCTGTCCAAACAAATGCTGCAACCACCGGGAAAGCCCCTGCTCTCTCCCTGGGTTTGGCTGCCCTGCCCTCTTTCTGGGGCTGATTTCCCATGCCAAGGCTCATTATCAGCCCTACATAGGTTTGGGGAAAAAATTGGAAAAGCCAAATCATTACAGGGATAATTAGATAAATTAATCTGTTTGTTGCCTCGGTTCATCCCGCCTCCACCCATCCCCTCTTTCTTATCATCCCTCCCCTCATCCCTAATACTGGCATATTTATATCCAGCTTTTGCATCATAGAGAGGGGGCCCACAACCCTCTAGGTGTCCCCTGGTACCGGGGTTAATCACTGTTCTACACCTGTTCCTCTCCTCCTCATCTCCCCCACTTCTCACCTCCTTATCCCTCATGCACCCAGTCAAACAGCTCTCATCCCCCCCCTCTCTGTCGCTGCTGGGATCGATAACATTGTGCCTACCCAAATGAGAACAATTACCAGCCCTGCTGTCCACGCTGGCTGAGCCCCCATCATCAGCCTTGTTGTTGTTGCCATTCCTGTAACCTGGATATGGCTCAATTTCCTGTGTGCAGCCGGCCTGAGAGGAATCACAAGCTGGAAAATGACACACGTGGTCCAAATGTGATCTCCGATTACAGTCGGAATCCTTGGTGAAACGGGGGTTACATGTAAAGGTGTAGTTTGAAGCCACAGCGTGTGGTGAGCTGTATCCAGAAAGAGCATGAATGCAACAAGAGCAACTGGTTGATGGGGGGCCAGGTGAGGGGTTGTTGGCAGAGAGGGGCAGTGGGGACCGGTGGTGATGCTCACGTGTCGGGGACCAGCATGTACCAAAGATCCTCTTCACCTCAGGAGCCCTCTCCGACCACTCTCCCCATCTCCCCCCGCCACTTCCGGGTGCCCCGCGCAGGCCAGAGGCACGCACAAAGGCTCCTGCGGCGCCACGCTTAGCGAGGTGTGGCCTCGACGCCGGCCACCGTTGCGCACACGCTCTAGTCCTTTGTACTGCCCGTTTTTTGCCGCTCAGAACCGGCGACGAGGTGAAAGCAGGTGAAGCGAGAGGGGAAACAACGCCCTTCCTCCCCATTCTCCCTCTCTCCACTCCCTCCCCTGAGCCGACGCCATCTGAGCCACCTGGGTGGAGAGGAGGAGGTGGTGGTGCTGATGCCGGTGGACCGTCTCCACTCCCCCAAACCGTCCCGACACGTTTCAGTCTCTCCTTCCTCGCCCCATCATCCCGGTGATATCCTGCCGGCGTCTCTCCTGCGCGCTGCGCTGCAGAGCATCCCTCAGTCCGCTCTACGGTGCACCTGCGCGGGCGGAGATCCCAGCTGCCCCTCGGCGTCCCCCTTGCTCCCTCGCACCGCTGTTGCTCCTGGCTGACTTTACCGGCGTCTCGGTAGCACAGGCCGGGGGTCCATGGGTTGGAAGCCCCTCCTGTGTTCCCCGTCCCCGGGGTGAGGGCGAACAAAGGGCCGAGAAGAAGCAGGTGGAGTGCCAGAGACGAGAGCAGCAGCGGGGTGAAGCCCGGTAGCGGTGCAGCCATTTAGTCTCTTCCTTTCTCTGTCTCTCTCCTCCTTTCTCCTTCTTCCACCTCTGCCTATTCTCTTTTTCCTTCTCGCCTTCCCTTCTTTCCCGTCACTTCTCTCTTCTCTCTCTCTCCCGCCGGCACCGCCCGACACCTTCCCCCAGGCTCCCCCGTCTCTCCGTCGGCCTGGAGAGTTGGCATCTACCCGCTGTGGTCCGTGGAGCTGGAGGTCTGAGCGTTAGGAGTGGGGCGGCAGCAGCAGCATCTCTCCTCCCGTTCATTCACATCCAACATGGCTCACACACTCACTCTGACTGGCTGGCTCACACACTATCCTTCAGTGTGTGTGTGTGTGTGTGTGTGTGTGTCTGTTATGTGTGTGCGCTCCTCAGAGGCAGCACAGCCCGGTGGTACAGGCTACTATCCATCCACACACACAATCACACTCTCCTCCTCTCTCCTTTTTTCACCCCTCCCCCTATTGCTTGCATCTCTCTCTCTCTCTCTCTCTCTCTCTCTCTCTCCTCTCTCTCTCTCTCTCTCTCTCTCTCTCTCATTATGGATGGCTCCGGTGCACAGGGCTGTTACGCAGCACCCGCGGCAGCCATATCCACAACTGGAATAGGAACTGGAAGAAGGGGGGGGGGGGGGGAGCCTGTATCTTACAAAATCACAGCGTCATCACCATATCATCTGAATAACCATCACTTCAAACAGCCCCGCAGGTTTGTCACCCTTCATGAGGGTTGTACACACAAACAGCTCTGCTGCTGATTCCTAGAAATGGCACATCTACATCTACCATTTGGAAGAAAAGGAAATGATCCAGCAGTGGGATATGGGAGAAATGCAAGAAAACAAAAGAAATTCCTGGAAACTTTTCTCAGTCAATTGTGACAAAGCATCACAATCTATTTGTTTATTTCTTCTTTTATATAAACTCCAGTTCATCGGCATCACTAAGGGCTATGGATTTATTTGTTATCGTGATATCATCCGATGTGAAGCTGCAGCGTTCATGTTCCAGTCAGTGTGAGGTAAAAGTAAATGACGTCATCTCCCGTAGTATCACCGATGAGTAATTCACACATACACACACACACACACAGAGAGAGAGAGAGAGAGAGAGAGAGAGAGAGAGAGAGAGAGAGAGAGAGAGAGAGAGAGAGATCCTTCATTGTCAATGATGTTTTTCTATAGCAGGATAAAATAGCCTATAGGCTTAATAGTTCCATGGGGATTCATATATTTGCTGTAGTAGCCATATAGCATCCCACTAAAATCTATTATAGGATTACTGTGATTCATTTCACTGTAAGGCACATGCGCGCAATCCGGCAATCATCCCAATTTAACACTAATTTGCGCATGGCTAAATGGGAAGATCCATTTCCTGATACTTGTTGCAAAAAAAAAAATCACATTATGCAAAGTAGGCTTCAAATTCCCTCCAACATCCACTCTCGATCTCTTTCTCCTATTCAATACCAATTTATAATGCCGGCTGGGTGGTGCAGTTTTTCTAATGACACGCCTGGAATTGAGTGTGATTTCCTCCCGTGGCTGATGGGTGGAGATACACAACAAGGCGTGTCAGTCGGGGACGCCGCGCATCAGCGCCTGGAGAGCTGAGGAGCGGTAGTCACAGACCGCCGCGTGACCGTGCGCGTGAATGTGCGTATACACCACCCCTTCCACATGGGCTCGTGCTTTTCCCTCGGTCTCTGCTGATTGTGTGCGTTTTTGTGCGTGTATGATTTGTATGGCTCCAGGGGAACAAATGTCCTCAGCGATAGAAGGAGGGGGAATCCTCCAGACCGGGAACATCATTTAATTTCTCATTTTCTTTAAAGGGGCTGATTAAGGTTTTCTGTGACTAACTTAAAATTATAGGACCAACCTTAAACTGCAGGGTTAAGGCTAAGGTCAGTGTTTGGAGCAGGGGTGGAGGAAGATCTCTAACATTTGACTTAAGAAAAGGTAAAAATAAATAGACAAAATGTTCTCAGTAAAAATACCACATTTACTTTTCTACTTGAGTAAAAGTAAGTAAGTATTTGCTTTTAATTATACGCACAAGATGAAAACTTGCTTCGTGTTTGCTATTCCCTATAATGCTACTGCATCCTTATGGCAGAGTCTTGGTGGTGGTGTTTCTTCACCAGTGATACTGCTGCTGCAGGAGGCGGGGTCTAACTGCCAGCTGTGATTGGGTCAGTGGATCAATCCCCCTCTCTAGTGATTCGTTTAAAAAAATATATAAAATGTTATTAAGTTACACAATGCATTGTGAAATGAAGTGGAGCAGACAGATATGTCATGGAGTAAAAGTGAAAAGTACCTGAAAAAAAATCTACTGAAGTGAAGTACACATGAAAAATGTACTTAAGGACTCTGAATGTACTCTGACACATCCCACCACTGCTTGGGTGTATGTGGGGGGATGATCAGCAAGTTTCTAAACCTGACAGGTTCAGAGAGCTGGCATCAAAATGTTTAGTTTTTCTTTCTCTTACCACGCAATGTCTAATTTAACTAATAATTTTGGTGCCATTTTTCACGATATTTAGTTTATTTTGCTTTAGTAATGAACATACCACAACACTGTTGGGAAATTGTTGCTAGAAGCTGTTTGAAGTGAATGTTTGTTTTTGTCTGGACTGTTCAGTGTAGGTTGCTGCTCACTCAAATGTCCTTTGATCCATCTTGCTTCTCAAATATCAAAGACCACAGTGAACACAAGACTCATGTTGCCTCTTGGATGTGAAATTAAAACTGTCTCACGAAATGAAAAATAAATGTTGCGACCAACATCTTTTAAAAATGAGTTCTGTGAAAATATGTGTGTGTGTGTCCCAGTCAGTTTGGATCCCTGCCTCTCTCTTTTTCTCAGAGCTGCTAAACACTTGGATCACAGAGCAATATGGGTTTCCAAAATGCATATCCTATTTTTCCAAATAAGATTTGAATGAGTAGTAAAAAAAAAACGCGCTCCCTCCCTCCCCTCTCTGGTTCTCAGTTGTCTCCCTCCAGCCATCATGCTCTGTCCAGGATTCGCAGCAGATTTACTGTGTCGGCTCCTTACGCCTGCACTCAGTCGGTGTGATCACTGTGGAATGTAGGTTGTTGTGTGACGCAGGCTGGCAGCGTTAACAGGATTTGGGATGGGGTGCGTGTCGGGGGAAGCACGAGGGATGTCTAGACAAGTAGTGATGCAGCAGCGTAAGAGACAGTGTGACAGGTATTATTCAAGATTTCCCAGTCAGCAGTAATGGTTTAGATGTAATGATGCTCTTTTCCGCTTAGAAGGATCTTTTTCTTTACCACCCAGATGTGAGAGGTCAAAGTGACTCCATGCAGCAGAGGACGTCACTGGAGCAGGATGTTTTCTGCTGGCTCCCACGGATTCTTTGATTTTCTTCTTGCTGCTCTGCCCCACTGAAACCCCTGAAACCCAAATTGAAATAGTATATTGTTACAATGCTCCTCATTGGGAAATTCACACACTAAGGCTATTATAGTTTCAGTTTCAGTGATTATACCAGTCACCAGTAATTAAATACCATTGTTAATATCCTCCCCTCTTCAGTCACGCAAAAGCTGCAATATATATACTTCCCATGTTTAGTTGTTGAATGGGCATATTAGTTTATTGTTTGTGGGTTTGCCAGATTAATTTATTTTTAATTGTTCTCTCCATCACCAGTTAATAGCTGATTAGTGATCCTCTAACACAACCAAGTTTTGTTTTATTCTTCAAATTTGCAAATAACACTCCCTTTGCCTGGTAGTAAAAACACATTGTATTTAGGGATGATAATCCAAAATGAGATGGGGTGCTTGTCACATTTGCACATTCTCATGTTATTAGAGTTTCTTTTTGATATAATTAACCATCCATCTTCCAGAATAGGAATCAAAATTACTCCATGCCAGATATTTTCCTTTTCTTTTTTTGGTGTCACGGCTCAACTTAACAGATGAGGACAGTGCACTGCAGTCTCTAACTTGTTTTCATTAAAGTCTTTGATATTTGGGCAGCAGCTCAAGGGAAATTTGAATCAAAGTTGAATCATTTTTAACAATTATTTCCCACCAATATTATTGTTATATTTTATCCACTCATGCATACAATTGTTTATTTTATGGTTGACACAACTCTTCTCAAACTGAGAAGAATTTACTTTCTAAGAGGGGAAATATTGTTTTAACTTAGATTTTGTTTAGCTGAAACCTGACACAAGCATTGATGATCAAAGTTGTTTGTTCTAAGCGCTGAGTTAACTGAGAATCAGAGTTCTTCTAAGGCTTAAGAGGACATATTTGAAATAGAGTACGTAACATTACAGAATAAATTCACACTTTGATGGAATAAATACTGTATACACAATATTTGTAAACAACAATACTATCTGGACACGCACATACACACACACAGCATAACAGGAGGGGATTACACAGCATATTTCACAAAAATATTCCCAATCCACATAGCAAAGTACGGAAACTGGTTTAATCCTCGTACGCCCTTGAAAGTCTTTGAGGTATTAATAGGCTCCGGTCTATCAGGACGAGACAGCAGTGAGTGCACCAGGGGAACATTTCTGGCATGAAGTAATTTTGATTCCTACTCTGGAAGATGGACGTTTAATTACACAGAATGAGAACTCTAATAACGTGTGGATGTGAAAAACGTGATGAGCACCCCCCGCTCCTTTTGGATTTTTCTTTCCCAAATTAAGTGTGTTTTCATTACCAAGTAAAGGGAGTTTCATCGTAAATTTGTAGAATAAAAGAAAACTTGGTTGTGTTAGAAGATCAGCGTGGGCTATTCTACTATTAACTGCTAGTAGACAGAGGAATAAAGAGAAAATAATCTGGCAAACCCACAAACAATAAGCACAGCAACAACTGAACAACACGCACATCTACATCCGCAGCTAAGGATGTAAATTGTCAGTGACAACTGTAAGTGTCTCAAGGCCTACATTTATTTCTTTTGATTGGCATTTTGAAAGACTAGCAGCAGATTACATCACAGACCTTGAGACCTTGAAGAATCCCAAATGTACCCTTGAATTATAATTAGCTCTGCCTGTCAAACCAAATAAAAATCTGACACAAAATCAACTGGGACTGCTTGTCTGTGTTGCTCCAATTAAGTGTGCAACATGATTCAGCATGCCTAATTAAACAGACACAAATAAGTATTAGTAAATAAGTATGGGACCTTTTCATGTTTTTGTTATTTATTGACAAGAGGCAAATAGGAGTTTAGATTCAGGATAAAACAGCTTCATGTCCACCTCAATTTTTTATTCCGAGCAACTGGTCAGATTAATTAAGCTGAGTAGGAAGTCTAACAGACAGAGTGTTGAGTGACAGTGGGGAGGGAAAGCTGTGCCACTTAAAGCCATTTATAATGGATCAGAGAGGCTGGACAGACTAGACACAAAACAAAACTGACTGACAGTTACTGTAGAATGTGTGGCTCTGACACTAGGGAGAGAGAGAGTGTGTGTGAGAGGAGGAAAGAGACTGGGAAAAGAGGACAAGTGATGAGTGAGAAGGGGAGTTGGGAGAGGGAGAGGGGTGAGGAAGGAACAGAAAGTCGAGCCCCTGTAACTCGTGAAAATTGAAGAGCTACAGTGTGAAAGTTTTCCGGCTATAGCAGAGGGTTATTCTTCTCACACTGACTGTGCTGGAAGTTACTTAAAAAGTGAATTTTAAACACACAAAATATGAAACAATAAGAAACTAGAATTACCTCCAACAGTGTGCTTTTCCGATATTTATTTGGATCCACACCAAATTACACACAGAAATTAGTCCCTTAAAGATAATCAAGATCCTTGAATTATTCTCTTGAAAATTGATTAAAAAAAATAAAAAATATAAAAAAACACCCTATTTTGCAATTTGGAAAATAGACACTAAAAATTCCTTTGTCCACATCTGCACCGAACCTAAATTGATTTTCTCTTGGTTCATGTAAAATCCGTCCACCGAGTTTCATGGAAATCACTTAAAATTTTTTGCATAATCCTTCTGACAAAGATACAAACACAGAACACTCAGTGGAGCTCAACAGCGACTTACATTCAATGAGGTTGCACCAAATTTCTCACTATTATAGAAATTAATTACTTAAATATGTCAGATTTTTTAATCAAGAACCATGAAGTATTCCACAGGAAATCTGCAATATTAAAGAAAATAAAATCCCTGAATCTGCCCCCTGAACCAGTTCAATGCCAGAATTTAATGGGTTCTTCCCTGACACATACTGCATCTTTCCACCAACCTTCGTGGTAACCCAGTAAGTCCAGTGGTTTTTGCATAATTTTGCTTACCAACAAATCAATCAACAATCAAAACAACCTCCATAACCTCCTTCGTCGAGGTAACCATGAAACAATAAATAGATTGGATGGTGGATAGTTGATCAATCTTCAACTGTTCCCTCAACACATCACCTCAAACAAATGATGAACAAAAACACCAGCCTGTGTTCTCTTCTGATTGCTTGAAGTTTGTATTATGATCAGGCTCTGCCCTGAAGTGTCTCTAAGTCCTGATTGGAAAAACTGCTGTGTCACCTTATTCTTTCCGAATGTCAACTTGAGTGCCTGTTAACACACAATTCAAATACTTTATGAAAGTGCAGTCTTAGAAGGGGGAAAGATAAAAGAAACAATAAGTTAAAAAAAGACACAAGCAGTAAGAGATGAAAGAAGGAGGTGGAGGTGAGGAGAGGAAGGGGAACTGATGAAGAGCTGAAGCATAAAGGCTTGTGTCTGAAAGTAATGCTTTAATAGCAAACATCATCATTGTGCAACATCTACTGACAAAAATCCACATGCCACCTCATTCAGGCCTATGTAATTACATTAGGTGATTTAATCATCTAATTTCACACTATCAAACTCCCATTAACAGATTAAAATGTGACAGGTGTCTATGGTGATGCAGTCTTTGAAGGTGCCGGCCTATTTCACAGCACCATGTCCTTACATAATCCAATTAGTTTTAGGATGGCTACACATGCTCCTTGTAAGCACATTCGTCAACCTCAACCTGCCACATGTGTATGTCTATTGTATTCAGTCATCTCTTTGGTATATTTAGAATTTGCCCTACAGCCATGCATTGTACTTCTTGGAGAAGAGAGTGAGAAATGTGTATTTAACTCTTCATTTCATTCCAGGTCTATTTTGTCTAACATATTGATCAGGACAGGTGTTCTCTCTGCCTGCTCTGCATATAATAACCTGACCGATTTTTACACGTCAGCATAAAATGGTTGTATTGACTGATCAAACTGACCTCCCAGGTATCTGAAAATGTTTTTGAGGTGCAATATCCAAATGAGATGTTGTTATAAAATCTGTTGAGGCTAATCCGCAATATAAACGAGACAAAAACACCATCAGATGATGCAGGGTATGTTGTGTATACATATTTAGTATCTTCTCTTAAGTGGTACATATTTAGTATCTTCTTTTAAATGGTACATGTTAGCTACCTTCTTTAAAATGGAACATGTTTGGAAGCTTCTATTAAATAGCACATGTTGGCTAACTTCTTTGAAATGGTACATGTTGGGTACCTTCTTTAAATTGGTACATGTTTGGAACCTTCTTTTTAGTGGTGATAATGAGTTGGGGACTATTCTTCCTATTCAGCACCATGGACAGCTACGTGTTGTTTTTGCAAAGTGAAAAGTACAATATGGTTCCTGAACTTCCTTGCTTGATTTTATCTTTATTTCAAATGGCAGCAGCATTTGGAGTATTCTTCAGAAACTTATGGCAAGATTTTTGCATGATATTAACTCTGACTTCAGACCAGAGTTATTCTCACAATTCAGTGTGCAGCCTTTAGAATTCCCACTCAGCGTGGAGTCAGAAACGAGTAGATCTAGATGAGAAAATCTTATTCCTAGTTTATGTGAGGTAATGTGGCTCAGAAACAGTTGGATCCCGCTGCTGATCCACTCTGCTGATGTCTGCTCTGCTATCCATTAATAGCTGTCCTTTATGCACACATGAACTGAACATCTAATACTGTTGTCTAAACTGGAAACTAATGCAGCCTGGTGTGACCGTTTTAACAGGCTCGAAATGACCAGATGTTTTTCCAACTTCTATGGCCCGCTGACTGCATCTGAAATAAAAGCGTTCTGATGAAAGACATTACATGGCAAATTAAGCAAATCAACTGTTTTTAAACAACACTACATGTTTCTTGGTGCTTAAACTGATGAAAATTATGAGTTTTGCTGAACAGACCATTCAAAAGGAAGTTCAAATAGATATTCAAGTGTGTGGTGCACTGCAACCCCACGTTCACATTAAATCAGAGGAGGTGGAAAACAGGATTTCATCTGCATATTCAAAATTTCAGCTCAGCTTGGGGGAGCACGACAACATTTATACAATTTCCTGTATGTCAGGCACAATATCTGATATGCTGTGAATTGGATTTCCACAAGCCTTTGGAGAATTATTCACTTCAGTGCTCAGCTGTGATATTCTCTGGCATTTCCTGGGAGGAACATTATTATGTTTGTTTTCATGTTGGATTTTCTGGGAATGATCTCACCAGTGTGTTCTTACATCTTTAAAACTGCAAACATCTTTGGGGTTTTTTTTTCTTCTTTTTGATGTGTCAGCTGTAAAACAAAATCCTTGAACTAAGATTACATCTTTTAAAAAAGTAATACATCTGGTGGGATGATACCATTTAGCAGAGATGACACATGTTAACTGTTGCTTTGATGATTTTAAAAGCAGTGGTGGGCCTGTTTACTGTTGGGTGTTCTCCTTAGTAACCTTGGCAAAACCAAAACTGAGACTTGTTTAATTGATCGTTTTTGTGTGCCAAGTGTGTGTGCATGAGTGTGTGTGTATGTGTGCATGAGTGTACGTGTTTGTGGATACAAACATGTGTGCATGCTTGGCCAGTCGGCCAGACTCTCTGTACTGAAGAATCAATAACCAGCTGACTCCTCGCGGGAAGTCTCCTCACTGCCTCGAGCCTCCAGGCAGGGGCTGCATGCTTTCTGTCTGTGTGGGTTTCCATGGGAACAGTCAGTGAAAAAGTGTTTGTGTGTGTGTTTGTGTGTGTGTGTCCATGTGTGTGTTTGTGTGTGTGTGTGAGAGAGAGAGAGAGAGAGAGAGAGAGAGAGAGAGAGAGAGAGAGAGAGAGAGAGAGAGAGTAGAGGGGTTACACTGAGACTGGTAGATTACTGCTGTGTGTGTGTGTGTGTGTGTGTGTGTGTGTGTGTGTGTGTGTGTGTGTGTGTGTGTAAGACAGAAAAAGGGTGGTTACATAGGTTCAAATACACAAAGAAGCAGACAGATAAACAACAAGAGGAAAAAGCCAGGAATACAAAAGGAGACAATCTTTTCAGAAGAGGTCGTTTTGGGTTCTCGTTGCTTTTCCCCTCTCAAATAACGCTCCCCACTAAGTGCCTGCTGCCATCGCCTCCTTGCCTCTCAGTTGAGCCATCCCACAGGGGGTTACAGAGGGGGTTGTGGATGTGGTGGGAAGGGTCACAGGCTGTTGATAACCCGGCTGACAACCCCCTAAAAAAAAACCTGGGGAGATCCTGAGCAGCAGGCCAGCAGGTGGCCTCTGGCCTGCTGCTCATCTGTCCGGCTTGGAAGTGATGTAGCAGTGATGCATATTCAGCACGGGGCGGGGGTGACAGAGGTGGGACAGGGTGTGAATATTTGAGTGTGTGTGTGTATGTGTTTGTCAGAGAGAGAGAGAGAGGGAGGGGTAGGCATTTCCTAACATACAGACAGGCAGTCAGTGACAGAAGAGCCACTTGCTGGAACCCCCCCCCCTTTACCCACACCCTTACACACACACACACACACACACACTCAGAGGGCGGCATATGGTGGCAGCTGCCCGGCACGTGTCTTGGTTGTGTGAATTAGAAGCAGTGTGGTGCGTGTGTGAATAATGAGCCTCGCCTCTCCACAGGGACGCGCCTCACTTGATGAAAGGATGAAAGAATTATGGGAAGGAAAAGAGGTGAAACCCTCCTGTAGAGCTGCTTCTCCACCTGTGATCCATAACTGTTGATTTAACAGCTGGCTACTCAGTTCATCATTAAACTCTTGTTCACATTCAATTTGAATTTATTCGCTTTCGGTCCCATTTTATTCTCTAACATAAAGGAGGAGCTCTCAGACCTTTTAACTGGTGACTTCTTCAAATAAAAGCTCCTGTCTACCTCTGACATCAATGCATAATACCTCAACAAAGCAATTTGATGTTTCTAGCTTCTTCTGTTTATGAGTAATGAACATTCTTTTGGGGGGCATTCATTTATTTTTTATATATTATCTCCTGCCTAATATCTCTAAACCTGATGTGTCCATATTAAAATGCCTCCTCACAGTTCCTGTCCAGAATAACATACAGAGGCCCCGGTTTTCTTGCACATAACAAACTTTCTCTTGGTTGAAATGACCGAAGTAGAAGTTTAGCGGTATTCAGTATTCTGCTTATTTGACAAATGATTTACTTCTACCATGAAGTATTCTACATCAACAGTCAAGAACATTACATAGACATTATATTCACATTTAAGTTTAAACTGCTGTTGATGTCTGATTAAAACAAAAGGTAATTTTTTTAAGTAATGAATGAAAACATGACTTCAGCATGAATCACAACTCTTAACTCGTAAACATCAGTGGGTCATTCACATTCACCTTGACTCCTTCAGTGTTCTGTACATGGCAAAGACACTGTCCTCACATCCAGGTTAGCATGAAGTCACATCTGTTAGCAGTAGCGCCAGTCGCTAGCTAACTGCTAGCTAATGTTAAATGTAAACAAAGTCACATGTCGCTACATATTTAATGTTGGTCGTAGGTAACATGTTGTGCTGCTGATAAGACCGTGTATTACACTGCAGTGTTTTCTGGATTCAAGTAGTTCAGTTTTTCTGGGTTTTGTCCAGTTAACATACTAATATGTGACAGTTTATTCCTCATAACTTCATCTAGAGTTGCAAATTTATTTTCAAACTTGCCAACAGTACAAATAACAACAGATTAAAAACTGACTGAATACAGTAATAAAAACAAATTAAAAACATGGTTATTAAATTTGACTTATACTCAAGTCAGACATTTGACATGAAAAAAATAACAGGCTTATAAAGCCAGTGTGTGATCTCAGGTGTAAAACATGTCTAAATGGTTTTAAGTTTGGTTTTACGTGCACTGTGAAGTGTTATGTTGGTAAAAGGTTATTGGGTGTTGTTCATCGGTCAGATGAGAGAGGTGGTGATATGAGGGGAAACAGGTCCAAAGAAGTTTACTTTGAAATCCAGACAGTTCACTTCGTTAATTCAGAGTTAATTTCATAATCCAGAGAGTTTACTTTTTAATCCAAATAGTTTAGTTCGAAATGCAGACAGTTTACCTTGTTAATCCTGGCAGTGTACTTTGTTAATTTAGAGAGTTTACTTTGTAATCCAGAGAGTTAACCATGTAATCCAGAGAGTCTACTTTAGCATCGATGACACACAGGACAAAAGTGGTTAAATCCAACAAACCCCAAACCAGCTACTCTGGCCCTCACACACTGAAGCAGGTTGTGTGTAATCAATGTGCAAATGCTGAATTTTAAGAATATGGCTAAAGAGACAAAGAGAAACGGGTATTTCCTTATTCTCCAGAGGATCAAACAGGAGATAAACACTCAGAATATGGTGGTGAAACTAAACGACTCCAACGGGATGCAAATGTTGCTCTGTTTCTGCTGCGTGTGTAAGTAACACTAACCACCAAATTTGATTTAATACAGGTTATATTTGTGCTGCAGCTTTTCATTTTCTATTTCATGACTTGTTTCTCTAGTTGTTTTAAGGTCCAGTGTAATGTCAAAACTAACAATCTGACCAAAGCAGTTTATGCTATATATACAATTTATGATGATTACAAATACCAGTAAACTTCTACTCCATCCACATCCTCCATGTTTCAGTATTTTTTCTTATTTCACTTCTTGATAGTGTAGAAAATTAAACTTCTGACCTTCCTTTACCTTGTCTCTATGGTTTCTCAGATCTTTTCATCAGCCTCTTAATCCTAACTCTCCTTTGTTCTGGTTTTCTATTCTTTTTCTCTCTCTCTTTCTCTCACTCTCTCTCTGCCACACACACACTACACACACTCACTTTATTACCTCTGGCGTCCAATTGGCCAACAATGTCGTAGCCAAAATGATGTCATTAATTATTTGGGTAGCGATTATGCTGTTAAGCCTCTGTGTGTGTGTGTGTGTGTGTGTGTGTGTGGTGTGTGTGTGTGTGTGTGTGTGTCTCTCTCAGTGAGTGTGTATGCATGGATGCGTGACTGTGTGGTTTATCTGGTGGCCACATAATTAGATTTAGATAAGAGCAGAGATGCATACATGGGAAATTTGTAAAAACAAAAAAATTACCTGCTGCTATTCTGAGGATGTTATGCAAACAAATACAAAACAACAAATAATCAAAAAGACTAAATCCCCTCCAAATTTCCCCAGCTAAGAAAAGACAAAAAAAGTAGTGAAATAAATGTTGCTGATATCTGAAGATCAAAGTCCTCTAGCTGGGATGTTTGAGATGATGAAAGATCAGGACAAACACACACTCTCATAGTTCTTCTATGGCACCCTCATGAGTGAAAGTACAGAGGATAGTTGGAGAAGAGGTGAATTATTCAAACTGAAATTAGGACAATGAGAATAATATAAGAAAATGGTGAAGAAGTTAATAAAGAGAGTGAGTGAGGACCAGCAGGAATGCACATGATGGACCAAATAAACAAAGTGTTTCAGGATGCTGTCAGTTACTGCCAGGGCCAGATTGTCATTCATTGCTGTCTGTGTGCGTGTCTGTGTGCGTGTCTGTGTGCGTGTCTGTGTGCGTGTGTACGAGGGGAGGGGACTGAAGAGGAGGACAGAGCGGTTTATAGGCCAGCTGTGTGTAGTCAGTGACCTAAATCACAGAATGAAAAAAGAGTGAGAGAATGAGAAGGGAAAAAGCAAGAGAGATTGTGTAAAGGTGGGGGGGGGGGGGTTATAGATACAGGGATGTGGAGGGGAGACGATGGAACAAGTAAAAAGACAGCAGGAAGAAAAGAAGCATAAGCGACAAAGGTTGAGGAGTGAAAGAGGGAGTGTGTGAAGGAGGTGCAGTGTTGACAGCAGAGGAAGTAAGGAGCTGGGATGTAGGGAGATGAGTGATGACATTTGTGAAGCAGAAATTATGCAGAGCTGATATAAATATCTGGGCTTGTTATTCGTTCTTTGCCTGCTTTACATTTCCAGACCAAAAAAACGGAAAAAAATAAAACTTCCTTGCTGCCACGGTGGCTCACTACACAAACACACAACCTCCTCCAAGCTCGCTGCAGCCACAACTTTCTTCTTCCTCATCTGTGCAGCATCGCACCACAACGTACATAATAGAGAAAACATCCAAAGCTTGCCAAGCTGTAAAGTTGACAGATAGTGAGGGATGTTCATTAGCATTTGGACAGTGAAGTGTCTGTGGCACAAACTACCACATTAAGAATGTATCACTATGTTGCAAATTGAAGACAAAGTCATCTTTTTAAATATTTACAATGAGGAAATTGTGTTACACTGTATTGTGTTGTAGATATAATTCCAAATGGATATAGTTGCTATTTTTGTTCATCAATCAATTATCATAATGGTGAGTAATGAAGTGAAAATATGCTTTGTAATATTTCAAATTCAAATTAAAACTTGAATACTGTCTTGTCTGAACCATGTCCAATCTATTCAGTTTGCCTCACGAGTTCTAGACACATCTCAAAGGTAGTTACTGGTGTCCAGAGGATAATCAGGAAGATTTCGGGTCCGATTCAGCCCTTCTGACAATCGCAAGGCCAATCTGAACAGATTAGGGCCGAGTCTGAGGGGTTCACTAACAAATTTTTAATGTTACAATCTGAATCAGAGCCTCCTCGGTTTTTAATTCAGTAAATATCAATATTTAGGATATAAAAATGATCATGTTTGTATTATGATCATCTCGTGACATCGGTACTGTTTTCTGTATTTCTTTTTACTCAATGTGATCTAAACGTTGTCGCCAAGACTTTTGCCTCCAGTGCCAGGGGGACAGTAGTTTCAAAATTAGCAATTTTATCAATGTCAAATGAAATCTAGGAACCCGGTAAAATGTGCAAAAAGTGAAGGGGTCTCTGTTTACTCTGCCACTGTGCATTTGTGATTCAGAGCGAGGAAGTACACTAATGGGTGGTGGGGGTGGGGGGAATCAGAAACAAGGACGGAATCCATTAGCATCACTTCCAGGCTTTACATCTGCTCGCTGTCCCGCCAGCTCAGGGACCACAGCACTGCTGGGGCTTCTGCACCAGTGGGGCACTACGGCAGTTCCAGCACAGTTTGAGCTTTGGTTCTGATGTTGAAAAAACAATATAGGAAAATATCAAATATGTTTTAGTTTGAGAACCAAACACACTCCTTTGAGACTTGAATAGAGACTGTGAATAGTTTGTAGTCGGCTGCTCCATGGAGAATAGTATCCAGCTTGGATTCCTGCTGGTTACAATGCAGTGACATGTTTTCATGGTTAGATGTCAGAAGTGACAAACGTTAGCGTTATTCATGCTTTAAATGGTTTTCTGTGAGGCAGCTCCAGAGTCAGATGTGAATGTGTTGAACTGTATAGAAAAGGGGCCTGCTGTTTAAAAAGAACAAAACCTCTGTCTGGGCATATGAAGATCGCAAAAGATTCAGATTCTCCTTGCAAATGTTGGCTCTCATCTAAAAAAGTTTTTTTTCTTGTAATAATGGTTGACAATTAGCTAGGTGAGCTTTATTTTTCTTCTCTCATGGGGAAATATTCCCTCACCTGTTGCAAACAACATTGAGAATATGACATTGTGAGAGATGTTATAGTGTTTTGATTGTTATGCAGATTCAGGGCTCGCAGGCAACAACCACAGTAAGACCCCCTTTACTGGGCTTTTTCTATATTTCCAGCTGAGCAGTCAGGCATGATTGAAATGTTTTGAGGCATAGTGCAGATGATACAAAGCCAAAGACACGGTCAGAAATTTAGATAATTCTATCAGAATTGAAAAGCTGTAAGGCATGTCACAATTAAAGTCTCATATTATTAAGTCTACACTGTTAGATTTTTGAGAATACAGCTCTGTGGTTTAAGATCAGAGTATGCAAATGCATGTGACAGAAATGTGTTAATTTAAAGGCATCCTCAGCATTCACACATATTTATATTAAGTTGTTAAAAGGTCAGATTGTTATTATAGAGCCTCCTTAAACCATTGTAACAGGGATTATAGTTTGGTCTCCAGGACAGATTTGTGTTAGTGTCCAGAGAGGCCTGAGAAGCTGAGTGAACATGTACTGGGAGATAAACATGAAATGGTAGATAGTGTATACACACAAACAACCCCCCCACAGTTTTTTTCCATTAATCCCTGCATTGAAACCAGCAGTAGTTCAAAGCTTTCAGCTGGGTGCCATCTCTCCTTGATTTGGATGCTATATTTCTAAAGCAGATATAATTTATATGAAAAAGCCAATTAATCAGCCAACAGCAGCATCAGGGATTGTACTGACTTGGTCAATGTTGCCATGTGAAATTTATACCCAGTGCTAAATTGAGGGATCAGTGCCAGAAGAAGCAGAAAGCGTATGCAGGACAAGGTGGGGGAAAGGTTGTTCAACCGACTTTCATGTCCCATCACAGACCAACAATTATGTTTTTTACCATAACTATGGTCTTTCTGTCCATATAGCTTTAACTACACTGTGGTGTTTGTTGAAGTTGTCCATTGCCAGTGATCTGAGTCCTGTGTGTGTTGGTAAATCCCATATGAGAAGACATAAAATGCCAAAAGAAAGAGGGGGAGAGTGTTTGGAAGGCACATGACATTTACCATGAAAGCGGTTCCTATCTGTGGCACTGTGAGTATGTGGCAGCCAGCAGGACGCTCAGAAACCCAGATTGGTAGAAAATGAGTTACACATGGTTACAGCGACAGACCTCCGTGTTGGACAGAGCAGCAACACACCACAAACAAATCTTTACTGCAATTTGGCTGATGACAGTGATGCAGTTTGATATACGCTGCACAGCTTTGAAAACACAAAGAACATCCTCAGAGGCACAATGGCCTTTATACAGCAGCACATCTACATACTGATGCATGTGCAGACACTCAGCATGTTGAAAACATACAGTACAATAATAATATGTAGATAAAAATAGCAGGAGTTAGAAGATAGGGGGGAAGATTGATGCGATAGTTGCAGTGACTTTTTATGCCTCTGTGCAGGGGACAGCCAGTGGCCATGTTTTTTAGATGTCAATCTGTAATTCCCATTCTTTTGAACATTAAAACACCTTTGGGGAAATTCTTCAAATTTGGTTCAAATGTTCAGTTTGACATGCTTTTGGTCTTTTGACAGCAGCATCTCAGGATCACCTTGAGGGAAATTCTTCAACTTTGGTATCAACATTTGCTTGGTCTCAAAGAACTGTTTAGGTTTTGATGGTCAAAAGTCAAGGTCACTGTGAGCTCACAAACCCATTTATTGCCTTGTGAATGTCTTAAGAACATCACTTGGACCCAAAGATTAACTGATTAGATTTTAGTGGTAAAAGGTCACTGTGACCTCAGGAGTCCGGAAACAAATTTATGTAGACTGAAACTGCACTGGCTGGTGGAGGCATACTTCCGCAGGACGGTAATTCCCTCTGATTTCAGTGCACTGTGTCTGCAAAGCACTTTCATTTGTGAATGAAAGCTGCTCCCTGGTTACTGTTGATATGTCTAAATCTGGTTTTCCTTGTATGTTTTGTGTTGTATAGCTACTCTTCTGCAGAAATTAGATGTTTTATATTGTTATTTAAATTCATTTTATCTGCAGAACCATAGTCCACAAAAGTCAGCCTCTGTGAATGTGAAAATGCTTTTTGCTTTCAAGATTTTCTCTATCTCTCTTCCTGCCTCACACATCCACCCCCCCGTTTGGATCAGTGCATCATTTCCCTCTGCCTTATATTGAACATTGCTTCACATCCCTCCTACTGCTGCAGACACATTGATAACAAAGAAAGACACTCAGCAGATCAAACAACCAAAACTGGTAATCAACCTTTAAACCAAATCTGTAATCTGACTCTAAGCACCATTCATAGCTGGATCCCGTTCAGTTTCTGCTTCTGCCTGGACGTGAGTCAAACTGCATTCATATTCAGATCAGCATAGCTTTGTGAGGCTCTGGCTCCGGTTCCTCGATCACCCACTCAGTTTGGCACCAGGCGAGTCGGTCGGGAGCCAGAGCTCAGATGGAAATCGCCCCAAATTGGATCAATATTGAAGCCAGGAGTAAGCTCTGTGTCTTATTACAACACTGTATTGGAAAGTTAGGCTCCTCATTACCTGCAATAGGATTACATTAACGCACAGAGAGAAAAGGTAACTGCACTTTAATAAAGTAGTTTGACTCACACAGTTAGATAAAAAGCAGTAGGTGGTATTCAGACTACACTGAATCAGCATTTAATCCAACTGAATGATGGAACCTTTTAACTGGACGGAATTAGGAATTTCCTCATTTTATGTAATGGGATTACAGGATTAAAGGAAATCTGGTGCCTAAAAAATGTTAAGAACTGTAAGGTTTACAGACTATAGCCATGCTAGCAACTCACTGAGACTGTTGTGTTCAGTTACATAGCCTAAAACAAACTTTTAAGATGAAAACTGTATAAAAAATACATCTGAGCAAGTTTTAGATTCAAGAAAAATTGACAGTTTGGCACAAAATATTTAAAATTTACCATCCCTTAAAGCTCCACAGTCTCAGAATGATTTGAAAATGCTCCATCATGTAAACTCACCTCATATGAATCCTGCATGGAAGCTCAGCATTGATTCACTCAGCACTTCCCCTGAAATTAGGTGATTTCTGTGTGAAATGTTGTGGGTGTGAACCATAAACTATAAAGATGGACGACATGACAGCTCCTCTAAAGTGAAGCCAAATCACCCTGATCTCCCCCTGGTGACCTATTCTGCAACTGAATACCATTGTGTGGTCAACCCTGCCTCCTCTTTGTTAACAGATGGGACATGGACCAAATGTTTGGTTTTAAAATAATTAATTAAAGGTAATTTGATGCTATGAAAATGGTGAAAGTTCAGGATTGACAGCTGAGAGTGACTCTCAATTCACAGTTCTACACCAAGATCACTACCGCACAGACACTACCAAATGACATAAAAAAAAGGCGACATGGCAGAGCTCATAATGAAGATATTTTAGCTTTATTTTTGTACAGTTGGAGGAAGTGGAAACGCGTCGTCAGTCTTTATTTATTGGTGTGAACAGACTCGTACAGGATTAATAAGTCTAAGCTTTGTTAGATTCAGTTACACTTTGGTTGAGTACTTTAGTGTAAAGAAATTCTGAATAGATTCAGAATGGATTCATTTTGATTCATTATAATTTGAATTATAATATAATTTTCAATTTTGATACTATATGATTCTGTTACACCAGATAGATGTCAATGTTGTGTAAAGTTCACATTATAAAATAAATAGTCATTTGTTAGCTTATCAGTATAATTTTTATGGCTGTTTGGTACTTGTGCACCACTTGCAAAGGCTATTATTATGCACATTTAAAAATATAATAAGGGGACTGTTAGCTGCAGATGCTTTAACTAAAACAGACATCCACTTTAATTTTCACTTTGAGCACAGACAGGGCAAACTGAAATTCTGCTCAATAAATCATCTGCACTGTTTGTGTTGACAAGACATTAGCTTGATATCTGCAGACAGCTAGTTAAAAACATTAGCTCCCAGGCAGGGACAGATTGAATAAAGTAGAATCCACATACTGCTCACGTCACTCCATATCTGGGCTTTGAGGTAGGAAGCTGTGTGGAAGCTGACCATCCAGAATCACAACAGCTTCATAAACTGCTGCAGTTCCAAACAGACATAGTCATTTTTTCCCTCCAACTGTCAACGATACTGATAAAATCATTTTGACACAAGTCGACAGTTTGCACATCATGCAGCCCTAACTCATCCCCTCACAACAACCCACTACACATTTATCACTGGTGTAGATGTACATACTGAAAGGGGCAAGTTTAAAGATTAGTCTCAGAATATTAATGTTGAATATTAGATCAGTCAATTGTCCAGCCCATAGACTGTATATAAAGCTGGGCAACATGACTGCTCCCTGAGGGTGAAAAGCATCTACATCGCAACCTGGTGGCTGGCTGCAGTATCAGTCATTATTCCTGCCTCATTCATGTTAGCAGATGGGACTAAAAATGTCAAAGTCAAAAGATGGTTTTGGTAATTTTAAGTTGTTGTTATCAGACGGATATTTGCCCAAATGCTCGTTTTTTTAGAACGTTTAGTTTTAATTATTTATCTGAAGCTATAAAAAAGGGATGAAAGGTCACGATTGACAGCTGAGGCTGAATCACGATTGGTTGAGCACATGTACTGGCGGGACCTCACTGCCACGGCTTCACGCCCCTGATCGCTACTGCACAGAATCAAGCTTTAAATGCGCAAGATGGCATATCCAGGATATTTTGGCTTCATTTCTGAGTTGTGGCAGGAAGTGGCAACACATTGTTATTCTTCATTTAGAGTCTATAGTTTTAGTTAAAAATAAAGTAAAGTTAGAAAGTACCAAAAACCTTACTGAATAATAAAAGGTGGAGAAACTGGCTTACTGGCAGCTCCTCTTTAAGCTCTCTTAGTATTTCCCTGTAGTCCTGCTTGTTTGGAGTAAAAAGTTAGACTTTAGTTGAGTAGACATCGATAGACACTGCTTCTGAATAAAGTCTGGTTGCAGTGGGTATTGCGTCAATTCACATACTCCATAATTTCTGATGCTAAGTAGTTCTCACTTTTATTTAAATCCCCCGTGTCCACATACAGAGGGCCAGCTTTTTAGCTGTTGATACACAAACTTAATATACAAAAGATATAGACACAGATCTAATGGGGCTCACGGTCATGTACAGGTCAGAGGAACTGAGTGGTCTATTATCCACCATATTTCAAACCTGTGCTTCTGTGCTATAGTGAAAACCCAAAGTGTTGCAGTAGACAAGCTATTATACCTATTGTAGTAGATCATTTACATACATATTTCAATCATTAAATTGACAGTCTAGTTGAAGCTAATAGCAGTGTGCTTTATATGGTGGAACATCAACCTTAAAAGGGATATAGATGGAATAACCTCATCTCTTTTAACATAATCATTGAATCCAAGAACATGGCGAGGCCTTGAGACGTGCATTAGAGCAGAACAGAGGGGGGTACTCAGCTGAACAGAGGGAACAGCTCATCTTGTATTCTTAGGTGTCTTTAGACTGCGAAGCAACCCAGTGCATTTACATTTCCACATTTACATTTCAGCCTCACAACAGATCCCAGCTACTTACCATAAGTGCATTCAGAAGGAGTTTGGTGAGAATCCAAAGATTATCATCTTATCGTCACACCCGCTCAGACAGATGACAGAGGCTCGGCTGCAGAAATTCGTTTTCCTAAAAAAAAAGGATGGAAAGTGGACTCATTTGTTCCCTGCTCAACATCTTTTATTTCTTATATGTAAGAATAAAGTGGTGCTAACCACCTCTGAGGCCATCTCCATATGTAAGAGAGGGTTCTCTGTGGAACCATTTCATTGTCATCAATATTAGTATGAGTATCAGACAAATTCTTTCTTTGCTGTCCAAGCGTATAACACGATTCATGAGTTTCTGGCTAATTAGTTTTGTTTCCTCGTTATTTTTGACTGTCATCATGTTTGGTCTCCTGGTTTTCGTCTTTGGATTACATTAGTAATTTATATTAGATTAGCCACTTGTTATTTTTCTTTCACATTGGCACAGGTCAAATGTACATATTGGGCTGCAGTTTTTCCTATGTTCAAGAAAAAGGGATTTGAGGCAGTGTGGGGCCAGTTTTTCAAGATTAGCTTGGTGTGTCAGCAACAAATGTGTGAAATAGTGGGGAGAGAAATCAATAAACCATAGCTAAAACAAAAATCGACTTCCGAGATTTTACATAGATTATTACCACCGCCAAAAGGTTATGTCTTCTTTTTGTCTGTATGCCTGTAAATTAGCAGGATTATGCAAAAAATACTGGACGGATTACCACAAGATTTAGTGTAAGGACGTTTGGGTCAGGGTAAAACATGTTGAATTTTGGAGCTGATCCACATCAGGGGGAAGATGTAGGGTTTTTTTTCCACTTTCTTTAACATTGCGAGCTTTGTGTTTTTCAATATTTTCATTGATTTCTCAGAGAATAATTCATGCATCTTGACGAAAACAATCTGACCTGTTTTAGGAGAGATATTTTAGTGTGTTGGCAGTTAGGTGCACATCCACATAAAAATCCACATCTAGTGAATATAAATGTAGCTTCATAAGGGTGCTCTCTGCCCCTCTAGTTGACATAGTTGATGTTTAGATTTAAGTGGAAATCAACACAGATTATTTTTATTAACAGCTGAATTGTTTATTCACATTTTCATTGATTCATTTTCAATAATCAATTATTTTTAACTGAGGTTTCACTTTTTTTCTCTGTGTAAGTGCAGAAGTCTATTAACAGACAGGATTTATTCAAGCCAGATTCAAGTGGAACTAGACAGTCAGATGTTTGGCAGGGTCTCTGCTGTTTGAAGATTAGCGTCCTGTTTACTGTCCTGAGTAAGAGAGACTTGAAGACCCATCCTAATCAGAGACATTTGACATTTGTGAGAGGTCTCGCAGATCACGTCACTCTAGCTGGTGATATTTCAGCAGCATCTGTCACCAGAGCATGTATGAGCTGCCAGCCGACTGATGCCGAGTTGTGTTAGGAAACTTTTTTATTCCTCCGCACCTTTGACAACCTGCGGCCGGAGGCATTATGTTTTGGCTGGTAAGTCATTCTGCCTTTTCCTAAAAATGCATTATTTCAGGGACACCTTCAAGGAAATTTGATACAAGTGATCACTTTGACTAACGGATTTACTGATTAGATTTAGGTGGTTTGAAGTCAAAGTTCACGATGTCCGCACAAAACACAGCTCTTAAACATGACACCTTAAGTCTGCCTTTCCTGGTTAGATGTGAGTGGTTAAGGTTCAAGGGTTAGGGTGAAAGCTGCAGTGGAGACATGCAACCGCAGAGCAATAATCCTAGTTTATTTCATTAAGTAGCCACAGTGAAATAAGGACCAAACATACATTTTTGTTAATCTTGCTTTGTACGTCTCTCGTTTCTCTTGCTTTAGTGCTTAAGCTTTCAGAGTAGATTTAATTCTCAAGGGGTTGAGAATTAAAGGTGGAGTGATTTCTGTCGGGGTTTAAGGAGCAGGTGGACCCAAAAATGCAGAAGCAAGGCAGGAGCAAAGTAAACAAAAAAAAAAGGTGTAATTTATTAAAGGTAAAGTTCTTACATTAAAAAAAATCCACAAATCCACAAACAGAAAATCAAAACACTAGAAATAAGAAAAACTCACAAGCGAAGGATCTGAAGGTGGATGACATGAACAGTAACGACGTAAGACAACGAAAGGGTGAAAGGTAACCACATCAGACGACGGGCTGACCAAGACAAGGGGGGGGGGGGTAATAGGACACAGGTGAAACACATGAGGTGAAGACGATCACAGGGGTGGGAAGCAGGACAAAGACAGGAAGTTAAGGCAGAGATACATGAGGAGTAGAAACTAAAACAAAATAAAACAGTTTACACAGAACTCAGAATGAAACAACTGAACCCAAACCTAAACACAGGGAAAACAGGAAAAGTAATAAACTTAGAGTCCATAATCAAAACTAAAACACTCTTCATCTAAGAGTCCAATGTCCAGAGAGTCATGACAATTTCAACATCACCTGTCCTGGTTAATGATTTTATCCGTAGGTATGTGGATACATTTTCATCAGCAATGATTACAGCTCCAATTACTGTTTGTCACCGAACTTCCATCTTCTAATTTAAATGCTGGAGCGACGTCCCTGTATCTCAAAGTCCTCTCTGATTATTTTTCAATTCAGTGTCAAATTTAACAGTGAAAATATTTTGTATGCCTGTTAACACCAACACATGGGATTACTTGGAAACTAATAGGACAATGGACAAAAATGAAAACCGTTATTAAATCCCCAGTGATGTGGGCTGTCCTGTATAATCTTTCTCTTCATGTCTATTACAGACCACGACCTGAATTTTCATAGTGGTTAAAATCCCATTTAGAATGATGAGGGATTTTTTTATGAACCACATTCCTCCTGTGATGCTCATCCCTGAATGAGGCAGCTATAATGTGCAGCCCCGTGTCCACACTTCTTCCACGAGTGTGTTTTACTTTGGTAAATGAGATGTGGGCTCAGACAAAACGTAAAGTGGCCGTTAAACTGAGCCAAGTGTGTGTGTGTGTGTCTGATTGGCGAGAACTGTACTGTATTCCATGTTTCATGCCAGTATCAGCAACCTCCTCCCTTCACACACACACACACACACACACACACACAAACTGTGGAGTGCTTTCAGCTCAATGGGGGTTCATTACACACTCACACGACTCCCTGCTGTTCCTTCCCAATCACTAATGCTGGATATGCACTTTGATAGGAGTGTGTTTGTGTGTGCGTGTGCATGTGCGTGTGTGTGATGGAAAAAGAGATAGAGAAAAGGAGCGTATTAGCATATCTGTGTGTGCCAGCTTGCATGTTAACAGTGTGTGTGTGTGTGTGTGTGTGTGTGTGTGTGAGAGAGGGCTGACACAAAGCTTAGATGTGCATAATATAACAACTTGAATGGACAACTTGAAGATGAATTGGGACACTGACAGATTTTGTAGTATCCCAGTGAACTTAAGCAAAATTAGGTTAAATGCAGTTTCATATCTTAATGAAATGCAGTTCCAGGCTAAACAGTATTTTAGAGTTAATATAGGAATTCACATCAATGCAAAAGCAGTGAAATATAGAAAACTATCCTCGGTGGTCCTCTGCTTTTCAGAGCTATTTAAGACAAAACCATTCGGCCATAAGATAAATATTACAACACCCAGACCTCCTAATGATGGCACTCAGATAGAATACTACTCTAGTGAAATCATCAACCGTCTGTGATTTCTCAGTTTGTCCCACTGTTAATTTATATTCAAGTGGTTTAATCTGCCTTGTTACTCAAACTGCCAGGTTTAGATTGACTCACTTGTTGATTTCCAATATTTCCTTGAATAACTTTCCCTCATATCCAGAAGTCAGACCTGAACTTTTACATTTTGAAAATCCCAGCTTCACCAGAGGAGCTGCCCAGTGTTAAAACAGAGGACTGTGGCTGCACTAGGTAGCTTTTACATCTGGATGTGTGCTGCAGTAAACCCAGCTCGCCTTACTCAAAATACAAATACACAGGTCAAAACACAGAGAAAACAAACACCATATCATGCACAGATTGTGTTGATATGTCCTCGTCCAGCCAAATTTTCATTGACTGGATATTCGCCGGTGTTACATTCAATAGAAGGTTCAAGGTTACTATATTTTTCTCAATTGGGAGAAGATTGCTTTGGATACAGGGAATTGCTGCCTCAACGCAAAACACACACAATAAAAACATTAAGTACATGTGTCCTACGTGTGAAAAAAGCCCTGGTCAATTTAGATGCTACAACCGTGTTTCAGTCGGTCCTCCATATTCACATTGATGAGTTAACTAACAGAGGGATGAATGAGTGTTTGAACCTGTTGTGTTTGTCTGTGTCACGAGCGAGCGAAAGAGAGGTAGAGAGATGAGTCAGGAGAGTCTGAATTTAACTTGTGCAGCTGCGATCTTATAACAGCCAGAGCAGGGATAAGTAAAGCTTACAGAGAGAATGGAGAAGAAGGGTTGACCCACTGACACTCTGCCATAATGAAAAGGTCAAAGGTTCAATCTGTACAGCATCGAATGTTGTGTTCTTCAGGAGGACTCAAAATACCAGAGATCGCACTGATAGTAATTCAGTCTCTGTCAAATCATCAGATAAATTGCCCCCAACAAATGTATCTAACAATAAGTGTGAGCAGCGGGTCAGTGTGTGTGTTTGTCTTTGTGGAAAAGAAGGCTTTATCGAGCCAGATCCTCAGCAGCTGGATTAGAGACTGAGATGGATAATGGACAGTACATGAGCTTTCCTCTGACCTAATGGTGTGTGTGTGTGTGTGTGTGTGTGTGTGTGTGTGTGTGTGTGTGTGTGTGTGTGTGTGTGTGTGTGTGTGTGTGTGTACACTGGGGGTACGCTTATATGTGATAAGTACACTCACATGTCGGACATACTGAAACAGGCCTGGATACAGAGAAGAGATTCGGAGACAGAGGGGCATTAAGCAGGGATGGAGAGGAAGAGGGGGCGAGAGGGAGGAAGAGAGATGGAGGGTTAGGCAGGGAGATTGGGTCATAGACAGGCCGGGTCTGGGTGACAGCTGTTGCAGCGAGAGTTTATCAGATTAAATCTGACCATCTCCGCTGAGGAAGGGATGGACCCAGTTAACTGATACAAACCAGACAGATGCGTACACACACACACACACAATAGACGCTAAACTTCTCTAAATCACAAATTAGGATTTCAAAAAAGAAATACCTCAGCACTTAATGAATAATTGCACTGTATATCATCCCAGTTTAGTGGAATAGGACAATCTGGTACGTTGTATAGTCACTGGTGATACAGTGGAAAATCTAAAGTTAAGATTGAAAATGTGTCTACTAAACAGCAGTTAGTCAGGATTATGTCCCAAAAAATAAATTCTCAGTGACACTAAAACTCTATCACATCCGCCCTCTAAAACCAGAACATGATACATTGTATGGATATTAAAGTTAAATAAACCCAAACGGGACATTTCACTTTTCAGAGCCACCACTGTGCAGCTTTGAAGTCAGCTTTGAAGGAAAAAGCCTGTTTTCCTTTCTGGCAGTGATAATTCCACCGACGCGTATGGAATCTCTGGGATTAGATGATCTCAACAGTCAGTATCGGGTGCTGCTTGTCAAACTGTGCATATTGTAGAAGCCCAGCCGTGACTCTCTGATGTGTTTCTTTTTGGCTCTGATGTTGGAAACAGGAGCAACATTTCCTCCTGAGGACGAAGTCACAGAGATTACAATCTGGCCCAGTTAACAGTTTGGGGGAGTAATGTTGCCCTATAAACAGAACCGGACTTAAATAGACTAACATTTATTGTCTTTTGTAAAGTTCAAAGGTTATCAAAACCTCCAAGCAGTTGTTTCAGGTTCAAGAGACGGCTCCTATATAAATGAGTGACAGAGAGAGAGAGACACAACTTCACATTCGCAGGGCACCAGGAAATGAAAACTGCATGTATTTTTATAATATCAGCCACATCTGACCAAATAAAAAATGTGATTTTGACCCAAAATAAGGATTAAAATGCTTTGTTCCACAGATTATATTTCTAGGTTATGTTGTTTCTTTTTGGATCGATATATATATATATATATAAAAGGCAAGATATCGGTCACACAACTTCTTCTCCTTTGAGTTAAAAGACTTCTCTATTCAGCGTTATTGTGGTGTATCTCTCTCTCATCACACCTGTGGCCAGACCTCACTCTGCCACAGCAGCACCTCTGCCTTCTGTTTTGTTCGAATTCTCTGTTCAACTCAATTGACTTATTTTGGCAGATGCGCCCCGGCCGCTGCTCGATTATCCCCCAGGCTTAGTTTAGCACTTCAGAAATATGCCATCACTCTGAGAGGTTGTCCCAGGACTTACCTTGCGACCATGTGCCATATTACTTTTTTCCGTATCCATTTTGCTTCCACCTGCCATCTGCTGCGGTTAAAGCATCTGCACATGAGCATGAGATTATTGTTTTTTTGTCATTTAGTCTTGTTTGTCAGAGATTGACATGGCAAAAATGATCAAGAAATGAGAGCGATTGAAAAATAAATTGTATGAGTCAGGCCCTGCCTCTTATTCAAATCACAACGTGTCCTCCTTTCAGCTGCGTTGGATTCCGGTCTATTTCCTGTTCCAGTGGGTGCAGAAATTGCTTTTATGATGGGTTTTTCCCTGTGTGATTGTTAAACATCAGTGCAAAAATATAGGCATATCTACAAAACCCTGCTCTTTGACTCCTTCAGGTTTTTTACAGCAGAAATCATTTTCTTTTACCAAGCTGCGATGTAGCGGCATATGTCATTTTTTTTTCTATTTTAAAACAACATCTGGTTGAGTATTCCACACAATGGCACTGACGCAAACATTTGAGATACAGTGCAAATCTTTTGAGATGGATTTTTCTGTTAACCCTCATTTACTCTGTTATGAATGAATGACAGGCGATTGTTTGATGTCTAGAAAAGAAGAAAACCTGCAAAATAATGTCTCCCAAGGGTAAAGCATCATAGCTTAAACCTCCACCCAGCCCCCATCTCAGCCATGAGCCATCGCCTTGGGCAAGCAACCACAGTTCACAGCAATTAGATATACCCAGAATCCTAATTTATTCAATTTAATTTAATTCACTTCTCAATTTATTCAATTATTGAATAACACAGATCCTGCCGCTACTACCTAACCTCCCCTCCTCCATCCTTGTCATGGTCAAACCCCCAGCAATCTCCTGCACGTCACACCGCTGCTGCACTTGACAGGCACATTTGCAACTGTTTTTGGAATTAATTGAAGGGCCACGGTTCAGAAAATGCCCCACATGTTGAATGGAGCAGAATGCTGACTCTCTGCTGTGGAGAGATTATTCCACACTAGCAGCCACAGTGATATCTGCAGCTTTCCTTCAGTCTCGCCCTCATCCTCGCACTAAATTAGTTTAGGCGCAGGGCTGTTCCCACTGAATCCATGTGAGCTTGTTCATGGAAAATTTTGAAATGGTGATTAGAACATATAGGAGGTCTGGGTGTTGTGCAGCCCAACCCTTGCTGCAGTGCACCAATACAGCACGAAATCCCCTGCTAGCAAACTGAACTACTGTCAGTATAAAGAAAAACTGTCTTTATAAAGAACGATGCTGTACTTTGCTTTTCTACTTAAGTTTTGTTCGGCAGCATTAATTATGTATCGTCATAAAATCTATAATTCCTTCTCCATTCAGAAATTTGTTAGACTTATTGTTAATTAATTTGGACTTCAGCCCTTTTTTTGTGCTCAATGTTGCTTCTGTGCATGTGTGAAATGTCTGCTCTTGGATCTCTCCTCGAGTCCTGTACAGGGCTGCATGAACCTATAGTCAAAGTAAATAACCCTATATGCCTTCACCTGAAATCTCAGTTTGTGGCGTGTGATGTTAGTTTGGAGGCCAATTAAGTGTTGAAACTTAAGCTAGTGTGAGAATAGACTTTTCCATTGAAGAAGCCAAAGTTTGTCCCCAACCAGTGAACTTCTTAAATAAGAATTTTTTTCATATTTGCTGGAATAGAATTTTAAGAATGTTTAACAAGGTAATTTAACTTTTTGTTTTAAACATATCTCACCCACATTAGTATTCAAAGAAGAATATATTATATCATATATTATGGCAGTAAGCTATACTTTTTTAACCTTCAATCATGTGTTGCCACAAATAAATTGCTATTTGCACCAAATCTGACAACCCACCAAATGCACAACAAATTCCGGATCTCACAATACCAGTCAGGCTTAAATTATACATTTGAAATAATATATGACATTTAATTGTATTTTGTTACAAACCTCATGAAAACATTGTATTAACATGTATAACATTTCAGTTGCTTTCTTAATTAGATCAGGTTTGACGTTGAGAAGAATTGGTACCTATTTCTACCAAGTATGGAAACAACCATAGTTTGGTTATTCCATCATGTCAAGAATACAGTATTGTTTTTTAGTGCTGCCTTAATTTTTATTCTTATTGGCATTCTACAGTGAGACAAGCATGAGTGCACTGTAGCACTATAACCCCCAGATAGGGGTGGAGGATGCTATTTGGCACTGAAAACAAGAACAAATAGCAATACTGAAGAAGCAGGAGTAAATGAAAAAAAAAGTAAAAGGTTCTAAAGCAGAAAGACAAAAAGATCGCTGGGAAATGCAACTAAAATAAATCATACTAGAGAAAGAAAAATAACACAAATTTAGAAAAATCTGCAGCCACAAGTTGCCAAATCCTCTCCCCCCACCCTTCACTGCTGACTGGCATTTTGCTTTATAGCCTCACCTGCGCTGGAACCTGGAACCTACCACATGCACTGGTAGGTATAAGGTGAGCTAAACAGAAAGACAAAGAGATGCATCACACTGCACCATCACACTCTCACCCACTGTCACTTTGATTCTGCCAGGCACCTTTCTCAGAGACTTCATGGTACAGACCTGTTGTCACTCCCCCTGATTGAGCTGCTGATCTGACCCCACATACCTGGCAAACAACCAAACAACCAAACAGAGCAGCATCACATACAAAACAAAATAAACTGTTTACACATACTTGCTGTAAAATAATACAACACACAACTCAAAAAAGTTTATCGACATAATCTAATCGATAATCAAAATTCAAATAATATTCAAATTACCAAATATATAATCTAGGGAGACAGGGCCTACTGAAAAAGTGGGAGAAAGCACCCTTTAAACATGCACAACATTCTCCATAAAACGGAATTACAGTACAACTGAATGTTGTCTGAATCGATGCCCCAGCCAGATGCCTTGAGATGTAAATCGAGAAAATTCAGTCATAGGCCACATTTATTATAAGGATTGTGGGCTGGTTCAACCAGCGACAGTTCACCACCTACCTAACTGCTCTAGCCTACCCAGCATCCTCCTCCTTCCCTCGGAGCTTTCCTGCTGAGTCAGAAAGGAACTCTTTGGCTTGTGGAGGAAGAAAATATCTCAAAATAGAGCGTCTTAGCTTCATCGCGGCTAATGTCTCCGCTGCGTTGAAAGAATCTTTAACACTGTGTTAAATCTGCTGAAATGAATGTGTCACAGGCCTAGATGATGCAGACGTCACAGCTAGCTGTGTCTCTCTGTGCCTCGCATGGAGAGGGGAGATAAACGTACGGCTTGTTGAGATCAGAGGGTATTAATGTTTCACAGTCCACCGTACTGCATTGTCAGTATTTCTTTTATCTTGTGTTTTGCTCTCTACAGTCTTCAGCGAGCATCTGCGGTTCACAAACACATGCAGTAACACGTAGACATGTGGAGAACGGAAAAATCTACTTTCTGGAACAATGGTCACATATACAGCTGGGCTGCAAATACAAACACATGCTTCTGCATTGACCACATTTAAGGAACTATCGCTTTCTGTTGTGCCACAAGGTGGTGCCTCTTAACTTTTTTGGTCAGACCTTTGGGCTTTTCAGTTTCAACCCCCACCCCCCCCAAAAAAAGTCTGGACCAACAGACCAAAGTTTTGTCCAAACCAAAAATGTGGTCTATATCCTTAATCATGGGTTGGTTTATTTGCATGGTGAAAACAATTTTTGTATGGTTCGGACTATTGGACCAATTACAGGACGTTTAGACAGCAACAATAGAAGAAGAGAAAGAAGCGGAAGCCTTACTGCTCTCTTCCGAAAAAGAGCTGCCCAGGCTCGCAAGATTAATTGCAGTCTTCACCTCTGACAATACGAGTTCTGCACCTGAAGGCGGTGATGCTGGCAGCAGTAACATAATCATTTTGCAGTGGTAACAAAACTAACTAAATGAGCCATTCCATTCATTTAACCTATTCAAACAACTGATTTTTTTCGGACAATTCAACAAAGTTAGCACATACAATAGACGAACTGACAACACGCAGACATCAGACACACACCCGTCTGCAAACCATTCAGTGTCAAGTATCTGTACCTGTATCTAGACACAGACAGTTTGACTGCATTACACTAGGCTACGCATTTATGTGTTCAATACATTTTTTTATAAAACCGTATATGAGATGTTCTACTGCAAACATTTCAATTTCTGTGTACTTTGTGACAGATTATAACCTGTACTGTGTACAGTATAGGTTATACAGCTCTATCTCCGGTGTCAGCTGTTGCATCTGTCGTATAGCTCACCCGCAGCAGCATGTTGGCTGCTGTCCTCCTCCTCTCCTACATTTCTCTCTTCATTAGCTACAGCTTTCTCATCCTGACCCTCTCCTGCTGTCGCAGCTGCCTCAACAGCACCAGTTAGAGCCTGGAAATATTCCATACAAATTAATTGGATAGCTAATCCCACTGGTCGGCCTGTCTGACTTCTTCATGTATGTATTCATGTAAGTGTCTAGGCACTCTGTGCTCAAACCTCTGGGCTGGATGTGTCCTTTTTAGTCTGGAAACATTTTTTCATTTCTCATCTGGATTGAGGGAGCAAACATTCAGCATTAGAGACAGAGATTACATTACAGAACATTAATGTTATACACTTGCACAAGCAGTCGATATTGACAAGCAGCTATGTCTTCCCTGCACACGATCATTCTTGATTCAGTGCTCACAGAGAGGGAGCATGGCAAGGAGGAGCCGGGCCAATCATGCAGCTCTACAATCCAATAAGATTTTACTCATTTAAAATAGTAAAAACATACAAAATCAATATGTGGCTGTCAATGTTAATATTGTGGTGGACCACCACTAATCAATCAATGTAAGGGAAACACAAAAGGAAGACAAAAATGATAGATATCCTACAAATAAACACATTTCTTTTCTCCTCATTAATAATCTCTGGCCTGGATCGGAAGCTTTGGCGAGGTGTGGCCCGCAGGCCAATTTTGACCAGCTCTTATCATGGCTGCCACTGGGATACTTCCAGGTCATTTCACCCAGTTAGGAACCTTCCCAAGCAAATAAGACAATCCGACTGCAGCCTTATTGTTTAATGAGATGGAGATACATGTGTTTGTTGACCCATAAGGGCCGCATATACGTTATAGCAAGAAATAATAATAAGCAAAGAAATACAGTAAGAACACAGAGATGTGTTCTGGCGTATCTGCATGTTTAACTAACTGTCAGAGGCTTTTACTTTCTGATTTCATAATGAATTCATTACTGATGAAGTTGGAACAACAGTATTTGTGCATCAGGATATACCAATGATTACAGTGAAGAAAGTCCCTCCCATAGACTGTATATAAAGATGGACGACATTGCTGCTACTCCAATGGGAAGTGGCTGGCGGCTGGCTGCAGTAAAGGTCATAAACCCCATCTCTTCCATGTTAGTAGATGGGACATGGCCCAAACCCCAAAATGGTAGGTCTTACACTGATGTATGTTTAAGTGTTTACTTTTCCGGTTTGATTTTCATTTGGTACTTCATGCTATAAAAACAGGTGAGATTGACACCTGAATTACGATTGGTTGAGCGTGTGTATCAGCAGGACCTCACTACTGCAGCTCCACCCCCTAACTGCTACTGCACGGACACGGTGTTCGCATTACAAATTATTGTTTCTAAGTTTTATCATTATAGTATTGATTCTAACATCATATGGATCCTATTGTTAAATTATTTGAATATGTGTGCAATAATTGTGATTAACCTACTTTTGATTTCTAACATGGCTGAGAGGATAATTAACTTGAGCGATTGATACGAGGACACTGTATATAGCTGAAATACTATCAAAAGTATGAAAGTGGTTAGAATTATTTTGGGTGAACATGAAACGCTCCTGTTAAATCATTAAAGAATCGAGGAACTACATTACAGAACAACTGATTGCTTGATTTTAAAAAAACAGACACCAGTCTCTAAGCTTTCATTTGTCATCACGCGGCAGCTCTCATCATTGGTCTGTGTTCTTTAACTTGGACAAGCTGAATTTACTGTAGTCCATTAATTGTGATCTCCGTCTCTCTCCTCCCTTCTTAGTGTAACCTCGCTCATCATTCTCCCCTCTCTGCGGCTCCACATCAATCCCTCCGTCTTCCCCTTCTCTGTCGTCCTCATTAAACGATGCTCCTCTCTCCTTCTCCTCCTTTTTAATCTCTCTCTCTCACCTTCTGGTTATCCACCAATTTACACTTCATCTCACCCTCTCTCACTCCTCTTTTTTTATCTTCCTCTCTCCTGCTGGCTCTTACTCTTCTTCTCTTCCTCTTGCATACTTTTGCTTCCTCATTTCCATGTTCCTTCTCCTCTTTCTCTTTGTTACTTAATTCCTCGATGCTGTTGCCCTCAGTCCATTTCCACCTCATGCATTCACTCCATCCCACCTTCTGTTATCCCCCTTTCTCTCACTCTATCAAGCCCCTCTCTTTTTTCACTTTCTCTCTTTATTCTCAGGGGCGTCCCTGACCCCATTCATTCATCTCTCTTCAAGACAGTGGACCTGCTCTCAGCGATTACTCTACATGCTCCGCTCCCTCCAACATCACATCCCTGTGTTTTCCAACCACTTTCACGTCCACCCCCCTTCCTGTTTTATCCTCCCTCTCTTTCTCTCTCCTGCCTCTTTTGTCTCCCTCCAACCCATAGCCCAAGGGGAGTGATTGACAAGCAAGCCCGGGTCTTGTAAGGGAGGACTTTCTGATTGGTGGTGAGGGAGATGAAAAGGATAAAGCCTCCTGGACCTGCCCTGACTACACTGCAAAAAAAAGTCACTGTAATTTATCTTGTGCAGCGTAAAGCAGGATTCACATCAAGCATGTTTGAAGTGGCTTCTTTGAAGTCTGCAGTGTTTACAGCTTCACTGTGCTGAGAACAGTCTCATCCAAGTCTCAGGTGGCACTGTAGTACCAAACTAAACTGATTCATGATGAAGATGGAGTCACTTTCTACACCAAAATAGGTTGGTGGTGGGGGGGGGGGGGATGGGAAGCTTCACCAAAGTGAAAAAATGAACTATCTTCAAATGATCTGAATGTCTGCCATCACAAGCCGTTTCATTGTGTCCTGTATATCTCTTGTGTGCACAAATTACATTTTCACCCTTATTGCATTAACATCTTCCCCAATTTTTGGACCAGGAGTTATGATTTGCACTGAAGTTCTTGTCAGGAAGGAAGGGCCTTTTGCTTTTTACCTTTTTTGATCAGAACCGAACCTTTGGCTGCTGCTGGAGAACGAGGTTCTAAATCTTCAATTCATAGCAATTGGAGTTAGAGTCATGGCAGTATGTGAACAGCAAACAGTATTACTTTGAAAAGTAAAACGTAGTGAACCATAAGTTCAAATGTATAGATATTATTCATTACATTGACAGCCACACCATCAACCATGCCTGCCACATCTTCAGCAGCAGCAATCTGTAACATATTTCACTTTTTTAAATTACATTTATATATATATATATATATATATATATATATATTGAATTTTACATCCACCAAGGAAGTTATGGACACATTTGTTTGTATGTCTGTGAACAAGATTACACAAAAACCACAGGACAGGTTTCCATGAAACTTAGTGGAAGGATGTGTAATGGGTTAGGGAAGAACCCTTTTCATTTTGGTGCAGATCCAGGAATTTCTTATTGCTTTCTTTATAACATTGTGAGATCAGGCATTATTTAACATTTTCTTAAGGAATAATTCATAGATCTTAATGCTAAAATTAGGCATCTGCATTGTCTACTTAATATGTTTGTTATACCCAAAACATCAAAGCAAGTTTCTTCTGTTGAAAAACAGACTTGGCAATTAATCTGATTCTGATTCTTTTTTAATATCACAATTAATTCAGGATTTAATGTTCTAATAAAAATGGCTAGATGCTTTAGCTGGTCGGATTAATTCTTAGAAGAGTTTATCATAAATTGTGCATCAATTATCCATTTTATTCCTGTTTTCTGAATATTCAACATCACAATGTGAACACACAGTTGCAGCAAGTTAAACTGTGCCATGCTTGAGAAAGCATCCTCTGCATCCTTCTCTTTTCAGACAGCTGTGGTGTTAATTTGCACTGATGACATAACAAACAATAGGAAACCACCCTAAAACCAAAAGGTTTGCGGCTATGAAGAGACAGATGTTGGCATCTGGCAGTCAGCAGCTTGGAGGTCTCAGCACTATAACATGAGCTGAGGATCCAAATCACAATGTTCATTTTAAGCTACTTCTTCATGTGACCTTTAAAGGTATGAACAATGAAGACGAGCGTTGACATGGCCATTGCATGTTGCTTAGAATTCAGATTGTTTTAACGTTTTTTTTTTAATACTTGTGGCATAAAAATAACATTAGCAGTGTGAGCCTGTATATATATATAATAATGATCATTAGCCTATATAACATGCATGGAAAACATTTTTAGGACATTCAAAAGAAAATCTGCTTTGCTCTGCTTTTTTTGCAGTGTGTCTGGCTGGAGTTGAGACTCGTTTGTGTCGCCGATGGAAAACCTGTCCACGCATCGCCTCTGTGTGGTGAATCTGGTGCACTGCAGCAAAATTACATCATAGATCGACATGCCTTCCAGTACGTTTGAGTTGTGTAGAATGTCACGAGTCGTGAGCTTGTTGAGAGAGATCACAAACCCAAAGATGGCACACTCATGACAAGGTGTGGGAGGAGGAGACACCCAGACATGAGGCCTGTGTTCGCACAACACACACAAAGATCCACAATATACCGTCTACAAAACATTTGTCAGCGCATTTATCTTGTGCTCACACACTGACAATTTGTAAAAGAGAATGAAAAGAAGAAAATTGCACTGAGAGCATCTGCAGTGCAAACGTGCTCAATAATTGATTTATTCAACTGAAGAAACCTCTTTGTGACTGTAACTCGTGTAAATATGCAGAGACAGAGAAAGAAAGGCTCCAGGAAACAGCTGTGTTGTTGCTCTTACTAAACACAGAACAGACCGCGGGCGCAGATGATTCGCCAAACGAGAAAATCTAACAGTGACCTCTTTATCACTACACACACACACACACACACACACACACACACACACACACACACACACACACACACACACCCTGATCACACTCCCTCTGAGATTTAAACCCACCTGTCTCTAGCTGCATCAGCCTGAGTAGTGTGTGTGTGTGTGTGTGTGTGTGTGTGTGTGTGTGTGTGTGTGTGTGTGTGTGTGTGTGTGTGTTGGTAGTTATATGGAGGTAAATCAGCACACACAAAGGAACAAACTAGAAAAAACAGTATAACAAAGAGGAGACAGCATATTTGAGCCTTTGTCAACATGCAACTCAAAATGTGGCTACACTTCATCTATGCAAGAGTAGCTAATATATGCATTATATAAACTACAGAGAGAGAGAGAGAGAGAGAGAGAGAGAGAGAGAGAGAGAGAGAGAGAGAGAGAGAGAGAGAGAGAGAGAGAGAGAGAGTAATTGTAGTTTTGCAGTGGGGTTGTGGGGGGTAGTGAGGTTGTCACCACGTGGAAAGTTGAGAGACAATGGCAGCATCTAACGTCAGGAAAATGATCTTCAAACAGGTTTTTAAATAATTTGTCACAAATAAAACCCTTAACCTTCGTCACAATTTGAGACCAAGACAAGTCTCGATTCCTCATTGGCAAATTGCAGTTAAGACTGCAAATCGTTCAGGCTTCAATGATGACCATACAAAATCAGAGGCCCATGCTCATTGCACATTTCCTTCCAAAGCTGTGTCTGTGTCCTCCTGTGCGACTGAGTGTGTGGCTGTGCAGGTAAGGGACTGCCTGATTCTGTTTCATTGTGTTTTGCATTGTTCCTGCTTTTAAACAAGGTCAAAACATGTTAACGTGAATGTTTTTTTCCTTCAATTATCAAGTCTCAAGTCAAGTAGATACAATTCCAAGTCAAACTATCTATAGTTTCATTAGTTTACTGACTGGTGACCCTTTCACTAATTAATTGACAAACAGGTTCTTAGAAAGTATAAAAATAAAGTCTAAAGTTCAATAATCTGAATTTTAGGCCTTAAAAGTATTTCATGTGTTAAAATATCACATACTAGGTCTTAAATCTTAACATTATTCAACTTGTTCAGTTATAGTAATGTTGCTCTGGGAAATGTTTGCATGTATCCCTAAAACCCTCATTTTGTCCATTTCTTTTTACATATTTTGAAAAAAGAAGCAGCATTGGAAGAAGAGCATTAGCTGAATACTGTGCGCATGTGCGTGTGTACACAGTGCATGGATATTTTTTCTGACTGCTGCTCATTACTGCAGGTCAGGACTGGTTATGAGGAGGAAACATCATTAAACAGCTCCACGGATTTGCCATATCGGCTGTCGCTCGTCATATATGCCTGCACATTATTTCATATCAAATCTAAAAGACGACTTATTTTTTTTTTTACGAGATGTTATTCTCCGCAAGCATCCAAAGAGCCCTGTGCCTCACGCTGATAAACACTGCAGCTTTTGATGTTTGTGAAATGGTCTGTCAGTTGCTCTCTGTCTGTGCTGCGTTGGCAGGAAGACGGTATCAAGACTGCGGGGGCTCGGAGCATCTCTCACTCACGTCACTGTCTAAAATGATATTGCAGGATGAAGAGGAGGCTGACAGCCTGAACAGGTGGAGGGAATCTTGTCCCTGGAAGCACCATCAATCAACTATATTTCCCTCCTCTGTAAAGAGATAAGGTTCTGTCTGTAAACACTCGGACAACACACTGACACACAGATGCCGAAAGTAACAGAGCACTGCTGTACACTTTCACGGACAAGAATTTACAGTACATTTAATATTTCCTGTATTTTAAATTTTATTTTCTTCCACTATTTTTTATGGTGTCTCATGGCTGTTATTTATTTACTTAAATATATATATATATATATTTATATACTGTGAAACTACAAAATGTACTATTAACATCATTAAATAAACAGACACAATTAGCATTTGGCAGATACTTTATATCTCAAGCTCTCTCGTGATGGTTTCATGAAACTGTAACATAACCATCCTCTTCTAATCCCTCTTCTTATTCTGAGTAGATTATAATGATGTTTTAGTGGATAATTAAAATTTTAATTCTATCATTGTAAAGTTGAGTTCATTGTGAATCAGCTGTGCTTTGTGTTAACAACAACATCCTGTTATAATCTTCTCTCCATTCAATTTAGAGGACACACTGATTGTCTGCATTGTCCTGTGAGGCTGCATGATAATCAGTGCTAGTGACCTTAACCATGCAGAAATGGTACCTCCACTAAAAGTATTAGTATTATAACTATGACAATCTAGGTCAATCTAATCATTTAAATACAACAGAGGCAGTTATGATGTTTTTTTAAACATATTTTACTCCAAAACTTTGTATATAAACCAAAATATCCCAGATAAAAATAAATCAACAGGATGGTGGAGAAATAATTTATTGATCCACATGTGTAGTAGTAGCATAGCTTGGAAAGTACAGATCTGATTGAACACAGAAAAGGGTTACAGGTGAGACTCACAGCCGTACGTACATGAACTTGGGACATTTTGGCTGGTCTTCACTTTCTGACCCACTTTCAATGGACTGTTTGAGGGTTAAGTCTTGCTTTTAGGGTTAGAATTAGGTTTAAGCAAGGGTTAGGGTTAGGCATTTATTTGTGTTGGTTAGGGTAAGGGGCTTGGGATTGCACTATGCCAATGAGTGTCCTCGCTAAGATAGAAGTACAAGTTTGGTGGTTGAATTAGGGTTAGACAGATACAACTAATAATTTTATATAGATTTCTCTGGGTTTTAGAGTCGTATGATGGAATAAATACTTTTTTAAAGTAACAATAAAACCCAGATAGTAATCAAAGTCTGGAGGAAAAGACGCTTATTCCTTCAGAATACAAGTGAAGCTCAATTTGTACAGTAACTATCAGCATTGAAGTTTAGGGCCCATGTGCATGTGTGTAAATTAGCCGATGTACAATGAGGCAGAAACATTAGACAGGAGCACTGACGGAGAGAAAATGCAGGACTTCTAAAATGATACGTTGCTAATTTAAATCCACATAATCAAACAGGATCTCTAGGATTCTTACCCTGCACACTTCACAGAAATAAATTAATGATGATTTAGTTTGTGATAAATCACAGAAAATATGAACAGAAATTTGATGTAACCCACAGAATTCAGAATTGGCTCAGGTTTTTAAGAAGCAAATCTTTGGCGTGTTATCAGCCATGAATCAGTCCCTTCCTTTCTATTAACTAGCTCCAAATGAGGGAACAGATAAAGGAGAGAAGGGGAGAAAACCCCACGTTAGGAACCCAGGCGAGGGGATAGGAAGCAGAAGAGAAAAAGAGTCGCGACTTATGTCACTTCACATTAACAGGGTTGTATCTATAATGATGGATCACTGTTAACAGCATATTCTATATATCCATGCAGTATGTGGGTTATTGTATTTATGGGGCCTAAGGGCAGTGTGCAACAATGGAGCGGTTTCTGTATTTTTATCAGTCTGACGCAGAGGAAAACGCACAGCGAGGGAGCCAGTCCTAGTTATTTTCATTCTGCAGATGGGAACGACACAGAAACTGTAGGTGGACAGATGTGTGTTGGAGGACGTTTGGCAGGAATACTTAGATTCAGATGAGTGGATATACTCACGGGTCAGAGACGTATAGAGATTTTACAGTATACGAAGGAATATCCTATAAAGCTGAGGCAATGCTGCTTATTGTTGCAGGACTGACAGAATTATAATTTTTCTTTTAATACTGATAATGTCCATTACAAAGCTGTGTGGTTTAACGATTCTTTCCTTACTTAGAAGCATTATTTTTGAATTGTGTTGTAGCTGTTTGATTCACACAGAAAAACATGCTTCTTATCAGCATTTCCAGAAATCAGCTTTAAAAAAAAGTGAATCACAAGTACTTGAACACCCAAAACATGCGGCCCTGATATTAGCAAGGTCAAGCTCTGTATGTGAGTCATTGGAGAGGAAACGGCAAAGGGGAAGGAGAGAGGAACGAGAAATGATGGAAGGTCAGAGATGTTGAGGTCTCATGGGTGCAAACATGGCAACACGAGAGTCCCATCGTTGATGTAAGTGAACATATGGCATCTATACAGTATCCAGCATAAGGTACAAAACAAAAAGTCCATCATCCTGCATCTCTGCTGCTTTAATACAGCTGTATAATTACTATGGCAGTTAACAAGAGTTACTGTAAACAAATCTGCTTATTGCAAACCTCTCCTTCCCTTTTCTTTAGTAAAAAATAAAAGTCAAAAAACATCCCATAAAAAAAGAAATCTGACAATTCAGGAACAGACAACATTTCATGCAGTGAGAAGAGAATTTGTAAGATATTTGATCTTTGTGTACGATACAACAGTTTTGTTTCAACGACAGGTAATTAAAAAAACTAAACAAGTTATGGCACGTTTTACCAAAAATGAAATTGCAACAAACACATTTCCCCATGTCAGAGATACCGAAGGTTCAACCTAGGTTCATTACCTTTCCCCTCCCACAGTTTATAAATTACAGCTTATCTCATAAAACTCTTAATATATATATATATATATATATTATTTTCATGCCACTTCATGCATTTCCTAACATTTTGGCACAAAGTCCTAGATACTGCGAAGGTGCTAATCTGATGGTTCTGGAGAATCATATCAACACAGCAGTTAAGACTCAGGATGCTGAATATACATATATTCTGTTGACATCTAATGATTTTTAAACTGACAATAAATATTTATATGGCATTGACAAATGCGAGGTGGCAAACGTTCATGAAACTGGAGCCTCGATGACAAAACCTCATATAGAGTAAGATTTTCCGGACTGTTTTCAGACAGGGTTTCAAAGAAGAGACTGTTGACACTGACATTATGGACGTTCTCACACCTGAAAGTCTGAACCAAGGTTCACTTCTTTGTTATCTTGTTAACATTTGATCCGGTTAGTTTTTTATTTTTAAATCTCATTGTGATTCAGGGAGCGGACAAAAGATTTTTGAGTGACACTTCCTGTCGTCATATCGTGTGTCAATTAGGTGGACTGTAGTCTTTCTGTTTGAATGAAGAAAATGAATGAACTATCATTACCAGCCAATTTTCTTCTTGCAATTGGTCAAAAGGTCTACACTGTCCAAAAATATGTTTTTTCACTCCCAAACGAACTACGGTTATTTTCATCAGGACAGAGACCACCTCTTGGTCGGACATTATTATTTTGGTTCGGACAAAACTGAAAACTCCGAAGGTCCAGACCACACAAGGGAGGTGTGAAAGGGTCATAAGTCAGGGGGTACCAAGTTTATAATAAGGCCATTTAAAAAGATGAACAAGTTTAACTACAGGTCAGGTGGGACACAAGAGTAATGTTGGGATTACGGCACCAAAATAGAAGGTTTTGGTGGGTTGTTAGGTTAAAGGGCATAAAATGCACAAAATGATCAAATGACGAGAGTAGAATTTATAATTGAAAGCTTCAACGGAACAAACCTTCATTAACTGAGTTGCTTTACATTTGCCACATTTAGTTGTTCAAATTCTGCTGCCTGGTCTGTGTGATGGACAGAAATCCCCTTCACCTCAATGTAGCAGCTAATCCAAACTTGAAGGAGAAGTTTGACATTTTGGGAAATGAACCTTGTTCACGTTCTCACCCAGAGTTGGAGGAGAAGATCAATACTACTCATTCAGCTGGTTAGCTTAGCTTAGCAAGAAGAAATGGCGGGAAACTGGCATTGCCATCATCTCTTATGCTGAGCCAATTGAACATCGTTTGTTCTCCCTGTACAACAACAGGGTAAAATGATACTTTGCAGGTTTACAGGATGTGTCAGACTATTTCCTGGCAGGGATCAGTAACTTTTTGGGAGCCTCCTCTTGTGGCATGTTAGCTGACCCAAGATAAGAAATAGTCCAACAGGTAATGCCCCATATCAGATTATTGTTTTCACACTTTGGTTTTTGTTTATATTAAATATCCAAGATATATTGTGATAATGTTTGAGTTTTAGAGGAGCTAGCGAGCAGGTTGTGTTCCTCAGGAAACTATATAAGAATTTGATCAACCTTCTCATATAACTCTTGATAAGAAAGCAAAGGAGCATTTCCAAAAATATAAATTCTGTGCACAGCTTCCAACAAAACCAGTCCGACCACATCAAGGTAAACTTACCATCACCATTGTCACATTACAGGATTGATGAGTAATGTTGTATTACAGTATGTTCAGCTACAGGAAATAATTCACATTGAGCTTTAGAAGCTACATAGTGAGCAGGTGAAACAGTATCTCATCACTGGCTGTAACAACGCCAAAACAGGGGAAGCTAATAATGTGTCACATGGACACAATAATGTACCAAGAAAAGTGTTTATATGATGGAGCTACAGTGTGTGTGTGTGTGTGTGTGTGTGTGTGTGTGTGTGTGTGTGTGTGTGTGTGTGTGTGTGTGTGTGTGTGTGTGCGTGCGTGCGTGCGTGCGTGTGTGCGTGCGAGATGGGCGGGGAGGTAGGGCTAACACTGATGGCCGGAGTGAATTCTATCAAGGCTATAGTTGCCTGATGGGGGGGAGGTTGAGGGTGTCCAGAGCACTGTGGTAGAGCTCTCTCAAGGCTCTCAACAGATACAGGCGACAAAACATCTGGTTGAAGAGATGAGGCAACGGCTCCTGGAAAGAATGAAAGACAAAAAGAGAGAAAATATGGTAGGAGGCAAGATTTAATATTGTTGACCGAACACAAAGTCACCAGACAGTGCAGCGGGCTCTTAATACACTTATCTCTGTATGACGCACAACAGGAAGGGAACACACACATCTAAACAAACATGTTTACAGGCATTCATCTATGAAAACAAAGACTCAGGAGCACTTCGGTCAATAAATCAATGAATGTACCCTAATTAAGTTTTGTAAACAAGAGTCTGATTTTTTAAGATAAGATCACAATATCTACATCCAATGAATCCATCTTATCTATGGAAACACACATACCAACATAAATAGATCCTTACCCCCAGCACGTGGACTCTGTTGTAGTACGAGCTGAAGTCTTTACTGAGAGACACGAGAAATTTACAGATCTGAAGAGCACAAACACATTTGAGAGTTACATTTACATTAAATTCTCCACAGCAGACTGTGGACACTATTTACTTCACTTATCTGTTCATCTACCTGTTCAGTCTTTATATTGACTCTGGCTCCTCCCCCTTCCCCATCTAGCACTTGTCCCGATTGGTCCAGCAGCTCGGAGAATGGGATGAGGTAATTGAAAAGGAGCAGCCACTCGCCCTATCACAGCACAGAGACAAGATGTCAGGTGTCAGGATCACCACTGAAATGCTGCTGTGAATAGAGACAGACTGATATTGGGGCCGATACCGATACTGGGGACTCAAAAAGTTCTGATACCTTAATATCGGCAATGTATAAATTAAAGAAAATTGGCAATGATTTCTAAATAAATACAAACACATATATAACTTGAATTTAGAAAATAGGCTGATATTATTGGCCAACTGATAAATTCTTCATGCTCTGGCTGTGAGCACAGATTATTGATGGAGAGAGAAAAGTGAGGGGAGAAAAGGGGAGACATATAAACACAATACACACAATAACATAACAGTTTAAATTGAACTGGTACCTCCTCTTTCAGAGAAGAGAAGTCTAGCTGGGAGCCCTCAGGGATTTCTGGGTACAGACCTGTAGGCAAACACACAGATCCATAAAATCATATTCAAGCCTTGTTATAAGTAATAAGTAAAAATAATAAGCTTGGACTCTATAAAGCAGTGATTACCAACGTACAAAGATTGTGGAGTAGCATAAGTAATTGGAGAAAAGGAGCAATTATGATTTAGATTTTTCAGTTTCTCTCTGACTGGACTCCGTTTCAGCACTTCGACACAGCTCCTTGCAAATCAGAGCATTAAACCACTTAACAAGCAAGAAATATGGTCTGAATGAATAAATGAAGTCTCACCCTTCTCCACTCCTCTTTCGTAGCTGTCAAACAGAGTGTGAAGTCTGGCACAGTTGTACATCACAAACACGCCTCCTCTTGGCCCTTTGGTGGACACGCCCCCTTCCCTCTGGACATCCAGCGTCACCTGCAACTGACAGCTGTCACTCATTCTGACTCAACCAATTCCATCACTGAGTAAATTTCACTGTGAACAGAGACAAACTTCCCAAATCAAACCCAGTCGCTCTTAATAAATCAATGTCACACTCACACTCACACACACACACACACACACACACACACACACACACACACACACACACACACACACACACACACACACACTGTTTCAGGTCTTCTGGCCAGTGTTTATGCTGGAAAAGGTCCTAAAGAGGCTGCAAGTACACACACACAGCACGTCACCATCTGCACACACTCAGCTGTAATGAGAACTCACAGGACTAGTGTGGACTGTCGACAGCAGCTCAAATCTGACTGTGGCAGAAGTCATGACCCTGATGATGTCATCCCATGTCTGACCTAGAGGATGATGAGAAGGTTTTTAGTTTGTTCACTTCACCATCTCAGGTCAGTTTGATAAGTAAGGAGCCTACAAACATTGTTATATGTGCACGCGTACACAGACACACACACACACACACACACACCTTCTACTTGATCGCCATACTTCATCTCTGAGGCCTCCTTCATCTGTTCTCTTCTCAGCCTGCAGCAGAGGAGGAAGACAGAGACAATAGAGGCGTGTTTACTCAGACAGTTGGGCTAAAAATACACTGCAATGACACAGAGATGAAGAAAAGCACCATCAACGCCCACTAGAGTTCTTTTAATGTACTTTTCATTAACTCCAACTTTATCAGTGCAGAGGGGATCCTGGTAATGACTTGTGTGATAATAAACACCTGTCTTTTGGAAAAGCAGAAGAGATAGGACAGGGAAAAGGAAACCAGGAAAGACAAGCGGAGACAGAACAGGAGGAAGGACAGAAATGGTGACAAGAAATGAGAAGAGATAGAACCATGTGTGTGAAAAGAAGTGATGTGTCTTACTGCAGATACTGTGCAGCAGTGAGGTGAGAACCAGGAGTCTTCACAGGCCCACACACCAGATGTCTCTGCAGACACAAAGAGCAGAGCCGCTGGAAATAGGAACACAAAGCACTGCATGGCCGTGTGAGTTTGTGTGTGTACAGCATGTGTGTGGTTACCTGCGTGTGCGTCGCTCCACTGGCTCTCCACAGCATTGCTATCTGCTGCTGGCGGAACTCATCCTGACAGGAAGTCACATGTAACGCTGTTGCCATGGCTACCTATGAACGATACAGTAAGGATATACAAATCAATGCTTTGACTGTTATTGCTGATGAGAAAATAAGAAATTGTGTGGGTCTCTCTCACTGTGCAGTCGGCTGTGGCTAGGTCCAGTTGTGCCAGGTGTGCAACACTGTCCCTTTGTACTGAAACAGATATAAACAAACAATCTCCTATCAGTCAATATATAGCTGATATAACTGTTATAACCCTATAACCCTACTAGTCTTTTCCCTTACATAGGTGTGTGCTAACACATGAAATACTGCCAAAGTATCAAAGGAATCGTTTTTTTGGGAATGAGGAGTGATGTGATGGCGCTGGAGCCAGGACATTAGTTTGGCTTTACATAAAGTATGGAAATCAGGGTGAAGCCTGGCCATCTCCAAACTGCCTGGCTTCACTGCTAACCATCACGGATTAGTATGTTAAGTGTTTCTTGTTTTGTCTGTACAATTCATTCAAGAGAAAGGACCAATGGAACAGTGTCCTGTGTTTACACAAACATTTTACAGACAGGTTTAAAAAGCTGAAGCTGTCCCTTTCTGTCAATGTGGAAACAAAGATCTTACACCTGACATTAACACAATGCACAGTGTTAAATACAAGTGTAAACACGTGCTCGCTGACCAGATACTGTGTGTGGAACGGACTAACCCGGACTCCTTAGTTATTGTCCTTGGCGACTTTAACAAAGGAAATCTCACCCGCGAACTTCCCAAATACAAACAATTTATTAAATGCCCGACCAGAGAGGAGAACATTCTGGATCACTGTTACACCACAGTAAGCCGTGCCTATCACGCCGTCCCCCGGGCTGCACTGGGACTCTCGGACCACGTCATGGTCCATTTGATTCCTGCATACAGGCAGAAATTAAAACTCTGCAAACCTGTTGTGAGGACTTCAAAGCAGTGGACCAGTGAAGCTGTGGAGGATCTTCAGGCATGCTTGGACTGTACAGACTGGGAGGTGTTCAGGACTGCTACAATCAGTCTGGATGAGTACACAGATGCTGTGACTTCTTATATCAGCTTCTGTGAGGACAGCTGTGTTCCATCACGCACCAGGGTGTGTTACAACAATGACAAACCCTGGTTCACAGCCAAACTCAAAAAGTTAAGGTTGGAGAAGGAAGAGGCGTTCAGAAATGGGGACAGAGTCAGGTTTATAGAGTCGAAATACAGGTTTAGCAAGGAGGTGAGAGAAGCTAAACGTCTGTACTCTGAGAAACTCCAACACCAGTTCTCAGCCAATGACTCTGCCTCTGTCTGGAAAGGGCTTAGGCAGATTACAAATTGTAAGCCTAGAGCCCCCCACTCCATTAACGACCCACGCCTGGCCAACGACTTGAACGAGTTTTACTGTCGCTTTGAAAGACAATGGGACAGTCCTGACACCTCCACCCTCCAGCCCATCAACTACACCTCAGGAACTTCCACAGTGACGACTCTCTCCATCCTGGAGAGGGACGTAAACAGACTCTTCAGGAGACAGAACCCCCGCAAAGCAGCCGGGCCAGACTCTGTCTCTCCATCAATCCTGAAACACTGTGCTGATCAGCTGTCTCCGGTGTTCACAGCCATCTTTAACACCTCACTGGAGACATGCCACGTACCAGCCTGCTTCAAGACCTCCACCATCATCCCTGTCCCCAAAAAAACTAAGATCACTGGACTCAATGACTACAGACCTGTCGCCCTGACTTCTGTGGTGATGAAGGCATTTGAGCGCCTTGTTCTGCTTCACCTCAAAGCCATCACTGACCCTCTCCTGGACCCCCTGCAGTTTGCCTACAGAGCCAACAGGTCTGTGGACGATGCAGTAAACATGGCCCTTCACTTCATCCTCCAGCACCTGGACTCCTCAGGAACCTACGCCAGGATCCTGTTTGTGGACTTCAGCTCTGCTTTCAACACCATCATTCCGGCTCTGCTACAGGACAAGCTGTCCCAGCTGAGTGTGCCTGACTCCACCTGCAGGTGGATCACAGACTTCCTGTCTGACAGGAGGCAACACGTGAGGCTGGGGAAGCATGTCTCTGATTCCAGGACCATAAGCACCGGTTCCCCTCAAGGCTGTGTTCTTTCCCCTCTACTCTTCTCCCTGTACACCAACAGCTGCATCTCCAGTCACCAGTCCGTCAAACTCCTTAAGTTCGCGGATGACACCACCCTCATTGGGCTCATCTCTGGTGGGGATGAGTCCGCCTACAGGTGGGAGATTGACCATCTTGTGACCTGGTGTGGTCAGAACAACCTGGAGCTCAATGCTCTGAAAACAGTGGAGATGGTTGTAGACTTCAGAAGGAACCCAGCCCCACTCACCCCCATCACCCTGAGAGACTCCCCAGTCGACACTGCGGAGTCCTTCCGCTTCCTGGGCACCATCATCTCCCAGGACCTCAAGTGGGAGCTGAACACCAGCTCCCTCATCAAAAAAGCGCAACAGAGGATGTACTTCCTGCGGCAGCTGAAGAAGTTCAACCTGCCAAAGACAATGATGGTGCACTTCTACACCTGCACCATCGAGTCCATCCTCACCTCCTCCATCACCATCTGGTATGCTGCTGCCACTGCCAAAGACAAAGGCAGACTGCAGCGTATCATCCGTTCTGCTGAGAAGGTGATTGGCTGCAATCTGCCATCTCTACAGGACCTGTTTGCCTCTAGGACCCTGAGGCGTGCAGGTAAGATTGTGGCCGATCCTTTCCACCCGGGTCACAAACTCTTCGAGGTACTTCCCTCCGGCAGGAGGCTGCGGTCCATCAGGACCAAAACCTCACGTCACAAGACCAGCTTCTTCCCGGCTGCAGTTGCCCTTGTCAACAACGCCCGGGACCCCCACCTGACTTGGACTCTTATCCCGCCCTCACGCCTAAAGTCTGTGTTACATTAACACACATTACATTACAGCTCATTGCACATTGCATATTGCACATTTACATTGCACTCCTGTTTCACATTTAGCATTTTACTTCACTTTTTTTATCTTTATATATTTTATTTGATATATTGTTTTTTATTCTAATGCCGAGTACTTATTGTGTTTTCGTGTTTTCGTGTTCTTATGTTCATTGTATGCACTTTTTCACCAAGAAAAATTCCTGGTAGGTGTAAACCTACTTGGCAATAAAGTACTTCTGATTCTGATTCTGATTCTGATTCTGAAACAACCACCGAGACGCATTGTGATCTGGTGACATTAATCACTTGCCGAGATGATCTGGGACACATTTGACCTCATATCTTTAGCTGTGTAAACGCTGATGTGCCCTGACAAGGTCGCTGACGGTAGTTAGAAGTAACGAATGGACACTATCAGACACATCTTATGTATAAATACTTGACACACTTCTCCATTATGTTACAAACTGTTTCTTCTAATCAATGTTGCAAATACGGTTATTTTGTTGATGTGCTCAGTTACACGGGGCACCTATTGCACTTCCTTCCATCCTGGGAGAGGGATCCCTCACATGTGACTCTCTCTAATGTTTCTTCCTCAGCTGTCCAATTCAGATCAAGCAAGAACAACATTATTGCCAAATGTAAACAGGATCAGAGACATTTATCCCTTCACAAAAAGCTGAATGACTTAGAAAAAGCTCTTTGGTACAAACACCATTACGATATAACCATAAACTGCAGCATATCTAACTTACCTGTGCAGGTACCAAGGCTGGGGTCATATCCCAGCAGCCCCACCTCCTGGAACACTCTTTTCAGGTTGACCCTGAGCGCTCCCTCGTTCTCCCCCTCCTCTGCCTTCCTTCCTCCGCCACCGCTGGTCCTCCTGCCTCTCTCCGTTTCCCTCTCTTTGTACGGGCAGTTCTCCAGGGCCTCCTGGATCTTCTCCTCCCGCTCCTCATTGGTCCAGCTGGCTGGGGCTGTCGGCCAATCGATTCCCAGAGCTTGCAGAAAGGTGCTGATGTCGCTGTCTTGGGGAAGCGTGGGGCAATAGGACACTGCGAATCTGAGACAGGTGACATCGGCATGTCACACTTACAGCAACAGTTGTTTTCATAAGCAGGTCACCTGTCTTTTACTTTTTACAATTAATTGTTTTTTGTCTTTTATAGGCCAGAAAATATTGAAAAATGCTCATTTAAGTTGTCAGTTGTTACTTGTAGACATTTCATTGTTAATTATGGGTTAAATATGAAGAACAAATAAATCAAGGGAAGCTAATGTGAAGGATTTAAGAGAAATTCGTGTTGAAATTAACTCTCACACTCACCCTTGTCCTCTCAGCAGCGCCCCCATGTGGTCAGCCAGCAGAACAGTCCTCAGCTGGCCAAGAGTCAGTGTATCAGGAGCGGGTGTGTTGGGTTTAGGGTGCAGCGCGGGGCAGTTAAGCACCACACAGCTCTGCCTCTGACTGGAGGGCTTCAGGTATTCTGTGGCTCCACCTGCCAGAACAGCCTTAAAGGCTGCGGGGCGGTCCACCCTCACCCTCAGCCCTTCACCAATCACCTCCCCACCAGCCACAGGGAGAACCCCACTGCCACGAAGAGACAGGACCCTGGACATCACTGGCGGAGGGACCTAGGTGGATACAGAGACGCATGAGACTTTTGCATTTGATGAGACAGACACAAGGGAAGAAAAGGCTGAATTTTAGGTAATTACATCTGCATATAAGCCAAGCATGAGGAAAATTCAGTTTCACAGCACTGCACACCCCACAAACAGGGCAACCCCTAGCAAACAGTACACAACATTAGATAATGACAACAACAATGAAAACTAACAAGCACATCTCATTAATGTGAAACACTGACAGACAGTGAAGAACTGGGTTAGCAACAGGATGTATTATTAAGTGCTGCTATAATACTTTTGCCAAAGCAGGTCATATTGCATCTTATTGGCCTGTATCTATGTCCATATGGCAATATATTAAAGTGGCAATTGGGTGGGTGAGTGATGTCTGGTGCTTTTGAGGTTGAAAATGTATTTCAGGGAGGTTGGGTATGGGAAGTAATTGTGGTAGCAGTATGGTTTATGCATGTAAGTTTCATCAATCCATCCATTATCTATACCACCTATCTTTTTGAAGGTTGAGGGAAGTTGGAGCCAATCCCAGCTGACATTGGGCGGGAGGTGGGGTACACAGAGAAAAACAACCTCTCACAGCCACATTCACACCTACGGTCAATTTAAAATAACCCCTGTATGTCTTTGGACTGTTGGTAGAAGCCAACGTAGCCACAGAAATCCCATGGAGAACATACAAACTCCATACAGAAGGATTAGAACCAATGACCAAACAGTGCTAACCCTGTCACCCTGCTTACCCATGCTGCCCTGTTAGTTTGGTTTGTTATTTCTTTATTGTTTTGACATTGTGGTTTGACTTTGTGTAATGGCAAGCAGTTGATATCGACTGATATTGTAGGATTATCTCATTTTATCTTTTGTATCTAGTAGTGTGACACTCAATGCTTTCAAATTAGAAATACAGTAAATGGGATTGTTTTGGGGTTGTATTTTTAAAGACATGAATATCTCCCAATACGATTTATTAGCTTCTGCTTCAAGGACCCATATCAGTGCATTTACAGTTCATAAAAAATGATCGTAATAACATTATTATTATTATTGATATTTACTGGTGCTGCTATCATTAGTAACATCATTACATCTATCAGTCTTGTTATTTTCACTATAAGAACCAGTCTGACAGAAAATGACCACAACTACTCCTGGTATCTCTCTCTCCTCTCTCCCCCATTTCTCTCCTTGCACCCCAACCGGTAGAGGCACATGGTCTGGCTCTGTTTGAAGTTTCTTCCTTTTAAAGCTTGTTTTGCTCTCCCCAAGTAGAGTGTTTGCTCATTGTGCGATCCGTTGGGGTTCTGAACGTTTCTGGGAATGGAATGATACATGCTCATGTTGCAGAGAACTACCGACATATAAACTTCATCCTGCACAGGGATAAATGAAGGGGTTGACAGATGCACTTGTTTAAATAATTTACGTTCAGGCATAATGTTTATAAAGTCACGATTGACTGGCAGTCTGACTCGAACATGCATTTGAAAAAAAAGGCATTCATGTGTGTTTCTTGACTTGCAGCTGTGCATGTGTGTGTGACCCATATGCCACTCATGAGTTAATAATGACCACCGCCGGCTGCCATCGACTATTCGATCATGATGGGACAGCCAGTCAGCGGAAACTTCTGGTATTTTTGTATCCCCATGTTGTTGAATTTAAGTGTTTTTACAAAGATGTGTAGGGTCTGCTTCCATCTCTTTTTGTTTTTTGTTCAGGCAGGTAGTTGGACACAGCCATATAACGCAGATAGTTCCGGTCCTCTGCTCCTATTGGTCGAATCACGTCCTGAACACCTGACATTTAAATATTAAATCTCCCGTTTCATTTCAACTCAATCTAGAATGCTTTGTTAGCATAAATGTGGCGAACAATTATTATTGACATGTGTCATCTGGGACAATACAACAATTAAATGAGAATAATAATACAACTACATTAATATTACTGCGCTAAAGACATTAATTCGCACACTAGCTTGCATGATTCCTTGGGGAACTATAGTGCCTAGCGGAAGAGTAAAAGGTGGACTTCTTTATATGAAAAGTGTAAATTAAAACCTGAGGTTGATATCGGGACTGTTGTGTTTAGATAACATTTCTTCTTCGGTGTGTTTAGCCTTTAAAAAAGCACCTTTAAAAAGGAGCATCAATCCCGTTAAAATGCCGCCAGCCCAGCAGGTACCAGTTAGAGTCTAACTGTTAGACCGACCTGTCCGTCCGCATACAGCGTGTTGAGCATCGTGGTGGGCGACAGAAAGTCCCTGTTGCGAAGGTTTTTCGAGCTGCTCTCCTTGAACCACAGCTTCTCCGGATCGGGGAAGATCCTGTCGCCGTCTCTCCGGCTGGACTCGGGCACATTTTCACGCTTCCCCCGCAGTGCGGAGCTCAGCGCCCGGACGGTAGGGGTGATCCGGAGGCGAGAAGGCTCCTCGATGTTCTCCATCACCACCCTCCGACACTAACAGGTGAGCTAGCTACCAGGCTATCAACACATCCACACCCAGCTCTGGTCAGCCATTGAAGTGCGGTCACTCCGGTGGTTCCTGATGGAGTCTGTCGAGTTACATTACAGCCACACGCTTTCACTACTGATCGATATTGGCTGGAGGGGAGGACTGCATCGGCTGTTTTTCCTTTGCGGAACTAGTGATGTGCAGTCCGTGTTTCTGCCGAGGCAATTTTGTGTGTTGGACTAGTGGGAGGGGCCCTAATGGCATCTAATAGCGCCCCCCAATGCAATCTTAACAACACTACATGGCCGAAAGTATGCGGACACATACTTACCTGTGCTTGGTGTGGGTGAGGCCTCTTAGCTCCATCAAAAATCATATAGTGATGTTGTAATTTCACTCACTGCACAAACAAAGTGGCTGATCATTTGTATCAATCATTTTTAAAGAGCTGAAAACATTGTTTTTGAATGGTCAAACAAAAGCAAATCATATTTAACTATTTTGATTACTTTTTAATAATGTTAGACATTTTTAAATGACAAAATCCCCAATAATCAGCTCCAACTTCCCAAATGTGAAGTTGTTTATACACTAGTCTTTTATGATGGTAAACTGTACCTGAATATGTGCTCTAAATGTCTCCTAGGCTTGAAGAAATTCAAGTGTTTATTATTTTCTGATATAAGAACAGTTTTTAAATGAATAGACAATGAAAGTAACCAGCACCATATGCTGTAAAGTCTAGGTTCCCCTCCGCTCAAAACTGTGTGCTGCTTATTGTGACTTCACATGCATGTTGAACCTTATATCAGAGTGTAAAAAGTGCACGTACAATAAGTTCAGCGACATTACAACATGTTTGTTTAGAGGCCCTTCATGGTTCATCATTTCATTGTACAAGAGTGATGTGGCAAACTGAGCCCTCCAGAGCACAGAACTGATGTTTCAGTGATGATGGGGCTGTGTTTTTTCCTGTTGTAAATAAAGTGTGATTTTTACCTATTATAGTAAAGCAAATGTTATTAATTTTTTATTATTTCATGAAATATGACAATGATTTCATACTCCTATGGTTGCTTATCGTAATTGACAAGCAAGATGTTGAATTATTATTATTATTATTATTATTGTTATACAGAGATGTACAGATTTGGAGAAAAACTTTATAATCAACAAAAAGCAAAACAACAAAGCACAGATAAACGAACGAACAAATATAAAATACGTTTTCAATGCAAGGGGTTACAAAGTTCCACAAATGCATAAAAACTGATCAAATAAACAGAAAATAATGAATGTATATATTAAAATAAAATAATATCGATGTATTAAATTTGGTGCAAATATTGAGGGTTTTTACTGCTTTTCTATTACAGGAGGTAGACGATAAACACTAAATTAGGGTTTAATTGTAACACTTAACATTTAAGGATGTGGAACTTGGCCAGTAATATAATGAGCATGTTAAAAAAAAAGCTTCTTTTTTTTTTACTTTCTCTTATAATTTGAAAAACCAAACACTAAGTCCTCAGCAAAGTGTAGATATAGTCCAAAATAAGCCACAGCCTTCTTTTTAGCCAACGGAGTGAGTCATCCACAATAGACCATCTTTGAGCTCGTCTTCTTCCGGCTCAGAAATGTGACGTAAAGGGCGCAAATATACAAGGGAGGTCTTTGTAGTAAGTTGAGACGCTTGAGCCGCAGTGTTTTCCTCACGAGAGAAGATGCACAACTGGCAGGAGAACGAAATCAAAGAACTTCTGAACATCCGGGGCACGGAGGCGATCCGCAACCAGATCACAGGCACCGTGAAGGACTCGGTGGTTTACAGCCGGATCACCAAGCAGCTGGCGGAGAGGGGGGTGTTCAGGTCCCACATGCAGGTGATCAGCAAGCTGAAGGCGCTGAGGAAGCAGTACCTCAAGTACCACCAGCAGAAGATCCGCTGCGGGAGCGACCGCGTCGACTGGCCGTTCTACGACCAGTGCCACCGGGTCTTCGGTTGCCCCCCCGTGGCGGTGAAGCGACAGAGGAGTCCCACACCCCCGCTGGCGTCCTCGCCTTCGCCCCCGCCGCCGCCACCGACTCCTCCGCCACCTCCGCCGCCGCCATCCGCGCTCAGCGACGAGCATCATGAGGTCGTGGTCGGCCTCTGGGACGAGGTGGACAAGCATCTGGGTCCCGTGGAGCCGGAGGACGACGATGACCAGTACAGTCCACCAGAGCAGCTGCACACCATCAACACCAGTGAGTATATGTGTCTGTGTCGTTGCATGAAGACCTGCAGGGTCCTGGGACTCAACACGGAGGGCTCTTATCAAATATCAAATCCATGTCCAGAGTACAAACTCTTTCAGATGCATTTATAGTAAATCTATTTAAAATGATACAACTTGTACGTCTCACAGATTAACAGTCAAGTATTTATAACTCTACAGTGCTCTTTGTGACTGACACAGTGGGAGATGATAGATGATGTCCCGTTAACTATCAGATTATTGAACTTTCCAACTTAAAAACAGACTGAAAGTTGAACCAACCCAAACAGCTCCAGCAGAACCTCTCAGTTAAATAATTGGCTGGTTGCTGAGCTCGGCGTCTGTGTCGACCTCTGCAGATGTGTTGTTTACTGCACCAGCATTTCCTATAAGCTGCCTGTGTCCCAGGGAAACAGACACATCAAAACAATAGAGCACTTCCAGAGGGGAGCGACTGACTCTTCTCACAAACAGACCCCGTTTTAAGTTGTGAAACCTTTTGTAAACTGTTGCAGATGCAGCAGTTGAAGACATTCAAAATAATGTTCTGCATAAAGAACAGACAAAGTTTTTAAAGATTAGACACACTCTGACTTTTCTCCTGTCTTTGATAAGCCATACGCTGTTTTGCTGCAAAAATGGGTGTGGACATTTTCCGGACTAAGCTTTTTACATATGAAGAACGCAGCAGGAGATTGTCCGGGTCAGACATGTTCACAACAACAGGAAACGTCTGGAACATTCCATCATCAACGCACCCACTCGCTCGTTTTTCCTTTTACTGGGGGGGGGGGGGGGGGCTGACAGGAAATGTTCTGGCACATGTCTGGAGCAACTGACTCGGACAGTTGCGTTCTCACATGCAGCCCGTCTGGAAAATGTCTGAGCTTCTCTGGGCAGTTTTAAAAGTTAAATAATATTGTATGGCAGCAATGTACAGTGAAGACTTGGGTCTTAAATATGTGAGCTAGTAATAATTTGTTCCAGAAGGTTTTACTTTAAAAAACATCCCCCAACCCGATGAAACTTTTTGCTTTAATGCCGTTCTTGTTCTCCTATGGCGAATATCGGTGTCCGTGTTTATGCTCAGTTTTAATCAGCGCACTCTGTCTGTCGCAGTCCACTGTTTAACCCACTTCTCCATCGTGGCTGTTATGTAATGACCCTCAAACCGTCCATCAGACCAGTGGTGGGTCAATATGAACACGCTGTCGAATCATTTCTGCTGCATGTTCCTGTGTTTTAAATATCAATTTCTACAACACACACCATCTTGTTCCCATTAGAAAATGCAGCCATGCAAATTAATCAAATGCACTAGGAAGTCTGTATTCCATTATTGTGCATTCAGACAACATGCACTGTGCTCATGTTTTCCTGGAATTTTCCAGAGGGGCCGTATGTGAGAATGCAAATGTCAGAGTCAGTTGCGCCTGACATTTTCCAAAACTTTTCCTGCCAGCCCCCCAGTAAAACGTCTGGAAAATGTCACGGTGAGCCCATGTGAGGATTCAGCAAGAGAATGTCCAAGCGAGCGAGTGGGTGTGTTCTAACCCTCTAACACATGATGGATGTAAAAGTAGGGGGGGGGGGACTAAGAAGTCCAAACATTTCAGGAAGAACCGAGAGCTTTTGGGGCTGACACCGGTGTCGACGTGCCATAAACAAAAACACACGATTTCTGCAGTGGAATTTATACATCATGTCCTGCCTCCTGCTCTGCTTAGGCACCGCCCCTTGTCTGAGTGTTCCAGACGTTTCCTTTTGTTGTGAACCCGTCTCACCCGGACAATTTCCTGCTGCATTCTTCGTTTGTGAAAGGCAAAGTTCAGAAAATGTCTGGACCCAGTTTTCCGGACATTTTCTGTGTCTGAAAGCAGCCTCTGTCTGTAAGGAGGACAAACACTCTGTTGTTGGCTCTACTCTGGATTAGGAAGAGGAAATGACTGATGTTTAGTGAGTGTAAACATGCAGTTTACTTTATTTAGAGTCACAGAGACAAAACTATACAAGAAGCCGGTCACTCTCAGGTTGCTTTGTGTCTTTGGTTTCCTAGCATACAAGGTGCCAACGAAGAAAAGGAAAACGACGGTCATGGACCAAGTCTCTGCTTTAGTGTCGGCCACAGTCGCCCAGCTCAGAGAGATGGACTCCGCCATGCAGGCGCAGGAAGACGCCCGGCTTCAGAGGTTAATGGACCACGAGAGGGAAATGCAGAACAATCTAATGAATCAGCTCGCAGTCATGCATGAACGGGTCAGTCAAGAAAACCATGAGAGACACATGGAACTCGTTGACAGGATACTCTCTAGGTTCCCTTCATCTTCAGCCCCATCAGGCCGCTGACTGACTTCCTGTGTGAGTGAAGATGGTGAATGACAGGGTTTTCCTTTTTTTGAGGTGTAGGGAACATGTTTGACTCTCCCCTCCACCAGCTGACTAGTGCCTGAGACCCCATTACTTTTTTTTTTTATTCTTTTTTTTTTTACTGTATTTAAAAAGATCATTTTGCATTTAACCTCAACCCCATTGGCCTGCAGCGGATACAGATTCAGGTTAAACCCAGACGAGGCTCCCACCACTGGTCTGATTCACTGCTAGTGATTTTATCTGTATTATCTTAAATTATTATTTCATTGTAAACTGACCATGGTGTCAAACACACAAATGTACAGAAACAATAACCAAACACTACCCTGACAGGGACAGAGACTCTGCACCACTGTAGCAGCATCATAAACCATTTGTTAAATGCATATTGTTATGCAATATTCCCCAAAAATCGTATATATATAATCAGCCAGTTGTGAATTGATGACTTTATACTAAATGTATAATTGTGTTGCAAAGTTTTGGCAACTGGTTTTGATTTTGACAAACATGTATATTTTTAATCATTATATTTGTATTAGTTTAGAAAACGTAACTTACAAACAGCTTTGCAATTTTCTTTAACAGTAGTGCAACAGGTCACGTTAAGAGATGGCGCGTGTGTTCTCACCAGGGCCGGGTCTAGGCAGGGGCAAGAGGGGGCCTGGCCCCCTCAAATAAATGTTGTGCCCCCTCAAACTAAATCCCCCAAAATATATTAAATTTCATATATTTTTTATTATCTCATGCTTCTCTCCTCCACTCCACTTCTTAATGTCTTAATGTCTTGCTTGCCCCCTCAAATATAAAATATATCAAGTTGTTTCTCATGTCATGTTTCTCACCTCCGCTCCATCTCCCCTTTTCGCTCTGCTCAGTGTATCGGCCTGCTGCCGGTTCCCTGTGAGGGATAGCTGTCTGCCCAACTTCCAATCAAAAAATACAAAAAAATACAAAAAAAATACAAAAACATCCTCCTGAGGGATTGCCACCTTATCGTGGTCAGGAGGTTTGAGTGCCTCAGTGACCCTAAGAGCTATACCAACAGAAGCTAGTCTTCATAGGGACACCCAAGTTGGGCAGGTCTTAGGGTAGAGGCCTGACAAAGTGCAGTCAGTTTAGGTTGAGGGTAGGACATACAACTAACAACCCAAGTTCATATATGGTTAGTCTAACAACAATAACTACAATGAAATAAGTGTGCCAAGCATTTGAGACCACAGTACTTTACAAGGCACTTGTTCAGTGTACCCGCATCCTAGTGAGTGAATTTGTCAATTAGACATGGTAAAAGGTGCTGGAGCACAATGCCCCCTCAAGATTTGTGGCTGCCCCCTCATACATGCCTGTCTAGACCCGGCCCTGGTTCTCACAGACGCACACAGACTGTTGTCCATTTGTCCATCACAACATTTAGTCTTTACTAAATATATTTCATCATAGAAACAATTTATTTTAATTTTTTTCCTAAATTTCCTGAACATAATGAGCTCATGTTTCGTAGCGTATATATCAACTGTTGGTTCATGTGGAGTAAACTGGGCTGAAAGAAAAATGTCATCTGCGGTGTGAGGCTGCTGAATCTAAATCTGGAGACTTTCAACACCTGCAGTGTGAACACAGCTTTCCGTTTTGCAGGAAAGGAGACAAACGTGTCGCAAAGCAAACCCCTAGAATGTGACGTGTGGACGGACGTGCTGTGCCTCTCCCACCACCTCAGCTGAGCATGTTGGTGTGTGAACAGTGAACCCAACGCTAAAGCAGAACAAATCATTGGCCGCTGTGGCCTTTTGTTGTAGGAAATGCTTGAGTAAGCGTTTGCTTTCATTTGGGAGCATTCATATGCAGAAAGAGCTGCATGAATTCAGTAGAGATGGCAGTTGCTGCACATCACCCGAGGTAATGCTGTTGAAATTTGGCATTCTAGAGAAGACATGGCTGTGGCGAACATTGATGTAAAGATCATGTTTCAGCCGTCACAGTGCTGCAGTGCCCCCTGGAGGGAGAGGAAGCCAGAGTAAGCTCCAAGTACAAGTCAAACGCTGGGTGGAGGAAATGCTGCTCCTCAGTGGTGTGTCTGTAGCACAGGTCATAGACGCATGGGGATGCAAAGCAAATACTCAGAAACTGATAAAAGTTTAAAGTTCTAAGATTTATTAATCAAAAATGCAGTGCAGTTACATTGTGTAAAAATGTAGTGCTAGACTTCACAAACTAAGAATATACAGTTATTGGCCAGTCGCTGTCTGAAGTGTCATTCTTGGCTGACACGAAATTCCCGGTTGCGTTTACTGTGTTCAGCAATCCGGGAGAAAACGTGTCATTGAGGAACAACACCTGTAGTCCAACCAAAACTCAGTCGTCAAACCAAAATTCAGTCGTTGCACACAAATATACCTTTTTACAAACTAGCAACACAGCAATAAAGTGCTTTAATGTTGTTACCTTCTTTACTGATTTTTAATGAAAACAAAAGTGAAATCCTACAGTGGTAAGCTCCTGACATTCGCTCTAATGAATCAAGTAAACCACGCATAAGCTAATCAGGCCTTGGTTTGTCCGTGTGGTTCAGTCAGCTGGGATGTGTATTCATATTATTATACTTTTATACTGTCCTATATTATGACCTGTGTTTTACTGTTTATATATATATATCATTGTTTTTTTTTTTTCTTAAAGGAACAATAAAGTTTTCAGCTGATATAATATGAAAAACAGTCATCTGTGGTTGAAACGTGAGGATACAATACAGGATTTGGTCACAAGTTTTCTTGGTAAAGATGAGAACTCGCCATCAGCCCGTCTGCTGAGAGGGTCCTGTGCGTTGTGGGATGGAAACGGACGCCATAACCAGCTGGAGTCCAGAATCACAGCTGCATTATGGGTTCCGTTACAATCCCACCCACCAAAACAAGGGTCAGGGCTCAGGTCCGGGCAGCACAGCACCGCGGAAGAGAGGAGAGCAGTTGTTATAAACAGGAGAAAAAGATGAATTATCAGCAGTGCGACAAATTCATCAGACTCTATGGCTGCGTGTGCAGTAATGAAAACGTTTTACAAGTTATTCTTTTAGTTGCAGCTTTTTTTAAGTGACATGTCCTGCATTTGATTAAAAAAAATGAACGAACATAAGCATTAGATACCAGGCAGGAAATCACATGGATGGTTTATTCTGAACAGCGTCCTACTTTGTGTACAACCCACATTGAAAACTGTACCTGTTGTGGTTTTACTTTTAAAGGGTCAGTTCACCAGAGAGTTGAGTTAAATCTTTGTAAATCTCTCTCCAACTGTTGCAGACTGACTCTGAGCTCTTTCATGTCGCAGTAACAAGGCCTTAAACATGTTTTTATGTTCATGATCTCAGGCCTCAGACAGTAGTTTACAGTGTGGGACTGTGAGCAGCAGACAGTTGAGTTAAAAAATGGATATGGTTGTTTCTAACACCTCAGCTTCCTCTGGCTCACTTTAGTCTATTTTAGTGTTTCAGTGACGATATGATCTGATTACAAACCACCAGCAATGAGTGTAATGAAACCACTGAGCTGCTTTTTCAAATGCATTCGACATGATGGAAAACTTTCTCCGCACAAGCTGAGTGACTGTGGTTTACTGAGCTGTGAACTGCGTGATCTATTTCACTAACCAACTGAAACACTTGATGAAAGAAGAAAAATGTCAAATTCTTTCCATCACTCTTCAGTAACTCTTCATTTTTTACTCTTTTACAACACCGACAGAAACAGAACTTTGGAATCTGGGTTCACTGGATGATAAATAACAATAAGACCTCCATTCACTCTGCTGTAACTGAGTGAAGACAGAAAAAAATATTTATGATCAAATTTGATTGACCATATCTAAGACACACAGAATATTTAGGGTAAAGATTGTTTTAAGTTAAAAAAAAATGCTGTGGATTTTTCATTTGCAGCATTGAGCCGTATTCCACTGTAACCGCATGAAGAGGAGCACGAGCAGTGACACTTGCAGCTTCCTCGTGATGCAGGAATCGGAAAGAAGAAGGAGAAAATGTGACAAAGCTGACTTAACAACAAAAAAGAAACATCCCGATGCTCAACATTATCAACTTTCAATGTGCTGAAACTAAAGCTTCATCAATCCACCTTCAGGACCCCCCGTTACAAACTGCAGCAGAGAATCTTCACCTATCACTTACACTTTCGTGCTTTATAAATAGTAATTTTTTGTTGCTGCTCCATCTTGAAAAACCTGTTGTGTGTCATCTGCCGTGAGACGGAGGAGAGCGGGCTCCACGGAGCACGAGAGGTCAGCCTGATGACGGATAGCCGATGGAACGATAAAAGGAAGAAGAGCGCTGAAAAAGAAATATGAAGGAAGAGATTTGCATCAGAGGATTCCTTCCTGTGGAGAGTGAAACAGGTTTGAGACACTGATTTGAAGCCGCCTCCAACTCTCGTGTCCTTAGAAAGCTTCAAGTAAACCTGGAAAATTATGAAATAATGAGGCAGCAGAAAGGAAGAAAGAAGACTTGGATAAAACGGCACAAGCTCCAACATGTTTCCAGTTTGTCCTCGAGACTTCAACCCCTGTTCAGAAACCCTGAATGTTTTTCAGCTTTCTAAAAATGAAAGGAATGATGGAACAAACACATTCTTGACAATCCATAAGACACAGACAGATTGGAGGAGAACTTGTGGGGACAAAGTGTAAAAGTTAAGAAGTTAAGAAGAAAACGAGGCAGGAGGAATGAAAGGAAGCAAAGTGAAAGAGCACGAGCAGAAAAGGACACTTGTGTGAATAAGCAGTGATTAAATGGTGTCTTAAAGTTTCTCCAGCTCACCATTATCTCAGCTCAGTGTGTCCCCACGCTGTGGTCCTGTCCGCCAACAGCTCAGTCTATACTTCCTCTTTAAATATTCTCTAGAGATCCATTTCACTTTCACTTCTCCTGATCACACAAAACTCCTCCTTTCCTTCCTTTATCCACTCCCTCCCCTCTGGAGAGAGACAACAGCCACTATCTTGTCTTCTCTGTGTCCTTGGATGAACTCTCAAATATTCAGATTTATTTGTATAGCACCATATCACAAAATTCTTAGGTAGAGGGACTCTAACATAAATGCTCTTTTTTTATTATTGTTTAACCTGCTTGTTTGTGAAGGGAGCAGTCGGTCTTAAATCTCCTTTATCAAACCTGAACTGACACTTATGAACACAATTTCAATGTAACCTTCCTAATATGCAGATATTCAGACACTTTAATAGTATGTATTTTATACAGCATGTGAATCTTCACTGAATTGCTGTCTCTTTTCTCAGTGTCCACACTAGTTAATGTCAAGATGAAATGTTAAGATTATTTTTGATAAAGCCTCAGTTCAACTGAAGCAGGAAAGAAAAAATGGTTCCAGACGTGTGTTTCAATGGTAATGGTCTGTATTTACATTTTGCTTATAGTCTTAATTTACATAGTGCTTATAATCATAATGGACACTTAAAGCACTTAACAACATAGTCTTTGCCATTTATACACTGATCTGTGTGCAGCACTTTCTATATCACTCATTAGTGGTACAGTTGTCAGGGTTCAGCGTCTTGTCGACACTTCGGCACATGAAAGGGAGAAGACAGGGATCGAACTGGCAACCCTCTGTCTAGTGGAAGACCCGCTTTACCCCCTGAGCCACAGCCGGCCCTTGTGTGTTCAACAAACAAAACCCACGTCACTGTGGTGAGTTTCACTGGAAACACTATGTAAAACAAAAAGAAAGACACTTTCTGGAAATTATCCGGTGGTGTTAATTTATCAAATGCTGTGAGCACCACACAAAAGAAATTCCTTTTAACTTCATGTTGTTGGTGGAGGCAGAAAATTCAGAGACAGTATTTCTGGACAAATACAGAAGAATCTGTTTATTATTTCATTCATCCATGTATTTATTTTTGTAGTTTCAGTGAAAGATTTGTATTTGCTTCCTGACTCTTTAGTTCCCTGTGAACCAGAGAGATCCTCCGTCCCACTGATGTGAAACTCCAGACCGCAGGTGACTGAACCTCCAACTAACATGATAGTTTTTTCTAAGTTTGTTTAAACTGTGGTTCTCAGTACAGCACATGTTGTACCTTCACCAAGGCCCGACAGTCCCCTTCCATTAAAACAAGCAGCACCACATTGCACAAATTTGCAGAAATCAGTTCTCATGAAGTTCCTGATTTTATGTTTTTTAACAAGATCCATGAAATATTCCCTGGAAAAGCTGAAAAACGTCCAATCTTGTGATTTAAAGAAAGCTGAAGAAAAAACTCCTGGATCTGCCCCCTGATCTGGATCCAATCCTAAATTTACTGGGTTCTTCCCTGACACATACTGCATCTCTCAAACCAAGTTTCATGGTGATCTGCCCTGTAGCTTCTGTGTAATACTGCTTACAATAAAACATACAAACAGACAGGAGTGAAAACATCGTAACGTATGATCAGGAGCTAATAAATGTAATCGGGACAGTTTGACCTTGAACTGAGCTCTGTGTCTGTGTCACGTCAAACAGGCTCTGGCACCTGAACCCTATAGATTCCATTTGTTAACACATCCATAGCAGACATGACATCAATAGTCATATGTTCAAATTATAATAGTTCTAATCATAGTGGTGACAGCAGCAAGATCAGACCTGGTCACAGTACTGGTTCCTAATGAGATTTGAACTTTAGTTGCATGTCAGTGTAGTTTAAGGTTTAAATTGGTTGAATTTGAAGTGAGTTTTCAGATTAACAGTACCAGTTGTGACAATAGCAGTAGTAATTGTTGTAGTAGTAGTACATGCATCAGCAGTATTAACGTTCCATATGATCCTTGTGTTTCCTCCTGTAAAATCCCTGATCTTTCAGTTGCCTGTAAACCGACTCGCTCCTTCAGCGTTAATCACAAACATCTGCCTGTGACATGATGGACGAGGTGAGATGATGTGAGACAGGTGCGGCCAACAGACTGTGACCGCAGGAGTCCCATCAGCCCGTCTGGGTTTCAGCCTGGAAAGTCCGGTGAAGTTGGCGCTGGAGCATGTGATCCCCCCCCCCCCGATCCCCCCCAGGAGACGTTCAGCAGCCCCAGGGAACGAGGTGAGGGAGGTGGAAGGAACTGTGACCCTGAATGTTCTTTACTAATTAACTTTGCAGCGTGATTGGATAAACTGGCACCTCCGTGTAATGGATACTGAAATCAATGCCACGTTTCATTGTTTTACTTTGAAGTTCGTTCATTTCATTGCGTTAACCTTAACTTCTGATGAATAACTCCTTTCTTTAAAAATCCAACTTTAAAGTTTGTCAGATGGAATCATTTGGATTTCATGGTTTGGTATTAATATAGTAGCAGCTGTGAATTAATCAAATTCTTAACTATTTCCTCCGTAGACTTGAACTACAAACACATAGACAAATGTACTCAAGTAAAAGTAAGTACTACTTCTGTATTCTGTTTAATACAATATTACAGGCTCTGCAGTATTAAGAAATGATGCTGCAGATATTGCTACTGAAACGTTTGCATTGTCATATTAATTCATAGGCGAGTCTTGGTGATGGCCTCGTCTGAATCTATTGTGGATGTAACAGTGATTTGTAAAACTGTTGTAGGGAAGAAGGAACAGATAGTTGCTGATATATGTAGTAAAATAATATTTTTTATTGTAGGTATCCCTTTATTTTTGTTGGGATAAATACATATTGTTACTAACAATTATATGGAGTGTTTAGTTGCTCGACATGTTAATTCAACCAAGTCTTATTAATGCCATATTAGATGAATATGTACATTTTTAATTCTTGCAGTCATTTGGCAAACATCTCCAAGTATGTTCCCTATAATCGTTAAATAAGTAAAAATAATTAATAAATTAAATTTTTTAAAAAGCACTTTGTAACCTTTGTTTAGATAAATGCTGTATAAAGTGTTATGTTACAGAATATTAACTCCCACCCTGGAGAACAGCGTTTATGCCTGTGTAAATTCTGCCTTGAAAGATAATCAAATCCATATTAGCTGTATATAATTTTATCAGTTTGAAATGGCTCCGTTTACGTAGTTTCAGAATATCATGGAGTTGTCACAGCTCTAAACAAACACGTTAAAGGAAGAGATTCTCTCCTGGTTTCTTTCATCGGAAACTAAATCTCCCGGTTGTTCAGGCGACAGGTTGCAGCTCGTCTTCAGGCCAACATGAGACTCAGTGACACCAACAGGCATCAGTTTATTATTCTGTTTTATTACAAACTTTGTAGAATTTTTCAGAAGCAGGAACATTGCAAAATCTGTCAAAATACATTTAAGTGGAAAACTGCATTACATTGTAAACAAGATGACAAACAGCAGCTTGTGGAAAAATCAAGAGCTTTATTATTATTGGACAACTCTTTTGCCTTAGCATGAAAACAGCAGTAAACTGGAGACATGAAGGCATTGGAGGATTCAATCACACATGTACTGATAAATACATAGAAATGCTTAGTTCCCTCCTTCACAAACAGATAAAAACACAGACGATGCATAGATGGCACTGGCAGGAAGACCGATGATCCTTGGAAGAGTGTGTGACAACTGATCTTTAGAGACGCATTTGTATGAAAAGTTAGTCTGCATGTGTAGAGTATGAAAACGAGAGGGTCTGGCAAGTAGTGTGTTTCAATGTGAGTTTGCATAAATCTTTTGGAAGGATTCCTCATCTTCGGGGCTAAACGTCCTCAAAACAGACGCTTCTCGTAGCTGTGGGAGAGAGAAGAAGAGATCACATAAATATCCATGATGCTCTCTGAGGTTTCCCATGACGACAGAGCTTTGTGTGGTTTAACTTAAAAGATAATGCAACACAGAACTTGGAGCTGCTTAGTCGAGTTGGTGTAGTTTGAAGAAGTGTGTGTGTGTACCTGTGCATGCTGTGGACTCCACCCTCCATCTGAGCTGACGATGTTCTCCTTTCAAATTTCAGATCTCCAGAGTACATCATGGCTCTGCAAGAGGAAAGAAACACTGTAAAGCCCCTTTTCCACTGGTCAAAAAAATCCACTAACACCCAATAACATCTGGCTTGTGTTTGCAATGGAAATGGATTCAATCAGTATTCACTCCCGGGTCAAATGACTCTGCAGTTTTAATCAGCTTCGATCTGCAGCGATGGAAACAGGACACTGCAGTGAACGTGCTAATTTGGCAAGAAAGAGGTGAGAGCTTCTCAGTGCGACAGTGACGTCAAACATAAGTCACAAGGGGAAAAGCGGCAAACTCCTCCACTGGCAATGGAAAGCATTCAATCACCTCTTTAGTCGGTTTAACCCTATGTCTAAAAATCCTGCGTATACCAACTGATGTTGGTGTAAAAGAGGGATTTACATACAAGCTTCACCACACAGAAGCATAGTGTGACACAAACACGTACTGGTCCACATGTTGACTTCTTTTCTGTAAAGCGTATTCACCATCTTAGCTTTGTGTGTCAGTACAGCTGAAGCTAAAACTCACTAACAACTGGTATCAACAAAATCAGTGATGGTTGTTTCGTATAAATTAGATACTAAAGCAATCAATTTGATGTTGATGCATAACTTTTCAGGCAAGTTGCAGTTCACGTCCCATAATAAAACAATAAAAATGTAGTTAGGACTTCAATGAGAAACAAAAACATGCTGAGTGAGGTGATGTGACCTCTGACCCTCGAACTCAGTTCATCTAATGAACAATTGTACTGTGATACAGTGGACAAACAACCTGAAAACATGAAGTCTACATATACAGCAGAGGCCGGAATGGCTGTTTTGAATTGTGCTTTCCTTAAGGCCAAGTGTGCCCAGCCCAAAATATAGTATCATATGTAAAGTATCGATTGCTCTGGCCGCAGTTTTTAGTTTGTTTTTGCTAAATCAAACATTAAAATGATTTCATTCTAATTTTGTTCTTCAACCAAAATCCTGCCCCCCCCAAAAAAAATCCTCTCAAATTTACTTTTTGGTCCACATTCATTTCCACATCATTATTTGGATTGGTCCTCAGAGGGCTCAGTAAAACCCACTGTTACATGGGCTGATTTCACACGATTACTTTGTCTCTAGCCTCTTTCCCACTGGTCAGTACAGCCACTAACATCTGGCTTTTATCTGCAATGGGAATGAAATGTATCGGCATTCACTCCCGGGTCAAATTACTCTGTGGCAGACATGGGTTTTAATCTGCTCTGGCTCCGATCTGCAGTGATGGAAACATGACACCCGGGTGAACTAATTTGGCAGACAGCGAGGTGAGAGAGCCTCAGTTCTCAGTGACTCACTGGGGGGAAAAACCGAAAGGCCAACTCCTCTACTGGCAAAGGGAAAAAAGTCAATCGCCCTTTTAAGTGGGTTTGCCCTCATTTAAATATCAGCCATAACTGTTGCTGTAAAAGGTGCAGTGTGTTTACCTGAGCTGTGTGAGGCTCTTAGAACCGATGTCCTGACAGGAGTGCTGAATGCCGGCCAGCAGGTAGGGAACAAACTTGTGGATGGAGCCTTTGTCCTGCACCGCTCCAGAAACACCCTGAGCAACTTTAATCTTATCACTCTCACTGCGAGGGGAGAGGAGGGAAAGAGAAGTGAGGAGAGTGGTGGGTGTATTCAAACCAGATGATCTTCTACAAGCTGTGTGCTGCTACCTTGTGGCGAAAAGTGAATAAAATGATTGACTCAAGGTTTTTTAAATTTTCTTTTTGAACCCAAACAAACAATTAAAAAGTATTACGCCTGTAAAGTCTGGTACTTGGTCTTTCATTAGCAGTCTCATTGTTCTTCACCAGCTGCTCTGAAAACCACATGAGGAAGTGTTGTCATTGGGGAAAAAACTGGACAGAATTGTCTCTTGATGGTACAAAGGTGACAGTAAGAAAATCTCATAGGTTAGGAATGAGTCTCTTGCTTTGTTGTAACTTAACCCATATAAGTCCAGATTTTCAGTACCTGAAGTATCTGGTCTGGGAGCCCAGGTTTTTGTCCATGGCATCCAAAGAGCCCATTCCGCGGTACTTCTTCAGTCTGATGCCGTCAGAGAAGAAATATTCACCAGGAGCTTCACTAGTGGCAGCCAGCAGAGAGCCCATCATCACTGGACGTAGAGAGAAAGAAGGTAAATGACTGGGTCTTAGTGATGACAACTGAAAGCTTTAAATTAAAAAGGGGGAAAGTAAGACGTTGTCTTTTTTGCTCTTTCCTCCTCCCTCTAGTGTAATCGTAGTTTCCCACTGAGCATCACAAACACCATCATCCAAATCTCAAAATCTACAGCTCACATTAAAATCTTGTTTACATGGATTCAAAAATACAACAGACGAAAACAATTCTATCCTCAAACAAATCCTCCATTAATTACATCATGTCCAGATATTTAAATCGTAAACTCTTGAACACATGTATCCATACCTGTAGATGCTCCCAGTGCCAGAGCTTTGGCGATGTGTCCAACAGTCTGGATGCCGCCGTCAGCGATGACGGGCACACCGAAACGACGTGCGTACTCCGATACCTTATAGACAGCTGTGGCCTGGGGTCTGCCGCATGCCAGCACTGGTGGAGGGGAAGAAAGATGATATAAGAAAATGTGTAGCTCAAGAAGTTGGTCAACTTAACTATGCATTTATAGTTTCATATCATCTTGCACTATATACACACAATCAATCCTAGCTCTTCCAAAAACACAACTGAAAGTAACTGTTCACCACACAAAGCTACAGACTAATGCTGGAATAAAACACTATCATTTCTTAATTCAAATGATCATTATGTTTACATAAACATGGCTGGGACAGTTGAGCTGTCTTCAGACATGCATTGAACTCCGGGTAATCTGGCATTAGTAAGAACTATCTCAGGATGAAATAGAAGAGCGATACACAGAAGCCCCCGATGAAGATGTCAACTTAGAAAGACAAAGAAAATTGAGTGCTTTTAGTGATGAGTGCTGACGCCAGCACAGCAGAATTTATGTTACCTCCTGCCCCACGTCTCACCTGAACGTTCTGGAGATTTGTGTTGTTGTAAACACGTCTGATCATATAATCTCCTGATGTACTGTTCATATGTGAAAGGCAAACGCCAGAAATAGTTCTGAAATGTGCAGACAGACTCCGGATTCATTCATTCATTCATGTCTGAAAACTACTTTTAACTACAAATGTTCTACCTATGATTGTTGGCACAGAAACAATTATAAAGCTCTGGAAACAGGAATTGTATCAAACGTCTCAACTGAGCTCAGAGAACAGAACAGAGTTTGGATAGACATGCATGGTTGAGACTCACAATGGTTGATGTTTGATTCAAAAAAACAAAAAAAAGAAAGTGAGCAGCAGCAATGAGCAGACAGGCTGGGAACACGTGCATTCATATTGTCACAGTGGTTAAACAAATGTGAGAATGAGGAAGTTAAACTTGTCACATCAGCAGATAGATCCCCCACACCTTCCTGAGCATCAGGTCCGATTCTCTCAAAAGATGAACTACTATTACTGCACTAAAGACACAGACTTTACAGTAGCTCAAATATCAATTATTAAGAAAAAAAAAAAAATTACCACGGTATAATTTCCGATGGTTAGTATTAAAGTGTGAAAAAGAAATCATCATTATAACCATATAATAATAATTGTCGATGCACTATGCGTGTTATTGGAAGATATCACTAGAGGGCACAGTGGAGAAATCTGAAAGTGTCCAAGCTGCTTCTCACTGTTCACATCTCATTTGAGAAATGTATACATCACACCCATGTACAGATTTTGGCACACAGTTGTAGTATAGCACAAAAATGTGTCACCTTTGAGTGCAACAACCACAGGCATGTGCAGGCGTGCCACGTGTGCAGTCTGAGAGTTTAAGAAAGAGTGGAGCACAAAAGCCTCCTTAATCCAACTACTCAGGTCTTGAGGCAAAGCCACCACCTGAAAAAACAAGGCTGCCTGATCTCAACCAGCATTAACACCTCCGTCAGTGACAGACTGATTCACCCGAGGTGTCTGAAGTAGAAGTATCACAGGTCGTTCCATACTGATGTGACCACCACTGCTCACTAGACCACATGCATCAAAGTCTGTGACTAATTTACAAACTCACTCAGGTGGGATTTCATATAACTGAGCAAAACTCTTTTTTGCAATTTTAATATTGTGTATGATTAATCCTGTTTACTCTATATCATTGCCATTTTCTGCTGTTTGCTCATTCCAGTGCAAAGTTAAGAATGGATGTTAGAAATAGTTGAGATACAATGGTGGGGGTGGTGGATGTGGGCCAATAAATCACAATCCCTGCAAGAGAAGCAGCATACGAGGGTTTGGACTTATACCAGCCACCATCTGACCCATAGTATCTTTTGTTAACCAAAACGTACAAGTGGACAGTGTTTCTATCGGACGACACCATCCGGACCAGAGAGCAGTAGAGGTCAGTACAGTGGGAGGAGGAAGAGCCACATCCACTCGGGATGACTGACGGATTAGTGAGGATGCGGGAACAAGCAAACCCCAGAACCCCAAAACCCCCACAGCCAGCTCTCAAAAACTAAACAAAAACCCTACGAACACTACCCCCACTACTTCTACCGAAGCAAAGCTGTTAACCAATCAATGCAGCAGGCTGTAAAGTGAAGGGGGGGGGGGGTCACACTGTGATAGTGGAGCCACTGGCAAACTTACCACTGTATCCCGTAACAGTGGTTGGGGTTTTGGGGCTGTGGAGCTTTATTGCTGGTGGTACACTGGGGGGAGCTGGACATAAAATCCCACACACACACACCATACAAACACAGGTGGGAGGTAGGGGTGAGGATTTGAGAGGGGGAAAGCAGAGAGGAGAGATGATAAAAAAAAAAAGGAGGCAGTGGGTGGAACAATGACAAGATGAAGACAGACAAATTAAGAAACAATAAGCACAAGAAAATTGATAAACAAAACAGCTAATGATTTCAGAAGAATCCTGGGAAAGGTGAAGAATCAAAAAGCACAGAGACTAACAACACCCATTTATATTCACTATGTCTGGAAAATCAACATAAACTCCATCCTAATTTAAAACATCTCAATCCATACCCAGTTTCAGCACCGAACTCAAAACTATTTTTCTGGGAACAACCCAAACTATGCAATTTAACCAACATTTCTAAACTGTTCAGCTCATCTCTACATAGGGTTAAAATATCAGATCATTTGATCACAATACCTAAAATTCCTGACTTCAAGAGAGAAATATCAGCCTCCGTACTGAACCACAATCAGACGTAGCTCGTATTCTTTCACAACCTGACTTGTAAAGGCCACAGCAATAAAGACCTCTAGCATCACGAAGAGTGCATCCAAAGTGCCACAGAGAGCATCAGAGAGAGGGTATAAATCAAAGCGCTCATATTTCCACCCGAGGCTCCTCATACATTTTACAAGTCAACTGTCTTACACTAAGACAAACTACACAGGAGACAACAAGCATTTTTTGAGCTACTGTCAAACTGACACTATCGTTTCATCCAGGTTTTTGGACCAGTCCTTTGGCACATTCAGTAACCACATTAGAGGGTTTGTCGCTGAGGAGCAGTTAGCAAGGCTGTTGGTGTGTGTTGAGTTGATGATCAGTCACTCACCTTCCTGTGTGATGCAGATGGAGCCGCTGCCCATCCCCACTCTGAGGGCATCTACTCCTGCATCAATGAGGTTCTTCGCCTGAGCTGCAGTCACCACTGCGGCAGACAGGGGGAGACAGAGGAAGTTATATGGCTAAATAATGACAATGTTCTAACTGTAAGAAAAGTGATCAATGGAACACAACCGTAGTCATTTTTGTGGCTACATTCACACTGCTATGTTTTAGTTTAAAATGTATCACTGTTGCTCTGTTTACATGATCTGTTCAAACTACTTGAGTTTTTTTCCCATATATTAGTGTGCAGTTATGTTTAAGTGTAGTTACCATTGCCTCCGATGACCTGTAGGTGGGGGTACTTTTCTTTGATATATTTGATCATGTTAATCTGGTAGATCGAGTTGCCCTGAGATGAGTCCTGGAGGAAGAGAAAAACACATCATTACTTCGATCATTTCACAGCTCAGTGTCCAGATAAAGACCAAGTCTTCATTTCACATGGATTTCTATGAAAAAAGATCATTATCAAAGATCACCTAATTAATGCACTCAGTGGAAGCACATTTAACAGTACACTGAAGCATCACTTATTTTGATCAAGAGCTCACTTCCAGTCTGCTCCCCACCTTCAGTTACAGCACTGATTCAACCAGTTTGTATTTGTTTGGGAATAAAAACCAACCAGTGTAACCTGCATCAAAGACTGAAATTGATCCAAATAGAACAATACAAATAACTTGTGCCCTAAATTTCTAAGACTTCATTATCTCCTGTCTTCACTGTAAACAGTTTATGTCGTTATATAATAGCGATAATAATAATAATAGTTTAAGTCCTGCTTACCAGTACGACCACGTCCACGCCGCTCTGCACCAGCAGATCCAGTCGGTACTTGTCATCGTTATGGGTACCGATGGCAGCACCACACAGCAGCTGTTTACGGGAATCTTTGGAGGCCAGAGGGAAGTCTCTGTTCTTCTTCAAGTCTGTGCGAGCGATGATGGACACCAAGGATCCCTCTTCATTCACTATAGGCAATTTACCTGCAGGAAGAAATCACATAGACTAAACCCATATTGACTAATCCATCTAGTGTGTAGGTTAATCCGTTTTATGTCATACCTTTACATTCCCGATTGAACTTATGAGAATAGATTTAAAACTCTACTCACCTTTCTTACTTCTCTGGAGGATTTCATTGGCTTCTTTCAACGTCACTCCAGCGGGGGCGACCACTAGATCCTCCCGCTTTGTCATCACCTGTGAAGATGGTGACACCAAAACAATGTAAACGCAGTATTTATTCTTGGAATAATATGTTGTACGTTTCCAAGAATGTGACAACTTTATAGTATTTATTCTGAGGTTTTTTTATGCATTTGCTTGATTCATAACAATTAATCATAAAATTAATTATGATTCACTAGAAATTTAAATTGTAATGATCAATGCATCAGCTGTTTGCCAAATATCAGTTCCTGGATTCCAGAAACTTTTTTATGCTCATGATTAATCATCATTGTATTACCAATCACTTCTGGCTTTTGGGGAAAACACTGTTCTTTATCTTCACAAAGTAGTATTATTTCTAAACTTTGCCCACCTGGCTGAGTGGCAGGTAGCGGTCGTCCTCCTTCAGGAAGTCGATGTCTCTGGAAGAAATTATGCCCACCAGCTTGCCGCCCATTTTGCCATTGTCTGTGATAGGAATGCCGCAAAAGCCATGGCGAGCCTTGGCCTGGAAGACGTCCTGTACGCACTCGTTGGGGCTCATCACCACGGGGTCTGTGATGAAGCCCTGCTCATAACGCTGGGGAAGAAAGGGAAGAAGGTGAGGAAATACAGGGATGGGGATGAGGAAGAGAAAAAGGGCTCAGGAGAGGAGCACTGGATGCTGGGTAGAAACTATCTTCTATCAGGTTCTATCTACAACCAAACTGACTAAAAGGACCAAACAAAAACAAAAGAGAAGATCATGTGAGATGCAGATAAACAAGAAATAAAGAACTTGAGAGTGGGGGGGAAAGCCTGACACTGACAAGAGAAAGATGGGAGGCTGAAAGACAGGACAGGAACACAATAGAGTGAAAATAACTAATGAAATAACGATAAGTGAGGAAATGACATGAAAGAAAACAAAAACACACAGATGATCATCATTACCTTCACTTTGCGAACTTCATTCGCCTGAAATTCTGGAGTGCAGTTATGGTGGATGAAACCGATACCACCTGTTAGCTGTGTGGAGACAATTTATTAAGAGTTTGTCATGACAGGAACAACTACAATGTCACTCAGTAGAGCTCCTACTCTGCCACAACAGTCCCCTTAAGTTCAATCAAGCTGCTACAGATAGCTCTAAATGTGCCTGATTTTATTTACAAAGCTCTTAATTATTCCATATTTAAATTTTAATCTCCAACCAACGGCCAGGGACAGAAACATAACATAAGTAGGGCTGTTTTATGCACTCTAGTGGATGTATTTTTTTTCAACATCCATTCCATGGGAAGTAACAGTTACAGCGTTTGAAACTGACCCATTTATTGTTGTGCATATAGAAGCTTTGACAGTGTGCTGTGTGTTATACTTACTGCCATAGCAATGGCCATGTCGGCCTCTGTGACAGTGTCCATAGGAGAGGAGACAAAGGGGGTCTTCATGGTGATTTGTTTGGTGAGTGCTGATGTCAGGTCCTGGATAAAAGACAGACAATAGAAATGGTGGTTCAGCCTTTTATTCTTCCGCTGTGTCATTTTTAATTAAAACTTGACCCTGTCACAGTGGGTGGTGGTGTTGTTGTGTCATGTCTTTCTGGGACAATTGAATATTGAAACCTTCTATTAGAAGTTTTTTGTTTTTTTTAAACCAATTTTTAACAAATTATATATCAGAGAGTCAACCATTATGAGATTCCACATTATTTGCTCATATGTTATTTCATGATTTCTGAATACAATAAAAAGTGAAGGATGAATGAGTGTAAAAAGTGCAAATATCAAACCAACAGTTGTCACCATGAAGTGTCTGTATGTGATTATAGCATCTTTAAAACCCTAATTCATAGAATATTTATGCTGATAATTCTCACTCATCTTATTTGCTCCAATACTGGACATCATCTCCGGCTCAGATTAGTGTAATGCCACAACAGCAGCGTTGATCGGATTTCGTATGTTGGTAAATTAAAAAGAAAATGTAAATTACAACTCACCACTTGATCTGATGAGAAGTCGATGTAACCTGGCAGGATCAGAAAGTCGCTGCAGGAGAGACAAGAAAAGAATAGAAGAGGTTAGACCAGAGGTCCCCATCTGGAAGACGTCTGTCCAAATCCGGACCACAACTCTTCTTCACTCCCAAAAAATGTTGGGGGGTTACTTAGTTTGACATTTAATCAGGTATAACGATGCCAGTCCAGTAGAGTCGCCTGGGTCCTATGTGTTGCTATCATATACTGTGTAGCCGGGTTGCTAGGTAGAGAGAAGCACACAGACAGACACTAAGATGTGGGCGAAATATGGAGTTATCAAAAATCCGGAGTCTTCCGAGCAGAGTGGACAGAAAAGTATGTTTATTCTTCCTGCAGTGAGGAAAACAAGACCGGTGTGTCTCATTTGCAATGAGTCTGTTGCAGTTGTCAAAACTAAAGACACTTCGAAGACTTACCCGCAGCAGTAGGTAAGGACGTAGAAAAAAAATGAGCTCAAAGCCCAGTATGAGCGATCTACGCGGGTCCTTTCTCATTCCCTCTCTGCACAACAGTGGACATACGAGTATTTGCTGAGAATACAGTGGATTTTCATAAATAGCCCTTTACAGATTGGAGCATCGCTAAAGAGTGCATGAATGCTAACGTCCGCTTGCTCAGGCACTTCCTGTGGACGTGGAAAATATTGCAATATTTGTTTTAGGCCATATCACCGAGCCCTAGCTCCACGTACAGTTGCGATTCAGCATTCTCAACACTTAACATTGTTAAGAGCAAATCAGGTTCAAGAATGACTGATGAACATTTACATGCCCGTTTGAGAATGGCCCTGACTCCACCTCTCCCAAGGTTCAAAATACTAGCAGAGAAAGCTAAAGCCAATTTCTCCCACTGAATTAGGGAAGCAGGCCTATGACAGTCTAAATGTGAATGAACCTATGACAATTTAGTTACTTTTTCTTAGTTTTTGCTTCAATCTTTAAGTTGTAGTTAAGCTCAGTTCAAGCTGAGAGAGCACTTTATATGTTTTCCTTTGAGGATGTTACATCTCTATGGATAATGGGAATGTAGGCCTATGCAAATCCAAAAGCAACTTTGTGCAATAAAAATGTTAAACGTATTTAGTCTAGTAAAAAAGCATGAGCCTGTCTTTGTACGGATCTAATTATCCGGACCCCAGAAGGGTAGGAGGGTTGCTTTCTGGACCTCTTGCAATTTCAGTTGAAGACCCCTGGGTGAGCCTTTGGGGTCCTTATAAGACCTGTTCAGCTAAGCAACTTTGAACCTGCCTCAGCCAATCAAAACTGAAGACAGGAAAGATTCAGGTTTCATGGGCTTAAACATGCACTTAACAAAACGCAACTATGTGTGTCTATAAACAGTAAGCATGTCCAAGAAAAAGTGACTTCAACTACTCGGAGCCGATGTAAGATGAATTTCTTTCTTGGGAATCCTCCGAGAGTCACGTTACAGTGAGAGGGCACATATAAAATGCAGAGACGCAAGGCATGACCATGATTTTGGTGTCTGAGTCATAGTGAGCACCAAGTGATAGTGAGACCAGACAGAGTCAATCTGTCAATCCTTTCCGTGTCCGGGCCGGGTGAGGTTTCCCGTGTTGAGTCAAATTAAGCCGCAGGCTCCACTCCTGGTGGTGCCCTTCCGTCAATTCCTTTAAGTTTCAGCTTTGCAACCATATTGCAAAGTATGGTTGTTACAGCTTGTAGCCAAATGTAAAGTTTTCCCACTTTTTCTCACTCCCATATCATTTAGACTTGAACCCGTTTTCAGCTGCTGGTCACAGGTGTCAAAAAGCATGATGAAGTACATCGCATTAAGTTTGCTTTGTTTAGCGCATAGACAAATACCACGCAGGGGCCAAATATAGACAGGCTCAATGCAGGCCAACATAACAACACAGGGCGAGTGGGCCGGGACCTAAATATGGGAATAATATGTGTGCAGAGGAACGTGTCCTTGTCTAATTTCCTAAAGACTGTGATGCAAATAACACCGTTGTCACTTTCCAAACCAGTTAGTTCAGTTATTAGGAACAGGGACAGTGTGTGATTGAAAAGGAAGAAAAGAAATCCCAACTGTGGGTTGAGTTCAAAGCAAAACAAAACTTCACTGATGAATCAGACAGTGTGTTCATCAGTTCTGCTGCCAAAAACTTTAATTGCCCAGTTGGTGAAGTAGTGGCTCGGATTTCTACTGAGGGGCAATGGATGAACTTTGTCCTCATAATTGAAATTTGACCGTGGATCAACCATGAAACATCTGTTATCATATCCTATAAGCAGATAGAGAACACAAACATTGTTTACATTTCTTCTTATGAATTTCATTCTTTAGGCTGATAATTTAAAAAAGGTCCATTGGCAGAAATTTTATATAAAAAGTATCCTAGTGATGTTTTCACTAGTGCGTTTCATCTAAATTGTACCAATTGTTTTCATTACCCTTGAATGGGCCCTTTATATTTAAATACTATATATTTACGTCGGGAGCAGGTCCTCTCTACAGAGGCCACCATGTTTTTTTACAGGAGCCCAGACTGGACAAACTAAACATCTTTTGAGTTTTTATGACAACTAAAGGCTCCCACAGGTTCTCTTTTAATGTTTGGAAGAGGAGGGTGAGGTGAGTGATATTCAGCTGCAACATGACACTTCACCACTAGATGTCACTATGTTCTACACACTGAACCTTTAAAAATTTAGTTAAAATTAAGACACCACTTGCAGCTCTGGTTACTTTTAATGTAAATGTGATAAGAACACTTGTTGTAAAGATAGTTCCAGTTTCCTTATCATCAGGTGTACTTATCAGCTTGTGATAGCACTCTTATACTGTCCCTTTACAAGGAACGGCTGAATGTTTCAGTTAAATAATGCATCGATTAATGAGTAACTAAACTGTCTGGTAACAGGTCTGTGTGAGAGTGAGTCTGTGTGGTTAAGGTTTCAGTACCTGATCGCCCCTCACTCCTCTGACTGTGCCATGTGTCTGACGTGTTTTCAGTGTTTACAGAATTTCTGATGTGGGGTTTCTCAGCTAGTAACCAACTTGGTTTGGTGTTAGCCACACTAAGCTAACCTAATGTGATACTTAGCCGGGGAGGGGGGGGGCACATTCCAGACTTCTAGTGTTAGCACGCTAAGCTAACCCACACAGCAGCGTGTCGGTGAGGAGTTTGGCCGCGTGTAGGTCGGTTAGCTCGGTGCAGAGAGTGGGAGGGGTCGGTTCTTTACTTGTACGTGAGTCCGTCTCCCCCGTTGAACAGCTGCTGTCCCGCTAAACCGTCTTCGGGGACGTAACCGGTCTGCCCGCTGATCAGGTAGTCCGCCATGACGTCCGCCGCCCGGTCCTCTGCTCGGTCCCGGCTGCTGATGGAACCAACTCAACCAGCTGCGATGGCAACACACACAAGCACGCGCGCGCACACACAGAGGCCCGGGGACAGACACCGACAACTCTGTTCGTCCTCGGTCACTTCACCGTCCTGCTCCGCGGTCCTGCAACGCGCTCCTCCGGTGCGGAGACGCTGTCCGCCGCGTGTTACCGTCCGTTACCGGAGCTGTTTGTTCTCCGGCTGCACGCGCTCGGTACTCACGTTCTGCTGCAGCTCCTCCGTCCACACGTGCGTTACTATCCTGTGACAGCGTTTCCGAGACTGGCGTCACATCCGATCGACACGCCCACTCATTTTGTAATTAGTTCGTGAATGGTTATATTTACATATTATCACACTGTATTTATAATAAAACAATAAATGATTATTATAATACAATGAACGTATGATTTATTAAATGATAATGGCTAAATTACAGAAAAAGTTGATCATTATCAACCCTAACGATTTTTTTGGTTTTTGCAAACCAACATTTAGAAAAACAAACAAAGGTGTTGAGTTAACTTGTATTACAAACTTTGAAATCAGTCAGACTTGAGAAGATAATGGCCTGAAGTTTTGACATTTTTGCTTGGTATTAACTTTTGTGTTTTATCATTAAACAAAATAGTTTAAAACGAATCAGACAATTGTTAGTTTCTGTTCTGTACAGATTGGTTTGTGGGGGCTTGGGTAAATAATGAAACTGTCACATCCACTCTGGGTCCAATAACAAATCTTTGTTTGTAAAAGAATAAAAATCTAAATTTCTACTTATTAATATGTTTTTATAGATGTGTTAATCGTGTTTTGTAGTATAGTTTCATACTTCAATACATGTATTGGTAGCTTGAGGTTGCAAGGACACTTGCTCTATACACTCCAGTGTCTTATTTTTATTAATTGCTTGATTATTAGAAAATACATTTGTATTTGTGTCAGGATTACAGGTGCAGATTTGAAACCGACCGGATATCGGCACATTCGTGCTGCATAACTGTGCACTGTCCCATCTACAAAAATATGATATTTGGGTTTAAGAACAAGCAGCCAAATTTATGACGTCACATCTTTTACTTTGATTGCAGTTAAAAATATGACTCCAAAAAATGCATTATACTTTGCAGGTGTTTTTTAAGGGGTTGGTGAGTTGATGTCAGAAATGCAAAATGTGCCCCATTTGAACAGTTCTCTTGTCTTTCAGCGCCATGCTGCTGTTTCATGTTAGGAGGCACATGGCTGTTGTGCTTTGGGATAAACACTTGAAGGTGCAGTCCCCCCCACTCCATGCTACTGTGTCATGGTGAAACTGGGTCACTCACATAAGGTTGGGCAGTGCAGTGGGGCAGTTAATACTGTGTTGGCACACTATCACACCTAACTATATTAAGCTGTAGCAGATGCACAGCTGGGACCTGCATGAGACGAGGTGCCAACATGATAATGTCAGAGGTGAAGTTGGTCTCTGCAGCATGTGTTCACGTTCACACTGCAGTGAGTGTTGAGAAACATAACTATGATTCTACAGACTTTTATGTAATCCCATTACTTCCTTTAAATCCACTTAATTCAACCTTTGGACTCCTTTCAACATTTTACATTGATGGTACTCAGTGACTAATCAATGACAAACTGAGGGTAGGAAAAGAGTGTCAGCACACTTCTTTTTTTTTATCCACATTTGCAGCAAAGATGCTTGAGACTCAAACACAGACAAGTCCTATAATCAATGAGCAGCACATTGAGTACTTACAGGGCTCGTTTGTATAATTGAAAATATATCAACGTAATACCAGAATGGGGCTCAGTATAGTGTATACCCCCGCCAAGATCCAATAGTCCCCCTATGAAACCATTTTGATTTGGATCTGACCCTAATTGCACATTAATTAATATCTTTCCTCTAAACATGCCTCTCTTTGTTAAAGTGAAAAATAAAAAAACATATCCAGACCTGCACCAATTTAATGGGTTCTTCTCTGATCCACCACATCCTTCTAGCATGTTTTGTGGTAATTTGTCCAGTAGTTTCTGCATAATCTTTCTTACAAGAAAATAAATGGACAAAGGTGATAAGACCTAGAACTATGATAGTGCTTCAGTGTGGTGTACATTACTACAACTTCTCTATCATTTTTATATTATCAATTAAAAGGCATGGAATACCAAATCAATTATGTGAAGCTCATAATTACTACTTATAATACACCTCAGTTGAACTCTATCTCGAAAAATCCGAGTCACGGTGGTTTTGTTATGTTGAAGTTAAAATGTAAAATTCATATGAGCCTCCTGTTTTCATTGAACTCATCACATTTAATCCTGGAATTGTAAAAAAAAAGAAAAAAGAAAACACAACACTTTAGACAATAGCCCTATTACATATTAGGTTGTGTGTGTGTGTATAATGAAGACACAAGACACAGGGTCCGGTTTTAAAAACTTTCAGTAACTCTATTTCTGTATTAATGTACAACCGTTGAAAATTACAGCAATTTTTTTGTATTTTTATTTTTTTATTCCTTTTTTTAAACGATCTATCTATCAACAGCCATTTTCCAGAAGAAAGGTGAACAATGTGGGCAGGAAGAAAAGAGAAAGTAAAGAGCAAAAATAAAATGAGGAGGGGCTGAATGTAAAGAAAACGAGAGGAGAGCATGAGATGAAGGGGGGGAGGCAGCTCAGTGCTTGAGCACGAGCGTGTCGATATGTGCATGCTGTGTTGGTGTCAGTGGGTGGTGCTGTAGCGTGCGTTAAGTGAAAGGCTGAGATTACACTTGCTGCTTCAAAATAACTTCATCGTCTGATCAGCAGAGGTGCTAGTATTTAATGGAGGGGCTCAGGCTCTCGCTCGTTTCGACATCAGCTGAACACGATCAAGCACCAGTATAAGAACGTAAAGACACATGAATTCAGTAGTTTTACTTAGTTAATAATGACTAGCAACTGTATGCTGTCAGTCGTGGCTGGAGCACCTCATAACCAAGGGAGGGAGGTGTGCTTATAATGAAAACACTGGCGACAAAATCTAAAAAAAGAGTTGTTATGATAACACACATTTATCTTATTCTATAACATCTTGTACATATGAACATGCATCATACGTAAGGAAAACACTGTATTTTGTATGTGGGAGTATGTTGGACCACAAAGTATTTTTTCCACACAAAAACAAAGTTCATGTCTACAGCTTCATCCATACTACTACGGTTAAAACGATCTCTAGCATTTTGGCTCTGCATTAGTTTTAAGCCCTGTCAATACTACTGGGCATGCGGATGACAGGGAACACGGGAAGTGCTCGAATAATAGCTTGTCTCCTATGCCTGTAAGAAGTAGTATCATTGGTAGCCAAGGCTAATGCTGGATGTCTTTCTCCAGAAGTGGGTCACTTGATAGGAGCCTGTCATAACATATAGGCATATACATATCAGTGAAGGCTATATCGAGACTGAAAAGACCCAGTCAGCAAGAGGCTGTGAGGGTCTCTGTCATCGTTTCCAAATATCGCTGTTTCTGCCCGTCCAGAGTTTTCAAATTAAAACGGGGCCAAAGTTCTCAGTTTTATCGGCTCTAAAACTCCAGAGTAGAGTGGATGCCAGGCGAAATCCACAGCAGATTTGATGCGTTTTTTTTTTCAAATAAAAACTGTAGTGGTATGGATGTAGCCTATTAACAATCTGTGGCAGCGACACATTTAATCTGGGATTATTTCAACAACTGTTGAAGTTCAGCAGAGGAAAGTGACTTACAATGTGTGTAGATTTCATTATTGCAGCTTTGTGTTCTGACCAACCGATTAAGTTCTACAGTTACAACTACCAACAAGGGCCTGCTAGTCACGATTGTCTATATAAAACCACCAAATGCAGGCCGACAATCAGCAACATCTCTCTAAAGAAAAATAATAATGTTATTTCTCCCACAACTTCTTCATCTGCTGAATAACAAAAGCAGTTTTATTAGCGCTTCTCTCTCTCTCTCTATGGATTATTCCAGCATAACAGGAATAATCATGGAGAACAAAAGCTCTCACTCTTTACAAACAAGCAACATGTTGCTTTTAGCTGCTCATATCAGCGTCTAAATGCTTAATGAGAAATAAAAGCATGCCCAAAGTTTTCACACACTTGACGAAAACCTCAAAATTTGCCCTTAATGATCAGCTCGGAAAAGCTGCAACAAGTGTAACCACGGTGAACGTGATGCTCCGAAGTCAAAACGTGTTAATGAGGATGAGGATGAGAGGAGGAAGGTTGAGATACAATCGTGCCATTCTGTGACCCTGCAGCATTATAGGAGTGAGGGGAGAGAAAGACAGAAAGTGAGAAGCAAATGAGCAAGTGTAAAGAAGCAAAAGGGAAGGGGTCAGTACAAATGCACCGAGAGATGGTCACTGAAAGAAGCAAAAGGTAGGCGGGCGAGGAAAAAAGAAAGTAAGGAAAGAGGGAGATGCTGGTGCTTTGCAGTCGCGATGGGGCTTCAGGTGTCATGGAAATCCTTCAGCAGTGTGCGTCGCCTCTGCTCAGCAATGTGCATCTGATTCTCCAGATCCTGAAAGAAACAGACAAACAATCCTTCACTGTAGTTGAATTATAATTCTCATTATAAATAAATTCGACAAAAACACCAGAACAGTTACTGATCTTATAACTCTGGGCCACAGAGCTCGATAAGCTTCACTGTTATCCAAGAATGAATAAAAACAATCAATTGGCCTAATAGCCAGGCTGTTGTACTGTGCGACATGTTCCCTGTCCTAAGGAAAATTCTGCAGGTCCCCACTTCAAGATGAAGGAAGAGTTTCTAGCCCCACGGCCATAACTAGAATGAAAGACTGAAAGAACAATCCTGAAAGAACAATCCCCAAAGAAAGAACTGAAAGAACAATCCCCAAAGACAGCTTTTACTGTGTAATATCTACCTCTGTACAATAGTACAGTTTTCACTGCAACAGCTGGCCCTGTGAAGTATCCTCTCCAATAATGAAAATTACCTAATTTAATTACTAATGTAGCTTTGATTTGTTTGAAGAAATTTAAGGAAACAACTGATTTTATCTACTTTTAGGTGATTTTAACTGTTACCGAAAACCTTGACTTCCCTCAAAACAATGGTAGGTTCTCTGTAGTACTATAAAAACTATTGATTGCCGACAGAATCAGTATAAAAACAGAACCATAGTTAATGTAAGTTGTCGTCCCATACCCCTCTGTCACTGGCGCTGAGCTCCCCCTCGCCACTCACTACTCCTCTCTCATAGGTGTCGGCTCGCTCCACCTTCCACGACAGGTTTTCTATCTCTGCTTCCAGCTGAGCCTGTTGGTACTCGAACTGCAGGGAACAGATAAAAACATGAAAATCAGGCCAAATAAATCAATTCCCAGACCGAGAAAAAAAAAACTAAGGTGATAAAAGACAGAGTGAATATTATTGAACAAAAACAAAACTGTGAGATAAAACCATCACAAGTCTGGATATGGTGAGAACAGTCAACACATTGCAATATATGTTCTGCATGTACAACAGGTGGGGGAGGGGTTTGTCTCTCACCAGTTTTTTGCGTGGGCCAGACTCCATGTAATAGGCGTAGGGGTACGTATACTGCAGTGTGTAGCGACACTGGAAACAAATAGACACAAAAGGAAATGTTCATTCAAAGACAGCGTCAAAATTAAGTGAGGCACCATAACAGTTTCTCAACATGGCTTCACTTGTGTATATCTACCAGAGATTAAATGGTTAGTATTAAACCTCAGAGGTAAGAATGTCATGTTTAAGTGAAACATGACATTGATCTTCACTTTACTTCTGGAAGAGAAAGGGAATCTAGAGACCTTTGTTTTTCCAAAATATTTCACAACCAATGAACTTCCTCAAACAAGTTCTGAAAAATATTTATTTATACTTATTTATGCCTGTGTGTCTTCATGGAAATACTCTGACACAGTACACACAGTGATTGCACCAAACAGTAAGCCATTAGTCTCATAGCTCTTTTTCAGACAGATTAAGGATTTAACTTTAAACAAACCTGTTATTTACTTACTTAAGAGTATCTTGATGGTTTGATGGAATAAAAAGTTCCAAACTAAATTCCATACAAAAGTTCAATTTGATATTTCTTGTGTACCATGTACACCTGTCTTTCTGCCATCTTCTGCCATCTCTCACACCATTTCTCCCTTCCCTACATCACTAACTCTGGAACAAGGACGCACACACAGCCACTATCTACTGTGGAAGCACCTTAGCCAGTAGCTTTGCAGCGTTATGCAGGTACTGCCAGTCGATCCAGGTTCCCAGGTTGTTCATCACTCTCTCCTGGATCTTCTCCTGGATTCTCTGGTATGTCTGAGCCTCCAACTGCAGAGACTTGTTGTGATTCTCCCACTTGTGGAAAAAGAGAAGGAAAAAATAAATAAGGACATTCCTCTTGCGGATGTAGAGGCAAGTTTCTATGACCAGGTGTCTCAGATTTTACACAAGGAAAGGGAGAAAAATTTGATGTGAACTCACCCTTTCAAAGTAGAAGAGGTATTTCTTGAGGGCCTCTCTGGCCTGAGCCTGCTGGCTCTGGTTGACTATATCAGGGTTTTCTTTGTAGCGGCTGCACTCATAGTATTCACTGCCGTGAGTCTTCCAGTCACCAAGACACATCCAGCAGAAATCTGTGAGGAGACACAAAACATACGTGTGGACTCACAACTACAAACGTGTATAACACATCATGTTCAGTAGGTGACTCTTGTTTACTGTATATTAGTTCAATAAAGGTTCAGCTGAATTCTCAGGTCTAAATGTGATACAAATTGGATGATATTGACTGTGGTTGATACAATATTTACTACAGATGACAAACCAATTTAGTTTAACTGGATTCCAGATTTTTCATTCTAACCAAGTTATATCTTTCACTTAGAACTTCTTGGAAGTGCAGTAATTCTTCTCCTTTTAACTCATGGCTATTTTATTGTAATGTATTTGGCCACTAAGTGGATGCAAAGTGCCTCAGAAGAGCAAGTTCATGCTTCACTGGCTCCTGCAGTTGGTGTAAAAGACAAACCACTGTAGTGGAAAATTGCACTGACCACTGTGTAAGGTAGTGGAAATCCCCTGACCAGGTGTCTCACTGCTGTGATACTGTCTACCTGACAGGATGGAACCCTTATTTGGCAGTGTCTCACTGCTACGGCCTTGATAAACAGGGTGTATGCCCTTATTTGGTGATGTTTTCTTCCAACAGGTACAGCGGACAGACAGACACAGATGATGATCTCATGTCTTTTTTTCATATTATGTTTTATGAAATGCCTCTTTGTATAAGTTCAGACTTTTGTGAACTTGCGGCCAGTTCCATTTTGAGCACCTGTGATTGTTGTGTAAACTCTGCAGAGTTAACTATTAAAAAGACTCAAAGGCAACTCCTGAAAATGTCACTATTTCAAATCTCAAGCTGAATTTCCATCACACTACTTACCGTGTTTGCACTTGGAGCATTGCTGAAAGAGACAGAGGAAGTCATATTGGTGAACTGGAAACTTGATTCAACAACCATTGACAAACTGACGACTCAATGTTTTTATACAAAACTATTTAGTGCTTGATTTAACACATTTAGAGGCGATGAAAAATATAATAGAGAAGCACTCAGTAGAGCCCACACCTCCACCAAGGCCAAACAGTATGTTTTAAAATCAGGATCCACAATTTATTTCCAGAAAAATTTATGAAAATGTAAAAAAAAAAAGTCTTGTGTTGTGAAAAATCACTTAATTTTCTCATTGTAACCAGACCAGCACCAACATATCATATGTTCTTCCCTGACTCATTCCCTCCAGCAAGTTTGATAAATTGATTCAGTACAAACAAGACGCAGGTGAAAACTTAACCTTGGTGGAGGTAATAAACAAACAGCTAATGTGTATCTACCCAGTAATGTGTCAAACTATGAGAGTGGAGGACTTCAGCTCTCGAAATCTAAATATATTTTTAGTGTTTCCTGTGTTCTGGGAAAGTGTGATCTTCAGCTCTGACTCACCATGTGATTGCACCCTCCGTTCTTCTCAATACAGATATTGCACTTTGGACACTAGGAGAGAAATGCACAATATTATGATTATGATTTCAATCTGTGCAGCAGATGACTGTACTGGGAAAATAATGTTTTCAAACTGTAAGGTTCTCTATGGCAATGTGAATGTGTTTGCAATTGTGTTCAAATAACAGTAGCTACAGTATGTATTTGACTGTGTGTTCACATGCAGTTCCATCATACATCTTTAGTGTGAGCGCTGATGTAGTTGGCTGTCTCTGAGTCGTCCGCACACTTGGTCAGCCATTTTCGGATTGTTGCACAGTCTGTGGGCGCATGGTACATCTGACGGCATTTAAAACTGAGAACAGAGTCAGAGATTTAAATCATCAACATTTGCAGGGATATTTACACATTTACAGCCCCATGGTAAACTCAAACGTAAAAACAAATGTCTAAGCACTATTGTGCAAATATGCAACAGTATAACATTTATACAAGAAAGACATTTAAATGCCAGCATGGGATTTGCAAAAGCCCATAGCACAGTATCTCTGGACTGACTCTGAATTAGATCAATAGCGGCTAACACTAATAGTTCAACAACACTTGTGCGTGTCTCCTACCAGAAGACTTCACTGCAGCGACTACACTGCACCCTGCGCGCCCGGGGCTCCTGCACCTTGATGACGATGGGACAGTCTGCACCTGGACACAACTGCAACTGGAAGTGACTCTGCAGGTCATAGAAAGAGACCAAGACGTGTGAGGGAAGTTGGGTAACACAAAGAATGTCAAAATGGAGATGAACTATTAAAATGACCTGTATAACTCTCCATCCTTGTGTAGAACTGAGCTGGAAGTTATAAATTACTTTCAACTTTAGCATTGAAAAAGTCTAATTTCACAATTGAAATCAATCTAATGAAGATTGAACTGGGTTCTGTGGATTGACAGGGACAGTCTTACTGGAAAGAGGTGTAAATATAATTTTTCAACATTGTGAGCATCAACAACAATCAAGGTTCATCAAGAACCTGAGGAACTACAACGTATCGCTTTGTAATTTGGGTGAATGATCCATCAAGAAAATGCAAAAGTCTCATATGAGATATCATAACTTGCTTAATAACTTAAAATATATTCAGATGAGAACCCAGCTGATGGACAGTGAAGTGTGTGAGAGAGATGACTCAGATTTACTCCTGCATAAAAAGATTCAAAGAGTCACTCTTGGAAACACAAGGGCTTACTGAGTTATCTCACTCCCTCTTCACATGTCTCTGACGTCTCATTTGCTACACATGCAGACCTTGAGGCAGCATCTGAGCGAAGAGCTTCAACACGCACACGCACCTCAACGTAGTCTCTGAAGAGGTAGCGTCTATATTTGTCCTTCAGCTCCTCTCCTGGCAGCAGCGGCAGGACAAAGTCTTCAGGCATCTGCAGGGAACATTCCTGAGCCATACACGAGATACCTAAAAAAAAAAAAAAAAAAAATCCCTGAATGTTGGCACATACACACAAAGCAACAAATTATTTAAAATCCTGATTTAAAATCCATCTGTGACTGAGAAAGTTCCTCTGTAGACGTGTGTGTGTGTGTGTGTGAGGTGTCATTGTTTCTAGAGTTACTGTGACCTACAAAAGTGATTCTGTCATCATAAATGCATCCTTCGTCCAGCTGATAGTGAAATACTTAGACCCGCAAGGACCCAGTTACATGGGCAGACTTTTTCAGAGAGGCTGTTACAAAACTTTCACAGGGGCACATAAGGTTAGTGTGGACAAATACACTCTTGCATGCGCACACAAACACAAAATGTCCTCACTATGATAGTATTGAACAAATTGGCCCTCATAACTATAGCCAGTCATGCACTGGACTTAGCAGTTCCTCTGTATTTTCTGCGGAGGAGGTGCATGTGTGGACGCAAATGTCTCAGTGAGACACGTCCAGTTTCTGTGGACTTTATCCACCTGACCTTCTAGTATAATGTCCATAGAAATCCAGGAGAAGTTGACGTGTGAACACAGCGGAGGATCCCCCGCTGGATTCACTGCCAGGAAAGTGATTGATGACCCTTCTAACTCAAAACAAAACAAATATCTTCCGGTGAAAATGTGGTGACGAGGAGTTTTCGGATGTGTAATGTTCGACATCATGAACACACCAAAAACTGAGGGGCTCTCTCACCTCACTGTCAAATCAGCATGTTCACCTAGGTGTCATGTTTCCATCACTGCCAATCAGAGCTGGAGCCTATAAAAACCTGTGTCTACCGCAGAGTAATTTCATCTGGACTTGAATGCTGATTGTATCCATTCCCATTGCAGACAAAAGTCAGATGTTAGTAGGTGTTAGTGGTGGTTTTGACCGAGTGGAAAGGGGCCATATTCACAAACACTTGTAATCATAAGGGTACTGAAGGAGCGGGCCCGCCCTGATAAAACTAACGGCATAAAAGAGAAATCTCATCCTATTACATCTTCCTGTGTCTTCAAAGTCACAACAACTCTTGAAATTTAAACACAAACATGAAAAGACACAATTGAGGACATGTGCACAGACATGTATCACACAGGATAATTCAATGATTGATTTAGTGAAGCTTGCTTTGTTAAATCAAATAGCAATCTGCAAACCCTGCTGGTCTGGCAGGAAAGCAGAGACTGAGAAAAATGTTTGAAAGGATCAGAAGCTGAAACTGTGATGAAACCCAGAGCGGGCGGGCGGGCGGGGACACCCCCCCCCCTTGGGATCTCAGATCAAAATGTGATTCAACCACTTTAATACCAGCTTTAAAGACTACACACACACATAGACACACTACTCACCCACTCCTATGCCGTCTTTGACCAAAACAGTGCAGTGCTGCTCCCAGCATCCTTTGCAGAAGGAGTGCTGACAGGGCAGTGCCAGCAGGGATTCTCTCCGTACAGCCTGTAGACACACGCCACACTGGAGGGACTGAGGGGCCTGAAAACACAGATACATAAATCATCAACACACTGGCAAACACACTCCACAACAAACCCTGCACTAAAGAGATTGTAAGGGTCTACACACAAACTCGTTGACATGCATGTTAGATGTGAAATGGAACGATATACTCAAAAAGGTAACAGGGAAATGACATCTGAAGCACTGGTAACAAATTTATAAAACCTTCTAAATAGAATCAATCATGCAACATATAAAAACCTTGGTATAAGCAAGGGAAATTATTATTGCATCAATGTAATATTCTCTCTACTCTTTGATTAATCAAATATTTTTTTAAATCTACAATAGTCTACAATACACACAATAATGCTACTTTGCCTTAACACCTCTCACTGTCTATTTTGACAGTGAATACATAAATCTGAAGTAGAAAATTATATTAAATTACATATTATGTAAATTAATCAAGTGATCTTGTCCACCGCATTATAACAACCAGAAAACCTTTGCTGCATATATGTGAAGAGCAGTTAATCTACAAGAAACCAATAAATATACATTACAGCTTTAAACTAGTAACAATGTAGAAGTATACCCCATTGTGGATTTTATACCAATACATGTAGAATGCCTCAAGAAATACATTGGTTATATCTTTGTCCACAAAATATCTGAAAGATATAACAAATATGACATGTAAGACCAAAGCAAGCGCATGTTATTTTGGTCATCTATTAAGGAGTCCTGATTTATCACATCTGATCCGTTACTCACAGTGACTGATCTGCAGGTGCTGCTGGGCTGGACCAGAGCATCTGACAACATCAGGGATGAGTTGGACTTAAATCTGTGGGGGAACACAGACAGAAAAATCAGTCATAGGAAGATGAGACACTGAACCAGTTAGAGCTGCAACGCAGAAGAATGACAGGGAGAGAGAAAGATAAGACAAAACCAAAGACCGAACTATGAGAACCTTGAATGTGACAAAATAAAGTAGTTGCAGATGGGAATAAGAGACAGAAAGATAGCAAGGTAATGAACGTGACTAGAAGGAAGTACAAGAGAAGAGCGAGAGGGTCATGAGGAAAGGGGAGAAAGAAGCAGCGAGCAGGTGATGAAAAAAAAGGCAGGAATGGGGAAGAACAGAAGAGACATACCTGTCCTGTACTTGTGAAACCTGCCAGTGAAAATGCACCAGGATCAAGTTTTGCTACTGCTGGCAAAACCTGAGGGACAAAGACAGAACAAAGTCAGAGAGACAAAGAGACTATGAAGCTGCTTCAAATGACATTTAGGTCAGGGCAATTACATGTTGCTTCACTCACAGATAAGTCACTTGGCTGTCTTTATAGTCAGCTAATCTGCACTCAGCTGCCCAGTCTGCCTGTTCTTACTGTAATGGATAAAAGCTGGCACTACTTCTGATGAGCAGGAAATACATCATGATCATGACACTGCTACAAACACTGTTAAAGTTATATATATTTTTAAAGATGATCTGATTCCAGCATTGGAAATTCAGAGTTGGGCATCTGGGAGCATGTGAATCTTTTTTCCAATCAGATACAACGTCTTCCAAGAGTTACGCCCAGATGAAATGTCTTTTTTTTTTTCTTTCTGGAAATTAAGTCCTCACCACTCAAAAGCATCTATTGCACTGTACTGCCTCTGGAAAGCACTGTTGTTAAAGTGCTTTCCGGCAGTGTAGCATTAGGGTTAAGTAGCATATAGCTATTAAAATACATTACAAAAATTTACAACTACAAGATACAATTTGTGTACATGCATTGGCATTGGATCCATACTTAACATCAGCCGAGATCAGAACCAGTATCAGGAAGGAAAAATGGTATTGGAACATTTAAAATTTTCTTAGTGCTGATGTTTATCTTGGCTACTGAACTAACTAACTTAATAGCAAAACAAGTATTTGATTATTTCACAAAAAGACAACGTATCAGTGGAAGTCTGTGCCGCCATTACAATGAATAAAATATAGACTCTAAAATGTAAATATCTGCCTGTTCTTTTGTTTAATTAATGGCAAGCTGAATAGACAAAATTCCTCAATATATTATACACATACAAGACACAGTTTTAAAGACAAAAGGCTGCACAGACTCCATGAACACCTATCTTGGTGAATTATTAGCCTAGAAAACAGATGTAGTTTAGGCATCGACGTCACTGTTGCTCAGCTCATGTAGTCTCCAAGCTTTTACTGTACACTGTATATTATATGAGGCAGGAAGCTCAAGGTCTATATAACATTACATTAGCATATCACCTACAGGCCAGGTTAAAACTATTGGCAAGTTCAACAACCTCAACAGGGAATTCCTTCTTTGACCTACTGCCATCAAGAAAGACACACAATTGCTCTTCTGGGAGCTGCTCAGTGCTTCTATCCCATGACTGAGCTGCTCCCAGGAGTTAGTATGTGCGACTGAGAGTGTGAAGTATGGTGTTACTGCATACCAGTATGTACAATGACCAAATTTAGCCCAAGTAAACAAGAGTTAAAAAAAATAAAATAATACATGGTTTAGCATAAAATATTTTAAAATGATGCAACCTCATGGTGATTGTCCTTCATCCCCAGTGTAAGAATAATTCATGAATATTTATGTGCACCGCTTCCTATCCCCCATGACGAGCGGGCTTACAAAGTGGCAGAATTGGCATGAGGGCTGCAAACGTCACTTCCATGTTGTCAGCATACCAAGCTTTTTGACGATACTGCGCTGTACATCTTGGACATGCCCACTGTTCCCGAGGACATATTCAACTCCACTCTTGCTTCTATGCAAAAAGCGGTGCGAGGCGAAGAAAAAGGAGGATAAGGCTTTGCAGCTCTGTCTCCCGTGGAAAACACCTGCTATGGGACCATCACCCCCCCCCCCCAGGCAGACTTTCGCTCAGGTTGCCTCGAGGAGCACCCTCCCTGCCTTCCACATCCCTAAGCCCCCCAGGGTGAAGTTACCTGTTGCAAGCTCCCCCGGTCCTCCCAACACCAAGCCCACTTGGCCTAAAAAGCAACATAAATTGTCCGACAGTGTAGAGAAACTCTGCTCAGTTCAGCTCTCTTTGTATTCTAGAGTTTTCTCCCTCCTCAGTGGCAGCTCTCCTGCTGCCTTTATATATCCAGGGAAGTTATCAGCCAGGAGCGATCAGCTGCCCTGATAGCCCCTTGGTACAGCTGGACGTGCTCCCTGAGCCACCCCCATGCCCACACTTACCTCACTAACTCCTTACAATATTGTTGAACAGCAGTTGGTGATCAGCGTGTCAGGCAGAAGCAAAATACCATTGCAAATCAAAACTATTTTCTATGTACAATGTTAACATAAACGCGCAACTTTTCTGTGATGTTTATTCTGTAAAATAAAAGTTTTCATTTCAGCAAACAAAAGCGCAGATGTGACTGTGAAAGGCTCATATTGGCCAAGCCAAAACTGGGTCAGACTCTACTACCATAAGAATATTTTATTTAATTGGGGGATTTTTGTCAATAGTACAGCTTTAAAAAAAAAATCCAGCTTCACTCACCTTTAGTGCAGCAGCCACAGTGTTAACCTCTTCCGTCAGCATCCGTTGACTCTCTTTATAGTTCAGACAAGTGAAATGGTACTCCTCTGGGTCAAAGGAGTCAGCGCCCTGTTGCTCCACATCGCCGGCCACGCCCTCATAGTAGCCAGCAATGTCACCCTGATCGTCCTCCTCTCCACCGTCGTCGTCGTCATCCTCCTCCTCAGAGTTCACCCCGAAGTCTTCCTCATTGCTGTCCGACGCCTGGCTGTTCATGTCCACAGACATCCAGTCGACTGAATCAAACACCCGTACAGGTAGACGGCCCCCCACCTGTCGGATCCCTAGTGGTCCAGTTGGTTGAAATTGCTCTTTCTAAAGCCCCACCTTCGTGCTCCTCTCTGCCCACCTCTCCACGTCACCTCGCAGGGTCACCCTGCCTTCTCGTCTGAATGAGGCGTGTAAGAAGCGTAATCAGCAGCAACGGAAGAAGCAGAAGAAGTCACACTCCCCGTCACTCATTTGGAAAGATGGTTTTAGGGTGATCTAAGGAGAGAAAAAAGACTGGAGAAATGGAAAGAGAAGGAGGAGGGAAAGAGTGGAGAGGAATGTGATACATGGGTGAAAAAGAAAGGGGAAAAGAGATAGAGTTAGTAAGAAGGAAGCTTATTTATATTAACCTCACAGACATGTGGAGGCTGGCAATGTTCTTAAGAGGAAAGGATAGTCACAATCAGTTGCTGACATGAAGCCAAGCAGTCTGCCTTATCACTACAGAGAAGGTCCAACAGAAAGCCGTGTCTGAAAGACCAAGATATAAAACATCTAAAGAAGTGTGAGTAGTACAGTACTTAGTTCCATTTTAGAATACATCTCCCGAGTGCTTGGCCACATTTTAATAGAGATAAAATATATTTAACTGTACTTCGTTATTGATCTGATCTTTTTTTCTAGGACAAACAATTCTTGAAATACCAAACCCCATGACAACCCGCAATAAATAAATGTATAAAAAAATCTACACAATAAGCTGAGATTTTTGTATTTATTTTGACAGATACAATGGCAAGAAAAAACCTTGTGAACTCTTTGGAGTGAAGCTGTTACAATGTGCTTAAGCTAATAAAAGACTTGTAATCCTAAGAGTCTTTATATAAAACACACCCATTAAACACCTGCAGTGCTGGTGGAAAAAGTAAGTGCACCCTTGGATTTAATATCTGGCCGAACCTCCTTTAACAGCAATAACCTCAAATATGAGCTTTGGAATCCATGGATCAGAGCAACATAATGTTCAGAAGTTTTGGACCATTCTCCCTACAGAACTGCTTCAGCACATGCATATTCTTAGGGATGTCCACCAGAATTATACGAAGGCTCCATCCATACTACAGAGTTATCATTTGAAAATGCATCAACTCTGCCTTGGATACACACTACTACGGCGTTTTAGAGACGCTAAAACAGTAGATTGGAAACACTATTTTAGTTTGGATGGGCAGAAAAAGAGATGCTTGGAAACGACGACATTGACACTCGCTACCACTTGCTGATTGGGACTTTCCGGTCATAATAGAGCCTTTGGTGATTTGTGAATTTCTGAAACCCTCCAAGGCCAAGAGTAAATTAGCCAAGTACAACAGGCCTTCTGTTTTTGTGTCCAAACCAGACCCATGCCCGATGTTTTCCCGTTTTACAGGAACATGCAGGGTTTTAAAAAATCAAGTAAACAAATCAGCAAACGTGACTGAAGCTGACCCAACCAGAACCTGGATATCAATTCAAATTTTTTGGCAAACCCGGGTGATCCCGAATGGCTCAGACCAGGTATCCACACTCTAGTATGAAGTGCTCTTTTTCCTCCATACATAGTCTTGCATGTTCTTCCTAAACAATTCAACCATTGTTTCATCAGTCCACGTTTTCCCAGAATTTCAAGGTGGTCTTTGGCAAACTTCTGGCATTTGTGTGAGTTTCTGGACTCAAACATTTCACCTAACCTTCCATCGGTATAGTGGTGAGTAGATAAGTGAATCTTAATTTTCGGGTGAACTATCCTTTTAAGCACTCAGACTTATCCCTTACTTCTCCAAATATGGTTACTTCCTTTTTCAAAACATCAACAAGGCTAACGAAATACACATGAGTCACAGTTTTAAGATGAAGTGTTATTTTTGATTTCAGTAGTATTTTCTTATGCCTAAACATTGATGTTCCTTGTGTCTGGAGAATATGATCTTTAGGCCGGGACATCTGCATAGCATCACAATGCTTTATTTTATTATATTATATAATATAAATAATAGCTTTACCCTTTAAATTACAGCTCTTGTGATTTGGATAGTGCACTTGGATATTTCAATAGTATTGTGATTAATTTTTGAAACACTTACATATTTAGTCAGCCTATGTGGATAAAATGCTAGTTAGCTGAGTTATGGCACTCGAAGCAGCATAATCGACAGTCAAAAACTATTACATTACACAAACTAATAAACTATTCTATTTTTAAGTATGATGTCTTAAACACACTATAGTGCCTGGTATTGCTACAGGGACACAGACACCACCCGCCACTTACTACAAAACTGTAGACTGTTTCATCCATCCTCTCCTTTCATTAGAGATTAAATGCTGTACCAGAACCCAAACTGTTATGTCCTATTAACACTGAATATAACACCAGAATTTGGTTTACTTACAAAATAGTGTGGCCTGACAATTCTACCCGACCCACTCACCATGTTATTTGTTTTTCTACCATGTGAACAATTAACACCATCCTCATTATTTTCTTCGACTTCTCTCTTTCAGTGTTCCTTCCTCTACTTCCTGTGCCTGCCTCTAACTTCATTAAACTTCACAAAGACATTATTTGAAATCAGCTCTTGCTCACATATCCTGTATTTTTCTACCCAACAATGTTGTTGATCAACTGTCCACGTGAAGGACACAAGGCATGGGTGAAGGCTTAGTGCGACGATTTAGAGGATTAGTTGAAGATGCTTTAGCTTCGGGGATGATGGAGACACACAGACCATACCTTTAGTTTACTTGGTGGCAATCTAGGTAGTTAAACCCCAAAAGTGCAAGCAAACAACAGAAAAACAATGATGCATGACTGGATCAGGACCTGACCAACACATCTTTCTATTTTTGTGTACAATTATAAATCATTCGGGGGACTTTTTTTATATTGAGAAGCATGATACAACATTTCCGTCAATGATCCAGGACATTGTCCCAGAGAACAATGTCCATTAATATGTGATACTGTCATTTTAGAACTACCACCACACTGAACTTCAGCTTCACAAATAGTCAGGGGATTTTTCATTCCTAAGAAAGAGATCAAATGTGATATGTACTGTCATGTTTTCCCCCAGCAGTTGGTTTACAGTGTTGCATCCCTGCAGGGTTTCTGGTTAGAATCCCAGGTTTCAGCTGGGGTCTTTCTGTGTGGAGTTTGCATATTCTCCACAGTGTCTGTGTGGGTTTTCTGGGCACACTGAGTTCCTCCCATAGTCCAAAGAAGTGCATATTGGGGATTAGGTTGATTAGAGACTGTAAATTGTGAATTGTAGTTCATCTCTATATTGGCCCTGTGATACGCAGGTAATCTGTCCAGGGTGTACCCCGTCTAACACCCACTGTCAGCTGGGATTGGCTCCAGTTCCCCCTGCAATCCTTAAAAGGATAAGCGGTATAGATAATGGATGGATGTTTTTCTTTTCAGCTAAAAATCACCCAACCAATTTGCAGAACAATTACATTTATCTCCAGGTATATAATACATCGTAGACGTTTAAAAGCAATGCTGTGCAGCAGCAGTGACGTGTCCACATTGATCAAGTTCATGTCACAATGGGGTTCTCCTTGTCTCTCAGTTTCTTCATATCCACATTATGGTATTTAAATGGGGAGGGACTAACAGGTTGGCCATAGCTGTCTCCCACTCCAAAAAAAGAATCTCCTCACTGATCTGCAGACAGATCATTGCAGTTCACTGGCACCCGAGACTTCGCAGGAATAATCGCATGGATAGAAAACAAGGTTAGCCGGGGAAGGCGGTCAGCCAGCCGGCCCCGGTGTGAGCCAGACGAACGCTCGCATTCCGCCCGTTGCAGGCTAAAAATAGGCAGAAAACTGGGTGACACACATCTTGCTAGGCTAATGTATCACAGTGACTCAGAGGCAGCTTTGATAACAATACGTAGGTGGTGGAAGGGATAACGGAAATAAACTAAGTAAAAACCGGCTTGCTTGTCGCTGGATATCGGCACCGAAGCAGTAAACGACGGCGGCGAAGTGAAACACCACACGGCGAATGGCTAACTTACCGTTAGCCACATTAGCTTCCAGGCTAGCGTGCTAGCACTTGTCCTAAGCAGCGAAGTAACGGAATGCCAAACCAACGAGTTAAACTGTGAGATGCTAACAGAATAAACTCACTGAGGTTCTCAAGAACACACGTTAATTTAGTCCCCTAACAATAATATATATATATATATATATATATTAATGGCTGACTAAGTGAGCCACCCTCTTTAGCGCTCCCTCACGCTGCTCCACCGCCTCTCACGCACTATAGTCCGGGGATTGAGATGTAAACAAGGCCCGCTGGAGCGCAGGAGTAAACAGACATGTTTCAACAAACGCAGCGTTCGTCTCCCCCGGTTGAATTCGGCGGTGTTTACCTGTGGGAGCAGCGTCGGCTCGGCCCGCGGTGACAGTCAAGAGTGGGTTTAGTGTGGAGGGGAATCCAGGGAGCGAGTAACACAGTGTTCGCCTGGATGGTAGGCGGAAGATAGACGGTTACAGGGGTGCTTATCAGTGACGTCACATCCGCCTTTCATTGTCTCCTCTCCTCTCCTCTCCTCTCCTCTCCTCTCCTCTCCTCTCCTCTCCTCTCCTCTCCTCTCTCCTCTCATCTCGTCCCCTCTCTTCCCCTCTCCTCTCTTTATAACATTGACTTCTTTATAAATAAAATAATTCTGTATGGTAAATTTCAATTTCACACAATGAATGTAGAATGGCAATCAATATCCCTAATTTCACAGGATTTCTATGTGGATTCAAAGAGTATATAAGACTCAACAACTTATAGACACTAAAAAAGTCTCCACATGTGACATGAACTTGTCAAAGAGCTATAAGAAACTGTTTCACCTAATTATTTTATTTTCTCTCCTTTATATTTATGTTAAATGTATAGTTTTTGTCATAATCTTTGTAGATACTGTTTTGTTTTTCTAATTAATATTTATTTATGCACATGACTATATTGAATCATCCATGCCCTGATATCATCATGCCTTGATTAATGCAACTCGTTTTATTTATTTTTTCACTCCGTTTTCATTATCCTGTCTCTGACTGGTTCAAAATGCTGCAGCAAGAGTTTTAACAAGTTCAAAAAAGAGGGAACACATTACAAACATTCTCAAGATTAAGTGTTTTGGGGACAGGGCTTTCTCCATCGCTGCCCCAAAACTCCAGAACTTGTTTACTTCCCTTGCCTGTACAGCAGGTGGCAGAGGTTGGAATGTAACTGCATGTGTTGTGGCTCTAAATCTAAATGGAGCAGTCAAAGTGCTTTAGGTCGAAGGTATAGGATCGATGGCTTCATAAAGAATGCACTCTGCTGTGCTTCTCAGCGGCGCCGAAGAGAAGTAGAGGGTCCGACTGCTGGGGTTAATGCATTGGTAATTGGTCTTGAATTGCTGAGGAATGAGATACATCGACTAATGCAGCTTATGTTTCCGTTTGAGGAGCTCAGAGATTATTTTGAAATAAAAGTTTATACTGGGATCTTTGTGAATTTTCAATTTAGGAGAAATATGTAAACTGTGTCATAAGTATTGACCTGACTGATCTTGGCAACAAGCTCTGAACCCCTGGGTCAGTGTGTGCCTGACTGGATACATCTCAGACCAACACATGTCAAAACACCACATGGTCACATGATGAGGGAAAGGTGATTCCCAGTGAATATTTATTTACATTTTTTTAAACTAAGGATGTGTTGCTGTGATGATTTTGAAATTTGTAAAAAATATTCATGGCCAAAGATTTACTGTTTCACATTTTTAGAAATGTAACGGAAAAATACACACAAGTCAATTCAAAAAGACGAAAACAATTATTTGAGTTGTTTTCCTTTTACTTGCCTTGAGACATTTCTTACAAAAATACTTTTCATACAAAAACGGGTTAATACTACAGCTGCTGTGAAACATATCAACACACAGCGTAAAACTGACAAGTGTGTGAAATAAAGAGGCTGAATTTAACAATGATACACCAGAAAAAACAGTGAACCTCCAGATATATAGCATCCTAATAACAAAGGAGTGTGAGCTAAGATGACTTAATCTGTTGTCTAAGTGAAATTTACATTTTGTCCCTAAGACACATTTGATCCAATCTTGAAAGGCATGCGAACTACTTATCAGAAACAGAGTAATCAGCCTTGATGCATCAGAACATTCATCAACAGTTTTTAATCTCCAATATTACACCTTCTCAAAGGGAAACAAATGTGTGTCTTGTCCTTTCTTTTGTCGTTTTGTTTTCTGCTTCTTCTTCAGTCCGCTGCTGTTCCCTCCGTCCTCCTCCTCTGCTTGTCTGTTTTGAGGCCAGGACATAGCCAGAGTTTCAGATGCAGTCTTAGCTCCGGTACTTTCATCCTCACCTGCCTCCTCATCAGATGAAAGGTCAACATTGTTGTCTCCCTGAGAGAGGCTCCCCAACCCTGGATTCTTCTTGCCGTATCGCTGTTTAAGCCTTTCTCTGATCAGAAGTCCTTTCACCATCAGAGTCCAGTTGGAGACTGCCCTCTTTTCTCTTTTCTGGTAAGTGAAGAAGAAGAAAAGCTAATGCACACTCATTTTTCGGTGGCCTATCCCTCTAAAGTTTTGCGGCACTAATGGAAGTTACTGAAGCCATGTAAATTCATGCAAACAATTCCTGCAGCAAGTTGGAATTTCTACACCCTCTGATGAATTATCAGGACAAAGGTGTACTGTAAGAAGCAGTACTGTGTATTGACATCAGAATGGTGAGAGAAAGACAAAAACCAAAGGAAACTGAATTGTTTGTAAGTCTCATCCACATTCAGATAATGATCTAAAAAAAGAACCAGGCGGAGGTTTCACATGACATCTGACTAAAAGTGCAACATATTCATGGAAAATTCTGTCACAGGAGTTTTCATGAACACACACACACCTCTCTCTCCTTCTGTCTCTGAATCTCCTGTTCTTCCACCCAGGCGGCTCTGAGAATCTCCTCATGCTCTTCACACACAATGTAACCATCAGTCCTGAAACACACAGAAAAATGTTTTTATGAAACTGACTTTATAATTTTCTTTATTCCTTCAGTGGTAGATGAAACTATTGCTCTCTTGTGAGTTAAACACATTATTCTAAACATTCAGATCATACTACACTTTCTCCAACACATGAAAATTACATAAGGTGAAAAAAACTGATCAAACTTTGAAACCCATTTCAGCAATAAAACAATTGTCAATAATAAAGTTTAGAAAATCAACACAGACTAATTTGTGAAGACAGCGAGACGATGGAAGCACGACGAAGAACATGACGCACCGGAGGAAGAAAACATAAAAGGCAAGTTAGCGGGTTTACCCGTGTTTAAAAAACCTGCATACACATAATTATCGTGTAAAAGATGTATAAGTAGGACAACTTTTTTTTTTTCAAAGTCCTTGTCTGTCATGTAGGCTGAGCTTTTGTTTAACATGAATATAATGTAAATATTTTATGCAAAGACAGTGATCATGTCTTTTTTCTAGGATGCTTAAGAAGAACCACTAATTTTCTACATGTCCTTACACAGACCATACAGTTGTTTAAGGCCTTTGCAAACCATTTATTTTAAAATATAATAAAATGACATGCTCCTATACGTGAACATATTCCCTCACTTCAATTGATTTGATCAGATAAAAATGTGCTGACTTACACAGCGTGTGAGTATCCTCCATGGAAGTCAAAGCCTGTGACCGCAGGGGCGGCGTCCATGTCCAGCTTCCTGGCCACACGTTGCAGGTTGGGCAGACTGAGATGAACACAGCCCACGGGTAACATGCAGGGCTTAAAGAGGTAGACGTTACCAAAATCGTTACGTGGAACCTGATGGGAACAGACACACACAACAGGTTAGGAACACTGTGAGCTCTACTGAGAAGAAAAGAAGTTCTGATATTTGATTATATCTGATTATTATCTGATATTATTATACTATAGAAATGTGATATTCTCCATTTTATATAGTTGTTAATTATTTTCTTATGTGAAATGACGGTCTCTTAAGGGGTAAAAGGGTATTTTTGCATATTTGTTAATAATTTTCTTTACTAATTTTCATTTATGTGCATGTTTGACTTTTATAATAATGATGATAATAATAAGTTTAATTTGTATAGAACTTTTCCTAACAAACGTACAAAGTGCTTCACAACAGGAAGAACAATAAAATAAAAAATAATAGATGATAAAGTTTCTCTGCTGTAATATTAGAAATATTGTCTCCACATTGATTCTTTTTCCTTTACCTTCCCATCCACAGCTATAGGCGGTTGGTACTCTTCAGTCTGCCATTCTCCAAACAGAGGCAGGTCGTTGTTTTCCTTCAGCTCAGACATGATCCTGGCCTTACGGGAACGATTCGAGAAACCCCTCACCATCTAGCAGAAAGAGAGACAATGGAGAGAATATTCATATTCTATCTATATGTACTTGACAGAATTCAGACGACCAACAAAAACTTTTGAATCTCAACTAAGACAGACAGTAAGTCAGGGAATTAACAAAAAGAACAGTACCATGTTTCTGTGAATACTGAATAAAAATGGAACTAGTGGGGGCATTTGTGTACACACCACATTATCTTGTAAACCCCTATTTTCATTTGAATTGTATATTTTATTTCTTTTTTTTAATTCCCTTCTTTTAATTAATCATTGCTTGACATTTAAGCTGTTAAAATCTGTTATTATTATTATTATTGTCATACAGCGCTGACTGGCTGAAATATTAAAATGCAGATAAGGTTTCTGCTGGAATCCATGGTATTCATGGGTCCAAATTCAGACAGACTGAGAATTAATAGCATCACTGCTCCTCAAATTATTCAACACACCTCTACTCAGCAAAATGTCACTGCCTTATTAAAAAACTGATGCTCTGAGCTCAGATGGAAATTATATTAAAAACTGACATCAACAAACAATCACATACATTTTTTTCAGGCTACTGACAAAATACTTAGCTTTGCAAAGCCACACATTTACAGTTACTTTCTTTAATGTGCATCTGGCTTCACATGGCTCCTCTCAGTCTCAAACTTATGTGACTGCTGTGGAAATTCTTCTAAGAGGTCAAGTTGCATCCCATGAGGTGCTTTTCTGAATAACCCATGAAAAATAAGCAGGTCTACCCTTGAAAATGAATAAGGTGCCACATAGTGAGGTAAAACTATGCAATCGTAGACAGTGGTGGTTCATTTCTTATTTGATTTACATTTCAGACTGAAGTCTTAATTTGGATGTTCCTTAAATCATAGTTTTCTTTGGTAACAAAAATCACACATCTTCAGCTAAATCGTTTTGGCGAGATATAAGCAAACTGAAAAAAAGGACATGATGGATGGAAGAGAAAGGTTTTCTCTCTCACTTTGTACGGTTCTTCCCCGAGTCGGACAGTCCGTGCTTCTTTCAACCATGTGTCTTTGGAGTGGAGGGTGTGCACACAATCCCTGGAGAGTAAGATTTAAACAAGATCACAATAATGACAAAACATGCATTTATCATACTGATATTGTCATTTGAAAGATGATTTAAATGGTTTTCTAATCGCAGAGTTTGAAAAAAAAATCATACAGCACCACCAGGTGGACAATGACAACTATGACAGGTGCATATTCCTGTTGATACCAGTGGTAAACCCAAATCTACCACATTAATGGTAAATATATCAAGCCATTATAATCTATCTACAAGCCCCCAAGATTCACAGAACAACTGTTTCTTTGTTGTTGTTTTTTCATTTTAGTTCAAGTGTGCAAATACCAGGTTAATAAAACACATGCAGTTTGGACAGAGGGCAATGGGATCCAGAGACCTACAGAGGATACATTGGTTGACTCCTCCAAATTCAGACCAAAGATGAATATATACCTCACACATCTGGAGGAATGAATCTTAAGAAGTCATTTGTATTTGTTCTAGAAATGTGGAAGTGAGGATCCAGCCCCTGAACTGGGACACAGCAACTCACTTCACTAGAAATCACACGTTAGTCCTATCCAAACCAGTTTTCATCATAAACTAGGTTCACACAGATGATATTATACAAATGCATATCATGCAGTGCATCTTCAGATATGATTTAGTAAAGACATATGAACAGCTGACTTCTCTACTGTGGCACAGACCTGGAGTACACTGGCTCTCCTCTGCAGTATCCCAGTACAGTTGCTGTTGAAGGGTAGACGGCTTCATACTTGAGCATGTGTCTCTTTAAAGCGTACAGTGGGTGGTTCTTGTACTCCGCTATGGAGATCGGCAGGGGTTTGTTCATAAGCTTATTCTGGAGCTGGATGGAGAAAACACAGACAGGAGAGGTGGGTGGTATCAGTTAGTGTAAAAGGGTGCTGAGCGTTTTACCTGATCAGATTAGACATGTTGATTAAAACTTTGCATTTTAATGTCTCATTTATATGAACTCAATTCAAGTGTTCACTGAGAGACTGTATTGGCTGTGTAATAAAGATGGACGATATGACTGCTCTGCAAAGCTGAAGCGCCTCGATCACTAACTAGTGGCTGGCAGCAGTAAGTCATAAAGCCCTCTTCGTCCATGTTATTAAATGGGACATTTTAAAAAGTAATCGTCAAAATCAAATTAATTTCTTTTAAAATTCGTTTCACTATACCGGTGCCATCCCCCTATCGCTACTGTGCAGACTCTGGCTACATATGTGCAAGATGGCAACGTTCGAATCCGGGATATTTTGGCTTAATTTCTGGACAATGGGAGAAACTCAAGAAACAGTCTATGGTTGACTATACACTAGGCTGCTACAGTGGAGGCTCCCTGCGTGTGTTTGTTTGACCATGTGCATGAAATATATGTGGGTCTCACCTCCTTGTCCTCCCTTTTGTCCCTCTCATCCTCGGGTCCCAGGAATGGCTCGAGCGTTTCATCCCACCAGTCTTCATCCACCCGTCTCTTCCTGGATGATGTCATCCAGGTGGGGTCGTACTTCCTTCCCAGGTCCTTCAGAAACCCGTCCCCGTCCACCGACACCACATAAGTTACAGGCGATGTTGCATTCTGGGAGCAGAGCTGAGGCATCCCGACACCCTGCTCAACATCCACACAAACCCAGGAAGATGTTTTTTCTATATACACCTCCAACCACTCGTCCGCTCCAGGACCCTTTGTCTTCTTGCCACTCCTTCGCTTTGTTCTGTTATTTGTTTTTCCTTCTCCTTCTTCATCATTGTCCTCCTCCTCTTCCCACTCTTTGTCCCCCTCATCTTTTACCATTTTTTCCCCTGCAGTGTTCTTATTGTTTATCACTTTCCTCCCTTTCCCCTTTGATGATTTAGCTTCATTCTCTGAATCCTCACTGTCCTCCTCGCTGCTTGCCTTAAACTCATCCTCATCGCTAAGCACCTCTTCATCTTCGCTTTGACTGTCCTCCTTGTAGCTGACCTTTGAAGCGATAGTGCGGCGCTTTGAGTTCTTCGGTCTCTGTCCTCCGGATGTTATAACCCTTTCCTCGTTTTCCGGTTTTTCTTTTCTCTTTGCTTTCTTTGCTCCTCTGTCTCCCTTGACTTTTCCAACTGCAGCTGGTCTCTTGGTGCCAGGTGAGACCTTCAGCTGAGGAGAGGTGGTCTTGGAGGTTTCTTGGTTTGAGCTGCTCTTTCCTGAGGCACCGGGAGATATTCTAGCTCCTTTGCCCTGAAGAAATGAAAGAGACATTCAGTACTTGTAAAAACAAAAGCCTCTTAAAATCAAATACGAGCAAATATTGTGTCATCAAAATATTGGAATGAGCAGTCACATTCAAAAGCAATACTGAAATATGTGTAGCAGAGAAAGTGTTTCTGTTTTTCGTTGATGATTAAGATATTTAACAATGCATACAATTATTCAGGATAGACCAGTGATTCCAAACTAGGTGTTCTCGTGCCCCAGAGGATACTTCTGCAGTTTCCAGGGGATACATGAAAAGATTGTATAGAAGCTCCATTACAAAATGTAAATTAATCATGTTGAGTAATCATTAGAATGAACATGCTTGTGTCAAAATGTTCCAATAAAACCCCAGACTTTTGTTCTGTCAAAAAAACATTTGTTGACTTGTTTTTGTTGAATTTTGGGGGCTGCAACCCTATTTACCATGGATTATTTTGTGAGGCACTTTGTAAACTTGTTTAGATAACAGCTATACAAATAGTTATTATTATTATTAGTAGTAGTAGTATTATTAGTATTATTATTACCGATATTGGGGTATTTTAATCAGGTAATCTCACATATTCTTATGACTTCTAGACACCAACATACTGACCACTTAATTAGAAATGCCGAGGACAAAAATCAACATGAAACTGTATCTGCAGGTTGGGAACAACCACTGCTTTAACATCTGAATCCTCTAAAGGGCTCAGTAACAGCTTGTTGGTACCTTTGCTGATGGGGGTTTCAAAGGAATCGGCTGCAGAGAAAGAACCAATCTGCAGAAGAGCTGCAGAGACCTCAACACCAACAGGAACAGCTGCAGGAAACACAAAACACAGGAAACTAATGACCTCCACCATTTGTAAATTCACACAAAGGCTGTATTCCACTTCATTAAATGGACTGGGTTTTGTGCCAGAACACCAACTTGAGTCATCTCCTGGTGGTTCCTAGCTGATAGGCTTGCCAGCCGCCTCTCCAGGAGAGCCCGGGGGTCCGGACGCTCCTCACAGGAAAGACTGGGATTGAGGGTGAATGTTGCTCTAAACCTGAAAGAAGAAAGTGGCGATTTATTTTAACCGTGTCATGTTCAAGGTCAATTCATTGTCTCCAATGAAACATTCCCACTACATTGTTTTTTAACAGTCTGATATAAAGGGACGCACCATTTGAGCAGTCCGGAGAGGTAGTTTTGGTCAATGCGTTCCTTCACGACCATGCTGTAGTGGGCAGGCAGCAGCGACAGAGTGATGGCCAGCAGGTCTGGTTCACTGCACAGACGGTTCCGAAACATTCCACTGGCTATCAGGCACATGAGGTGGACCTGACGAGACACAATCAGAGGTTTGTGATGGTAAAAAAATCCAACTGCAGTGAATTCAGTGCAGACACAAGACTGTGAAGCAGCATGAGGGACAAGGTAATGTGTTGTGTGTGTGTGTGTGTGTGTGTGTGTGTGTGTGTGTTTTCACCTTGTGTGTGTCTATCAACAGGTCTTTCTTGCATTTGTTCATCATCCGCCTCAGATACGACTCAAACTCCGCCTGGATCTTTTTTCTGTCAGAAATACAGATGAACAGAATAAAACAGATCAATGGGCGTGCTACAATAATTATGATGTCAATATAAATAACTAACAAAAATTATTATTAGAAATAAACACCACAGCAAAATTACAGCAATTGCTGTAGCTACCAGTAAAGCCTTGGAACAGTCTACCTTTTACAATCATGTACTTTCTGCTGACATATTTGAGTTTATTGAAGACCATCATGTTCTTGCAGGATTCTGAGTGTCCTCAAGTTGTTTTAATTCACATCATAGCATTTTTCTCCTGTTTTATTTAATTTAACTTGGCTTGAATTATATGCACAGTCAGTATGTACACACTGTAACATAGAGTCACTCACTTTTTCCTGACTTCTGGTGTCTCAATCTCTATCTCCACGGGCTGAGAAGGCAGGACAGGTTCCAGTGCTTCAGCTGGACCCAGTGGCTCATCTAGCTCTGATAAACACACAACACACGCACACAGTAGTGTCTCTGTGACTTAAGGGGACATTACATTGATTTCTTGTAGACTGACTCAAACCTTTAACCATTTTTACTACTTGCCTAACCATAAATTAAACTAAACATTGAAACATGCCTTCGCACGCACGCACGCACGCACACACACACAAACACACACACACAAACACACACACACACACACAGACACAGACACACACACACACACACACACACACACACACACACACACACACACACACACACACACACACACACACACACACTGGTATCAACAACATGCTATAGCCCTTGTGAAAAAAGATTATTCATCTTCACAGATAAAATGACAAACCAGTGGGAAAGTGACATTACAGGCTCACGTTTTTTAAAACTGATGTTTACCTTCCACTTCCTCCCAGTCATCCTCGTCTTCCTCACTGTCCACCTCCTCCTCTTTCTGAGATTTTTTGGCATTTACAGTAACCACAGGTGCTGGTGATGTCACCATGTCAAAGTTCTCACTGTCAGTCTCCTCCTCCTTGACTGGTGACTGGAAGTATTTACTGGTGTTGACATCAGTGGTGGTGCTGGTGGTACATTTGGAGGGAGAGTTGCTCTTCGCCACCAATTTTGAGGACAAACGTGACTTGGGTTTGATCTTCCTCTCCAGCTTCTTCTCTTCCTCTGTGATGCCATTATCTGAAAGAACAGACAAAAAGAATCGGCTTTAAGCTGCTGATAAAAAAAGGTAATATGGGTCAATATTGATAATTATCACCATAAATGAAAAAACAGAATATTTTTATTTATTTAAAGTTTACAGTGTGACAGTTGTGGTTTTAACTCGTCTTAATGAGCAGAGAATTAAAAACACTTGATAGACAGTTAAACATTTTGCAAATCGTTGTACCTCCTCCCCAAGCTTTAACAAAGCATAAGCAATGTATTAGTATATATTAAGCTTTTAATAAAATAAATAATGCCACATTTACTATTATTTTATTAGCCAACCCTATGATAATTGAACAATATCTCGACTTAATAAAGTTGATATTAATCATGTCTATCGCTGAAATTACATAATTAAGTCTACACTGACAATCAGCCGGTATCTATAAGTATACATCCACATACAAACAATGATACTTTAGCATGGTATATTTAATAAGTCTTCTTCAAGTAAAAAATAACTTTTATCAGAGTTTACCACACACACCCTTCTGCTGTGGCAACAGGTAAACAGACCAAGCTGAGTTTACGATCTCAGTTTGTCCTTTTTATTTTCCTATTAAGCTTGAATGCACAGGGGTCCCATGCGCAGAGAGACAATAGCAGTGGTGACTTGTCCACAGTAGTATAATGACTTGTCCTACCTGCCTCTCTCTTCTTGGGTTTTGCTGCCTTTGCTTTGCGGCTCTTCGCCGGCAGCACCTGCCTCGGTTTCTTTGTATTGACCTGAATCCCTACGCTCGCTCTCCTCTTCGCCATGTTTCTTCTCTCTCTTCTTATTCTTCTTACTTCTTATTCTTCCAGAAACTCTTTCTTTAAACGTCTTAGTGTAAAACTAGGAGAGCAGCAGCGCTGCAGCGGAACACATGATATTACAAGCAAAGGAACCCGCTGGTTATCCAACACGACTCTTTCATTACACAAGAAGAAACTACGCTCCGGATGTTTTGGAGGCAGGGCTCCGACGTCACATCCGCTTCCTTTTCTTCTTAAAGGAATAGTTCACCAAAGAAATGAAACCACTCTGCCGATGGAAAACACTTTAGGAGTTTCCGGGGTAAACTGTGTTGCAGCCAAATCCAATACAACTGAAGCAAATGGTGATCAGTTCTTCAAACGTAAAAGAAAAAAAACACAACATTCCTCGTGTGGCATCATCCAAAACAGCCCCTTAATTTATTATTATTTATTTTGTTTTAATTCTAATATCCTTTATATTCTTACTTGTATTTAAGTTGTATAGCTGTCTACATAGTGGGCTCCATTCTATGTAGAGCCTATATATGACACTATGGAACTGCCATATATTGTAAAATGTATAATTCAACAAAGTCCCTCTTTTTTGGTGAATCAAATCAAACTATGATGCCACACCACGGTCACAATGTATGATGTACACTAAAAATACCGAGGTAGTTTTAATCTCCATGGAGTTGAGAAGACACTCATTGAATTTAAAGCTGATCTTTCGTGATCAACTTCCTGTGTGGTCTAGCATATCGATCCAAGAGAGCTTTTTTTTTGTTATAAAAAAGACACATGTCCCTACCAATTTTGTACATGTAGGTCAATCGTGGTGCCAGGGCTGCACTTTAGGGGGCACTATTCAGCTATTTTGCTACGCCCATTTCTTAAAACCATATGAATGTCTTCAGGAGGGGGCTGTTGTTACAGAAATGTAGTTTGAGGGAGATTGAACAATGTACACTGAAGTTACAGCAATTTACATCATGGCGACAAGTTGAAATTTGGCGCCATGCCACTAACATGACATTCAACAAAACCTTGCAGTTTCCATATAACTTCATCATCAATGTCTTGAGACCCTTCTGACAAAGTTTGACAAAGTTGCGGTCAATGGACGAGGAGGAATTAATCAAAGCATAATACGTGCAAAAAACAAGATATTTCCTTTTGCCACCAGGGGGCGCTCTGATTTTAAGGTATGATTTATGTGTATATATATATATGTATGTCTCCATATATTCTGTGTACATATATGTCCTAGTTTGGAGTCAATTGGACCATGTTTGTACAAGATACAACAACCTTGTGTTAAATGGCAAGTAATCAATATTTGACACCATGCCACGGTCCCACCGGGTGACGAAAACTCAAAAATAGAGGATGTTTTTATCTCCATCTTGTTAAGATGACATTCACAGAATTTGAAGTTTATCTGATGAAAGCTGTAGTAGGAGTTTGTTCATTAACACAACGTGTAAAACGGCCAAAATGGCCTTCGCAATGTCGGTGCTCGGGCCCCAATAATGACTGTGTAAACTTTTCTCCATTCTGATGTAATACCACAATCTGTACACTGAGGGGCGGTGCTGTGTCATATATGAGGCTGCACTGCAGGTGTCAGGTGCAGAGCTCAGGAGAGGCTTATGTCATACCTGGATATGGACCAGACCTGGATCTGTCCAAGTCCAAGAGGTCTCTCCCTACTCCACTGTCTCAGTACCCCTGAGCAAGGCACCTTACTCCCCCAAACATCACACGGATGGGTCAAAAGCAGAGGACAAATTTCCCATGTGTGCATGTGTGTGGGACCAATAAAGGAATCTTTAATCTTGAATCTTGGAATGGGCTTTAATTAAAGAGACGCTAAGGTTGGACGACCACAGAAAAACTTTGCAGACACTGCACCAGAGTGCAGTGTTTATAAATATATCAAAGGAAAAATGTCAAAGTCAATAGCAATCCTTATTTATCACACTGTGTGGAACTGGGGGTCAACTTTTAAAAGCACTTTAAATGTAATTGTTATGCTACAGAAAAAAGCCATACGTATTATAAATAATGGCAGGTCGTAATAATCACACAAATTAACTATTTATAAAAAACCATGCGATGAAATTACATGATTTGATATATTATAAAATAATGCAATTAATGTCAAGAGTCAAATCAAAATCCCTCCCAAGTTGTGTACCAAAGTTATTTTTTATTTCAATAGAGTAAACATGAAAGTACAGGAGAGTACAGAAAGCAAAAAAGGGGATCAAAAAGAGAAGTGTTTCAATTGTTGGGGTTAGATTGTGGAACAATGCAAATGTAAACTTTAGAATGTGTAGAATTTTTTTTTTAAATGGTCTGTGAAGCTATTTTTGATTGTTACAAACATTAAAAATGTGTATGTTTTGCTTTGTTTGTTTAAATCTGGAGGATTTATAAGATGGACAGAAATGTAAGACAGGCTTATATACGCATCTTGATTCTGCCTGTGACCTTTCAGTAACCTTATACATAAACTGTTGTGTATAGTATGAATAATGTTTTCATGACTGAATAAAAAGTCACCACTACGACTAAATATATGCTGCACAATGACACTGTGACATTTCAAATCAGTCTACACTGCAGACAGCTCTATGCATCATATTGATCAACCTATGAAGTAATAACTCAATAGTCAACTCATGTTAATATTCACACCATGAATGGTATGAATGTAAATTGTGGTATATTCAGTGTCAATGCAATCTTGATATAAAACTTATAAAATATAAACATTAAAGGTCAGAGTCACAATCTCATAAGAATGATGTTTTTTGTAAACTGACCATTAAATATTGTTTATACATATAATTATAGATGTATGGATATTCCAGTGTAGCATGAGACCATTGGTCAACTCTGGTCAACTATCTGACACAATCACCTGGTCAACAGGGACAGATTCTATAAGGATTGACACTTTTGAGATTTGGGCTATTTTGCTTCCATATAATGAGGCGTTCATTTTACTAAATTTTGTCTTTTTGCATGTGCAGATTTCAATTAAGAGATAGAACTCTAAAGGTCATTTGTGTGTGTACCTCATAGCCCAACAATCAAACATCAGACCTTCCAGTTATATATCAGTGTTCTGAAGGTTCTTACAGAGCTATTAAAATTGTTTTCATAGCTGTAGACAGTATGTCCTTATTTATGGAGAAATGGAAAGAAAAAGATATTAAATACAAATTGTTGGCTCTAATATTCCATCTATTGTTCAGATTTCTGCTATAAAAATGTTTGAAATTAGCACATATTTAAGTAGAAAATGGCTCATTTGTAAATATAAACGTAACATTTCAGAAAGCTTGCAATAATAGGGAACTGAGAACATTTCATGCTGATATGTATAAATTAAAGGTTTTTAAAAACCTGCAGAGTCTGGTCGATTGCACCTCTGATGTCAGGTCATCAAGCAGATTCCTGTTCTATTTGACTTAATGATGTGTAATAGATCCTCACACACCAGGAGACAAATGTGATGCTTCATCTTTTAGAGCAGAAAAAAAATCAGCTCTTATTCAAATGTTATTGTGCAGAAACATGTCTTCTGAAACAATGAGAAGCCTGAAGTGATTTTACTCTGTTATGAAGGGGAAAATGTATCACAATGTCTAAGTCACCTCACTAACAAAAGAGGTCTTCTATTCCATACTAAATATGACATTATGTGTGCCAGCCACTCTTGGCCTTCCACCCAGTGCATGCTGGGATGCCCTCTTCATTCCACTGGGAGCCTGAATAAAAAATTAAGGAAGTAAAAGACCATGACTGAATGAATTCTTTATCTTGTTATTTTTGCGATGGGTCTGCGTGATTCCCCCTGAAACGAGTTCTGCCTCTTCACTCTGAATCAATTTGGTTCATTCCAGTTCAATCTAATTTTCATTCTGCTCCGTTGCGATCCGTATTGATCACGTTGAGATTCTGTGGCAGACGTGTGTGTGTTTCACTTCAGAGTGTGTGTGTGCATTTGTAAAGCAGGCCCCACATGCATATCTATTGCATGCATACGCATAAATTAATGCATGTTTATGTGTGCAGTGCACGTGTATCCATATTCTGTCAGACAGCCTTTCACTTCACAGTCCCCTGGATGTGAGCATGCATTTATTGCCCTCTGTGAGTGTGTAGGCTCCTGAAAGTGTGCCCATACATATAGTGTGTGTGCATTTGTGTGTGTGGGGTGACAGGGTTGAATCCATGGTCCAGTGCGTTGGGCTCCCAGCGCAATGCATGGCTTCCATCCCTATATGAACCATTAGTAGAGTCAGATAGGAATAAAAAGCCATACAGCGCACTGGGCATTGGGAAGACTGGATTTTAAGAGCTAGGATACACACACACACACACACACACAGAGAGAGAGAGAGAGAGAGAGAGAGAGAGAGAGAGAGAGAGAGAGAGAGAGAGAGAGAGAGAGAGAGAGAGAGAGAGAGAGATTAAGATGAAAGACATTCAAATAAAACCCCTGAGGCCTGCAAAACTGGAAAACAGGATAAGAGCAGGTGGGGGACACAGCCACCTTGAGAGCTCCTAAAAGACGATACTGGGACCTATATACTGGATTTACTGGGAATTCAGCATCATACAGGGCTTAAGAGTGATCATCTGACTGACCAGAAGTCAGATAGTGTGAGTGTTTGAGTCCGATTGAAAGCCTGATTAAGGACTGGTGATGCCACCCAGCGCTGAGGTGTGGCAATGGGATTGACATCCACCAAGAAATGGATAAGGGCTCTTTATCCCCACAGTGTTGTCTCCAAGGCAGCTGGATTTCCAGTCATGCAGCTTTTGGCTCGTCACGATCAGACGGACCTATCCTGCTGTGTGACGTACAAGATTTCTTCCTTAGAACTTGAAGACCCTTGACCTGTTAACTTTCAGATAGCGCCATATTTTTCACAGAAACTGACTACACCATCTAAATGATTTTAGGTTTTCACACTTTTCCTTCCTAATGATATATTAGACCCTACCCTCATCTCCTTGACTGCAAGTACATCTCAATAAAGAAAGAAAGAAAGACTCATTCAGCTGTCTGACTCAGTTGACATATTGAAAACAGTTAAATGTGTATAATTTACAAATTAGGTCTAACTTTATTTTTTATGAACATTTAATCTCTGTATATACTTTGCACTTATTCTAAACATTTGAAGCCAGTGTAAATTGTCAGTGCATTTTCCAGTGAATGGTGGTTGTTTAAATATTGCACTTAAAAAGACAATTAAATCCACTTGTTTTGGTGGAGGCTAAATCCTGCTGTTGGATGTAGGCTAATTTAAAACAAAAGCTCCCTTTAAAGAATCTGCTCTTACAGAGGAAGGATCAACTTTTCCACCAGTGGGTGTCGCAGGAACCTGGCCTCCTGCAAACACATTCACATCAACAAGTTTCATGAACCTTCTTTTAAACCAGTTAAGAAAAAACGAATCTGCCAGTTATTATTTCTCTTATCCATTCAATCAATAGTCATTTACCACTTGTACCCTCTCCCACATTTTGTGTATATTCTGTGGAATATTCCTGAATAAAGACACAGTACACTTTAATGTAAATGTAGAATAAAAATCCCTCTCTTCTGCAATAACCCCCCCATCCTGCATTCTCTGGCCCCAGGAATAGCTTGGATAAGGATTGAGGCTTGCAAAGTGCCTGCATTAAAAATAGAATAAACCCCTCCAAAAAAATTCCCAGATCTAAAGTGGGTATGTTATTGTTGTTTTCTACAGAAATAAAGAGCCTGAGAAGCCACTCCTGTCGCGCCTTAAGAGGCTTCACAACTTCAAGGAGCGGATATGAAATAAATCCAATTACTGAGCTGTCAATCAAGTCGCTAATTAGTGAGACTTGGGCAGACTAAGTGGCATCAGAGCTGGAAACTCAACACAGGGGGCGACGACAGAAAGAGACAGCGACAGAGAAAATCAGGAGAATTTAAGGGAAAGTCGACAAGTAGCGCAGATAAAAACACAATCAGACGCTTCCTCACGAAGCACCTGCTGCTATTTCTGGATGCGCCAACGAGCAATAGCAGCTAAAAAAAAAACAACACACACACACACACAAAAAAAACGATGAAGAAGATGACGAGGAAGAAGCGAGCATCCATGCACCCGAGGCGGGACATCACGGATCCTTCTCTGCCTCTGCACCGGCCGGGTCCCTGCGTCCTGTGCGTCCCGCGGCCGGGGGCTGCACAGTCCGCTTTCAAACAGGTGGTCTCCAGTCTCTGTCGGCTTCTGCACGGGGCCTGAACAAATGTCCAAAAGAGTGAAAAAGACAGAGCAGAGTTGGTGTCCCCTGCTCGCTCCTCTTGTCCGAAAAGAGACGGGGGTCGCTGATGCTGCCGCTGCCACCGGTGGCTATGTGGAGTTTGACCGCCCCTTTACGCATCTGTGCGTATTTCCATTCAGCGGCGGCGGAGGCAGACGGACAGAGAGAGAGGGAGAGAGAGAGGGAGGGAGGGAGGGAGGGAGGGGGGTGTGGTGGAAAAGCAGAGGAGGAGGAGAGTAACGTAACAAAAGCCCCTGAGTGAGGAGGAGCGAAAAAAAGAGGGATGAGAGAAAAGGGGAAAAAGAGCGAGCAGGGGGGGGGGGGGGGTGGAGGGAGGGGGCATCATCATACCTGAACAGGAGACCTCCCTCTGCATGTGTGTGTGTGTGTGTGTGTGTGTGAATGTGTGTGTACTTGTACAGATATCTTTGTGAGGACCTTTTTGAGCCCAGACCTTAAAGACTGAGGACATTTTGGCCAGTTCTTTCTTTCATTTGGTTGTGATGGTTGAAGTTAGGGCGGGGGATGCATGTCAATGATTGTCCTCACTAAGATAGAAATACAAGGTTGTGTGTGTGTATGATATTTTTTGTTACCCTATAAACACTGAATGAGGCAAAACTTAATTTCTTGCTAAGGTTAGGGCTAGGCATGCATTTGGGTATGGTTAGGTTTGGGGATAAGGATTTGGTTAGGCTGCACACATGAATGGAAGTTGTGTGTGTGTACAGAGATCTTTGTGAGGACCATTTAGAGCCTACAACCTAAAGAGGGAGGACATTTTGGCTGGTCCTCACTTTCTGACCCTGTTTCTGGATTAAAACTTGGTTTTATAGGGTTAGAATTAGGTTTAGGTTTGGGTGAGGCATTTAGTTTCGATGGTTAAGTTTAAGAAAGATAAGGGGCTATAGGGAATGTATCATGCCAATGAGTGTCCTCACTAAGATAGAAGTATGAATGTGTGTGTGTGTGTGTGTGTGTGTGTGTGTGTGTGTGTGTGTGTGTGTGTGTGTGTGTGGAGACAGACAGTGGGTGTGAGGGAGGGGAGGCTTATGTCGCCTCAGTGACACGCAGTGTTAATAAAAGCCGGGCAGTGGGGCTGAATAGGGCTCTTTTCTGTCTCATTCAAATACCGCCAGAAAGCACTTTCATTCTTTTGATAAAGTAGTTTGTGTGTGTGTGTGTGTGTGTGTGTGTGTGTGTGGCTGGGGAATTTGTGAATGTGAGTGTGTATCCATCTGCATCTCCATGTATTTAGCCCCCCCCCCCCTCTCTCTCCATCTCTCCCTCCGTCTGTTTCACTGGCATTTACATTGCGAACAGTCAGACAAACAGACAGCCTGATCACCAGCCGACAAAACTGAAGTGCCAGAGTCAGACAAGAGCAGAGAAAACAGTGAAATCAAGCTGTAGTATTGCAATATGAGGTATGTGAGGTGGGTGAAAGGTCAGAGAGGAGATTTGGAGAGACAGAACAGCAATAAGAGGGATAGAGAGGGAGAATAACAGCCCTTGGCTCCTACTTTTCAAAGACAGAGAGGATATAAAAAGGAAGATCCCCAAAATGTCAAAGACAAGACATGAAGAAAGAGAAGGGGCGAGAAAAAGAACATGAGAGAATTTGAGAGAAACACAGGGATAAAGTGGAAATACTTGCTCTCGACCTTCCCTCAATCCTCCTCCTCCTCCTCTCTCTTCCTCCTCCTCCTTCTTCTGTTCTCAGGGGCTCGGCTGGAGTTGCATTCCAACGCGTCGCCCTCAATCCCCGCTACTCCAGGCAACACTGTTCCTTGATCTGGTCCCACGTCATGCCGGGCAGAGGAGGAGGAGGAGGAGGAGGAGGAGGAGGGAGAAGAGAAAGAGAGAGAAAGGTGGGGGAGAGGAGGTGGTGAAGGTGGGAGCCTCAGGGAGGGTGGGGGGGGCAGGATGAATGAGAAAATGGGTAAGAGGAAGGAGAGGGGACATCAAGGGTGAGAGGAGATGAGAGGAGAGAGATGAGGACTGATGTAAGAGGGAAAAGAAGGGATAAGGTGAAGGTGGGAGAGAAGTGTGAGGACGAATGGAGGGTTAAGGTGAAAGGACGGTAGAGGGCAGTAAAGAAGTAGAGGGAGGAGAGGTGAGAGGAGGTGACAGAGGACACAAGAGTGGAAGAAGGGATGGGGGAGGAAGAGAAGGAGATTAAAAGAGAGGATGGGAGATGGTGGAAGAGAAGGATGGAGAGGTCAGAAAAAGGAGGAGATGCAATAGTGAAGGACAGAAAAAATGAAGAGTCCTGGGAGTGTAAAAGTCATAACGCCTCCATCTCTCTCCCCCAGCCCTCGTTCCTGATTGCACTAAAAGTTAAATCATAAAATCACAGTTCAGGATCATTTGCTTCTCTAGAGGCTGTTAAAGTCAGATGGGTTTGTTCTGAACTGTTTTAATAAAGTCCAATAAAGTAGAGTTAAATAGAGTGAAAGAGGTGACACAGCACACATGGCTGAATTTGCAAAATTGTGGCGTTTGTTTCAAATTGCAATACCAGGTGGGGGGGGGGGGGGGGGGGGGGGGCTTTAAGATGTAGGCTATAAGATGGCCAAAGGCATAGGATTGTGTTACCTGGCACAATATTTCCCATATCACTGACTTTCATGTAATATTTATGTCATTTAGTTTGATTGTAATATTCACTCAACTCGAAATACAAATAAACCTGTATCATTTCTTTTGCAAAGATCAAATGTGATCACTCTCCATACCTGGTCCATCCCACCAATCATTTTCTTCTGCTTATCCAAGATCGGATCACAGTCGTCTAATAGGATATTCCAAACATCCATCTCCCCAGCCACGCTTTACACCCATAAAAATGACCCAAGATGTCTGACATACTCTATGACATAGTATATCTCCATGGGCTTTACAAATACAATTTGATTGAGTTATTGATTGATTTAGTAAACCTGCAATAACAGATTTTAGTGGCCATTCGCGAACACAACACTGACATTGTTGATCACACTTAAGTTGATATGTCAAACTCGTTGTATATAGTTAACTATTTACACATCCAGCAGATACAGAGAAACATCATCATTCAAATGAAGTCATGTCTCTGGCTGCCTGGCAAGTATAAGTCCAAAATTCCATCTCTTCCAGCTCTGCTTGTGATCTTCACTAACTCCCGAGGGAAATATTTTGCTCTGTAGCTACCTCATACTTTCACTTTTCAGTTAACTAGGTGCACCTCGCTAAAACTGTCTCATACATCAGTCCTGCAACTAACCCTACCTTCATGAAGGTTCTAACGAAGCTGTAGTTAGTGGCGGTGTTTAATTGCATTGCGTTATATTGACAGGCAATAATAGAAACAGCCCTTTTTGTGATATTCAGGTCAAGAACACCACAAACTACCACTTGCAAAATTATCATGAATCTTATCCAAAACTGTCAACCCATTATCATTGTAACTGAGCATCATTAAGGCAACCGCTGGCTTTGTCTACCTGTCGTTTGGTGCAGGACAATAAACCAAAAGAGAAAAGCTGCAGAATTTAAAACCAAAGCACTGAGCTGAAACATGCTCTGTTATTCTGTCTGGGCTCAGCACATACAGACTTCACATTATGATTGACGACATGACAGCTCCTCAATAGTGAAGCCACAGGGTCATGATTGCAACCTGGTGGCAGGCTGCAGTGTAGGTCAAAAACCTTGCCTCCTCCATGTAAGTGAATGGGACATGAACTGAACTATGAAGTCAAAGTACACGTTATATACATTTTTCTTAAAGATGTCCCAAGTGTTCATTTTCCCAGTGAGTTAGTTATTGATGCTATAAAAAACCTATCATGTGGTGAAACCTGATTGACAGATGAGACTGACTCACGATTGGACGAGTGTGTGTATCAACAAGACCTCAAAACCATGGCTCCATCCCCCAATCGCTACTGCACAGACTCCAAGACACAAGATGGCTTTACATCTGGATAGTGACAGGAAGAGGAGATGTGTCATCCATCTATATTTACATTCTATGATTCATCGCTGTGAGCAAACTCTTTCATATAGTCATGTGATTGTTAATATAAAGAAAGATTTAAAAGTATGCTACAGACGATATGCACTTTAATTGCAAGGACGCGAACAAGTCTACATCAACAAGGTCTTATAAAGGGGATAGGTAAATAAAGTCAACAGTTTTCATTCCAACTCTCGTCTCCAGCACACCTTCAGTTAGAGAGGAACAACGAGGCAGTAAAATCACATACATCCAGTGGATGAAACCTACAGACTGTAGACACTCAGAAATGGAAAAGGGTTTGTCGCGTGTCCTCAAGAGAAATACAGCAAACATGAATAGTGCAAAGGCAGGTTTAGAGACCAAACTGAACAAGACTGAAAACATTCCAACTGAACATTGTAAGAAAAAAATAAAACTTGATGTAGCAAAGGTGTCACAGTGTCTGTGTCAGGATGGCCGAGCGGTCGAAGGCGCCAGACTCAAGGACTAAATCCTTCCTGGTCAAGGGGACTTCTGGTCTCCAAATGGAGGCGTGGGTTCAAATCCCACTCCTGACATGTGTTTTACCTCCAGGTGTCTTTGTGAAGTGTGTCAACATTTCAACACTGGTTACATGAAACAAAACAAAAAAAAACATGTACATTTTGACTGAATATGAAATGATAAAGACTGTATGACTAACATAAGAAGCTTAGTATCTTATGTGTGAGGTTTGGGGTCAACATGTAAATTCATTAAATGTGGTGAATGTGAAATCTTGATGATCTATGTATGAGACAAGTCAGGTATGAAATATGATCTCTCGCTGTGTTAAGATCTGAACGGTATAGGAAATTGTATTAAATACCAGTCAGGATGGCCGAGTGGTCTAAGGCGCCAGACTCAAGGACTGACTCCTTCCTCGTCAAAGGGACTTCTGGTCCTCCAAATGGAGGCGTGGGTTCAAATCCCACTTCTGACATGTGTTTAACCTCCAGGTGTCTTTGTGAAGTGGATTTACATTTGAACACTGGTTACATGAAACAAATAAAATAAACATGTACATTTTGACTGAATATTCAATGGTCAAGACTGTGTGACAAACAGAAGAACCTTAGTATCGTATGTGTAAGACAACATTGGCCAGTTTCATGTTTAAACCAACTTAGTTGCTTAATTTTCTGGAAGATCTGTTCTCTCATGTAAATTCCTTAAATGTGGTGAATGTGAAATCCTAATAATCTATGTTTGAGACAAGTCATGTATGAAATATGATATCGTTTAGGAAAGCACATGTAAAACATGTCAGGATGGCCGAGCGGTCTAATGCGCCAGACTCAAGGACTGACTCCTTCCTTGTCAAAGGGATTTCTGGTCTCCAAATGGAGGCGTGGGTTCAAATCCCACTTCTGACATCTATTTAACTTCCAGGTTTAACACAGACTGAATAAAATCTGAAAAACCCGTGGTGCAAACAACTAACTCAGTGTCACAGGTGAACTCCATGATTATCAGACTGTCAGTGACAACACAAAGTTGAGATCAGGTCCGTGCCTTGATTTTGATGAGCATATGATCTCCCATGCAAATTTATTTAATGTGGCAAAGAGGAAATACAGTTCATATGTATTAAGAATACTCTGTAAGTGCAGATTGATCTAGAGGACAGTGAGGACAGATGCTCAGGACATAAGCTCAGCACTGAGTCAGTTGCATATGTGGCCTCTGTCAGTTATGTGTTGACAGTCTGTTTCACCTTTAGAGGCAACATGAAGCAGCTAAGTTGGTAAATCAAGTTAAAACTTAATTTTCTGATCTTCCATGCAGGTGTTGTAAACAGCTAAGATACACTGTACAAGTGGTGATTGTGTTGTAAAAACTCTTGACTCCCAAGTCTGTATAAACAGAAAACAGGATATTTTCACAATGTAAACAGTTCGTCTGTCCATTTCTAACAAGATACTATTCTAAAACACAGACATCTACCTTAAGCTACATAATGGGCACAGTGGGCTAACTCTGGAGCGGATCCTAATGCAGCTAAACCATCCATCTGGAACTAAAACAAAGATAATTGTTACTCCAAACAGAATCAGTGAAAATGATATTTATTGATCAACATGTGTGAGGTGTGGGGTGATATTAAGTGGGATAATGAGATTAAGTTAATGATCACTTCATCTGGATTTCTTTAGTCAATATTTTACATTGAATTTACAGTTTATCCAAGACAAATATAGAGACATTTTCTGTTTTTTCAGAATGTATTTTGTGTCAGAGCTGAAAAACTTTTATAACAGAATTTAGACCCCAGGAATATAGTAAAGCTAAGAACACCAGACTAATAACAACTAACAACAATGCTAATAGCACATTGTGTCTACAATCAGGCACCAATCGACACATCGCTCTACAGAAAATACAGAAGCTGTGAGGTATGGAGGGGCAAACACATCGTGCGGGATAGAGAAAGACAAAATACAGCTGAGGAAACCTTGGATAAAGACAAGAGAGCTTAACCAGGGGGGAAGCAGGTGTGTGAAGACAGGATGAGATGAGATTTTCCTCATGTTGGTGACGTCCACTCAGCTCTAAATGTCAAATGATGTCACCACCAAGATCTTATTTTATCACTCAATACTCCCACAGGTTGGTGTGTATTGAGGTCCGGCTGGGGACACAATGCTGTCTTTTGTGCACAGCTATAACTTTAACCCCCACCACGACAGTACTGATGTTGTGTTACACACTAAAATACATTTGCTATTCACAAATTAAAACAAGCCGATTTCTTTCCTGAACCCTGGAAAATGTCCAGAAAATTGTGCCTGGACATTTTCCAGAGTTTGCCTTTCACGTCTGAAGAAGGCAGCAGGAGAATGTCAAGGTCTGTCATTCAGGCGAGGGGGTGACGTCTGAGTGGAGCATGCAGGAGGCAGGACATGACATTTGAACTCTGCTACGGAAATCAAGTGCTTTTGTTTACAGAACATCAACACCAGCATCAGCCCTTGTCACCAAAAGCTCATGAATTGTGTTGCCTTTCTAAGTTGACATCTTTGTAAGTGTCTTCTATCTATATGGCTCCTGTTTTTCATTATAAGATATTTGTATTCTTTTAGTTTTTTTTCGGTTTTGCGTCTGTTGCATTTATAAAACGTCATCAACACGCCCACACGTTTGCTGTGAGTTTTAACTGCTGTATTTTCACATAGGCTCTTTCAGACCCTATCGAGAAAATTTTATTAAGGGGCCGGCAAGAAAATTGTGTCTGTAGCAACTGACGCAAACATTTGCGTTCTCACAGCCCCTCCTGGAACATTTCAGGAAAATATCTAATGTCTTTGCATGTCTTAAAGGAGCTATACAATGAGACAAATTCTGAATTGGTGGACAAACTGTAACAGATCTAAATTTTGAAGATGCCCTGCAGTTGTTCAGTATTCATGTGCACAACAACAAGTGTAATCGTACATCAGAGGCTGCAAACCCACTGTAATCCATTTCTTCACGCCTTGAACACCTCTTTAAAGGACTAATGGACATGTTGGAGTGTCCTTTGCCTGGCTCCATCTCAATTAATAGCTTGGTTTGCATCAAGATCAAGTGCAAAGAGGAGAGACATGCCGCTTTAGATATCACTCATTGCTTGTAATATTAAACCGACAGTTTGTAGCGACACCAGTGCTTGTTTTCCTACTCTTAGCACATTTACAAAAATTTAAGCTTTCAGAACTTGATGTACTGGTGTCAGGTCTCTGGAAAACATTTGAAATTTTATGTTGAAGAAATTAACAACAGAATAAAGAATAACTGGGAATTTAGCATGAGCAGTGAGAGCAAACATGAACAAGGAAAAGAAAACCCCCAGAGACAAACAAAAATACAAGGAAGAATTTGAACGGGATCCATGGAGATTGTAGTGCCGAAAAATCAACAATTACCAACAATAAAGTCATGCAAAAGTCAGCAATAATGCATATACTAGCATAGTAGATGTCTCTGTGAGGCTATACTAAGCTCTGCGCTTAATGCTAACATAAGAGTGTTAATATACTCACTGACGTTTGTCTTTAAAACAGAGAACAGCTGAGGCTCATTGGAATGTCATTAGTTTTGCAGGCATCTGGTCATAAAACAGAGTATTGGACAAATAAAATGTTTAGCAGCTGATGGCTCTAGATGAAAAATTAATGGATCGCCATATATCATTTGGGACAGACTGATCTCAAAAGTAGAACGACATCATCCGTTGTGTCAGCAAATCCCCTCAAATAGAGATGCCTATGTTTACATTGACGTGACAAAGCCCTCTAGTGGCCATAAAAAAGTTAATCACCATCAGTGAGCTTTACATTTTTTTAAATCTTCACCATCGTACAACCTTAAACATGTCATAGGAGAAACTTTAACCCAAACCATTAACCATTTTTGTGCTTGGACCAAACCTTAACATATGCATTGCCGCGATCAAACAAATTTTTTCATGAGGATCTGGAACAGATTTGGAGACCACAGACAAATAAAGTCATCCTGCAGTCAGGGGGAACACTAGCATAGCTGTAGAGGGCAGAGTGTTGTATTTTGTTGATAATTTGGAGGACATCTGTACAAAATGTAGTACAAAGGTCACAGTACCAAACATCACAGCAATTGATCTAACTGTTATTTAAATAGTTCAGTCACAACAATAAAACTACATTATTTTTCTTATTTTCTCCAGTTTTCTGTTTGACTCTGACTAAAGCCTATTCGTTAGCCCACGCGTTAGCAGCTGTTGCAAAAAGGGCCATAACATGCAGACGTCTGCTTTCTACTTTGAATATGGATGTGAAAATGAAGCATCAGGCAGCAGTGAAGCATAACCAAGCTTTTACAGCTGTGATCAAACATGTAGCAGTCGATCTGGAAATGATCAGAATTTTAATTTCTCAGGATCTGCAAAGAAAAGTACCCACATCTTATCAGAGCTGGAAAAAAAGATGTACAATTTGTTTGGAATATCGATTTTTTTTCTTCAAGGAATCTCCCAAAGTTATGATGATGATAAAATGCAAGCAATAGAAGTAAAGTCATCCAAGAACACTTCCTTTACAAACTTGTTTTAATGTCTATTGTTAATGCATCAATTACACTTGATTATACTTGTGGTATCCTACTGGAAGTTGTAAGCGAAGAATATATATATATATATATATTATATATATCGTATGGTTGTATGGTATGTAACAATGCTTATTATACACCAGTATTATGTGTCACAGACTTCGATGTTCATTTCAATTTATTTTATTTTATTTTATTGTTATAGTTACACAAAATCGTTGTACACAGTTTTTACCTGCACTCCACATGTAAAACTTGACTGGAGGATTCGTTATTCTTTTGTCCGGTTTGTCCAGATAAACAAAGACATTCATGATCTGACCTTCACATCAAATATATTACAATGCAAATATCATTAAACTCTACTGGTTACACATTTACATCCACTGTTACAAATGGTCATTAGTGGAGGAACAGAGTGACAAAGGCAAAGGAGAAAAGATAAAGAAAGATGGTGTCTTTTGATCTTTTCCCTATGCGTTTGATCCTCTTAAATAAGAACAGGCTGAATAAGGTATTTATGTTTCCTCTAACTTGGCCTCTGCTGCCTGACTGTGCTACGCTACATGATTATACACAAAACATTAGTGGGGTAAGAGAAGGTAAGATTGAAGAAAGATTGAAATAGGCAAGAGAGGGGGGGGGGAAAACTACAGAAAATGAATAGTGCAAGTCAGAATTGAAGAGAACAGAGGAGAATAGGCTGCAATAGAAAACATGAAATATGAATAGGCCCTTGATGATATTCCCACTCTATCTGCCTGTCAGTGGGGCTTCATTGATATTCAGGGTAGGGCTCCCTTTTCTCGCAGCACATATCAGAAGGCAGTATTATGATCAATAAATATGTCATGGGAATCAAAGCTTTTTTCTTTGATAGTATTGGTCATTTGCCCAGAAACAGTTTGGAATGCGAGGCAGCTTTGAAGGCAGTCTGCAATGAGTCACTGGTTACATTTACAAGAGAGCAGAAAATCAGATTTTTAACCTCATGTGGGTCAGCCGAGCCGCTCATCCTCTTTCTGCTGTCTTAACAATGGACACTGAGACGCCGGTGTCCCAGTCCCTGCTTAGACAGCCTTGAAAAGAACAGCTGTGAAAAAGGAAAGTTGGGATTGATTGTAAAAAAATGTCTTTAAACAGCTTGTACCCTTCAACTCTGTGATTGATACCACTGCAGTAGTAACAAATAGCGTGACATTTCTGCCTGTGTTAACCTGAGGGTTTAGGGCTGATTGAAAGGGGTGTATATATAATTTCAGAGGAAAGACTGAGTGGGAAAATATTCACTGTGTCATTCTCAGCCGATCTATATATCTGCAAAATCTACCTGCTATTTAATCAAATAATGCTGTTTTACCAGGTTCTGGGTCCAAACACACAAGACCTCCATCCAACAGACACATGACACATTGGGTTAAAAACACACACGATCAATGATCGGCTCTGAACAGCATGAAAATCACTGGAAGGGAGACTTCAAACAGCTCTGGCACATCAGACATACATATTTACATACATATTTCATACTTCTGATTACTTCCCATATTCAGTTTTGGGTGTATGATAGCATACCAACCTCAAGCCTCCCTATGCGCCCCTAGAACCAGGTCAGCTAGCGAGTGCTCCCGATGCACTCGTGGATTATTTGAGGAAGATCTGACATCTAAAATGTGAGCATTAAAAGCCAATCGACAATTGAATTCATCTAATCTGTCATTAACAATTCAAATCCAGAAGTCTCCAGAATATTTCTGGCAAAAGAAATATAAACATACATAAGATGCACATCAAAAATGTAAATTTGAGCATCTACTGGACATTGGGTGTGATACAACTAGAAGCTAATGAAAGTGAAGTGAAGACTGATTTTCAGATAAGAATTTAAATGTATCTCACTCTATAAAGGTTGCTACTCAGCAGACCACTCTTAGATGTCTCGGTTGTCACAACAGTCCATAACCGAAATGAGACAGTTCAAATTGTCCGATTTTACAATCTGGAATGAACAAAAATAAATGTCTTCCTCGCCAGTAGCTGCTACGGGACATACTGTAGTTGGCAGTAATGTAACAGCCTTCAGTTTGTCAATCCTGGAACACAGAGAGGATGGTTGTGGTGGGAAAAGCAAGCATGTTGAGAAACTGAATTAAGTGAAGTGTTCCGTCTGTCTGTGTATCGATCTCCTTCGCTCTGTTTGAATAGTCCGCTATCACAGTGCAGCATCTACACACAACAAACAGCACTGCACATGTTTCAGGCATGACCTGAGTGATTGCTCTCTCTCTCTCTTTTTTTCCCAATCAGATTAAAAATAATTTTCAAAACAGGAAAATAAATCTATTTAAGAGAATATGAAATAAAAACAAATGATGTACTGCTTATTTGTGATTTATGTTTAATGGGCAGAAAGATGCAAAATGAAGGGAATCATCTTTCATCTTTTAGTCCATTATTCATCTAATCCACACATCCTGGTCCGGGTCCTGGTGGCAGCAGGCCAACAAGAGAGCGGTACAGACATTCCTCTCCCCAGCTATACCTCCTACAGTTTGTCCTTCAGGATCCTGAGAGATTCCCAGACCAGAGTGGATACATAATCCCTGCAGGATACTCCTGGTCAATCCCAGGGTCTCCTCTCAGACTACCTCCACAGGGCCATCCTGATTAGATGCCCAGTCTACAATAAATCAAATGCTTCTTTTCAGTTCTGCTTTGAGACCCCTACCCCATCTTAGGGAAACCCTAACCAGCCAATGAAAGAAGCTCATTTGAGCAGTATGGAGTCACAAATGAAAACGTGACTGAACAGATGGTTCATTTTGAGATTATATACAACACCATAATCAACATTGTGATTTAAGATTACAACATGTAACGATTCTTTATTAAAACGAACTAGACCTATGTGACCTGTGTACTTCCATTTTCCAAAATGTTTTCAACAATGTAAAAACTCAAAGAAATCCACAATTCTATTCAAGGTGACAGGACCAGTCTCTGCTATAACTTCCTATGCAAATGAAACATGTGTTATTGGTCACTCGTAAAGGATCACAATTGTGTATTTGCTGCATAAGATAAATAAAACTTTAGGAGACATTGAGGCAAGTTTTACAGTGCGAAATCTGTTCAACAGGACTGTGGAAAAAAGTGATGCAAAGAATAATAAAGTTTCTTTGCTTGTTCCAGACTGATGCAGTTGTTGTTTTCCCGTCAAGTGTCTACAATCAGAGTGAACATGGGGGTGTCGTGTGTTTCAGGGACATTGTTGGTGCATTTCTATCTGGACGCAGCAGAGAGTGATTGTGTGATTGACTTACAACAACCTGGTTTAAGACAATGGTGCAGTAATTGTTATTTTAAGGGTGCATCAAGATAGTAATATGTACCTACATAGGCATGTGAACAATGCACATGCCCTCTGCTCATTAGACACACACACAGAAGTGTTCTCTCATACCGGGGCAAATCCAACTGTATAATAGCAACCTGCCATTATAATATATAACCTGACTTTTAAAGAAAATGTGAAATGGCCCCGTGATTGTTTTTTTGCATGTTAGCCCTTAAGCACACCCATGATTAATTAAGAGACTAAATAGAACCCCTTTGAACCATGCACCTGGCGCAAAACAGAATAAATCTTTTTTTTCCGCCATGAAACAAGTTCAAATCTGCACATGTCTTAAATGCACTTGCACCCACAGCTGGAGACTATTTGCCTAGATGTTAAGACAGAGCCCCGAGTGTAGGAGATCAAGTAGACAAGTGCACAGTAGGTGTTAGTTAGGCATGTTAGGGTGTTAGAGGTGTTTTCTTCACTGCCTTCATACTGTATATCCATTATTTTGTTTTTCTCGAGACCCATTGCCCTTTTCCACCTTTTTATCCCATGTGAATGTTCTTACTGTATATATTGTTGTATATATTGTATATATTGTTGTTTTATGTCCGATTGTTGTTTTATGTCCAATGCACCAACCACACCAAGGCAATTTCCTGTATGTGTAAATATACTTGGCAATTAAAAATAATTCGGATTCGGATTCGGATTCTGATTGCAAATGAGAGAAAAGCACTATCACAACCATAATTACATGTTTTCTCTCTTTTTTTCAACACACCACGGAGCCATATTAAAGACCCTCTGATGTCCATTTCTGAAGAGGTGATGGGTCCCAGCAGCCGCTTGGCTGCTCGTCTCTCTTCTATTAGCACTGGAGCCAAAAACTGCTGCAATTACTATCACTGTCATGGCAGACACAAGTGGCACAATCCTGGTGATTAGAGTCAGGCTTTGACACAATCTCATGGAAATACACACACACACACACACACACACACACACACACACACACACACAGAGAGAGTTTGTGGTTATAACTTGCTAAGTGGATGCTCCATCGCTGTGCTACACTCAGCCACCTGCTGCCATCGCTGTACCGTCGCTTCAGGCAGGAACATAACAGTGCTGGAGACATTAGACATTAGTCATTAATTGAGCTTTAATCGTCTCATTGTTTAATTGTCTGAGACCAACCTAATGATTATGCCAAACTCAAGTGCACTAAACACCTGGCTGCAATAAAGTTGAAACCACACTTTCTTAAGCTAAGGGTGGGGACTGGAAAAGGGCCATGGACCAGGTCCATGTGTGATGAAATCATGTAACTTTTAATGAGGCTGGGACGAAGCTGAACTCAAATCCTGGGTTGGAAACTTACTCTTCTACCTATTCAGAGCTAATGGAAAGTCCATGTGTGGCTGTGTCTATCACGATCCTCCTGTATGGGCACATGGAGCAAAACTCCAATTACCACAAACTACCAGTATAAGATTCCTGTTTGGCCGGGCAGTGACAGTTGGCAAAAATCTCCAGAATTTGTTGGGTAAGTCTACGTGTGGCCACACATTCACTCACAAATGTTATTACTCATTGTTTCAGTCGGCTGGCTTCTGATTCAGGAGGTTGCAGCAGCCACTGGCGGTCGGATCAGATGGAGGGTCATGTTGATGGAGTGAATGAGTATGTGGTGGGGGGGGGTGAGAGAAGAGATGCATGTGTCAGGGTGGTGGGGGTTTTGAGGGTTATTGGGTGGACAACTGCCCACCCTTTGTGCTGCAAATCCGGGGGAATCTGCTGGCCATTGTGGGTCCCAGCTTGTTCCCTATCCAGAGAGCTGAGAGAGGGGATTTCAGCTCCACAGAGCCGATGACTAGCAGGGTTTTTTCTAATCATCCTCTCTGGTTTTCTCTTTTCCTCTTTTATCCTCCGTCTTTTCTCGTTGTCTCTCCGCTTTGTTCTGGATACAGTGCACAGTCAGCCCCGGCCAGCTATAGTGTAGTAATCTCTGAGTGACTGAGGTTGGTGATCCAGCTCTAGGTTTTAGGGGTAACACCTGTGTATGCTGCGGAACACATTACTGCAGCTTACGATGCTGTATGCAGGCGGTTTATTGTTTCATTTTAAATTTGTCTTGGTTAAGAAGCGCGGCAAAAAATAGCTCACGTTCGTTTAGAGCCGGCTATTTTTGTTGAGTGAAAAAAAAAATCCATGCTTATCCTTTTATTCCCTCCCTCCCAAATCGTTAGCGTGGAAAAGCCTCTAAAAGAGTACGAAGACTGTGAGACATCAAACATGTCTCTGCTGAAACTAACAGTAATGAGATTCTCTCAGGTGGGTTGGCAGTGTCTCAAGGTGATGCATCAACTCTAACTGTAGAGAGAACACCTGTACACACAAAGTATATATATGTAGTTTCATTGTCGTGGCAGACTGGTGTTTGCATTAATTACATATTGGCAATGGAGTTTTTTTGAATTATGTAACTTATTCAGGAGATAACACCAATCTCTGGTGTTCATATAATACATTCTTGGTTGACTGAGGCAGCATTGACAGATATATGACAATTATTGTATTTGCCCTCTGTATGATAATGTTATAATTTATTATAATTTCATCGTTTAGAGACAGTATTAGGAGTTATAACAAACAGTATAGTAAAATATGGATACTATGTCTGTGTTTACACATGTTTGTAGTGATGATTTAGGTGAATATGACCATGCGTCTTACGCATCTTGTCTCAAGTGACGTCCTTCCAGCCAATCAGGATTGGCACACCAGTGGGGGAGACACAGACAGCGAATCAGAGGTGGAGCTTGAATGTTTTCACTAAGGTAAGCCCTTTTTTATTGTCTGCATGTTTTTTTCCATGTGGCTAGATTTGTAGGACTATTTTTGTCAAGGACTATACATTGGCCATGTGTTTTGTGAAAATATTGATTATTTACAAACAATTTATAGTTTGTGCAGTGTTAAAGATACAATAAGTAAAAACTTCTTCATTAAAATGTCTAAAAACAACTAGACCCATGTTATATATTGTGTCCACTTGTTGAAACCCAGAGAAATCCCCAGTTTTAATCAAGGTGATGGAACATATCATTTTTGTCACCTTTTAATTGCGTCATATCCGCTTTACCCATCTCTGTCCCTGTCTCTTGAAAAACACACAGTTAGCCAGTTAGCTAGTCAGCTGTTTTTTTCTTCGGACTGTTTGTATTGGTCACTCAAAATAGATTACAATCATTCATTGCCATTTGCGAATGTGAATATAACGTTAATACTTTAAATCAGGTACAATATTTACAACTGAGTCGCATCAGACATATTATCATTTACAATGATGGTGAAGACAACAGCTCCCATGATCCCACACTGCTTTACGATATCATCAAAGTGTTTTTTTTTTTTTTACTGTTTTGATTGAGAGACCCCTAGCAACCAAAGTTACATATTGTTTGTTGAATGTTTTCTTCGGTGACTCCCCCCATATCTTTACCTTAACATTTCCCATTTCCCATCCCTGGAGTGAGAAGTTGATTGTGTTTCTCAGCAAACTGTGATTGACAAATGAAACATAATAAATGTGTATTATGATGACCAAGCTGACAGCAAGTTGACAGTCTATACCAGCACAAGTGACTGTTTCAGGAACGAAAGACTCATTTGATTCAGCAAGTGTCAAAAATATCCCTGATAAGAGATTCGTCTGAGCAGTCTGAAGACACCGTCAGATTCCCAATAGGCAGTTTTTTGGAAAAGCATGAAAATCAATGCATACAAATATTTTTGGGGAACTCTTCAAATGCATTTTCCTTGTCAAAACCTGGTGTCTGCTGACTCACAATGTAACTTCACTGCTGACAGTTGTGTCAGATGAAATGTAATGCTCAAATAAGTCTGAGCACATTTCAGTTTGAGCACCTTGTCGCGATGGTATGTTTAAACATTTTACTACAACACCAAGTTGGAAGTAAATGCTGACAAAAAGGAGATTTTAAACAGACTGGGCTCTGCAGCTTAATGGGGGGAGTGCACCACACGCAGATTCAGAGGTCAAAATGTTTCCTGTAATGAGATCCAAAGCATTTTCAGCCTATTTAAACCTATATCCCTGTCTGTTTGGAGAATAATCTGTTGTGATTGAAGCAGAAAAGCATCTCTGGGGATGACAAGTTCGAAAACAAATAGGGCTTCCCGGAGGTTTGGGTGTATCCGTGCAGATGTGTGTGTCAGTGGGTTTGGTTCCAGTCTCGTGCTGGGCTGTCGCGTCTCTCTGCTCCATTTCCTGTCTCTCCGCTCAGTGGGCTGTCGCAGGGCCTGCAGGAGGGGATGTGGATATGGAGGGAGGTGGGATCTCCTTTGAAATGAAAGAGACGTAACATGAATTGGTGGTTCATGATGAGGGGAGGGGTTGGATTCATTTTGGTAATCGCAGGGAACATGGTCCAGACTGGGAGTTTTTCACTAGCGTTTTTACCCTTTGACAAAATAAAATACATAGATCAGCTTTAATATTTAAACCAGTAAGTGGTTTTAATATTGTGGCTGATCTGTATATTTTTGACTTGATAGATTGTTAGGTAGGTAGGTTGGTGGGTGTATAGGTGGGTGGGTAGATGGGTAGGTGGGTAGGTAGGTAGGTTGTACTTTATTAATCCCAAATAATTGAATAATAAAATAATTGAAAATATAAAACAAATAACAAATTACATATTACTGTTGGTAAAGAATATGTCCACAGATCTGCCATATTATTAAAACTGTCTCTCAGCAGCATTAATTCTATATTACAACGGAGATTCAGAAAGAAATACTCAAATTCAAAAAACACAGTAAAACAAACATCAAATCAGGTCTGTCTGAAATCTGCAAATATTGGGTTCATGGCCAAATTTCAAATTTGAAATATTATGTTCTGTTCTTAAGTCTGGTTTTCCACTGTTGAAAAGAAAAGGTTCAGTCTCTTATTTTCTGTAACACTATTCAAATGTCACCCAATTTCCTGCGATTACATTTAATGTGACCATTAAATGTAATCGCAGGAAACGTGGTGATACTAACACCTACTCTATCTACTTATGGTGCAACATTATCCAAGTGGTTTTATTTTCCTAAACTGAACCGTTGGCTTATGTCAATAGGCAATATGAACGTCCTGTTTGATAGATAATTAGAATGGATGTTCATGTCAATTGTTATGTCCCATGTGGATATTATAATTCTTATTTGTAAAGGTTACAGTTAAATGATGTGTGAATAAAGGAGGAAAATAATTGATGATACTTATACGCTGAAGGAAAGAGAGAGGAGAGAAGAAAAGTGACGATAGCAAAAATCAATGCTTGGACAGAAGAGTGAACGTATTAATGCAGAACATGGAATTGAAGGTTGTGCGAGTTGCAAAAAGGAATTGATTATTATAGTCAAAAATAAACCAAAAATAAAAGACAAAAACATTGAAATTCTCTGAACACAAAGGAAATCGAAACTGAGCTGAGAGTCTCAAACGGCAAATCTAATCACATACTGAGCAGAGTAAGAATAAATTTGAAGAAAGAAACTGTGAACCAACATTACAAAACGTAGAAACATAACAGAAAAATGCCTGCAGGAGAAGAGAAGGAGAAACCCCAAACAGTAATACATTAACGGAGAACTTTTGACTTGAAACCGAGGCAGGGGGTTCACAGCACAATGTAAAGAATAGGGAATTGGAAGGATGAAAGACACGAACCAGGAGAGGAGTAGCATGCATGTATGTGTGTATGTATATTTGTGTGTGCGTGTGTGATCGTGTATGAGCCGTGTGGAGCGCGGGCTGCATGGCTGAGCAATTCCTGTCCAGTTGGCTGGTTGTGTGAGTGTGTACGGTAGGGGGTCCCAGGGAGAGCTTTGATCATTACCAAGTGTGACAGAAGAGTTCTGACAGAGGTAACCCCCCCCCCTTCGACACACACACACACACACCAGTAACAACATCACCATGACCGCTCATGTTAGTCCCATACATGGGTAGAGGCAGACACTGAGCAGAGGGTGAACCTTGAAGTCAGTTTAGCAACTTTTTAAAAGGCTGAAAACCACCGTATTTTTTTTACCATGTGCTATTTTTGTTTGGTCTGACTCATTTCAGATTAAATAAAGTGAAATTTCCATTAAACTTTAAAGTCAATTTTTGATTTAAAAAGACAAATAGCCATCTCAGGTGGTGACTCAAATGAACATATTCTGACTGATATGTCTGGTTTGGGTTTTACCCATATTACACACACACACACACACACACACACACACACACACACACACACACACACACACACACACACACACACACACACACTATTATTATCCATACTGCAAAGGTGAGTTGACGTGCAAACTCACACAATACTTACGAATACATACGAATGAAGATGGTTCTACAGACCGAGACACAAATACATCCAATAATAAGTTTCAGCTGCACCCAAATGTATTGTTTGTGTTATGTGTTGTTAATATAAATATAATATAAGACCAATGATCTTTAACATTAATACAATCAAATTTGTAAGCACCACCTGCCGCAAGCATGATTAGCTCATTGCTGTTCACACTTTGGTGTTCAATAATTTAACTGAAGACATCTTAGCCTCACAAGCTCACTGTCTATTTGACACAATCTGTATTATTTTCTATGGTTCAATAAAACCCCTGAAAAGAAGCAAAAGTGACCCTAAAGGTGATCAAATCATCAGACCCTGTGAAAATACCAACACACACACACACACACACACACACACACACACACACACACACACACACACACACACACACACACACACACACATTCACACACTATGCTTAGTCCAATAATAGAACATTAATTTCCCAATTTATTTTGTCTCTAGTTGCCAGTCCTTCAGGTGTTTTCATTGAGGTTCAGGTTTCTCAGACACTCAGTGAACTGGTAATTAGTTTCTCCTGGTTTTGTGTGTGTGTGTGTGTGTGTGTGTGTGTGTGTGTGAGAGAGTCACATCCAGACAGAAATCAATTTCAGGCGGAGATCTATCACCTTTTGTAGCCAGCGATCCAATCATCGAATAATGCATCTGATATCACGCTGTCGAGGTGGTCTGTTCAGGGAATGATTCACTCGCTCTCTTTCTCTTGTTCACTTTCTCATTCTCTCTCTGACCGTTCAATTCTTCCCTCCACCACCCACACACCTGCAGTATCTCACACAGTCTGTCATCTGTCACACACACACACACACACACACACACACACACACACACACACACACACACACACACACACACACACACACACACACACACACACACACAAACACGTGTGATGGATAGTATTTGGAAACCCAACATCACCTCAGTATCATCAGAGGAAAAACCCTCCTTCAGATTCTTTTATAGCGTTAGGAATCATCAGTCTGTGATGTTCACAGCACATTGGGTGATATTCTCTGATGAAGTGTGATTTATTTATTTTTCTCCTTTACCTCTTTGTCTTCCTCTAATTCAGTTAGAGATTTTCTGCACGTAGCTCAAAGCACTGACATTGCATGCAGCTGTATGACTGAGAGGCAGACAGCCACAGTAAGAGGTGAGAGCTGCACCTCCACACATTTAAACAACTGCTGCATGGCTGTTTCGGTTCATTGAGACAACTGTCGGTGCAGAAAATGTATATGTCCACCTCTTGAATGATGAACGTTGAGGCTGTCGTGTCTGTCGTCTTAAGAGTATATACTCCAGAGTCCAGTTAAAATCACACATTAACTGAGCTATTGACTGTTTCATAGCTTAAAGGTTTAATAGGTTTTCATTACCTTAATATTCTTAATTTATTCTACTAATAAATCTAGAAATCGCTGTTTGCAGTTCAATGTAACAGGTACATTTTGAATGGGCGATAACACATTCACCAGTCCTATTAATAAGTGGAGGAATCTCTCTCTGGCTGTCTTCCTGTCTGTCCAATCTCATCCACTTCAAGTTGGCAGGTGACTCTCCGAGGACTCAGAGAAGTGAAGTGACAACTGTGTTTTTTTTGGGATGAGAATGGTTATTGAGTTTTGGATGGTTGTTGGAAACCCAAGACTACCTGTGAATCTATTTTAAACTGCACTCACTGTCTTTAGGAACACAGTGTGGTGTGGTGGTTAGCACTGTTTGAATCTCGGTTTGACCGGGGTCGTACTGTGTGGAGTTGCACGTTCTCCCTGTGTTTGTGTGGGTTTCCTCTGGATACTCCGACTTCCTCCCACAAACCAAAGTAGATTGGGGTATAGGTTTAATTACAGACTCATGGGTGTGAATGTGAGAGTGAATGGTTGTGTGTCTCTGTATGTTGTCCCTGTGATACGCTGGCGTCCTGTCCAGGATGTACCCCATCTCTCACCCAATGTCAGGTGGGATTGGCACCAGCAACCTCTCCCTGTGAGCCTCAATTAAGTGTTATAATGGATGGATGGATGGATGAAAGTCCAGCTGCCTATGTACACAATTATAACTCCTGAGGACACTATGACATGGACGATTGAGAATCCTCATAGATATGTTGCGGCTACTGTGATGATTATTGTAACCTCTGTAACCCATGTTACAACCCTCACTAAAGTTTCATGACGGGGGGTTACTTCATCAGTCACATACCATTGCTTAGCAAGTTTATAATATAATCATAATATGATCATAATGAGGTGATGTCATCGTGTTAGGATTCAGATTTAAAGGCTGGACTCTATGAACCAGAAAACAGAGAGAAAGTGGGGTTTTAATATATCAAATATCAAGAACTGAACTGGATTTTAATGTGGACAGTTCAGATTTCTGACAGGGACAAGGGCAGGAAAGTGTTTTTTAGGTAATGAAATGTGTTTTACAAAAATAATAAACAAGAAACTACAGGTATAGTCAGTTACCACTCAACAGTGTGTTCTCACAGAACTTGAGAGACTGACTAGCATGCTTACCTCTGAGAGTATTATCAGGTTTTTCCCCTGGTCCACTTGAGGGTGTGTGTGTGTGTGTGTTCTTAACTTCAGGTTGGTGTGATACACACTTATAGCTTGGCAAAGTGTGTGTATTCTTAAGTGCATGGTTTTTGCGTGAATCCAAGCAGCTACTGGGTGTGTGTTTACGAGGCGTAGTCAGTGACATATATTTGCAATAGTGTGTGTGTGTGTGTGTGTGTGTGTGTGTGTGTGTGTGTGTGTGTGTGCGTTTTTAGAGTTAAAGATTGATGTCATTGAGCATTTACACAGCCTCTCCTACTGTGACATTGTCATGGTTACCACATGAAGAGAATGCAGTAGATATCTCTATTTACCATCAGTTCACCAAACACACGCAAACTCGCATGCACACACACACACACACACACACACAATGGACATATGGTATGCACACACACGTACAATGTTCCCCACTTTGTGTCTCACACACGATGCACATGAACACATTAACACACTATCACCTTCACGCATATGTTCAAAAACAGAAGAAGACATGCATGCACGCATGCCACACACACACATAATATGAATGCACAACTCCATTTTAAAACACAATCACCTTTATTTTCCACTAAATTGTCATTCACTCATTTATGTTTCCTCTATCGCTCAATTTGCCGCTCCCTGTATTTTCACTCTCTGTCTCTCTCTCTCTCCCTCTCTCTTTCTCTCTGTCTCTCTCTCCTTGAGGAGAAAGGTCACCTCTCACCAGGAGACCCAGCAGCCTGACGGAGAGAAGGGGGAGGAATGATGAAACAGTCCACACTCAGCCAGCTAAATATAAAAATGCCCTTCACTTTTAAAAATCATAGGATTTCAGGCAGTAATCATTTTAATTCTCCACCAATTAAAAACCAACAGGAAAATGGCCGAACCTCCTCTTTATTGTTCTATATTGGTAAAAATCTGAACTATGCATCACAGTGATCATGTGGTAAAGAGAAGGACAGTTGCTCTGCTGAGCCTGGTCTCCTGCTCTGTGACCACCTTGCCTGAATTCACTATTAACTGGTTCTCATTAACACAGTTGTCTGTTTCTGTTGTCAGAATAAAATATAACATTATGGGTCATGAACACTGAACACATGTTAGCTGGCTGAATAATAGTAGCTGCTCCATGTTAATTAAACTGTTATGTAATCATGCCTTTGTTGAATAAAATAACAGTGCATCCAGAAAATATTTAAACCCCGTAATCTTTCCGCATTTTGTTGTGTTGCAAGCCAAATGTAAACCCTCCTAGTAATCTACACTAAACCCCCCATAATTACAAAGCAAAAACAGGATTTTAGAGTAACAGATTTATTAAAAAGGAAAAAAAACGATTTGAACTGCAAGGACACTGGTGCACACTGATTTAACGCAGAACTCAACGAGTAAAAGCTTAATATGTGAGTTACAGTTACTGAATCAAAGCAAATGTGAAGAGGCAACTGTTTTCTGCAACAGAAAGAACTCGTTTTCAGCTACAGTCACTACATTAAGTCTGTAGACATCAAAACTGACAATGTAAAAAACAATGTGGTAAGTTTCCCTCGTATACAGATAATTCTCATCTGAATGTGCAGCTCCCTGTGGTTTTGTGGATCTTTGAGTTTCAGCTTTTTGCTTTACTGCATAACTGACAACTTTACAGGTTTGGTTCACTCTCACTGCTCTCATGGTTTTCCTCTGAAGACCCACTGGTCCCGACCTGACAGACAGACACAGCTGGCGACTAGCTGGGACTGGAGCAGCTGGAGAGCCAGATATTTGATACTTCATTTGATTTATTCAAATACCTTTTGATGGCTAACAGAAAGTACCTGGATGAATCTTCACCATATTGGCAATGTTGGTTGATTCCCATGAGTTAATTTAAAACAGTATTGAAACTGGAAAAAGGCCTTCAAATTCATTTTGACCTCAGGAAAATAATATTAACTTCAAAATTCTATTTCCAAAATATGTTTTTCGCTAGTTTTTGGGTATTGCAGCAACATGTCACAGGAGAGTGGAACTTTGGTCATGTGATATCAGTGAACAGCCAATAAAAGATCAACAAGGTCATTCACAATGGGCACCAACGATCGAGACAACAGCTTCTCCATATGAACTCTAACTAATAAAGTAGCTCTGGCTCTTTTTTTTTTGCATATTTCCATGGCCTTAACAAAAACTGTATCTCAGAGAAAAATGTCCTCTCTTTAAGTTTTGTTTTTCGACAGAAGTATTTAATAGTGCCTCTTAATGGAAAAAAGAAAACACTGGTGATACCCTTTAAAGCTCCCTGCATCCTTGAGTGTCCTCTACAGAGACTCAACAGGATTTTCCTCTTCCCTTCATCCTGCTTTCTTCTCATATTTCACCTTGTCCTTGCCTGTGATCTGTTCTGCTTTTCAGAGAGAGATCCCTTCAGGAGAAATTCAGTGTGTAGATTCTGAATGCATGTCTGCTGAGAATGATTCATAAAGAGCATTTGTGTGAGTATTTTTTTTTCACATGCTTGCTTCAGTGCAAACAAAAAAAAAATCTTCACAGATAATTAGACGTGCTCAAACCACAGGGAGGAGAAGAATAGAGGAAAGACCTTGAGCGTGGATAAGAAGAATAAAACGATGAATTTAAAGGTGGTTTTGATTCCCCCAGACAACTCCAAGGAGACTGACAGGTAGAATATGAATGAGGAATGAGTGTGTGTGTGTGTGTGTGTGTGTGTGTGTGTGTGTGTGTGTGTGTGTGTGCGCATGGGTGTGTGTGAAGGGTGGTGGGATGGGGGAGGTAAAAAGGGGGAGAATTGGCAGAGAGAAATAAGAGAGAGAGACACTGAGAAAGAAAGAAAATTCCAGTGATCGAGAGAAGAGGAACAGAAAAAGTGGGGTGAAAATTAAGGGATGGACGGTCAAAGAGTCTGAAAGAAAAAAACGGATGAAAGGCAGGAGAGACGGACTGGTGAGCTAATGGCAGAAGACAAAAAGAGATAGACAAAAGGAAATGATAGATAAAAGAGGAGGGAGAGCGACAGAGAGAATTACAAGACAAAAACGGTGGGAAGGTCAAAGAGGGAAAAGAGGAAAGATACGAGGCATGAAAACTGTACACACAGAGATAAAGTTGAAAAAGACACTTTTTCAAATCATTTAAAGAGGAGATGATGTGATTTTTTTTCATAATCACTCTCCAGAGGTGGTTTAATGTTTCAGTGCTGGAAAAACTGAGCGTCGGGAAGATTGTGACGTACGATTGTCGCGTGTTAAATTGTCATGATCCTTGTGTCGTTTTTACCGACAATGTTCGGAGGCCGAGCGGACAGAGAGGAAAAGTTCAATGTAACATGATGGAGACAGTTGGAGGGGAATGTAGGAGATGAAGAGGATGAGGGATAGAAAAGTGGAAGGGAAGAAACAGAGCCTGGTAATATCACATGTAGGTAGCAATGGGAAATAAAAGGAGAAAAAGAAGAATGGACAGAAAGGATAGAAAAAAAAGGTTACAGGAGAAGAGGAACGAGAAAGATGGTGAAAAATGGTAGCCAGATGAGAATAAGTGTCTGTGTGAGTGAGAGAGAGAGAGAGAGAGAGAGAGAGAGAGAGAGAGAGAGAGAGAGAGAGAGAGAGAGAGAGAGAGAGAGAGAGAAAAGGATGGCAGACAATCAGGAACAGAGTGAGACTGACAGGAGGTTGACGGGAGGGAAGGAGGAGGTAGTTGGTCTGGGGATCAAACCAGTCTCAGAGATCATTTGACAAGAGATGAAAAAATGAGGTGATGAGGAGTGAAACGGTTGCAGATTAACAGACGGGGGAAGAGGAATGTCCGATGAGAAGTGGAGGTGATGAAATAAGAGAAGGACGAGTGGAGAAGGAAGAAGAAGAGGAAGAGTACCTGTGGTGTCACTTTGTTGGTGCATGACGCCACTACTCTGCAATAATATAAATGAAGACGTTGCGGATCGCTTCGAATCTCAAAAATTCCACCTGTGCTATTAATAGTTACTGTATATGTGGGTTTGTTTTTCATTGTGTTTCGGCTTCAGATGGAGCCAGAGAAACAGGAAGAGGAAGTGAACAGTGTTCAGGATGAAGCGGAGGGGAAGTCAAAAAACGTGTGTTTCATTGTTCGATCTTTGAATAAGCAACTTTCCTTGGAGAAACTTGACTGCAAATCTTAGTTAATATAATCCCGCTGTGCTGCATTTCATCAACAGTACACCATTACCACATTCATTTTGAAAAAGCATGGGAGTAGCATATATACCTCCACCAAGGCCCAACAGTCCCCTTGAGTCCAAACAAGCTGCTCTCGCTCTTTTCATCAAGATCCATGAATTATTTCCCGGGAAATCTGTGAAAATATATGCGCTGTCTCAAAATATTAAGGAAAGCGATTCCTTCGATCAAGAATTGAGGAAATCTGTCCAGTAGTTTTTGTATAATCTTGCTTACAAACCAACAAAAAAGCAGAAAGTGGTGAAAACACAGGAAATGACTCTATGAAACCATCAACAGCCACATCAGTTGGACAATGCAAAACAAGTAAGTGGCTCCACCCTGCATTTTAAATTCTGTGATACGGGAACAAAATGTGAGGGATGAGGTATCAAAAACAGAAAGCTTTTAATTTCCTGCAACAAATGATGGTAATTCGTTAAATAGAGACAAGAGATAAGAAAAATACCATCATCCTGTAAAATTGATTTAAAAGAAAAACATAAATGCAATCTTGAGAAGAGCAGTGGTGGTGAGCAATGGAGGGATCCAAAGAGATATGGAGATATGCAAGAAATGGTGAAGAGTTTGGGTTTGAAACATCAAATGTTAGGAGACTGAAAATCTTTATTGTAGTTCAAAACAAGGAGCCGCAGCAGAGGAGACGTGGAAACCACCAACACACACTGTGATAGGCTAAGACACACATCAAGGAGACACCCCACAGTCATACCCCCAAACAATTTGAGTGTAGTCTTGTTTTTCTAAAGAAGCTATTTTTCACAAATCACTAGGAAATAAATTAGCTGAGTTTATGTTTAATGGGAATTCGGGTGTTTACTCTCAACTGCCTGAGCTAAGAAAAGAACTTGAGTCTTTGTGAAGAGAAATTGCAGAAATGGAACATGTTGTCCTTTTCACTGGTACGGAAACAATGCACATCATCACATTTGCTCTGCAGCATTTTCTGCTTCACAGCAGCAGCACTGAGGACTTATTTGATTTTTATTTTACTGAGAAATGTTTGTTACACTGAGGTTAGAAATTGTCTCTTTTCCCTTTCTCTCCAGTTTGGACTGACTAATCCTCCTAACACTATGATCACTTGGGTAGGTGTTGGCAACCGAACCAGTCAGTGGCAGTCACCCATGTAAAAGTCACGGTCTTTCATGTTCTTCCCACCTATGAACACCAGCAGCTGAACATGATGTGCAATAATTGAGGTTTCTCGTTCTTTTTGTTTACTTATGATCCTAAAATAACATGTTCCTTGTCCTGGCATTCTAACTTTTCTTTGTTTAGACAGCTTATTATAACAAGGTTTTGGAATTATTATTTAATTATATCTGAAATGTCAAGATTACAAATTGAGAAAGTAAAACATTTTATTCTCTTTACATCTATTCATTGATTTGCCATCATATGGACATCATTGTGTTATATCTATGTGCATTTAGGATAAATGCAGGCTAAGAAAAGCAGCAACTCTTGATCGAAAAGATGACACAAAGTGAGGCTACATCCACAGTGCTACATTTTCAACGAACTGCTGGTGCCGGGTCCAAAGATAAATTGGTGGGATAGGCCCATGTGGGGATTTAAATTTAAAAAAAACACAACCTGCGGCCCATGAGGACCAAGTGACTCTGCCTAAGTGGCCTGGAATCATGACATAACACTGGCCTTGAACCATTGACCCACCATGACACAAGACTTGGTCCCTTTCTGACACACTCAGTGACATTTTCCAATAACACCATCATGAAGGTGTGAAGGATGTGTCAATGTCAGCAGACACAGCACATGTCAGTAAAAGCCAAACTGTACAGTGTCAGAGTGGAGCTTCAACATATCTATCATCAGGCACAATATATCCTCTTTGACTCTCTGATGTCGGCAAGTTAACAGCAGCAACATTCATTCTAAAACAAAACTTAGTTAAAGGGACACAACAAAGAGGTAAACAACCGGTTCAGTAGAGAGCAGTTGTTCTGTTTTTCTTGAGTAGGTGACAAAAGGTTGTTGCTGCTCAGATTTTCAGATTTTTCTTCAATCTGCCGTATATATTTTTTTGTGGTGCAAGTTTTCTCACCCCAAGGCCAACAAAATCCATTCAGTATCCTTAATAAGATTTCAAAGATCCATAGTCATCAATCTTACAATGAGCCTGCCTCTCCAAATTTCAAAAAAATTGACTTTTGTAAAGTGTAGCAAACAGCAGTTGAGGAGAGAAGGTGTTCACCTCTGCAGACACACGGAGGAGCAGCTCATCACTCTTCTTTCTTACCAATTCAATTTAAGGGGACAGCGGCGGAAAGACTCCTCTTACTTCCCTTTCATTAAACATTTGCTAAAGGATGAATTCTGCTGATAACTGTATCATTAAGAGCTGCCCTCGACAGCGAGGCCTGGCTGTGCTGTAACACATCTCCACGATAATTTGTCTGAAACCACTGAGTGAAGGTCAGATGCTTTCACCTACAAAACCCACTCACTCACGTTCATGTGTAGAGGAAGTAGCAATGCTGTCATGGAGGCAATGTTCATAGTGCAGTTAGTCTGTTAGTCGTTTATTTTGGGATATAATCACTATTTTCTCATTCATAACCAGGTTGCAAAAAACATATTATGGACACAAATTTAATGAAAAAAGTATCTTGGTAAAGGGTTAGGCCGACAAAAAGCTGTGATATCACATGAATGATAGATTCTCTAAGTCTCAGGATCTCTCCTGAAAGGGATGAACATCAATCTTCCAAATGATTTGTTCACATATACGTAACAGAACTTAAACAATCATCCTGATCAAACCATTCAGGGATGGTTTGATGCTTCATGCCTAAATTACCTAAATGTCAATGTTATGTCCACATTGTAAATACGCATGATTTCTGTGTATTTAATAGTTAAAATGTAGCCAGTTTTTGTTCATAGCCAGTATAGCTTCAGTTTACTGAGCTGGATATTTAGTACAGTTGCTGTTGTTGATTAAGCACTAGTTGTTACTCTATGGGCTACAGTCATAGACTATAGGTGAAGATGGTTGATGTGACCCCACTTCCTCCCACTATCCAGTAATGAAGCCAAAATATCCTGGATACAAACGCTGCCATCTTGTGCCAAGTACGTCATTTGGAGCCAGAGTCTGCACGGTAGCAATCAGGGGATGACACCATCATTTTAAAACAAAGATGTATTATGGATGTGGCCTGATAGGAATAAAGGTGCTGTTTATTTAAACTCAGATTGTTACCTTCTGCTTCTATTCAGGGTTACCGGAATAATCTGAATGAACTATACAAGGTTTTCATCTGCTCATTAAATCTCAAGGGTCTGTTTTAATAAAACTGAGGAACTAATGACAGGTAAAAGAAGGTTTTGGTGCTCTAGTGAATATTGGATTTACAATGTACTAAACTTGAGTCCCTGTTCTCGTGGTAATGAAGAAGCACATGAGTGAACCCAACAGTGTGTCTCTCGATTTTAGGACAACACAGCTCAAATAAGTTATATCAGGCTTTAGATACATTTAGATAATACCTTTGTTAGTAGTATGCATTCATTGTAAGGTTTACTAATTTCATTGCTTACAAAAAAAACAATCCGTTAAGCAGACTATTATCATAATCTTGTGTGATCATAACGTGTGAATACAAAAGTACAGAGTTCAAAGGAGATGGTGTGGCGAAGGAAGACTAGGAGAGATGGAAAGTGAGGGAGCAACAGAGTGATGGACAGAGACCCTGGAGAGCAGGGTGCGGTGGGGAGAGCAGGAGGGGGAGTGCAGGGCGAGTAAAGGGAGTAACAGTCGTCTCCATGGTGAAGCAGTGGTCGTCATGGTTACCCACAGAGCCCGGGTCAGCGGCTCCAGGAATGTGCATGCTGTTTGCACACACACACACACACACACACACACACTGGTCATTATTTTCTCCCCCTCCGTTGTGTGTGTGTGTGTGTGTGTGTGTGTGTGTGTGATGACAGATGAGCCCTGTTGTCACAGTCACCAAGGGGTGTGAATGTCTACACTTCAGGAGGTAAGAAAGAGGTGTGTGTTTTCAGTGTCAGAATGTAAAAGAGCCACTGAGTGTGTGTTAATTCATCCCTACTTCCTTTTGGGGATTCAAATACATGTTTGCATCTGGTATGTGTGTGTTGCTGTTTGTGTGTTTTGTTTGTGTAGGTGTGTGTGGCTGGGTCAAACAGGTTCATGGCACGGAGTGTGTGTGTGTGTGTGTGTGTGTATTCAAGGAGCACAAGTTAACCAACATGCGCTTCTGTGCTGCCATTTCTGTATCAGAAAACACCCAAATCGTTTTGTGAGTTTTGGCTTAGCACACACACACACACACACACACACACACGTCTCCAGCTCTAGACACGCTCACCTGAGCACAAAATCAGAAGTTCAACCAAGAAATCCCCCCTCTCTTTTCTCAGCGTCTTTCCACTACATTTAGGTTTCAACCACGATTCACACGGTTACCATGACACGCAGACTCACCACAAACACGCCACAGCACACTGCTCTAACACGCTCTAATATGTTTGGATGCATGTGACCATTTGTGTCTTATTGATGTGCCTCCCATTTGAACCTACGTGCCCACCTGCTGTAAATGCACTGAAGTGTGCAGCCATGTAAAAACACTGCCAAGACAGCAGACGACTACACACAGTTAAATTAATGGGGAACTGTAATCTCCACAATTTTCACACCTGAGTGACAACGCCATCAGTGTGTGATAAATGCCCTTGTTACTAATTGGTTAATTATGCGTACGAGTAGTGGCACGTTTCCATGGTAGCATTACCATTATCATGAGACACAGTGGCAACACATTTATATCAACATGTTAACGTAATAACAGCTCTGCCAGGGTTTGGACAGAGATAAACCTGATGAACTAAATCTAATATGTTCTTGCATGGTCATTGTAAAGAGGATGAACTGAAACCTTTACTTCTATTTAGGTTCTACTGGAAGGGTCTCTCCATTTTCCAACCATCCATCTATTTGTTTGACTTAATGTCCTGTCCACATGTGTCTGGACTCTCCCCCACATGCAAACTGAGTTTGAAGTGACTCAAATTAAGATTTTTTCAAAAGCCTTCCAAATGTAGATTTTCAAAAACGCCTCTTTCTGCGTGAACACGTAAAATGGAGCATTGGGGGAACTATGATGTCGCTGATTACCACTGTCATTTTGTTGTTAGAAACAACAGCAACAAAAGCAGCCAGGGACAAAATTTTTCAGTGGAATGATTTTCTAAAATCCAAGCAAGGCAATAACAGAATAATTAAAGTGTGTTTCGCTTCATACAACTACTGTAAAACAACATAATTAACGTTGGTGGATAATTGAAGCCATGGTTCACTGTTTTAGAAAAGCCAACATTGACTGCTGGTAGAACACCTGATAAGAATCAGTGTTAAAAGTGCTGAACACCACTGGACAATTACACTGTTCAATCTGCTGTATGAATGTTAATGCTTTCTTCATCACTCTGAAGGTTGGCACTGGATGGGAAGTCCGCACTGCAGAAGCCAGCCCAGCATTAATAACCATCCCTGAGCTGAAGGACTGATATTTGTCACAGGCTGTACGCATTGCTCAAAATGTTGTGATGCCAGACACACACAGATGTCACGGCAGCTTAAAGGAAGCAGTGCAGCAATGGCAGAGAGCTGATGCTTGGGAGCTCTTGTTAAGGTAAAAAGCTGCATTTAGATGCTTTGAGTGACATGTGAACGGCTGGAGAATTGATGAGCAGCAGGACGCAGCGAGCCTGACAATCAGATAGATGAGCTGTGATTGAGCTGTTACACAGACCACGGTGCCTGATGAAGACCCTGATGCCTGACCTCTCAGAGGATGAGGCGCTGAAAGAGAAGAAGAACGTCCCTCCTATAAATGATCAGGATATGTTACTTCTGTGCCCTAAAGAAAATCAGTGCATCCACACTAACAGGTTTCATGACCGGGGGACAGAGCAGAACTATTGAAAAGGCTTTCTGAAAGGTCATAAATTCACAGCCATCAACAGAGGGAGTGGAGCAGGTTCCTTAGTTCCTGGATAGTCTTGTGTAGGTCTAAGGTGTTTTGAAGGTCACTGACAATAAACAGGATGCCTGGTTGAGTCAGCTAGTCAGCTAGGGTACCACTAGTACTCAAGCTGCTGCCCTTTCTAGCTCTGACCTGACATTCAGGAGGGATTTCTACTCCAGTAAATATTTAAGTGTTGCACTGGTCACTCACTTTCACCTCGTTGGCACACATCATATCCTTTCACACATCAGCTGCTTGTGCACTTCAATTCAAAACAGCCCAAGAAAAAGTGAACAAGGTTATTGTTTTCTACTTTAGTAGGAAGTATGAACCTAGTTTTCCTGTCCCACTTCCTCACTGAAGTATAACCATATATTTGTTTTGTAATCTTTTTGTTTCTTATTAAAAAAAACAATTTTTCTGTGAAGTAAGAAAAAATATGTCTCATGCAATGTTCATAGAAAATTCTAATATTTGACCCCAGACTTTGTTAATGGTCACACCCATTAAAATGACAGAAATGCTAGCTACAATGGCTGAAAGTCATGCTAGCTTCCTGTGACGATTGCCTGCTGCCACCACAAGAGGGTAGTAAAGGATGAGGCAGGATTACTACCTGCCTCATCCATGTTAGTGAATGGGACATGGAACAATCTAAAAAAAGCAAAGTGACAGTCAAATAAATATTTTAGTTCTTTCACCCTGATGTTTGTTCAAGTGTTCATGTTTTCAGTAAGTTTGGTTCTAATTACTTATTCCATTATATAAAAATGGACTGAGACATCATGATGTATGTATCTGCAGGACCTCGCTACACTGGCTCCATTCCCCATCACTTATCTACTGCACAGACTCTGGCTTCAATTGCGTAAAATGGCAGCATTCGTAATTGGGATATTCTGTAATTGGCGAGGCATTGTCCATCTTTAAAAACACAGTCTATGCATCACATCCTTATGGGACAGAACTTTGGTCTGAGATCAGATGTAATGAGAGTCACTACATTCAGATGTAATGAGAGTCACTACATTCATTCAGGTACCGTCTACATGATGCCTATTTTTTGTTTTAACCCGTTGGCATTACACTGGTAGATATGTTGAAAGAAATATGTGGTGTCTTTTATTTATTACTCTCTGATTTTGATATCACTGTCTATCTGATGGGTTTTATCACCAGTTTGTTCCAAGACAAAAAGCTTACACACACCGAATCATTCTTGTTGGGGTTTGTATTGTCTAAACCTTGGACGACAACAAAGTCAAACTTGAACTTGAACTCTGATGATCATGCCCTTGACCTCGCTCTGACACACAACTCTACAGCTCTACAAATCACCTTTGACCCCTTGTGACACCATTTATCATCAAACTCGATCCCTTGTGTGAGCTCTGAAAGGCCTTTGAAAGGAAAAGAATGGACCTCCCACTTCACCTTTATTGTCACTCAGGCTCGATCCGGGCTCTCAATGGTTTGTCGGGCCCCATCTTGAATGCTGTTGGGCTGCGTTGCATGATGGACACAGAAAGGCATTAAATTCATCAACACAGACATCAACAGTCTTTCTGAAAACACTCTGGTTGCTGTGTAATGACACTTGAGGCTCCTTCAATTATACTTTAGACAAGGAACTCAAATCTAATGTCCCTTTTGGTGCCACGACGGCCCCTCTGTCAGCTTTTCTGTTTTTGTGGGCTCAGACTGCCTGTCTTCAGTGACAAACATTAACTATCAAACATGTCAAGCTTGATGTCCACAGTGTTTCAAATTAAAAAGAAAGTCAGGAGTTTGAGTCAAATGTCCCTTCTGGCGCCAAGACGACTCCACCTGGTCTTCGCCTGTCCTCAAAGGAAGATAGAAAAACCAAAAAATAAATCAACGTCACAATTGATGACAATTATTAAAAGTCAATCAAAACATTGAGTGTTCATGTCACTTGAGCTGTCAGTCTCATTCTGTCTTTGTTATTACTAGGCCACATTTTCAGCAGCACACAAAAGAGGATATGAATACTGATCAATATGTCAATAGTCCAGTCCAACTTTTGCATCACCAAACAAGGGTGGAATTCACAAAAGGAAAAGAGGGGTCTGAACTGCCCCACCTATAATATAACTATATATATATATGTGTCCCACTTGCACTTGAGATATTTTTCAGTTTATTGTCCCCCCCCCAACAAAAAGATGATCTATCCGCCCATCAAATCACTCCACTGTTGGCTGTGTTCATTTAATGGGATTGATCTTTTCAATCTCTTATTGTTTTTGATGACTACCCAACACTGTGTTCCCGGAGATAGATTTGAACCTATTCTGTTGCTGTCATGCTTGGTTTACTTTTGTTTTGAATGTAAAAAAAATATAGTACAGAATCAAATAAAGTGAATGAGATTGTTTTACCTCAGCGTGTCTCACCCTTTAAGAAGATTACCTGAATCTCAGAGTGAAGTGTCTGTATTTTGATCTTTTCTGCTGCGCGGTGCCATGCTGCGTTTGAGGTAAACAACATTCCAGTCCATGTTCAGCATTGGGAGGAGGGCATGAACCATTAGCTTACAGAAGCCAGCCCAGTCCTCCACTGTCTGTGGGCCTGAGAGGAGAGAGCTGGCAGGCAGGCGTGCAGGCAGGATAGCTGGCTTTCTGCTTGACTGGCTGTATGGCTGTATGTTACACTCCGATGGACAGAGATGCCAAAAAAGTGGGCATAGAAAAGCCTCAGGGGGTGAGAGAATAACAAATGACATAAAAAGGGACCTTGTAATTTAAATGCAATTGTGAGTTTGTCTGTTTTGTCTGAAATATGCTGCTCCACACAATGACAACACATAGTGGGGCTTGTCTTCAGGAGGTAATGACCCTTGTGTTTTGTATTTGAGAGCCACAAATCACTCACAGATGCAGAGATGGTCTGGAAGCTGCGCTGTGCTTTGAAAACTGCATTATCATTTGTACGGACACTTTACTGAAATAAAAGATTTCATTCCGCCGCAAAACATTTTGTTTGTTTCATTTTTTTGTCACACACAGTTTGTCTTCTGCTGCATTAACACAGACTCAGACAAACTGGATTTTTCAAACAATGGATGGAGGAAGTGTTAGATTTCAAGGTAATGTGCTAGAGAGAGATGAGCAGGATTAAAAAAATGTTTTTAACCCTGTGCATCACAGATTTACGAGACACAACAACCCTGTTCACACCTGTATTAACATCTGCCCTGAGTGATCCGATCACACGTGGTCAGCACTAAGTCCAGGTCTGAACGCACCCAAATGCATCCTCAACGTGTCCTGAGATCACTCACCTCGACCATTTTCTGAGGTAATCGAGGATGCATGTGGCCACATTCTTTTCACTGTGTGAATGCAAATGTCTCCAACGCATAATTATTGATACTTAAATTGGTAAAGATCATTCTTCATGAGGCCGGATCTTGTATTTGACGGATGTTTTCTTTATTTCATACTTTATTGTAAATTGTAATTTAACTTTTGCTTATATGACATTATTAATCATACTTATGGCATTCTTTACAATATGTATGTGTATTTTGGTATAAATGTATTTATACACATACATAAACACACATAAATGATAATAGCAACAATGGCAACTAAAGAAACTGGAGAAGAAAGAAAGAAAGAAAGAAAAGAGTTAGTATGATGATGTATTTACAAATACACATACATGTACAGGATATCATATATGTTGCATATTTGTACATTTGTGATCCACATATTTAATCCATTTACTCCATCATTTCATATATTCCAGCTCTTGATTTCTGACTCTATAGTTATTCTTATCATTTCCATTACAGGATGTTAACATCAGGTCTGAAGAGGGTCTAGGTAACTTGTCTGATGAATCAATGTGTTAAAAAAAAATGCTCAAATGTTTCATCCTGATTGATCCTGTTTGATCCTGATCTTGCTAACCCCTCATCGCTTTGCATCGCTTAACCTTTCATTTACTGTATGGGAACATTTAACAAGGTGGTGTGCCAGTATCATTCTATCAAATACATTTCAAACACAGCTATAACAGTTGTAGCTGTGTCCTCTCTGGACCAGACAGAATATAGGCTTCAGCCACTTCAGTGTTTTCCCCCATGGCATCTATGGTTCGATGTTTGCCACTGCAACCGTCCAGCTGGCACAGACACACGAGTTACTGAGCAACATCCACAGAGCACCACTTGAGAGACACCACATAACACCACGAGGGCCTAAATGTGGCCGCTCACTGGTTGGCATGATGAGTTCCAGTCCACATGCTGGCACCAAACCAGACTGTTAGTAATTGGGGGATTTGGGCCCAGACTGGACTCTGTTGGCCGCTGTGTCCAGGGCACTCAAGAGCAACAAAGCATTTCAATGTTGCCAAAGTCTCGGGCAAAATGTCCGGCTTCTGCACCAGGTATGTGCAGCTTTTTTGTTTACTCACCAACAATTGGATTCAAATATTTTGACAGTTCTGTTCAGAGAGGCTCCATTATTCCAGCTCTTGCTTTTCTCTCTGTCTTTTAAGCAGAGGTTGGTGAGTAGTAGCCTGTAATTACTTAAAGACACAGTGGGGAACAGATCAGTCCTGCATCATAGACTGGAAACTAAAAACAAACAGCAGTGAGCTGGAGGATGCTGTAGAGACGGTGATGATGCTGTGGTGACTCAAGGGAGAGTGGGTCGTCCACTAACCAGAGGGTTGGCGGTTCAATCCCAGTCTCCTCCATTCCGTGTTTACTCAATGCTGCTAGTATGTGAATAATACATGATAATGAAAATGCTGCACAAAGATGCACTGTATGAATTTATGGGTGAATGGCAAAACTGTTTTTGCAAAGCACCTCAGACCATTTACCAATCTGTGTGAGTTCATCAGGGATCCTTGTCACATTCAGGTGATCACATGATCCACCGGTAATGACATTACTCTTAATGCACAGAGCTCACTACAGACTGGAAACATATTTGATATTTGCCTGTTTTTGCTTCATGCAACACAGTGTATAGAAATGAGTGAGGTCCTGATCTATCCTCTCTTTAAAATGCACCAATACCCAAACTGTACACCTGACATGCACCCAGTGTGTGTGTGTGAGGAAGACGGTGTCTTGAAATGACTACATTCCTTTGCCAGATTGGCAGCTCACCAGGTTCCTTATTGACCTGTGGAACCTCAATCAAAGTTCTCTCGTGTGACCTTTGTGGTGTTTAAACCCAAATAAAAAAAACAAGGTATTGTTCACTGTTAAGTTGTTTCTGTCTGACAACAGAGATGGGCGCTGTGGCCAAAACTGCAAATAGCAGCAGAGGAAGGGAAAGTGGCCAAACAGGCACTTAGGAGCTGAGCACTGCTCAGGCTTCATGCTACTTACTGTGAGTGGAGCTTACGATAGTTAATTTCACTGTGGAGAAAAACATTGTGTGTTGTATCTAACTACTAAAAATAACATCACACTGAGGGGAACCTTTAATAAAAATATATTTCCTATCTTTGTATTCATCATTGTAAATTAGTTAGAAGACAAAGACAGACAGTTAAACAGCCCCCTGATCTCACCCCACGCTTCTAACAACACTTCAACAAATTACATTAGAGTGCTGTTAGCAAGCAGCATCTGGCAGAAAGTTGGGATGTGTGGTTTCAGTCTGCTGCTGTTTGAATTTATGAAACACACAGATGGCCCATCGTTCATCTCCATCTTCAAGTACTTGTTTCTTAAAAGCCTTAACCGCCTCTCAAAAATCTCACAGATTAGCTGCTGTCCAAACTAGAGGTTCTCACTTCAACTCAGGTCTTCCTCTCTCTCTCTCTCTCTCTCTGAAACCTTGTGTGTGTGTGTGTGTGTGTGTGTGTGTGTGTGTGTGTGTGTGTGTGTGTGTGTGTGTGTGTGTGTGTGTGTGTGGTGTCTGGTTAAGTGCGTACCATTAAGTCTGAGTCCTTAAACTACAGCTGCCTGGGTTTCAATCTGGCTCAGGTCCTATGCTGCTTTGTCCTTTGTCAGCCCCTCTCTCGGCTGCCTTTCCTGTATATCTACACTGCTGCTATTAATAAAGGCCCAAATGTCCAAAAATGCAGTTTTATGTATAGAAAAAAATGGGAAAGGCCGTGTCGGAAGTAATTAATTCCTCAGAAGACTCAATTTAAAAAATGGGCCTGAAGGGGCCACAGGTTAGGGTCTGACCTGGCCCTCTCCCCATACTGTACTATATACTATACTCCCACCCCTTACTGTCCTGTCAGTAAAGATGAAAAGCATGAAGGAAAGGTTCATTGTTTATGGGTGTATTTGTTTATTTAGGCCCAGTTACACAATTACTAACCAACCAGTGCAAAGCAATCCTCTACATCCTCTGTGGAAACCATCAGAGCAGTGATGTATGGAAACACCACAGCAATCACAGTAGCAACGTCTGCATGAACACACATTTAACCAATGTTGAAAATAGTTGAACTGTTACTTTCATGGAAGAACTTGAAGATGTTGCACACACAGGTTTCTCAGCCCTTCACAGCAGCACATTTGATCCACTGAATGTTTAATGCAACACAAACAAAATGTCAAAGGATTAAGAAATAACACAGGTGAGGAGAAAGTAAGACCTAGATTTTCAAAGCTTATTTTTATCAAATGATGTTGATATCCAGCTCCTAATACACATGATTACTTGTGTTTTGGTGTTGTCTTTACAGATCTGATAGCTGAAGCTCTTTGTGTAAAGCATAAACAAAAGTGTTAGACATTACTTCACATTGTGTTGTTGATGTGCACTGACAAACAGGCGGTTTTAACTGTGTTAGTGGTGGGGTGTTACTGGTGAGATCACGCCAAATTGGTGTTAACATGAACTGCAGCCTTTGCCAGTTTTCTCAAGTTTCAGGATTTTACATTTGACCATGCAGCAATGGGCCAATGGGGTCTGAACCTGTGGCCACTGCTCACCCGGGACCAGATTGCAAGGGCAAGCGTAGGCCCTAGAATGGAAAATGACAACTGTGTAGATCTGAATCTGCAGCAAAAACACAAGCATTGGAGTGAAATAGCTCCCCTAGTTTTGGTAATGACATGGGGCTTATTAATCCTGGTTGCTGCACAGTTGTAGAATGAAAGTTCAGAATGGAAACATGTCAGAAAATGTATTTTTCCATCACTGAGATCAAATATAAAGTTTATCTGACTGCGTCAAATCAAATAAACCGGAGCAAACTTCCAACTGCACGCTCCTCCTCTGGTGCGCAGCATTCAATGAATCTGAATGAAACAGTTGAAAGAAACAACTTGATTCACTGCAAACATGTGCGGCCTGTTCACTGTTAATCCTTTAGCGTTATTTTCTCTGTCTGTCTGTGTCTCTCTCCGTCTGTCACTTTCTCAATTTAATTTCTCAGCTTGAATCAATCCAGCTCGACTGTTCACCAGACAAAACAGGCAAAGTGGTTTATGAAATGTACAACTTCTGCCTTTCTCCCCCTGTCTCTGCGTTTCTCCACTGCCTCCTGTTTACCCCCCACCAGCTCCCCCGCCGTCCCGTCTTGAAGACAGCGTTGCGTTGCGGCTCTGTGCTCCTAAAGAGCTAAAACTGTCGGCCGGGGGAAGCGGTGAAATGGAAAAATTTAATCGCATTAAGAGAAAAACCTTTCCTTTTCATTTGTAAATTCCTGGGACACGCTTTTTTTTCCCCTTCCACCCTTTTTTCCCCCTTTACACCTACCTCTCTCTCTCTGTGTGTCCTTACCCCGATACGGCTGCTGAGCTCGGAAAACATCCGCCTAGGCCTCAACACACACACACACACACACACACTCACACACACGCACACACACTCACACACACGCACGCACACACTCACACAGAACAAGTAAGAACACACACATGCAGACACTCAAGTCTTCACATATTTCGGCTGCAGATTTGACAAACCAGGATGGAGGCCTGTTGGATGGGAACACACACACACAGACACACACACACACACAGACACACTCACACAGTAATTATTTTCCTTTTAAACGACACACAGATCAAAGACTGCTAGAATGACTCCTCCTCTTTTCCCTCCCTCCATCTTTCCCTCCTCCAAATTGACCAGTGTACCTCAAAGCTTTTTCCTTCCTCTGCTCTCCCCTCTGTTTTCTCCTTCCTCCCTTCTTTCCTCTTTTCTTCACCTCTACTGCCTTTTTCCTTCTTCCATCTTCATCAAACCCTTTCACCTCCTCTTCCACTGCTATCTTTTCTTCATTTCCTTTTTTTCTCTCTCCTCTCACTGAATTATCTCCAACAGCAAATTAAACTCATCAGGGATTAAGGTATTTGCCTCAGAACTATCCGCCTTCAGGTTGAAATCATTGTGTTTTTCCTCTTTAAATTAAGATGTGCGGCTTTTGTTCTGGTGTCATTAAAAGGAAAACTTTCAGAAGGATTATATATAAAAATGCTGGGTTTCAGAAGAAACCCTGATGAGTACTGAGTACTGAGTACTCATCAGGGGTAAAACATGCCTCCATTGAACTGTTGACTGTGCAGTTGTGATTTCTTACATAATTTATTCAAACACAGAAGCCCCAGTTTCGCCTCCTCTGGTTTCTCTCTTTTCTAATCTTTTTTTGGACGTCAGCTCTAAACTGTGCGGCTGGTGTCCCCGCTGAACTCGATCATATCTAGTGTGTGTGAAAAAGACCAGTTAGCTTCACATTCCTGCTGGATACTGTCACACTAAAGAGCACAATAGAGGTGCTTTCACACTGCAAATCTTTTAGTTCAGAGCAGCAACGTCAGCCAAACTGTAATACCACACTCTGGTGTGTGTGTGTGTGTGTGTGTGTGTGTGTGTGGTTGTGTGTTTACCTGCTCTTTCATTTGCTCTCTCTGCACGTCTCTCTCTCTCTCTCTCTAACCATCAGAGGGAGCCCTCTGTCTGCAACCAGATTACTCCAAGTCCAGATAAATCTACATCACCGCCAACTTGCTGTTGACAGAAATCAGCAGTTTACAGCTCAGGACACCATGTGTGTCTTTACTATTACATGTGCATTAAAGGAAGAATCAACATAAAGGGAGCCTGGAAGGTGTCGGACCACCACAAACCTCCAGAGGAGCTTTCCTGCACCTTGGCATTGATGCTACAACTGTACTGGATTGTTTAACTGAGCTGGTTTGGGATTTTGTGACCACCACAGCATGATTTACATCATTTTCATATCATCAAACCATTGAGGAACGTCATGGTTGGAGGTGCTGACCATCTTCAGCGCCAGGGACAACCACCGCCACTTCTCACCAATCCAATTAACATCTCATCAGTGATATGTTTTTCACATTGGCATAAAATAGGATTCTTCATTATAGGTACCAAAACATAGTTAAAAACAACAAGACATTAGGTTGGGGCTCTCAATTTTTTTTTTTTTATTGTGGTACGTAAAGAGTTGGATTCTGTGAGCAGTTGGTATGATTGAAAGCTGAAAGGGACACAGACGGTCTTATGATTATTGTGGCATTATATGGATGACATCACATTTTTATGAACGGATCTGAGATGAAGACTCTCCTGTACAACTTATTTTTATGAATTCTAATAATTCTATATCTATATATGTATAATTTGAAATATGTCCTTGTGCATATAATGCAATGACTAAATGGCAAATTTCTTACAGGTGAAATAAGATCCTTTAGTTAAACTTGTACTATTGTCTTTACATTAATGTGACAGCATTTAAATCATGAGATGTGCTGAAAGTGTCACAGAAATGTTTTTAACTTAATATTTTATTTAAAATATGTTCATGTTCTTACTTCAAGTTCATAATATTTGATTGTATTTCTTTCTATCTTATTAAAGTTGATGGTTAAACTGTAAAACACCATGCCCCAATTACACTACTTTGTCATGAAGGTTTGATAATGACATCTTAAGAATCCTGCAAATTTTTAACTTGTTATTATTAGTATTTGCCCATAAAATCCACAACGGTCTGGCTCTAATGGCAACACATTTAAATAAAGACATGCATGTGTGACAGAAGACCAAAATTTAAGTCCTAAACAATTCCTCTCTTCTGGATGTCTACAATTCGCTGCACAGGATTTTCTTATTGCATACACTTTTTAGGATGATGCAAATTAGGTCATTTTCAGAACTGAAATTTGTTTATATTTCTGGAGAGAGAATACATCGATAAAGTTATTAGTCCTTGTCATATTTTACAAACTATATATAGTAGTGTTTTGTTGACAATAGCAGAATAGCAAAACAAGAAAATAAACACCCAATACACTAGCTTGATACATTTGACGATTTCGAGTTGTTTTAAAACTGGCAGAATAGCATTAAATGTGATGCCAAAGTCATAATCAGACTATGCTCTGTGATGATGGGGTGCTGTAACAAGTGAATTTCCCCAACATGGAATCAATACATTTTATCTCATCTTATCCCATCTTACTTTAAACTTGTGGGCATCATTTACTCTGGTGAGAGATAGTATGGCAGCTCTAAATCAGAGCTACATACACTGAAGCCAAAAATTCTGATAACTGATAAAAAGTGGTCAAACAGAAACTTGTTTTAAAAGTAAAGGTTTCTATAGCTCATATTCACAAATCATAATTTGCCTCATAGAGCTTAACAAGCTCCAGGTACAACTAACTGTCTGTATGGGTGGTTGATGATGTCTGTAAACTGTCTACGTAACATGACTGCCATCGACAGAAAGCAGGTCACAATCAATAACCGCATCTCAATGAGATTAGGGGCACTGCACTTTGGAAGTAGACAACGTGACATAAAAACAGTTTGACGTCACTCCCATCACCTTTCTAATCAATAAGATGCAGAAGGGAAAAACTGATGGGAAACTGAGCCTGGCTTCCAGCGGTGTCCAGATGTTACACTTGTTGAGGAGAATCTGTACAAACTACATGTTTCCATTAAATACAAATAACTGGGATCACAATCAGAGTTGATCTCAAACGCTGGTGTCCTCATGCAGCAGTATGGGAATTCACTTAACATTTTTCTTTACAGAAACTTTGTGGAAATCCTCCTTGCTCCTCCACGCCTTCAAGCTCCTTATCTGCCTCCTCACTTCGTATTTGTTTCCTGTCTCCTTATCTGCGACCTGTCCCCTTATCTGCTCCTAGTGTGTCCTATTTCTATTCGAATACGCCGGCTTGTTGATCTATTTACAGGGAAACATGGCCTCGGAGCAAATCGGATGACCTCAGGGTATTGAATACATTTAATCTGACTAGTGCATTGGTGTGTACGTGTGTCTGTGATGGCACGTGTGTTTAACCTAAAGGTATTGTTGGCGACCTTTGTATAATCCGTGGAGTCTGAGGGCTCTTTCTTTAAGAGGGCAGGGGACCACCTTTACGCAAACATAGCACAGTCACATAGTTCTTATTGCGTAAAAAGGCCTGTAACTGACCAGACCAAAATCAAGAGGATTGAGCACACAACAAACAACGGTGTAACACAAAAGGCACTAAATAACACAATCAAAGATGTACATGCAAACACACGGATGTGTTACAGGTTGAACTGGGCAACTTCCACATGTGAGTGTGTATGACTGAAGGTCTAGAGACAAGCATTTACACTTTTAATCTATAGAAAGTGAATATAACTGCAAATAAACCACACCAAGCAATCCGAGTGATAGATGCAACATGTAGAGAACACAGATGCATGCAGAGAGAACAAAGCATATAGTGTACATTTACTACAACTGGAAAACTGCAAAACACATGCAGGCACACAGATGCAACACAGAGACACATGCAGTTTTCATGTGTAGTCGTTTGCCACTTGTCAAGCGCTGGATGCTTTTATCTCTTACGTCCTGTGGTGTGATGCATGTATTTATAGTGCGTGAGGCCTCAGTGGGAATAAAATAAGAGGCAGGAACATTAGCTACAGTGAGGAACTCACTGAAACCACAAACATATATATACACATACAGTATATAATAGCAGACGACACACACGGATAGTCTACAAATGGTGTTCACATGTCAGACTGCATATAGAAAAATGTTAATACTAAGTGCAAATCAAGTAAATCCTGCAAAGTGAAATAAAAATGTAATAATAAGTTACCGTCTTAATCTATAACAAAGAGTTTTAATAAAAGGACTGACAGCCTTTATACTGTAAACAACATTTTTACCTCCACCAATGTTAAGTTTTCATCCCTTTTTCGTTGCTTGTTTTGTTTGTTAGTTAGCAGCATTACACAAACACTACTGGACAGGTTTCCATGAAACTTAACAGAAGGATGTGGTATAGGTCTGAGAAGAAGCCGTTAACATTTACTGCAGATCTGGATGAGGTGGCGGATCCAAAATGTTTCCCTTTCCTTTCTTTAACATTGTAAGGTAGGGTGTACTTCAAAAAATGTGTATTTATGGGACTTTAAGGGAAGTGATATCTGTGAGAGTGTAAAATTTGGTGCCGCATGATTGGTTATTGGTGGAGGTATACACTCCATTCTAGTGTTAAATGCAATATAAAATTGCCTATTTGAGCAAAATCATATTTTATTTTGAGAGTGACACAGAATTTATTCCTGTTTCACTAGCGGCACATTTTCATTTTCATTAGGGGGGAGCTGTGTCATAAGGTCACTAACATCATCATGAAAGGATATGCAGCAGATATTGAGTATAATGGTTGTTAAGTTTAACACACATAAAATGCTACAAGGAGCACAGAGAGAAAGTGAAGAACGTAAAAAACTCTAAAGTAAAGACCAGCAGCAAGAAGAGGGATGGATTTATAGAAAAAGCATGAGAGCGCAGGTGTGATTCTCTGACCAGGTTATTAGCTATTATGTGCAGTGACAGCTCTAATGGAAAAAATGACAGATAACTTAGAAGAGATAGATGGGATGTAAAAGGTATGGAGCCTAAATAAAGAGCTGGGATGGACATATATAAGAGAAAAACATGAAAAAAGAGAAAAACAATGGAGAAAAAGATGATTTAGAGGCGAACAGAATATAGGCACAAATTATTGTGGTACATGGAGAATATTAATGTGTTCAGATGCACAAAAGACAGACATGGTGGAGTTTTACATTTGTTCAACACAAACACAACCCATAAGATGTATGACTGGCCCATGCAGGCTTCCATTAACACAGCGGCATGCATTATCCTGAGGGACAGTTTGTAAATGTAAAACTAAAGTAATATGCTGCCATGAATTAGCAGGGACCCAATGACAGAATTCTGTGTTGAGTTAAAACATATCATTAGTTTTTGGATCTCTATATTTGAGGTAATGCATTGTGGGATTGTTGGCCGAAATTGAAAGCCCGGCAAAGTGAAAAATACTACGACGCTGACTACAGTAAAATTCTGGCTTTTGACCTTATTCTGAATGAGACATTATTCGGATCACAATTCTCTTAATCAGGTTAATATCTGAATATTAGTGTCCACATCATCACTGATTCATTAATATCTTAGATTTGTGACTTGTTTGATTTGCGACACAGCAAATATCTCACTACAGTTTCATACTGCGCTGTATAAAACTGAGACACACCCACGTTGAACCATCCAATCAAATCTTAGGGCTGTTATTTAAATTCCTTCCACAACTTCCAAATACTCAGTGGCTGTGGAGATTGTACCACATGACGCAGGCTGTAACTCACATTTAATTAGTGACTTAGACATCATATGTGTCTCATTATTAGGGGAAAATCACTGTGACATATTGTTCTCCCTGTGTCTGTGTTGGGTGGAGTTATGTTAATAGGAGGCTCTAAATTGACCACAGGTGTGAATGTGAGGGTGACTGGTTGTTTGTGTCTGTATTTTGTGATACACTGGTGTTCCAGGGTGAACCCCCCCAACCCGATTGGCTCCAGCGCCCCCACGACCCTCAAAGGATAAGTGGTACAGATAATGGATGGATGGCATCAAAGAACATCTTTGGTCCAGAGAATATCTCAACATGACATCTGGTACAGACATGTGTGTAACCTCTCCTGATGAGGTTGTTGATCCCCTGATCCCCTGTTACTGGAGTGCAACACACAGATCAAATTTACTTCTTTAATTACTGTCCGTTAAAAAACATAGACAGCCACATGGGGGGGCTAGTGAGGCACTTGACTTTTCGTCTCGTGTGAGGCAAATTGAACGCTCTCCAGAGGCATGGACATAATGTATGAAAACGTTTTTGGCATCACATTGAAAGATTTTCTAGGGCAAAATGGATGGTGATGATGTCCTTCACTAAAAAGGGATCCACCCAAATAAAAAGAGCAAAGTTAATCCTTTAAATGTGATAGAAAGGTGACATCTGGGAGAAAAAAACTAATACAGGATGAGATAGAGGACGGACAGGTTTTTCTCTCTAAGGCAGGAAAAACATATTCATTATTAAACAAGAATGAGAGCAGGAACAAAGTACGAGTGGATGAGAGTAAAATAAAGAGCAGGAAAAGAAGAGAAATGGAGAAAGAGGGAGCATTGGTTTATTGCTGTGTCACACAAACCCAGACAATGCTGGTGGGGGGGGGGGGTTGTGTGGCGGCTGAATCCTTGAAAGAAAAGTCAACGAAAAACAACAGAGTCAACTGTGGAAGAAAAGAGATTAGGGAGCGAGGGATTTAGGAGGGAAGAAAGGAGCTGGAGGGGGGAGGAGAAGGAGAAGGAGGAGGAAAGTCAAAGAAATGAAAATGTACACAGATGATTAAAAAAACCAACAGATGAGGGAGGGGAGGAAGGTGACAGAGGGGAAGAGGAGGATGAGAAGACAAAAAAAGATGAGGTGGAAGGAAGTGAGTGCGATTGAGGGGGGGTGGGAGGCGGAGGAAGACAGGTGTGATCCTCCACAGCTCGGGTGTTTGTTTAGCCAAGAGCGGCAGCAGTAGAGAAGAGGATTATGGTATTACGGCCAGTGTCGTTGGTCATGTGAGCTGGCGGGGGCGACACTGACCCTGCTTACCTTCTCTTGGTAAGTAAGCTTAGCCTGGCTGTGAAGGAGAGGTCACACACACACAATCACACACACACACACCTGCCCACCCATCTCTCTATCTCCAACACAGTCTCCTCGCCTCCTCTACCTCTCTTTAGTTTTGTTACTTCACTTTTTGCAGCTTTTCTGTCTTTTTTTCCTCATTCCTCCTCCCTCTCTTTCTCTCCTATGTCACATTTTATCTCTCTTTTTAATTCTCTTGTCTATTTCTGTCTCTACACCTCCCTCCTCCCTCCCTTCTCGATCTCTCTCTTCCGGATGTCAGGCTCCTGTTCGCTGCATGTTACACATGCAAAGCTTATCTATGCCCTCGCAAATCCAACAGGATCGCTTGAATTTCCTACATGGACGAGTGAAGAATAAAACAAAAGACAGAGGAATTAAACATCTTGATGTCAGGAGCAGGGAGTCTGACGGTGTCCACACTGTGAGGAGTAAATACAGGAGCAACTCCGGCCTCGGTAAGTTTCACTGGTCCTGATGACTTGGTTTGGCTTCCGATCAACATTTGTCCAGTTTAAGGGCTTTAGCATTTTTGATTAGGTTTCATTTAATTCAGTTTAATTGAATTTGCATGATGTAACATTTTCAGTTTGAATGTCCATGACTGTGATATGTGGAGATTTGTTTTTTGACATAGGAACAAGGTTCAAGTTAATGTTTGTGTTTTGTCAGTAGTTGTTAATTCCAACATGAACAAACAAGCCATAAATAAAACTACTGTAACAAATGATTAAATGAAAAACTTACTGATATTAACTAAACCTCGTCTTCAGAAAAATGTGTTTTAGTATGTTAAGTAGAAAGTGGTTTTAAATTTAAGCTATTGAACTGACTGACTTTGAGCATCTCATATGAAAATCCATTTGGCACCCTTGTATTGGAGAGGCTGAAGCTGTAGCTTCTGTATAACCTCAGATTACAAAACTACAACAACCTGGCCACACTACAGCTCAGAGAAGGCAAAAGAAAAATACTTTTCTACATCATTGTGTTCACCTGCTTCACTAACCTGCTGTATGTGGTGTAAATTGTACTTTTGACTGATTTTAGGCAGCAAAACTACCCAAAAAATTTCAAACAGTTAAAATAAAAATGTCTTGAAAATGTAGAAAATGCTAAAATATCATATCAGCTATAATTTTTTCTATATGAAGATAGACACGTCATAGAATAGTCGAAGTGGAAAATGAATAGTAGTATATAACATTAACTAATTTTCGCATTCCACTGTCAGTGGATAAACTGTTGAACATTTTGACATGAACGTTTACATATGTCATCACTAATACAGAGATGTACACAACTACAGCAACACATCTACACATATTTCTGTAGCCTTGTGGTTCTGAAACAGCAGGAAACTGGGATTTACTAAATTTGCACATGTGACCAACACACGTGAGCATTACAGGTGTGAATGAGCTGGCGTATGGAAGATGTTTTATGCAGGAAACTTCACTTCATGTAACACAGCAATAGGTTTGAAGAACTGCAGATGCAATATCTATATTACTGGAAGCAACACGTGTGATGAAATTCATTGACACTACTAAGGTGTTTTATATATATATATATATATATATATATATATATATATATATATATAATGAAAAAGCCTCAGTAGGTTTTGTCTTTTATCGTTTAAACAATATGATACTATATGGCATTTTGTACTGTATCGTTTATCCTGTATATTGTATCTCATCTAAGAGCCAATGATTCATCTCAGGATGTATTGAAACTACTTGATAGATTTCAGTACACACACAATGTGTTAGATGAAAAGGGCTTTGCTCTGTGAGTAGAGAGGGGATGATGCCACAGACAGAGCAGAAAAGGTCAGAGGGTCACCAGAAAACAATTTGGACTCCATCACTGGAGGCCATGAAAAGTCCCAGCACATTTTCTGAGAGCAAGAAAAGAGGGGAATATGAAATGAAGGTGACTCGACCAGCATCTGACACTGTCATTGCTTTTGGTTAAAAAAGTACTACTGTTGTGTTTTAACGTCACTGCAGGGAAATTCACCTGCATTTGTAAGGCTTTATTGACAACCTCAGTAGATGTTAACAGAAAAGAGAGACAAAATTAAAATGGGACTCTTGTAGTTATTTATGGTCTTGACCACTTGGCAACAATCTTCAGAGCAAACACAAGTAACCATCACCCTCCTTACTATACCTGATCTGTCTCACAAAATGATTTGAAATAATATGTCCTTACACTATGTATACTGTTATCACGCTGCTCAAGGTGTTGTATCATGCAGACAAAAGCAAAAACGTCCACAACTTTGTCAGATGATGACAAAACACTAAGTAAAGTGTGTTCTGGACTTTGAGGATTTCTTTTCCCTGGGCAAATGTTCTATAACACCTACAAAAAACTGAAACCACTGTTGAGCCTGAGCGGTGATTTGCTGTAGATCGACTGCACTGGTTCTTTTCTGGGCATCAGATGGGAGTGACGCATGTATCACCCTAATCTCTGCTGATTTCACTGATTGGATCCTACCACCGTTTCCTCTCGCTTCATCGAGCAGCAGCACGGTGAGGGAACATGAGGAGGCAGAGCAGCACTTTAATCTGCCCACAATCAGGAGGCATCAGTCTCCGAAGTGTCGATAACTGAAAGCAAAACAAACCTGCTAGAACGACTTCCTAAAAGAGTGTCTGTGAATACACGACAAAGGAAAAAGAAACCTGTTGCTCGACACTGTGGTTGATGTTTGGTGCTCATTGTCAAACATTGAAAGGAACAGAGATTCTGCAGCTTATATTTGACTGAAGAGCTCAATGTTTATATTCAAGCGGTTTTTTTTGTCACAAATATTTTTCTCCTCAAGTGCAAAATAAGATATTTAAAAACTGTCTGATGGTGACTAGATTGAATCTGAGTCCCCGCAGGCTGAAACACGAGATTTCTTTGTGTTCTCGGCTCAGTGTGGTGGCGATTATGGGCGAGGAGCAGACAAATGAACTGTGGGACGAACACATAAACAAATGAAATTAGAATTAGTGATGCAGTGTTCATCAAATTCATAAATTCCATCTTTTGCTGAGGGACATTAATAATCAATATGTTTAGTAAATATAATAATAAAAAGTCTTTTAACCTCTATGTAACACATTAGATCTGTAATCGTTGACATGTAACCATTAAGGCCGAGGTGTTTTATTTTTTGCTGTGGAGGCGTTGGGCTCAGGATCAGCCTGTGCTCAGACAGAAGAGTAAACACAGACCAGCAGCTTAGTCTGACCAGATTATCCACATATCACGGTTACCATTCACTACTACCAGTGAATGCAGGATTACATACAGTATGATGAGATTACAGCTATTGGAATGAAAAAAGTAACAGATAAAGATCAGATTAAGAACACTGTCGAAAGCAGGTGATGATAACATGAAAGGATAGTTCCCCTGCTTGTAGACAAACACAGTATCACATTGGGTGAATGGTGGAAGAGAAGAAAGATAGGACTTCTATCTATTTTCTTATTTGTGTGTTTCTGCGAATATACTTTAAAAGCACTGTACATAAAACTTTAGATAACAGCCAACAGGTTCACAGGTAAATATTTTTTGAGGAAGAGCAGGAATCAAGGTGGTAATAAGTGTGTCCTAAATAAATAATTACTATATGTTACTTCTGAAAGGAGTCACACTAACTCAATGTTTTTTGAGACCAGAGTTAATTTGCCGTTCTTTATTCCGGGAATTCAATAAAACTGAGTCTCTTCTGAAAGATAAAAAAAAAGAGATATAGACAGAAATATGCTGAAAGAATCATTAAATCATCTTATCTCAGACTCAACAGATTTTAAATCAGTTAAAGAAGAAAGAAAGAAACGTGTTCTCTCTTTCATTGACCTTTTTTTTTTTAGAAACAGAAACACTTTGCATTCTATGACCTCTGAGCTTCTTAGTATTAGTGGCTTATTATGTTGGAGATCTGGTAGCTTATACAACTGTTCCTACCCAATCACGGTGGATAAGAACATGCTTAAAATGCCTTGAGGGGGAAATCTGAGGGATTACTGTGCAATTTAAAAAAAGTAGAAACCTGCGATGTAGGTATTGGAAAATATAAAAGTTGTTAAATGCTGAAGTTACATGTGACAGGTATTTATACTGAGTGATTTCACATTCAATTTGCTCATTAATCGATGTAGTTGATGCTGTGTTATAATCACTAAATCATGCATTCGTGTTTAAGATTAAGTTAGTAAAAAATAAATGTTTACATTGGGCTCCTACTTTGGTTAGTGTTTAACATCACAGGGGAAATGAACCTGACTAAAGCAACATTTAAACCCAACAATGAAGTGAAGCTGCTTTCATTACTGCTCTTTTCTCTTGTAAACTAATCAAACTTCATCATTACACTATTTGTTAAGATGTGATGTCCCTGAAAACACCTGCATGTTCCTGCCACGCAGGAGTTTTCACTTACTCTGCCTGCATATGATTTGGACATGAGTTTGACACCACATTATTTCGAGCATAACTTCCACCTGAGCAGAGGTTTATTCAGCCAGAATGAAGACTGAACACGTGCGGCTGTGCAGGACCCTGTTCTGAAGTTTTCTATTCATGTTGGAGAAATCGCACAATAGTCACATGCTGTGATGGAACATTGACCCTTTGATTGTTTTTTTAAACGTTCTCAGCTATCTGTGTTGACGGACTAAGGTAAGGTTGGTTAGTTACAGTTATTAACATGCTTTGTTTAATCTGTAGTGAAATGAAAAAGCCTGGTTTTATTTATACACGAGTATTATATGTATTTATAGAAAACACAAACCATAAATAAACTAAATACACAGAAATGGTATAATCTGATAAGCGAGGGAAGATACATGAGAAAGACAGATGCTTCCAAACAGGATCACTCAGGATCTCTGAGCAGTTGATGTATTTATATGAAAACTATGTGTAGTTAACAATATGTCAGATTTCAGTACTGAGTATTGGACAGTGCTTTCCATCATCATCTTCATCAAATTACATACAATGATGAAAAAATGATGTTTATTCCTCCAGTAGAGTTCAATTTGCCAAATCTAAACGAGTTCAGGAAAATTAGGATTTTGTTATATATATTATATACGTCTCATTTGCATTCCCCAAAACCACAAACATTTTGGGAACTGTAGATTCAAAACTTAAAACATGATTTTAAGAAAAACAATTGATTGAAAAATGTTACTAGTTTGGAGCTGGAGTACTTTACTGTATTAAGCACTGAAACTGTTATTTAGTGTTAAACTATTGCAGTTGGATCAGGTTTTATTTATTATGTAATTTTTGTCAATTTATTAAGAGTTGATTACTGGTTTATATTTGTAAAGTTTACTCTAAACTGTTGACATTATATATGGTTTATTTCAACTTAACAATTTACCTTAGCAATATAAAGTATTGATTTAGCAGCTTTATTTATTGGAGCAGACTGTCAGACTGGTTTTTAGCTGTTCCGAGTCAGAGCCGTCACCAGTTCCTGTGCCAACTGTTATATTCAACGTTTTGTCTTGATTGTAGCAACTACACATAATTACCTCTCAGGAACATGCAATTTTAAATCAGTCACAGTGGTGACGTGGTCTAAGACTTCTGCTTCCTGTTTTCATATTTTCTGCTTCATGTTTAACTAGAGCAGATCACTTTTTTAGTTAATCCATTAATGACAAGTATATTTCTGTTATATGTTATGGCTTCTTCATGTGCATGAGTGAAACATTTCATAAAATGCTTCCATTTTTGTATTTGGCAGCACGGTAACAAGTGAGAAAGCTGCTTACTTGTCAAAAGTTTTTTCCAGTCTGTGATTTCATCTGATTTAAAAAAGGAGATGTAGGAGATGCAGCTTCTTTTCTCATCACTTTTATTATTTTTCATTTCCAACTGCACCACATCAGTCTTCATACTTTTATCACTGCATTTGTTCTTTCCCCATCATCTCTCAACAACACAGACTAAAGCCTCATGAACACACACACTGACATGAAAAACACTGCAGTGCTCAACTTCAAACTTTGTTTTCCTGCCGCTGCTGATGCCTCAGTGTTAAATTATTGATGTATTAAAAGTTGCAGGTGGTCTAACTAATTGTTTGGTTTAAACACCTAAAGTAACATCATATTTTCTGAACGTATTGCTGTTTTTTTTATGTCAAATTGAACCATGAGCTAAATCTATCAGAATAAAACGTGTAATATGTCAATGAAAAGTAGCGTAGTTAAATAATATAGTCCTATAGAAACTTTAGATCTTAAGTAGTGGTGTATTAAACCAGTACATAAGCGTTGTACACGGATGTGTGGCTGTCTTTCTCTGGCTGTTTAGCCTGAGAGTTACTGCTGTCATTTATTAGCACTGTATTTATTATTATCCTAATGAACAGAGTGACGCACACAGTGGTCATCTGCGTGTCAGTCTCACAGCATTGAGCTGAAATTCAAAAATGACTCATCAAGTTAATTAAAAGGAAACAGTGTGAGTCGGAAAGCAACGTGCATGCAGTCGAAATACTTATTGAACTTGTCAAAAGCTTCTGGTGAAATAAGATTTTTATAACAAATGCTCCCCAACCAGCATTTTCAACTGGGAGCTGTGAGAGAGAAACTGCCACTGCTACATATTTTAGGATTAAAAGCTTAATTATAGAACCTCAAATGAAAAGGACAGATTATTTATTACCACTACAATACTACTAATGCAACAATGTGTCTGTCCTGATTGTTGGATCATCTTCCTATGTCCGAACGTGTGGAAAACAGCAGTGAAAGATATATGACTGAACATTTGTATAGATAATGAGTTGGCTACAGTGGAATTGGGTGTCTGAGCGGAATCACGTGAGGTTTACTGAGTTTTTTGTGTACCACAGATATGAGATTGGCTACTTAAGCTATAGCAAGCTGACTGCACAAATATTTATTAAGGATAATCAAATAATCATCTATTTATTTGTATCTATTTATTTCACTGCTCATTGTATTGCTGTATTGTTTATTTTATTCTACATTTTAACTGTATTGTTAAGCATCTTGTATTGTACCGTTGCACAAAAGGTTTTTTATAAATACAATCTGGTTTGATCTAGTTTCTTAATAATGAAAAGATATATTCATTTGTTAAGGGACGTCATGTTGGCTGAGAGAAACAGAAGGCCACTGACGTACGGTGTAAAGAAAAGATTTAAGATGAGGAAAAAAGATGAAAAATGTTACAGAGAATTATGTGTTTTGAATTTTAATGTGAAGTAAGGTTCACCATGTGAAAAGTTAAGATCTGGTATTTTATCAGCCAATGCAGAAACTGGACAGTGAGTCATTCTAGAGGAAAAGCAGATTTGTTCACTGTTTGTAATCCCATGTTGGACAGGCCGAATGTTTGGCATGAATCTCAACATAAAAACTACAAAACCCCCTGAGCTTTTCCACAACAACTCTTAGGGAAGTAATAACAAGCACAAAACGTGTTCAAGTTGCTCTGTCAAATGCAATTACAAACTAAATTGCCCATGTCTTTCACCCGGCTCTGCTCTTGTCATTATTTTGATAATTGTGTATGTCGTTCATAATTGTGTTGTTTTCTTATGCCACCTTAGTTGTGTGGCAGTGATGCCAGAGAAAATTGCGCACATTAAAGTGAACTAATGGGTGACTGATGTTTGCTGTATAATATACAGTGTAGTTCATGTAAAGGACCAGATTCTCTTTACCACTTGTGTGTTGGGGTTTAAGTAGGTTTTTGTTTAGTGTTGAAGTTTGAAATAACCAAGAGGAAGTTTCTGCTGCCACCTCAATAAAACAGAGGTGAATACAGGTGAATGGTGCCTAACACAGCCGGTCCCAGTTACTCAGAAGAATCCATACATATCACTCAACGTTTGGACCGTTCATTCAGTAGAAGTTGGATCAAATAAACATCAATTTAGAAAATGTGTCGTAAATCATATAGATAAGATGATCATATTACAGACTGGTGAAGGTTTGATTTCTTCTCCGTTTTACAGGAACATGATCGGCTGCGAAGGCCTGAACGGGTGAGAGCCTGAGAGGAGGCCGCTCCAATGGCGTGGATCGAGCCCCGATCGCGTCCGGACGCAGAGCGAGAAGGACAGCTGACACCTTACAATCTCAGGACTCAAATATCCGCACCAGGCATTTTCATCAACCATTCCTCAGGTCCAGCCTTCAGTTTTAGCACCCGTCCTCATCCTCCTGCTCACTGCCTTTGCAGACCTCTGTATAGCTGGTCCACCCCAGCCAGCCCGGCCCCCTCTCCTGTCTGGACAGCCTTTCATCATCTTTTGGGGAATCCCCAACTCTGCCTGCTCTGGTAGGACAGATCCCAGATCTTTTGGGATGGAGCAGGAGGGCCGGGTGGCTCTCTTTTACGAGGACATGCTGGGGAACTACCCGTATTTTGTAGACAAAGACACTCTGGTTAATGGGGGGCTACCGCAGCACACGCGACTTGATAACCACCTCCAGAAGACACAGCAGGACTTGGAAGCAGCTTTACCTGCACCGAGGTATCTTGGGTTGGGGGTGCTGCGCTGGGCAGAGTGGTCCCCCCAGTGGTTCAGGAACAGAGAGAAGCAAATTATGTATCTGGAAGCATCGAGGAACCTGCTGAAGAATTTCTTCCCGAGCTGGACTCCGGAGGAGGTGGAGAAGTGGTCTCAGGTAAGATGAGTAGAATTCAGGGGAAGAGTGGACAATAACAACAATGGACAATTACAATTGTGCAAGTAAAACAGGGAAACATGGACAAACATGAAAAGGGAAGAAAGGAAGTGGTGAGGAAGCATGGGGGGATATGGGTGGAAAATAGTAATTGGTAAATGCCATTCATCCATTCACACACACATTCATACAGTGCAGCGAGGGGCAGCACTTTTTCTATGACATCAGCACAGCATTCTGGGGCAATTTGGGGTTCAATATCTTGCCAAGGACAGTTAAGAATGGGAAAGACTGGGATCTAACCAACAACCCTAAAGGACTATCCACTCTACCCCTTTAGCCACAGCCAGGATTCTGGCTGATGGTCGAGCATGTAGGATGCTGATTGAAAAAGTGTTTTTCGTTTAGTTAAGAGACATCATCTGATGGAAAATACAAATATTCCCTGAGATTTTATCATTTATAACGTGACTATGGAACCAAGACATGGAGACAATGATATTTCAAAGTTATGCTGTGGGCACCAAGAAAGAAATGGAAGGAGGGAAAAGTGATAAAATGATAAAGCAATGTGACAGGGTGAATCAACATGAGGACTCCACAGTGAGTCAGATAGTGAAGGAAGTATATATATATATAAATATATATTTTCAGTGGCTGTGCTTGGTCAAGAAATAGTCACGTGAATACAACCTCCTCTAACTCTTGGCAACGAAATGAAAAAAACATATTCTGAAAATGTAAAACTATTCCTTTAACTATCCTATAATTCCACTCCTGCCATGAAGCGGCCATGCTTTCCGATCTGTTCCATCATGTCACATTGGCCCAGAGAAAACCAGTCACTAATTATGTTGGTGTGTCCATTTCAAATATCCGAGGAGGCTGAAAGGTGATCTTATTGATCTTGTCGCAGGTGGACTTCGAGGCAGCCGCCCAGGCAGTAATGATGGAGACGCTACGGGAGGCCAAAAGATTACGGCCCAAAGCATTATGGGGTGTCTCACCTTACCCCAGCTGCTACAACGGCGACCCTGCCCAAACCACGCTAGCCAATTACACCGGCCAGTGCCCTGCTGCAGAGATGGCCCTTAACGACGAGCTTCTGTGGCTGTGGAAACGAAGCTCCGCCCTCTACCCGCTCCTCACTCTGGAGAAGCTGCAGGTGGGCAACATGAGCAGCTGAAGTGAAATACTCAACAGTAAAAAGTCATGAAAGGAGCTTCAGCCTACATGACAAATATGTGACTTTACTACTGTGGAAGCACTTCCTTGTGTAACATGTTCCCCTTTTCTAGGGCGGGACCTCAGGAGCCAGACTTTATTTATCCAGTCAAGTAAGAGAAGCACTGCGAGTATCATCTCTGACTGGGACGCCGTTTGATCTTCCTGTATTCCCACTGGTCAAGAGCGTCTACACCTCAACGAATACCTTCCTCTCACAGGTGCTGTACAATATCTGACACATCAAGTATTTGATCCAGATGGACCATACATTTCAACAAGTACATTCCCATAGTAGCATGGCTCTGATTATTTATTGACTTTATATGTGGAAAGGCTAATAAATCAAGCTGGAAGTGTGTTTTCATTGCTATTGTTCTGCAGTTTGGTTAAAAGGTGTAGACGTGTGGTCAACTACTCGAGACTTCATATGATGAATGTAATATTTCATATACTGTCTTTCTACATTAACCTGCTTAATTTCCATCACTTCATTTCAAACTGAAAGTGTAAAGCTCACAAAACAAAAGTGTGTAACCGTCCACATGCTCCTGTCTGCAGACAGACCTGGTCAACACCATAGGAGAAAGTGCTGCACTGGGAACAGCTGGAGTTGTCATCTGGGAGAGAAATGAGACTAAAACAGAGGTACACACACATGCACACACGCACGAACTGCACACGCACGAACGCGCACGCACGCACGCACGCACGCACGCACACGCACACCTGCACATTTATCATTATTTATCCTCGTGATAATATCCTCTGCCAAGGAGGTTATGTTTTCTGCACATCCCCGTTGGTTTGTTTTTCAGCAGGATTTCGCCAAAACTACTGAACAGATTTACAAGAAAAGGGAACATGGGGATAGAAAGAAAATAATGGAATAATATTTGGATCTTGCTGAAAACATATTGACTGGTCTGTAGAAGTGTGTGCAGCATAACTGAATTCTAGGGGACTGCTGGGCCTTAGCGGAAGAATGCATTCTTCTGAGTGTCAATCTAGTTTTACATTTTTTTGCCCCCCAGATTTCAGTGCATAAACACGTTTTTCTATTTAAATTTTTTCACAACCAGCTTATGACTCACAAATTCTCTATTTCTTCCAGTACTTCAAACTATAACATGACACGTTTAAAAGGAAAAAGAAAAGGAGACAAACTATGTGTTTTATAAATCAGCCTGTACCACTGTCCCTGCTTCCTGTTGAAAGTGTCTGCCTGTTTGTTTCCCAGAGAGAGTGCCAGGACCTGGCAGAGTTCGTCCGCCAGGTCCTGGGACCATATTCCATCAACGTAACCACGGCAACTCGACTCTGCTCAGCTTCTCTGTGCCAGGGAAAGGGCCGATGTGTGCGTCAAAAACCAGAAAGCTCCGCCTACCTCCACCTCCAGCCCCCATCTGAAGTAGTTGAGAAGGTGACGGAAAAGGTGGGAGAAAGTTAATTTGACTTTTTCAGGGTTAACTCTGGATTCTGAAGCGCCCTGATCCCAGTTATGCACAGGCACAGATGCTGACAAACGTCTGTTTAACCTCGTTCAGATATAAACCAGACTCTTTCTGTCTTTGGTCTCATTTTGGCAAAGTCCTCAAAGCAGCTCTGTGACATTACACACAGACATGACACGATCCAATGCTTGTAGGGACCTTTAGAGTCTAAAGCCAGACACGTTTCTTGTTAATAAACTAAATAATGTTCTGTTTTAGTTTAAATGATTGAAAAGTATTAATTCAAAGCTACGATTAATGGTGATTAGAAAAATGTATATAAAATGAATAAAACTGAAGTTTTAGGATCATATAAGCAATACAAAAATGTTACAATATGTTTCAGTCTTTAAATTAGTGTGATATTTGAGGAACCACAGTGGAATCATGCTCATGAAAAGGTTTATAAACACATAAATGAGAGGTTGAGGTCAAACATTGGGTTGAGGTCCAATGGCTTGGTAAAATACTATAAATATAAAAAATATAATAATAAATAATACAATTCCTGAATTATTTATTTCTTAACAATGAATAATCACCTGAAATATTAGAAATAAGTCTAGAAAACCAACCACTTAAATCATGTATTAATGTCAATATCTTTCATTCAGTGTGATGCTGTGATAATTTTGGGGAGAGGGCCTGTTTGACTTTTCTCATTTTGTGCCCATGAAGAGTTGCTTCATAAAATCCTGTGGACACAAGAAAGAAATATGTAAAGAGAGAGAGACAAGTTGTCAGCTCACAGTGTTCTGTCTGTGGAGAGTTGGAAACAGAACAGCTGGTTTTGAGTCATGTCTGATAAAGACAACTCGTCGTGATTTAAAATAAGAAGAGGAGCATCTTCACTGAGTGTAAGGAAGCAGAGAGGAAACAGTAGCTGAGACACAACAGAGAAGGATACGTTTTTACCTTTATTAAGTATGAATTTTGATGTTAGTGCAGAACACTTTGAATATAAAATGTTATTCCATTTTGAATTGTAGCTATTTATTATTTATTCCTCAGTTTTCAGACAGATATTGTAAACTGTTTTATTTTCTCTGATATGTAAGGCAACATATTTTGCTAATGTTAATGTTTTTTTTCTTTACAGGTAGAGGCAGCAAAAGCCACAGATCAGCCGGACACAGAGACTAAACCAGCTGAACCAGACCCAGCTGAGATATGGAAGAAAGATTTCCAGTGCCAGTGGTACAAGATCGCAGACGGAGACTGTCTCCGACCAACAGCCCCCCAAAGACGGAACGTCTTTTGGGGGAACAGTAGAAGTAAACACTGTAGAAGTTGTGGGAACTACAACTGCATCTACAATAGCTTCTACAATGAAAGGTGCCCCTGTGACTGAGTTAAGAGGGAGCAGTTCAGTGGATACTGTGAGTCCATCGCCTTCACTGGAGGTACCTACAGACGCTGGTACGAATCCCCAGAGTGCCCCTCACCTGACTGTTCTGCTGCTGCTGGTGATTGGACGTCTGTGCCTGGAACCTTAAAATGTGAAATAAACCTGCCTTCACCTGGAAGGTCTGGGCTATAACAGCCCTTCTTAAGTGCCCTTGAGCAAGACACTGAATCCCTGCTTTGCTGCAGATGTGCTGCTTTGTAGCTGAACATGACCTTCGAGCATCAAAAAAAAAACCACTATGTCCAGTCCTTATCACTGGATGTGCCAAGAGACAGTGGTATAAATACTGGCTGTATTTTAAACCTTTTCTTTTCCTGAAATGAGAAACAATGTTCCAGATAATTATTATTTTGATTATGATTAATATTGTCTTCCAACCACAAATACATGAAAACAGTCTGCAAAACTGTAACTGTACTTTTCAGTGCCCTTATGTGGAAATACTATTTTCATTATAAGGCCATCATTTACAAATCCACATTTCACAAGGACCATTTCTCTGAAAGTTATTCATTTAAGATCAAAACCACTGACAATGAAGGGTGTAAAGGATCCAGATTAACACAGACTATTCATAAATTCCTTTTCAATTCTTTGAGCATTACAAGTATATTACATTCTCTGTTATTTTACTGAAGTTTCAGCAAAAATCAACAACAGATTAAAATAAAAAAATAAATAAAACCAAAACGGCACTCAGTGAATGCATACCTCTGCCAAGGCCCAACAATCCTACACATGATGTGTGTGGAGAAAAAGGAAGTTGATTGATACTAACTTATCTTTTTGTCATTAAAAATTAAAAGAAAGTGGAGAGAAAAGATTATCTGCATCTACACCCATCACTCCACTACATTTGGCGGAAACTTGTTGAGTAGTTTTTGTGTAATCCTGCTAACAAATAAACCAACAAACAAACAATCAGACGCAGGTGAAAACATCCAAACACACAAGGTAAATGATAACTGACTGCATTTGTTTGGAATTTGGGTGACCTGACTGACCTTGAAGAGCTGTTGCATATACTAATAATCATTTGTGCTTTAATTTAGAGTTAAACGTTTAATAGACAGATCTCTAAATGAGATTTCAATCAAAAGAGAATTTGTGTAAAATTTGGCGAACAAATATTTCATCTTCTCAAAAACACCCATCGGTGTAATTTCTCACTATAAGGTAAATGACTGTAAGAGGCATATGTGCTGAGCTGCAGCACAAATGATCAGAGATATCTGGCTCCATTCAACACCGTCCTCTCTGAAATGTCACAGTCGGAAAAGCACGGACGTAAACAATGAAATGAAAAATGGCTGGATTCCATTTAGCTGCTTGCGGTTCAGGGAGCTGGTGCTGTGCATTCTGGCTCACTGTCACTGGCTTACTGGGGCATTTTAATAGCAAACACCCATCAATAATGCTATCAGTGACACCGGTGCTCTTCCTACAATGGTAAGTCAAAGTGTCTGAGTCCCACCAGCAAGTAATGAAGGCTCCTATACGTACGTTGTTGAATGCAGTATCTGTTCTTTCGAAGGACATACCTCTGAAGAAATAAAGAAAAAAACATAAGTCAGCATTATTTATGTAAATATATTTTTATAAGTCTGTGTTGTTTATATCTTGTTTTTTTCTCATCCACATCCTGCAGTGCTCCCTGAGGCAGAATATCGTACAAAAGACTCAAATGTTTGTTTTTGCAGCTCATGTAAATTTATTTGTTATTTTTCATTAAAATATACACTCAAGACGAAGGGTATCTAAATCATTTTTAGTACAGAAAGAGATCATATGTACACGGGTGCATCTGTTTGTACAACAGAAAATCCATGAATCATACATTTATATATATTGTGAACCAGAAAGTGACATTTCCTCTCATCTCCCATGTTGAGGCTCCTTTCTTCCAAGATGCTTCAATTTCAACTCTCTCTGAAAAAGATCAGTTCATCCTTACAGCCTTGGACGTGTTTGAGTTAATTTCAGTATCATCCAGGGAACCAGGGCGATTATAAACTTTAATATGAGCTTTTTAATGATGCTTCCCCCACCCTTTCAATACTCCCCTGACAATTTTCACAAAATTTGGCCAACGACTTTGAGGAAATGTTACACTTCATGCAATCTGAGCTTTCTGTGTAGCCTACAACATGATCTTTACCCACAGCAGTGAAACCACATTAAAAAGGTGCAGAGCTGCATGTAGAAACACTTTCAATGATGTTGCTGCTAAGAGCTCCACTTCCAAATTTGTCCCTTTGAAAAGATGTTAATTTTATAGTAGATTTAGGCATCAGAATTATGGCCAAGGATAAAACGTACTTACTCTTCCTGCTCCATTGCACCGTTTTGTAAATATTCAAAAGCTCTGAAGTGTTCCATAAAAGGAAGCTATCACACAACACCTTTAACACAACTCAAACCAAATTACATCCTGCCTGCCATCAGTAATAGGTACACGTACATAGATCTAGTACACATACTAGGATTTACTACAGATCTACCTTCCAGTGCAACGACAGATGTACCACAGTCTCTTCATTAAATCAAGAAGAATGCTCAACGAGAGCACACGGCTTTGGTCGGTTAAGCGGGAGACACTGCTGTCGTTCAGTGACTCTTGACAAATACTCACTTTCCAACTCGATTTTATGTGACGCTGAGTCCACGTTAGTTCAGATCCAAAAGGTTGAGTCCCGACTCCGTCCAGCAATAGTTCCCAGGTTTAACTCTCCTCTGTTCCATCCTTGTCATTTTGAAGTCAACAAAAAGCTAGAACTCGCTTGTTTGACTGTTCAGTACAGTCAGAAGCCAACATTAAAGCGAGCAGAGTGTAATGAACAAACTTCCCAATTTTCAATACACATGTCGATGCAGAACAAATGTTGATTTTTGTTGTAACTTTTTTATCCACCAACGGTTGAATGGATTGATTTGAAATTGATCTCTGCTAAGGGCTGATTTTCAACTCTTGACCAATTAAAAAAAAACGTTGGCGACCACAGACATAATGACAGATTTAACAGATTTTTAATATTATAATCTTCAGAGCACACACACACTGGACGATTTGGCCAGAATGTCAGAGCAAACACTTGCCATTTGTAGGAAACGATTTTACAGTGGAGAGTCCAGAGACTTGAAATCTCACAGAAACTGCCAATATCTTCTTCTTCTTCAGTTTTCTTTATGGCGGTTTACAAAAAACTATTAGGTGCATTACTGACACCTTCTGAACTGGAGTTTGGAACAGTCGCATCATTAAACATGACTTCAGAAGAAAAACAAAAGCTGGAGGAGGACTGATGTCGTGTGTTCTGTTTTGCAGCCTAAAAGCCTCTATCTCCATCTATTGCAGGTTTCTGCCGGATCCGATTCGAGATCAGGGAGGCTCCGACTCAGTCGGTAGCATTAAGATATTTTATAAACCCCCCACACTTCAGGATTATTTGGGCAGATAATCGGCACCAGGTGACTTCCAGTCGGGAACGGCCCCACGATTGTCTGAAGGTGCAAATCGGGTCTAAAACCAGCTTGATTATCCTCTAGTGTGCAGCAGCCTGAATGCGTATTTTATTTCTTTTAGATTGACTGAATTCATCGAGAAGTCATGAGTATGTGAAGCTCTTTCAAATATTTAAAGCCAGTGTGAGAAGATATTTTTCTGGTTAGGGTCTCAAAAAGATCTTAGATTGCACTGATACTGAAGTGAGATTTAAGCCCAAATGATTCATGGTGCTAACCAAACAAATTAGAGAAGCAGCTGTGTAATTTAAATGGTATTTTTTTGTTTAATTGATGGACAGTCTGAGAGAATCTGAGGGGGAAAAGCGCTCAGCCGCACTCAATGTCTCATTACTCCTGACAAACAGCCTCAAGCAGCAGTTAAACCCCAAATGCTTCAGTGGAGCTGGTCAGTGGCCACCAGTGGAAAAATCTAGCAGAGCCGATCAGTGATAAACACAAGCACTGTTTTATTTTTTTGGAAAAGCATGCACTAGAAAACAGAATAAATAAAAAAAAAAAAAATCTTTCTGTCGGCAGACAGACCGACAGAAAGATGCGATGCGTCGCTCAATTCATTTATTCCCCAATGAAAGAATTTAATCTTTGTTGCATAAGATAAAAAAACTGACTTTCTGTTCCTGTGCAAAAGTCACTGTCTTCTGAGCAGTTTGTACCGGTCCCGCTTCATAGCAAAAGACGGACACAGAGAGAGGAACATCGCCCCCATGTGGAGAGGACAGGTTAGTGCAATCTGAACCAAGCGGGCTGGACGGATAACAACACACTTCCTGCTGTAGAGTGGGAACAGCGAGTGTCTACTCCCAAATCTTTGTGTGCGTCTGCATATGTGTTGTCAGGGCACTGAGGAAGTGAGGTTGCTTTAAAAAAAAGGAAAAAAAAAGCTCAGACCCGAGAGCAAATCAAGCGCAATTCGTTTGAGATCGCACAACACAAACATGGCCACCTTCAAACAATGAACAAGCGGAGGGACTATGAGTGCCAATCATCCAGCATGCCTAGTAACAGTGGTTCAAGGACTCCAGTGGTGCACTTAATCTTCCACCGCAGTATGTGTGGTACCTGCAGGTGGGTGGAGTGACTTGCAGACAGCCTCGTTCAGGATGTGCTTGATGATGGATCTTTGCAGCTGGGATGTGTTTTCAACCCAGACATGCGGGTTACTTGCAAATCGCCTCAAGAGCGTCCAGTGTGCGTTTGATGTCACGGATCTGCGCGGCCAGGGTGTGTATAGGCTGCATGGAACGATCCAGCTCCTCACAGCGAGCCATCAGCGTGTACATACCCTGTGGTAGCACATAAAATAGGCAGACAATGAAAAAGCTGCTTTAATATACAGTAAATATCTGACAGGAATTGTAAGTTCAAAAAAGTTCTTTAACACCAATGATTAGAGTGTAGGATCAATAACTCTCGGGTCAGAAAGAAAACAAAGAATCCCATACATAGTCCATTACTTGTAATCACGTTATTGACAACAGTGTTAATAAAGCCCTGGGAGTGAATCAAGCACAACCTTTTATTGATTAGTGTCGTCAACAAAGTGACTGACGGACTGTGGGAGGGGAATTTTTTATTTCCCACATGACAAGAATAAAAAGCTATAACTGGGTTGCCCACTATGGCCTCATGTAAGAATTTGAGATATTTGAATTATAACAGTGCCAACTTGCTTTGCTGACTATGTGTCACCTTTATACTCATGTCCACAGATTCTCCCAGGCTATCAACTGAGTCTCTGTAGGTCTGGATGTAGCCCACACTCAGAGCTGTCATCTGGATGGACAGACAGATGGACAGAATCAATCAGTTGCACAGAAACAAGACAAAAGACATGAGGGTGAAAAATATGCATGTGAGGCTGAGAATAATATGTGTGTGTGTGTATGTATGTGTGAGACAACAAGAAGGTAGAATATTTTGTGAGTGAGAGACAGTTGTGTGTTTACATCAAATATAGCATTTAGGAAGGTAAATACAGTTTGTACAATGAAATGTCTCATTTGGATACTCACGTTCTGGATGGTTCCATTGAGGCTGCGCATCATCATCTCCACACTGTGCGCCACTTCCTGTGTGTGTCTCTGAAGGTCCAATAGGACGGTGGGATCAATGGGTGGGATATCTGCTGGTCTCCGTGACAACCCCCGGCTTCGGTAGATTGGCCCAGAACAGTCCGCTGGGAAGAAATAATGATAACATTTGGTGTATCATATACAATAATAGGGCTGCAGTTAATTGTTCATTTAAACTGATTATTATTTTGGTATGTTTGTTAACACTCAAATATTTGTAAAAGAAAATAGTGAAAAAGGCCCATCACAAGAGCTTATTAAGTTTACAAGAAAAAAAAATAAAAAATAAAAAACTGTGAGCGATATTTAATTTCTAAGGATTAAAAACGGATTAAAGCAGCAAATCCTGACATTTGAGAAGCTGGAACCAGTCAACATTTGCATTTCTGTTGGCAAACTTATTGACAGACAACAAACACATTTTACATCAGACCAACTGAAGAATTATTGCCACTGAAGAAACACCTGCTCTTAAACAAAGACTGCCAGCACCTATTCAAACTAACTATGGCACTTAACCAAAAGAACATTTGTGCCTCAAGTCGTCACATCTTTAAAACACACAAAGCCCGGGTGACCAGTGAGCCAAAGAAACTAGTTTCCATCTCTGAAAAAGAGTCCTGTTAGGCGGCAGCAGGACCGTAGTAATAAATCCCTGCAGTCTAAACAAAGTCTGCAAGTCATCCATCCTAATTGAATCAGCAGGTAGAGGGAATGAGCTGCCACTGAGGGCATACTCATTCTGTTCCTGGGTTTAAATTGAGTGGCCAGTTTTGCTGACACTCTAATCCAGGGGGATTTTTCTCTGAATGAAGGGCAGCGCTTTGTTTTCTTTCTCCTGGAAAACTAGATAAGACAGACGGCTGCTAATGGACAGGCAGGACGTGGGCAACCTGCTGAACTTACAAAGAGGATTTAATTCATGCTCCGACTCATGCTTCACATGCGAGACATTCAGGGGGAAAATATCACGTTTCCTTTTCTGAGGTTGACTCTCTGCCGTCTCATTAAAACATAATCTGATGCTAATTAAATCTGCCTGGAACAAGTAAGACAGAGAGAGCAAGGTCAAAGTATTTATATACATATATAATATATATCTGGTTAAAAATATCAGCCAGAGATGACTATAAATGGGGAAGTTGGTTGAGATACTGTGAACAGGCAGTTTCTCTAGCCACTGAGCAATCATTTAATTCTACTGCACTATACAGAACCAACTATTTTAAAAAATAATGAGGAATATTAATAGACGACAAAGAGAAAATTCAATTTAACCTCAGAAACCTCAGAAATCTGTCAAAAAAAGTCTGATATTGATGTTTTTTCTCTTGCTGCTGCCATCGCTACCTTCACCAAGGTGGTTATGTTTTTCACTGCTGTTTATTACACAGGATTACACAAAAAGATTTTCTCAAAACCTGGTGAAAGGATAGGATGTGGAGCAAGAAACCATCAATTCACTTTCGGAGCAGAATCCATTGAAGGGCAGATCCAGAAATCATTTTTTGTCTTTCCTTAACATGAATAAGATAGGGCACTTTTCAGTATTTTTGTATATTTCTCAAGGGACCATGCAGAGATGTTGATGTAAAACAAAATCAGGCATACTTGATTGAATTTAAAGGGACTGTTTGTCCTTTGAATTAGTCTGTAACAAAGATCAAACTTTCACTGCTTACACTGTACAATGACTGTATTCATTATTTCAGAGCCTCTGCATGCTGCCATGAATCAAGGTCAAAGAACACAGACACTTATTAAAAACAGTAATGAACACAAAATGGATTGAATCTGATGTAGCTCTACTTGAGAATGACGTACATCTTGTTGAGATCAGGCTCACAGGACAATACTGCTGCATTGTGAAAACTGAACAGCTGACGAGGATTCATACAAACATCCATCATTTTGTCACGAGCCAACAGTCAAAGCCATTCATTTGCTTAATATAGTGCATCAATTCTCCATTACTTATGCTTTGGATATGACCAGAGCTGTGCATGAATGATGAGTAGGGGAATCTGACTGAGAGTCAGACACCCTGCACTGCAGTTTTAGAACCGCTGCCTATAAAAACACTATTAACCTTTTGAAATGCCATGACTGACACCTCCCTCTGCAGAGGAAGACCCTGACAGGTCATCCCCTTTCATTCTCCTGACTCTGAAACATAAAGCCGCCATGAAATCAGCCTTCATCACGGCATTGTGTGTACACACTTCTATATCAGTGCGTGTGCTGTATGCATACATTTCTTCTGCACATATCAAATACAACACAGTATGAAACACAGAAATAGTACACTCAGTGTGAAATCCAGAGACTCCACTGCAGCTTGTAAATCCCTACTGAAGTCTCACCTTTACAAGACGGCCTAAACTTAATGTCTTATTAGTATTATTAGATATTACTATTATTAATTTTACTATTTTATGTTTTTTTTTAATTTATTGTATAAATTCTACTTAATTTTAATGTTTGCATAAATGTAAAAGTACTTGTCTTTTTATCATTCTGTATTCGTGAGCTTTAATATCATTGTATAGAAATACAGTACATATTTACATGAGTTTATCTTTTATGATTATCCTTTAAATTGTCTTGGACAAATCTTGTGAAGTTTGTTTCTGCTCCACACTCACAGTCACTGCAGTCCAGACTTGGCTTGGAGCTCATCTTGATCTTCTGCTCCAGGTTCTTAGTGATGAAGTTAGTTAGGTCTCCATCCTGGCTGACCGTCCCCTCTAGCTCCAGAGCTGAGGAGATCGTAGCCCGTCGACCCTCTGATTGGCCACTTCTGCCCCCTCCCCGGGCCCCCAAACTGCCTACGGATAATACGCAAACATCAGCTAAATAAGGTTATAAAAGCTGATACTAATTAAGGACATAAAAAGATGAAAAGCCCATTGATATAGTCACAATCCCCACTACGTTTCTGTTACTTGTTTTACTGGTTTTAAATGTTATCATTTCAAGCAAGTAAAGAGAAGACGGATCACTCCAACAGATTTCTACCTCCACATGCTTGGCTAATTTCATCCAGGCTCTTGCTATCCTGCATCCCCCGGACGTTGCGAACCCACACCTGGGCCATGACATGGGGTGGGCAGGGGCCATCATCTGAGGGAAGAAGAGGAGGTGGGAGAGAGGAAGAGGAGGCGGTGCTAGGCCCGGGAGCAGAGGACGAGTAGTGTTGTGAAGACTAAAAAGGAGGTGGGGAGATGAATGAAGAAAGAGGGGATGGGAAAAAGAGAAGTTAAACTACTGTTTAATAAATCACACTGACAAAAAGTATTACTGTTTATAATCCCAGCCTTTCATTTGATGGACAGCTTCTTGCCACACATTCACATTTATCCATTTTTAAAATGAAAATTGACTATTAGATATAAGGATTTATACATTTAACATAACAGATAGATAGATAGATAGACTTATTTGTAATTTCAGAAACTCATCATGTGCACATGCTTTAGTTTATGTGAAGTATAGTGTCTCAGCAGAGTGTATTTAAAGGAGCTAAGCCCTGATTGCACTGGCTTAAGTTTAGATCATGTTCATAATAACTGTTGACTGTTGACATGATGCTCTCCACTCTACAGTAAACATGTCAGAAAAATAATCCTACAGTCCACTCACGTCCTTTTGTTGTCTCCCTGCATACGGATTCCTCCACTTTTTTTCATTCTTCTCATCCTCCTCCTCATCCTGTTTCTCCATCTCTCCATCTTCCTCCTCGTCTCGGCTGTCAGTGCTTCCGTCCACAGTCTCTGCCTCTGTCAGCTGTCTGTCCAGGGAGATGAGGTCTTCTCGCTGAGATGAGTCTTTGGTCTGTGCTGAGTCCCACACCAGAGCTGCACCAGGAGGCTCGGCAGTGTTGGAGGCCTCAGGAATGTCTCTGACAATGGATACCGATTCTGAGTATCCTGTGCATGTGTCAGTGGAGAGAGAAGGGTCTGTGTGCAATGATAAACTAGAGGTTCTCTCGTTAATGACCTTCTCTGTATCCAGGTGACCTTCGCCATCGTAAACTCTGTTTTCCACATTTAAATGGTTCTCTGTGTGTCCGAGGGAGCCGTCCTCAGATCCCTCCCCAGAACAGGGTGCTCTGCTTCCTCCACACTTCACAGAGACACGAGGGCCGTTCTCTGAAACAACGGGTATCACAACCCCGTTAGCTGTTTCTGGCACTTCTGTGCCAATCACAGGGGAGAGACTCATCCCTCCACCTGCTGGTGAAGAAAGAGAAAATATTAGAGGATGAAGTTCTGCTATTTAAATCCACATTTAATAATGTTTTGATGATTGTTCCATGTGCCACTATTTGCAAGGGATAAGTATCAATTGAAAATTGTCAGTAGTGGACCAGTACCTATTTGATACCTGTTTGTTTTTTTCACTTTCATTTGATGAATACATTAGTTTAAACCTCTTGTCCTTGCTTGATGTATCAGAGTAAAATGAAGGTCACTACCTTGATAAGAAATAATCTGCAAGTAAAAAGGTTTCCCAATTTGATTCAGGAAATATCTTCCAGGTTTCATTATTAAATGCTGCAGACACAGTTTGGTTGGTGCTCCAAAGTTCTGGGACTTAACTCAGTTATAAAGAGTATGTCATTTTATGTTGTGCCATCTATATAATAGTGTAGTAACACAGCGATACAGTAACACAGAGGGGGAAATAGTTGAACATTAAACAGTTATATTTCCAAATTAAGTGAACATAATCACATTTCAGTAAAGAATTCAAGAAATTCTTACAAGCTAATTAATGTTGCAGTCATGTGACTGGGGGTGTGTATGTATCCATGCACACACCATGTGTCTGTAAATGTACTGTATATATGGATAAGTGTTTCTGTGAAAAGAAATGTGTTTGTGTGTGTATGTAAACACATGTGTACTAGTCGCACTGCTGCATAAGGTCAACAAAATACATTTTCTAGTCTCGTCACAACTTTACTTTTTCTCCTCATAAAGTATTTGCAGTGCTTAATCTATTTTGCATTATTCCTGTTTGCACTACAATCATTCACTGTAGTTCATTCATATATCGTATCTACCCTGTGCCTTTTTGACTCTGTACTTATTGTTACTTACTTACTGTGTAAATTATGCATTGTGTACTTTTATGTCTTCTCATATGTTTACAGTGGGGATCAGGAAGAAACTGCAGTTCAATCCTGTGTATCCTAGGCTGTACATATGGCAGAATTGCCGAATAAAGTTGACTGACTTTGACTAATGCGAATGTCTAGGCACATACTGCTGCACTGCTTTGCATTGGGTTGTTCTCTGCAATGTTCTATGTGTCGTATCGATCCCTATCGAAATGTTGGCATGTAAGAAGTCCTGCACATCTATCTGCTAGCAAACATAACAAGAGACGATAAAGGGGGGCTTCAGTGTTTGTATGATAACATCAAGGGTATAAGAAAATAAGCTAAGAAAAGATAAACGGATGAGCAACAACAATCTCAGGCTGCAGACTGTAACTCAAACTAGAAACGTTGAACCCGGCTGTCTTCTTCCTGACCAGGGGTGTTGGATCATATCAGCTGCTGATGTGTGAGGCAGCTCAGTCACAAATAAGCTGCATATCTTTTCTTATTCATGTGAAATGACGTAATAGTGGGCTGCTTAGCTTCGCACTAGCTTATTCTGAGCTAACTTCGTGTGAACACTTGCTTACAGTCTCTAGACTTCCAGCACAGACATCACGTTGTGCGACAGACAAACTGCGACAGAGAAATGAAGACGACGCGGAGACCTGTCCGCGATGCGGAAGTTGATGTGCTGCTGTCTTTAGCCGTCTTGCTAACTCGCTGTCAACGGTGAATGTTTATTGAATGGTGTTAGCGCGAGGTGCTAACGTTAGCTGTTAAGGCCTTTAAAACACAGTGTTTACAAGGTTCGCTCTTTACTGTCTGACACTGGAACACTACAGAGGGTGAATCATCTAAAGATGGTCACTTGTCAGTCGCTGAGGGTCTTTACAACTGTATCTTAGAGCTCATTGTATTAAAGAAAACACTCACCGGAGCAGTTCCTCTTCTGACAAATGTAACAACAACCAAGTCCGACCTGAAAATCCTTCCCCTCTAATCCCAGCACAACAGTTCCGCCTCACAATGATAAGAGGCGCTTCAGGCTATATTATTTAAAGTAGTAATAATACCAACTCTTTTATCCAGATTGTATCAATACATACTGTAGTGCCGAGTTCATTTTATTATTACTCACAGCCAGAGTCTAATGCTGTTCATTTGTATTTAACCCAAATGGAGGAGAACTGCTGTTTGCTGCTGTGGCATAATGATGACACCACACGTGACTCCTGCATGCGTGTGTGTGTCCCTGTTCTCCTACAGATGGAGACAAACACCACCGGACAGAGCCCAGTTCCATTCAGATGCAGAGGAGCGTCCAGGTGAGTGAAGACACAGGAACACAAAGGTTCAGCATCTTGTGTTGGCAGGTGAGTCCGAGGGGTCTTGACCTTTTTCAGCTGTAGGCATGCAGCTGGGCCTCTGACCTCTGACCGCGATGCAGAAGAAATCCCTGATATAAATGATGAAATACTGTCAATACTGTTACTCTTGAAGATATGTGTTTCTAAGGCTACACGGAAACACATAAGGCTGCTTCTTTTGTGCAACTTCAGATCTCATGAGACCTGAGAGTCGGTGTGTCCTGGTTTAACTTTGTGCTTCTGTGATCCTCAGTTTCTGACCTACTATAGCCGCTGTGCACTTTGTAGTGAAACAAAAGTGTTTAGTCTGAACTTCAGAGAACCTGGAGGGCATTCTGATTGTGGGAGAGTCTCAAGGGTATGTTTCACTATGTGGCACATAGCAGCACAGTGGTATTCTGTGCAACTTGTCACTTACATAGATTTAGGGTGATATGAGGACCATACTGCTTTGGCCGAGAGAGCTCAACGCACCACAAATTAAGAAAACAAGTGCAAATATAAAAAAACATGTGAAAATTATGAATACAACTTCACCAATTCGATGACACATGCTTTGTGAAGTTATTGAAGTGTACTACTCATTAGTGGTGATGAAACTTCACAAAGCTTTGAACTACAACCAGGTTCGTCACTTTTTCGGGTCCCCCGGAAACATTTCCGGTGTCGTTTACGCTATTTGTAGAACGTTTCTGTATTTGCATGTTGTTACTTTTTGCAGCGCATGTGTCGTCAAATTGATGAAGTTATTTTCTGAATTTGCACTTGTTTTTTTCTATTTGCATGTATTTTCTTAATTTGTAGTGCGTTGAGCTCCCTTGGCCACCGTACCATACAGAACACAATTTCACTGATAAAAAGAGGAAGAACTTAAAGTAAAAGCATGATCGGGATAAGCGCTGAAATGTTGCAAACAGACGAGTAAATCATTTTTGGTGGCAACAAGTTGCTAAACGATATCCCACAAGTCGCAGTTTTGGAAATCATAATGATATCATTTTGAATGACATCAACACAAGAAGAACATTTGAAATTCTTTAAACAGCTGGTCAAATGACTAGAGAGGACACTTAAATACTCAGGAGGCTTTGGTTTAGCCGGTTTGCCTCCACAGTGGAACCTGGGCCAAGGTCTGTGGCTTTCAAACCAATGAGTGTGGTCAGAAATGACAAACACCGCTGCAGAGGAGGAGAGAGGATTCAAAACCACACTCTCCCCACATCTAGAGAGCTTGTAAAATTTCTAATTTACCCCATGCATCCAGGCCAGCTGCTCCGGCTCTCTTGGTGGTTATTCGGCTGTTGTATCCCATTTGTTTCTTTTTGTGCCAAACATCAAAGCCTGGGGTATTTACCTAAAAGACAATTAGATTTCTGAAATAACCCAATATAGTTTCCAGAGTTTCCTAGTAAAACACTCAATAAGCACAATGACTGTTACCGAAATTTTATTTTTGTGTCCGAGGAGGTTACTGTCAGAGAGAAGCTATTAACTCACAATAAAGGAAAAATGTAAGAAAATTTTAGATTTGAAGCACATGCCTTTAAACAGATTATTTGTTTCCATAATAAAAGGCTGTTAAACATTGGCAACTAAAATGACTACAAAGACCCATAAACCTGCTTGTTGCCTTCAAATGTACAGAAATACTGTAAATCAATACGGAAATACACTAATGTAACTCCAATGCAATTTTTTTGTAGTGGTGCAATAATTGAAAGCATAGCTGCTTTCAGACGTGCACTGAACACCGGAGTTTCTCATGCAGTCCCCTAGTAAAACTCTGGAGAATGTAGAAATGTGAAAAACAAAGAGAAAATCAATACCTCAGGATGAAAAAGTGGTGCCATGTTGAAGCATATTGAAGACACCATCAAAGATGAGACTTTTTGGTGATAAGGACAGACACCACTGCAATGTGCTGTAAACAGAATTCATATGTAACATCCTGCTTTTGCATGCTGCACCACCCCTCGCCTGAATACCTCCGAGATTTCTGTGTTGTTGTGAATACGTCTACATGTCTGAGCGGAGAATTTACTACTGCGTTGTTCATATGTGAAAGACAAAATCCAGAGAAAGTCCCGACCCAATTGTGCGGACATCCTCCAGAGCTGAAGTCTGAAAATGTTCTCGAGTCAACACATGGCAAACAATGAATTAAACGATAGGTTAAATTATTTCCAGCAAAATACTCAAATGATGACACATGTGTGTTGAAAGAGCTAAAGATGGCTTTAATCCCCCTTTTGTCCAAATTGTCTGTGAATCAAGCTCTTTTCTAATTCTCTATTCCCAAACACACTTCCACAGGTCACATTAATAACCGTAGTTCACTGACTGATAGCTGTGAAGACACTGATAGGGTCCAGCTTTCCCCATCTCCACCGGCAGTTGCCATAGGAACCAAGGTCGTAGCACAGATCCTACATTTGTAAAAGATATGAGCCTCCAGTTGAGATAGTAAACAGCCGTATTACAGATGTCCCCTCAGGGTTACAGGTCTACAGTGTTCTGTTTGAGAGGATATACATATTACATAGGATGCATACATGAATTACTGGGTTAATCTTCATCCTCTGTACAGATGCTGTGGTCCCAAAAGGATTATCCTTATTTGGATATGTAGCAAATTTCATGTATTTCATATGGGTTTAAACATGTTAACAATAACCATCACTATTGGGTGGCTTTAAACAGCATTAATTTAAACAGCATTAATTCTTAAGTCTGGTTCTGAGGGAGCGTTTTGCATGGAGCAGTATAAAAGTAGCCAGGAGACGTCATTAAGTCAGAAAAGTTCCATCACTGCTGTACACCACCCTGGCTGTTCCCCTCAGTGTCTACTGATTTCTACTTTCTGGAAAAGGACGTAGATTGTGTCAATATAGCAGTTTTGGTGGAAGATAGACTGTATACACTATATGAAACATTTATTCCAGTATATACAGATGCATCTAAAGATCCTATACAGAAAGAACAGGATTTGGTTTCAGTATACCAGACTTAAACAGTTTCAGTGAACAGGAGAACCTGGGATTATTTGTCAGTTTACACAGTGGAGATGGTAGAAGTTGCGGCAGCATTACAGCTGGTAGAAGAGTTACAAATCAGGAAGGTTGTTTTGTGTACAGATTTGTGGTCAGCATTAATCTTGTTAAAGTCATTTTCATCTAACAGTAGGTACGATTGAGTTAATGAGATATTTGAGACTTTGTATTCATTTCAAAATATGAATATTGTGACAATTTTTATGTGGATACCGGCACACAGAGGAATAAAGGGCAATGAAGGAGTGGATTTATTGGCCAAGCAAGCACTAAATCATGAAGAAGTCATGATTGAAATGGAGATTTCAAAGGAAAGATTATTAAAGAATGGTAGCATAGCGGGGATACAATTCACACAGCGAGACACCATTATGCAGTACAGCAGGAAGTGAGCACCGTGAGAACAGCAAGGATTATGTGATTATTGACATATAGAGGAGTCAGTGGAGCATGTGAGACTTCACTGCAATAAGTATGTTAAGGAACAGGAAAACAAAAGAGGTAAATTGCAAAGTATGCAGTGGAAGAACTGATTTGCATATAATATTTACCTTCGGAATAGGGAGTATGCTCCATTATCTGAAAGAAACAGGATTGGACAAAATCATTTAATATGACCTAGATAACTCTGATTTACCCTCCAACGCAGTAAGTTGCCACCCGCCACTATACCGAACAAAGAAGAAGGAGAAGCTATCAAATATCAAGGGTTATAATAGATACAGTACCAAATGGGGAAGAAGAAGAAATAGGATATGGAAACACACAGTGGATCGCGGTAATCCACCTTGACGTTGGTTGCCACCCGCCAATAAGTTAATGACGTAATTCTTTCTCTCCACAGTCGCCAAAATGTCATATTGTATTGTGGGAACTGTGTTTCTCTAGAGTTTTTAAAGGTCTCAACCTTCTACGTAAAGTGCCTAAAGATGATTTATATTATGATTTGGCACTATACAAATACAATTGAATTGAATAATAGTCAACTCCGCTCTCCTTGGCCAAGTTTTAATAAATACTTCACAAGACATCTGGGTCTCATGAAACTACTTCCATCATGCAGGAAGCAGCTCATAGCTTTACATTTACAGTTTGTCTATTTCAAACTGTTCAAGCTTCATAGCTGGTTTTACTTCATGGAGAGCAAGAATGAATGTAGCAACAAAAATGTCTTTCATTGGGAGCACTGCATTGAGAACATTAATCCCTGTAAATACTCAAATATCCAATACAATTGAACACGGTGTAAATGATGCCGTTTTGAGTCGAATTTGAATGTCGGGGCTTCCGGACACTTGGATGACACCAAAGGAGCAATATGGAGGCATGATACGGTTTTCTTTCTGTTGTTTTATTACGTCTGAAGAAGTGGTCATCAGTAACTTCAATAGTATTGGATCTGGTTACCCCTGAAACTCCAAAAGTGTTTTGTGGACTTCACCCACGCCTCCATCGGCATAGTGGTGAGTAGATAATGAATGAGTTTTCACTTTTCTGTGAATTATCCCTTTAAGGTATGTGTGTCCATATGTGTAGAGAAACGGATGCATGGATACATGCAGGTGCATATATGCATATGTATAGAGGTTTTTCTCTGTTGCTGTTCCTTTCCATTTCCTTTTTTAATGTTATTGAATCAACGTATAGAATTGTTGTTATATATAGAATTTATAATGATAGTAGATGATCGCGATGGGGTGTATAACCACACTGGGCTGATGGGGGAGGGGGGTTGTCGGCTCTCTGCCTGTTCCCCCTTTAGGTGCGGTGCAGGGCTCTGGTGACGGCATGGCAAGGGTTGGGATTGGTTGAACAGGTGGGGGTGGCCCTTGCTCACCTCGCCGGTCGCCTGGTCATGTGCCACATGCATATTAATTATTATGATGTTTTTTTTATTATATTATATCTTATCATATATTATCATATATTATACTATATTATAGGGTGTATGTACATAAAATATAGTCCTTTATTTATTATTACCATAGTACAAACACAGCATCCTTTCATCTCTCTCCACTCCGCATTCCTCACTTCAGCCTACAGCTTGTCCAAGCCAATTAAACATGTACCATGGACTCATGCAGACACACACACACAAGGATACAAGATGTGTCTCTAAAACCTGAGTGGACAATTGTGAGCTTTGGCAAGAAATTTCAGTGATTTCTTTTTTCTTTTCTTTTTTTGTGTAGATTGTCATGGCTAATTTAGGAGAAATCCATTCTTTAGGAATGCTCAACCAGAAGATAGACTGGTTTCAAGTCAGAGGAAAGAACATCATCAATTAGTCTGTGGAAATATACTCAGTAAATGTGGCATCCTTCAATGTCCGCAGGAATTAGTTCACAGAAAAACATGCATTGCAGTAAGCTGTAAAATTCAATCGTAAACATGAGCTGGCCGTTTTGTTTCAGCATGAAAACTTCACTGAGAGAAATGCTGCAGTGAGGTGCACACAAACCTCTCACTACACGTAAAAGGCACTTTTAGGAGCAAAATGGTGGAGCTCAGACTTTTTGGTTGTATGAGCTGTGAGAAAAAAGTAAAACGGTAGATGAGTCATTCTGTCGTCTCATGCTGAGTGCTTGTTTTCTAAGTGTTCTGTTGAAATATTTGGTGCATTCCCAACATCAATGTTTTTACAGAATCCTTTGAGAGCAGACCAATACATATTTACATGGTAAATACACAGCAGTTCAAAACAGTGAAAAGTATCGCTGACCCCCTCGTTACCGCAAAAGTTTGGAGAGTAAATAAGAATGATGATTTGATGCTGGTTATGCGACACGATTGGAATGCTTCAGATTACTCAACAAAAAAAAATGGCATGTGGTCACAGAGATGAATGGTGGTTTGGTTTTGAATGGTATGTTAGTGTCTTGGAATGAAGGCAGTGATGGACAATGTGCATGACAAATCTCTGTCAGCTTGACCTATCAGTCAAGTAAACTAGTATTGTTATGTTGTTTAGCTACAAAAATGGAAGGAGGTCGCACCTGTTCCAATAGCTCCATAGTGGAGGAACTTAGCATCCGCAGTAAGCCACTATTTTGTTTCACTTGACTTTGTGTGTACAGTGTGTGGATTTGTGAAAGGCACAATAAATCACAAAACAAACAATACACTTTGAAAGCAGACCAATGCATATTTACTGAGAGAAAAACAAAGTCTGCACACGAGAGGAAATCATTTGATGACAGTTTCATTCTGTCTGCAGAGAAGTCATTATGGAAAATCACAGACTAATATTGGCGCTGAGATGTAAATACAGCATTACAAAATGAAACACATGAGGCCATCGTAATGAATGAGGAGCAGCTCTGCACCATGTCTTTAAGTGAATCACTATAATTAAATGGTCCACCGTTAAAATGTTGTGAGTTCAGCCTCCTGTATATGTGGTGTTTGAATCGACACACACACACACATATATATATATATATATACACTTTAAACAATCCTATTTAATCAATATTCACAAGCTGGAATTTCAACAAACCTGATTATTTATATAATTTTTGAGATTGTTGTTACATCTGGTTCATTTTTATCTTAAATCTTGAACAGGCAGCGTGCTCCAAATCAACTCAACGTTGGCGTCTTCTCACAGGCCACATGAAGGTTTGAGAGCTAATGCATCACATTTGGCTTGTTGGCCTGAGAGCGTGTGTTGTGGTAAGCAGCGATTGTCGAAATCTTTGCACAGCCTACACAACACAAGCTGCCTGAGGACAAATCAACATTATACCTATCACCTATCATTGGTGGTGTGAGTGTCTATATCTACTCATCTGAGGGCGCCTTCCGCCTACACCTACTTGTAAGTTTAGCCCCTTAGACTTTTCAGTTTAGGGTGAACCAAAATAATAGGTGTGAAAGGTGCCTTGAAATCCAGAGGGTCAACGGACCAAACTTTAGTCACACTGAGAGAGGTGTTCTCGTTCTGCATCGAACTGAAATGTGGTTTGAATCTTTTGCAGTGACCAAACACTGTTTGGACAGTTCGAAGTTTTGAACCAATTGCAGGAGGTTGAGACAGAGTTGAATAATAGAGGAAGTTAAATCACAGTTACGCAGGCTCACTGTATTGCTTAGTCTTCACCTCTGAGAATATAATGTTTGAATGACGGGGACATTCATTTGAACTAGTGTCACTGCATTTGAAGTTTGTGGTGCTGGTAATAATATCGTAATGACAATACAATGGAATCAGAACGTCAGACGTGAATCCTGTGGAGAATTTGTTGCTGTTGTGAACACGTGTGTGCAGAGAATCCCCCACTGTGTTGTGCATGTGTTAAAGAAAAACTGTGGAAAAAGTCCGGACCAAAATCTCCGGAGATCCTCCGCAGGACAAGTCTGAAAATGGCTTTATAATAAAGTTATGTCCACTCCCTTGATTACAATGTGAAGCCATAACTAACCGGATCAAATGTGAGACCTTGGTCTGGACTTTGAGGTTTGAGAACCTTAAACTCAGCAGGAAAGTGATTAAATGTATTTCCTATGTTGAACTGTAAACTGTAAAGATTGTTATATTTACCACTGCACCTTAGCTATTTATGTGGTATATATGGACAGAAAGTGTGTTTCAACAAGATATAACAACAAATATTTTTTAAATCATTTTATATGAATTTAACAAATTTTACAACTCATCAGTAGATGCTCATTTAGCTGTCAACATTAACAGTGTATCCCAGGGACACTAAAGGCAAGACGCCTGTCTGAAGTGCAAACACTCTGTATCTGCTGTTAACACCACGAAAGATGTGTTTACTTGTATTTGCTCTAAATGATGTACTTGACAGCAGCACGAGAACTCGCCAAATCTTGAATTCATTTGGATCACGCTGCTCGCTTCACGTTCGCCCACATGCACCCTTTCATTTTTGAGACGAGGCTATATCTGACATATTTCACACTTCCAACAGCACCTCAGACTCACATTCTTCCCCATAAACTCTCTTTCTCTTTCCTGAAACACTCTCATACAGAACCAGCTCAGCACTGGTTAGCTCTTTCATGTGGCCAAAGCCAAGATGCCAAGAAGCCAAGCCCATGTTAATGCTCTGCAGACTCTCACTGCTCCGAGTCATTTTGGTTTATTTTGCTTTCTGCATCAAGTGTCTCAGATCCATTGCTCCAGAGCTCTGAACGGCTGGGCTTCAGACCCTCTCACTCCAATCCCACAAATTTCAAACATACACAAAGACATATAGACGCATGTTGAATGCATGCACATGCACATGCACATGCACACGCACGCACACACACACACACACACACCACATTCCCTAACAACATCCCCTCCTTACCCTAACCTTAACTATCCCAACTGAACGTTTAATCCTAATTTCAACCTAATTTTAGTCCTTATCCCTCACACTAAAAAGTCAACCCTCAAACAGGCATGAAGCGTCCAGCAAGTTGGTCCCCACAAAGCTGTTGGACCCCAAGTATAGTGGGTTTCTTAGTTCCAAACCCCACAAACATAGTAAAACAAGACTATATACACAGATATGTAAAGCCAGAGGAGCAAAGGAACTGAGGTCATATAGATTTAATACAGGCACGATTGCGTGCTCAGCATCATCGTTGTGGGATGAAACTAAATATATACGAAAATACGAGAGGCTGTAATTATTGGACTTAACCAAGCATATAAATGCATCTTCTTCCAGTAAAGCATACAAAATAAAGTTTTAAGTTTTAATTCACTCAGGCTGTCTGGCTTTCTCTGAGTCCTACTCCATCCTCTCATGTCAACCAATAAACGTCAGAAGCATTCGATACGTTCATCTCTAAAACAGTCGGATCTGTGAACAACAGAACTATCACCATATCAGCTTATCGTATATATCGGATACTCCGAGACGTAAATACACTTTTAATTTCTGCAGCCTCCATTCAAATTAGTCTTTACTTTTTAAGGTCTGTGAGATGGGCAAGATTCTCTGGAAATTTAGTAAAAAGAAAACGAAAAGGAAAAAAAGATTACAGTATACAAAGACCAACAAACACACTCATTAAATAAGTCTTGAAACCTGAAGGAGAGCTTGAAGCGTTTCCAAAAAAACCTGACTCACAATGTGCGAAACAAGGATTTTCGCTCCAGATTAATGAACAAATAAATAGGCAGAAAGTTAAATAGACTTAGAACAAATTGTGATGTTTAACATTTTAACATTAAGAACAAATCACAATTTACTGCTTTGCAAAGTCAGTGAAGTCGCTCAGATCCTCTTGATGTTAAGCACTTTCTCATGGTCCAACTTTGTATAATGATGATGGCTTCTTTATTACACAGTGGCTTCATCATTTACAGCAACATGTCTTTACCAGCTGGAGCTGCAGGAGGAGCAACGGATCACTCCACTTCTTCAAAGTCACACTCGGGTCCATTTTTGTCCCGTAGCCGTAGTTTGAGAAACATGCATGATCTGTACAGTCTTGTCGTTGTTCAGTTCAAAGTTAGGTCCATTTTCAAAGAGTGTTCTCTTGTCCATGTTGTATCCAACATGACTGGAAATCTTTTTGAAGATTCAGTGGAGTTAACCGTCACCACCTTAATAACATAAAATGATTTTGTCCAATAGAAACAGAGCCACAAAATATTCACATTTGTACTTGTAAGAATTGTTCTTTTTTTTACTGTGTTCTACTTTATATTGTTCTGTACTGTAATCTTGGATCAAGCTGGCACAAGAATTTCCTTCAGGATTATAAAGTCTTATCTCTTATCTTATCTTAAAATACTATTTTGAATATTACCAATCAAAAAATGTGGTTTGCCAAAAATGTCTCAAAGAGCTCAGTTACTATAAAGGCCTGATTGTGCCTCATGCATTAGCAGCAATATAATTACGTTTCACAAACTCACGTAGCAAAAACTAAGATGTGTTGATTTCTCTGTAGACTGGACATGATGTGCAGACGTCAGAAAATAAACCTTAACATGTTTCTTACATCTGTACACTGATGAAACAAACCAATACTCAAAATAGGACTGAGCATTTTTTCTGACATTATAAAACACACCACATCCACCTTTATTTGGCTCACCACACCTGTACTGAACAGCTTTTTGCTGCGTGGCATAAAATAAGTGCAGCTATGGACTGAACCAAACACAGAGGAGAACATAATGGAAACTTCTCCTGTGGTGCGTTTGCACGGCAGCAACACACAACACTAACGACCTGGGAAAGTAGATCTGCAACCTCATCAAAGCGGTCGTTGCCTTTCATCTTTATGGTCGCGTTAGTAATCTTGTGGTCAGACTCCGCCTATCTCAACAAACCAAAAAGGCTCTCGTTTTAGGTGAATTGCTGAAGGGACTTTATGTTAAACTGTTACATATCCAAACTCATCACTTTTTCAAAGTTGCTGCTCTGTTTACATTACATTACATTGATAGCTAATAATTTAAGTCTGAAGATTTTAGCCCTTTAATTATCAATCACTGCTGATAGTTTTCCACAACATACTGAGATTTTAGATCAATGAGGTTTCCATCACAGAGGATACAAGATTTCTTTTGTTTCTTTTTGCAACAATTTGACAGACGATACCATACAACAACTGTATCCTTTTGCTTCTTTGTCTTCTTATTGTTAACCTTTCAATAATGTATCTCGACAATGCTGCTTGTGAGGAGCTGATCTTCAGGCTACATCCACACAACTACTTTTTTACATTTAAAAACAGTAAAACGATCTCTGTCCGCAAAGTGTTTTGACTCTGAATCAGTTTTAATGCTTGTCCATACTAACACTCCTGAAAATGCATATCACATGACCACAATCTATGTACACTGGGCATGCATCTGTGAACATATGCCAGTGAACATAGATTGCTTGAAAAGTAGCTTGTCTCCTACACATGTCAGCAGTTGTATCATTGCAAAATACAGAATTGAACTGCACATTAGCTGTTAGTAAAGACAACAGGGTCCACAACACTTGTAATTGATTATCCATGTTGCGTTCTACACTGGTAGCCGAGGCTAATGCCAGTTGTTTTCTTACAGAAGGGGGTCATGTGTAGAAGCCTGACAAATCAGCAAATATGTTTAACCGAAAAGACCCAATCAGCAAGCGGTTGCAAGCATCTATGTCATTGTTTTCAGACATTTCAGTTTCTGCCCATTCTGCTTAAAATTTCTAAATAAAATGGAGCCAGACTCTCCAAGTCTTGAGAAGTGTGGACACCAGACGTATCCGTCGCAGAGCTGATACATTTTCAAACAAAGTAGTATGGATGTAGCCTCAGTTCTCCATTGACGGATGGAGTATATTTGAAATTTGAGCTCAACACAACAGAAAGTTGGAAAAATGCTTCTTGCAACTGCAATTAAATGACCGTAACCAAAATGATGCATTTTTCAAGTTTCTGCACATGAAAATCAATGGAAACCAATGTCTGCCTGGAAGGTAGGAAATCAATCGAAAAACATCTGTTCTGTTTTGGAGCATAATTGACATTATGTGATTTGTAATTAAAGGGCAAAAACATTCAGAAAACTGGTGGTCCTTTAAGACAGCAATCATTTCATATGGGTTGGATGATATTTTTTTCAAATGCAAAACGTCTGGAACAAGACTCCTATTTTATGTATTTTTCTGTAGAGAATGTAAATTCAAAGCATTCCTTTTACATGTCCTTGTCAGGAGACCGAGTCAGTCAAACTGAGTGATCTGGACATGCTGCTCATCCTTCATTCAGTATGCTTCGCAACCTCTATATGTAATCTACTTTTCTTTTGTATTAACAAAGTCTTTGTCCAGGTCAAACAGTCTTTGCTGTTCACATCCTCCTGTACATACTTCAGTTCTTTGTGTAGCTTAGTTTGAAAGTTACGAAAAGTAATGAAAAGATGCCATTTTTATTTGTAGGTAAGTGCATGCTCGTGACGTAGTCTCTGTACATACAGTATGTGTGTGTCTAAGTGTATTAAGTTAAGTGTGTGTGTACATGTGTCTATGTTTGTGTGTATATTCATGTATATGTAACATAAATGTGTGCGTGTCACTGGAAATCCTCCCTCCTTCTCCGCGAAACATTCAAGCGCTTCTTGGCGCCCTCTGCTGAGGCTTGCTCCTGCTCTTCCTCCCTGCTGCTCTTCCTCCCCCTGCTCCTCCTCCTCCTCCGCGTCCTCCCCCGTGCTTGTGCCTTTCTCCTCTCTCTTTCTCCTTGTTTGGCGCCGCCATCATGTCACCATGACGACGGTGGTTGCGCGGGGGGCGGTATCCCAGGGCCCTGCAGTGCTGGCCGAGATTTCCCGGGCGAATCAGCGCCATCACGTCCTCGTACCAGGGATTGGGTCCCCTACTCTGATAGGATGAGCTGGACCAGGAAGCAAAGAGGTGGTTGGCAGAGGAGCTCCAGACTGCGAGACGAACAGTGACGGCGGTCCAGTGGTAGCCATGCTCCTCCACCTGGCAGTGGTAGACACCGCCGTGAGACAGCTCGGCTCGACGAATCAGAACACCCCGCTCAATAACCACCAGCTGGTCACCTGTTACCACCTGAGTAGGGAGACAGATTAGATGAATGATGAGTGCTGCACCAAGTGCTTATATTTGGCAGAGCGTCTTGATCACCACCTGGTGGCTGGCTGCATTATAGGCCATAAAACCTGCCTCCTCCATGTTAGTGGATGGGAGTTTTTATCACATTGATTTATTCTAGTGCTGAGGAGGGTATCTGAACATTCAAGTGTGTTGGACAAACTCAAAACTAGAATATACAAGCTGTAGGGATCATGCCAGCATGACTGTGAGGCTCAAGTTCAAACCACTCAGCTCCCTCTCCCTAACCCTGGTACACTCCACCCAGGAGCGAGGCCACAGAGCAGCCCTGAAGGCAGACGGTCCTGGCCCAGCCCTGCACCGGGATCCTCATCATGTTCGCTGTCTCAGCAACTTGCTAACCTGTGAGTCAACCATGAAGGCATTTAGTGCGAAGCCTCAGTGCGAGAGGAGCAGTTGACCAGAAGCACGTTTATACAATGATTGACAGCTGTGAGCTCCCAACCCTGACTTTGGCCTTCTCTGGTTGGTTAGAATGGAAAGGAAAACATATCAAGAATATCTCTGCACTGGTGGCAGGCTGCTCAATGAGTCACAGAAGCCTTTGACAGCACCTATCCGCCTCAAGATATATTTAGGTGCATATTTCCTCCTAAGATATTAGAAAAAGTTTCACAAAGTTACATCATGTACCTATAATATTCTCCTGTATTTATATTCTGTTTTAATATTTTAAAAGTTTAAAACACAAATAAAAAAAAGTATGTGTGTGGGTACCTGGTTTAGTTCAGGACTGTTCTCTCCAGCCTGTTTGTACCAGGTAACAGCAGCATGTCTGGATCGAGGGAGACACTCCAGGTAGGTGCTGTTACCCTCAGCAACCATCATCACCCTCTGCTCCGCCTCCACCTGCAGCACGGCTGAGAAACAGGGAGAAGAAGATGTGACAGCTTGGTTTACTGTGTTTCCAACAGAGACAATGACAGAAACAAGTCCGGGACTTTTTTGTTCAACCCTGATAAAGTCTGATAGTTCTGCCCATTTGTTGGCATGTTGTCATTTAACCTAAAAGGTTTTTGTTGTTTTTTTGGGTTTAAATGTGTTTGCTCTCTTTTGCCAAAAGGTGATTGCTTCTGTCGTCATAGTCTCTCGCCTTTTTTGTTATATTTTCTTTTATATAGAATTTATGGTCAAAAAGTAAATTCAGTCATATTAGCGTGAGTTACTGATTATATATCCCAACTGGCCTGGGAAAACCAAGGGATCCCCAAGGAACAGCTGGAAAGCATGGCCAGGGAGAGGGATGTCTGGGATACCCTACTTGGCCGGCTACCTTTGCAACCCGAGCCCAGACAAGAGGAAGACAATGGATGGGTTGAATGTATATACTTAACTATTTATTAGGCATTTAGTATGAATATGTTTTAAGTTGTAGAATTTTTAATACATGAAATGATGTTCTCTACTTCTAAGCTATTTAAAATAAAACTTACTTTGATGCTGTTACTTTGCAAAGTATCAGTAAAGTATCAGTGAACAAACATGTTGAACAGTGTTTTGGTTCCTCACCTCCCTGTCTGACACACTGAGTGAGTGGATCCTCTTCCTCCCCTAAATGACGAGCATTCCTCCTGTGGAGAAAACGTAATAAGCTTAAGAAAGAATTTCAACCCTCAGGTCACCAAGCAATGCAATTACATCCTGTAACAGAGAAGTGTTACATGGAACCAAATGAAAACAACAGGAGTGTGGCAAAGTTTGTCCTGAATGTTGTTGTGCAGAAAGGATCACTGGTAATTAAATCTACTTGGGAGAATCAATTTACTTCACTACTTCAATTTAATGCCAATTGAGCCTTTAAATGTTATTAGATTTTGTGCCGCAATGTAGATCTTGGCTTATGGTGAGGACGGTGGCACTGAGGAAAAGTTCCCCAAAAGCATTGGCAACTGCGCATTTCATGGAAAGTGTTGTTCAAGTGGAAAAAATACCTAAACTTTAATCAGAAAGATCTGAAAGATGTTGAGATGTAGCTTTGGCCGTGTTTCAAACTATAAACTATTTTGGTTTAAAGCTGATTTAAGAGGATCAAATCCACATGTTTGTTATCCAGAGGGGAAAAGGAAGTTGTCAGTGATTTCCAGTAAACAGCATATGGTTCCAAGCAGATCTGTAGTAATTCACTATACCTGCGCACAGTGGGCATGTAGGGGCTGCAGGCGTGTCCGTCCCAGGTGCAGTAGGGATCTCTGGCCAGGCAGCACTCGGCGCACGCCTGACCGTACAACTCACACTGGTACAGAGCGAGCTGGGACACACCCTCCCTGGAGCCCACAAACAACCACTGCTGGAGGTGGAGGTGGAGGAGGTGGAGGAGACAATGAGAAATTGAGTCATAGGAACAAAGATGGTTGGAAAAGGGAGTGAAGGATGGTTGAGGAAGAGGGAAGGAGGAATGGAAGCAGGAAAGAGTAGGGGGGAGGAGGAGAGTTAAATAATGAGCCATGAGAGAAAAGGGGGGTATTTAGTTTGCTCCCAAAACAAAAGAGACAAACTGACAATCAATAGCTAAACCAGATTCATCCTCAACCTCTGAGTCACACATCTAACTCACAGTGTAACAATGTCAGTGTGGCCTGATTGTGTGTGTGTGTGTGTGTTTGTGTCAGATAGAGAGAGAATGTACTTTTTATCTTGAAGCTTTTAATCTTTTTGGTGTGTTTGTGTGAGGTGTTTTTCATGAAACCCAGACCAATATGCATTTTAATAATGCATGTATTTGTGTGTGTGTGTGTGTGTGTAGTATCTCTTCATTACTGCTCTGACTGAGGTGGGGTAACCATAGCAACTGGTGATGAAGCTGTCCTTGGAGATATGAGGTGGAGATGTGAGTGATAAGTGTGATGTTGTGTGTGTGTGCTTATGTACATACGTGCGTGTGAGTGTGTGTGTGTGTGAGAGTATGGAAGTTTCAAAGAGAGTTTTTGTCTCCATCTCTTCTCATCTGTTACCTTTTTCTTTGAGAGTGTCATGGCTGTTACAGGTGATTTGTGCTGTGAACGAGAGAGAAGCAAACACATTAAGTTTAAAACTTAACAACAGATAGATAGATAGAGAGATTGTCGAGTAGTAATGCAGACTGACTTGAAGTCTACTCTGCATTACTACTCGATAATCTAACTGATAAAAAACTGAGAGTAAGTTTCAAATGTCTGTGAGTCAATGTTCAGATTGTACAGAAACAAAGATACAGTGGTTTGCAGTAAAATCTCTGGTACAACACTGTGTTTGTTTGTTGTACCTGAAAGACCTGGAGCTGCTCCAGAGTGACCTCATGACTCTGACCGTGTTCTCTGGGCAGATGGATGGCTTTCAGCACCAGACCAGAGTCTGCAGCAAAAACAACATCACTTTAAAAAAGTTTTACTGTGAAACAAACAAACATCACATTTCCCCTCAGGGTTACAGCACAAACCTCATACCTGTGCCGATGAACAGAACGTCATAGGTGCCGTCCACCGCCTCCACTCTGTCCACCAGCAATTTGCTGAACTTGTAGTGGACACCCACTCTGACCAGGAGTGGGCGCTCTCCCAGTGGTAGCACATTTTCCTAGAGCAATAAAGTTTTTAATATCATACCAACACATCCCATGATTTTACTGGACTTGTGGTATGGACTACCTTATAACACTGATTTCTATACAATAGCTTTTTTGTAACCCATATTTAATTTTTTATTTTCTTCCTGTTATTGCCCTTATTTTGATAAACGATCACGTGACAAAAGTGTTTTTAATTGCCCTTTTAACTTCGTCTTATGAAGCACTTTGTTACTTTGCTTTGAAAAGGGGTATGTAAATAAAGTTTACTATTATATTATTATTATTAAATAATGTGAATCATTAACCGAACCTGCAGCAGTGGGTGTGTCCTGCTGAAGAAGATGACGTCGTCAGGATACTCTCTGGTCGAACTGTAGCTTCCATATGTGCTGCTTGGACACTGACAGAGAGGTAAAGAGAGAAGAAAAACTTCAAAGGAGACATTCACTAAACATGGTGTTATTTATATTAAAAATAAAGTAGTTTATTTTGTTCAATTTATTGGCTATGTTGCAGTAACTGAGTGTAGTCGCAAATGTGCATTTGTTACCTTTATGCTTTTTTGTAGACTGTATAACTTCATACACTAGTTTGTGATGTTATTAACTTGTTTATAGAAATAAAAACATTGCCCAAATGAAAGAGGTTTTGAAGTTGAACTTACAGTTCCTGGTCGTGGGTAGGGCACCTTGCCTGTAAACTCTGCCCACTTATACTGAGGCCCCTCCTTGTGTAAGAAATTTCCCTTAAAAGCCCGAACGACATCCTCCATCCGGTAAACGCACACAGCCGAACCGTTCAGAATATCACTGAGGATAAACAAGAAGGAAGGAAGGAAGGAAGGAAGGAAGGAAGGAAGGAAGGAGAGGAGTCATTAACAGCAACCTTCACCCAGCCTTCATGAGTAAAAGCATGGGCTGAGCATGGCTGCCATGGTCTCTAAGCTGTAAGTCAAAGAAGGATGTGATGTACTATATGAAGAGCTCTGAGTCATTGTGACTTTTCAGCTCAAACACACGTTGAATCTGCTACAAACCAAAGTTCAGCTTGGATGAACACTGCTTTTAGCACATCAGTCCTGACCACAAAACATCCCATCCACTGTAGTTAAGGTCATGGTTTACATTTTTGGCAAAGTGTGTCAGAGTTAAAGATTCCAGCAGTGTTTAATGGGCAGAGCTGCTAGAAACCGAACAGATAGACAGGCCGTGTTGCGATTGTGATGGTCACACAGTGGTTTCACTCAGTTTAGACAGCTGACACATACTGTGGAGTTGTAAAAATAATACTGTGACTGATTTATCAGGAATCTCTGATGACAACAACATCCAAATAAAATCCATTGTTAACACAAATATACACAATAATACATAGTTTGCTAGTATCTGGATTCACTTGTTAACAAACATCTGTAAAGAATCTAATGTCGGTGACTGACATGATGTGAAGCTGAGCAGTGAAGGTTACCATCCTGTAATAACATATGGAGACATATGTTTCCTTTTCTGCCAACATTTCATGAACCTTTAGATTTCCTGTGGCTGATATTTTCACTTCATCAAAAAACGTTTCTCAGTGCTCTCGCTTAAGAACCATTTTCCTACTCATTATGCTGGATTTTAATCGAGCCCTTTTAACTTTTTTCCAATGCGAAACTTAGTGCCTACATTCAGCGATCCATCATCTATACGGCTCTCGAATTGGCTGACATTGGACAAGAGGCAGGGTACACCTGGAGGTAGAGAGGGTCCTTTTCACCTCTGCATTCCAAAGAGTCCTTGGTGAGCCTAAATGGCCCCTGACAGCTGTGCATACAGTGTGAATGAATGTGAGTATAAAAGGGTGAATGCAACTTCAGTTCTCTAAAGCTCTTGTTCTGTAAAGAGTGGTTGATAAGACTGGAAAAGCACTTTATAAAAACAGGCCATTTTCGGGTCGCCAGTGAATCAGGGCTGACGTACAGAGACAAACAACCATTCTCATCTCCAGGCAATTTAGATTGTACAATTAACATAAGCTGCATGTCTTCGAATCCGACTCAAACCATGAACCTTCTTGCTGCGAGGCGACAGAGTAGTAAAGAGAATGTCAAACAATGTCTAAATGTATTATTTCCAGTAGTTTCGGGTCTTCAAGTTTCCCCTTTCACTAACCAGAAATCACCAAAGCGATTGCTCAAATTATGGTATGAATATTATTACCAGTGTTTGAGGAGCATTTATGAATTGGTGGAAAAATTTACCTCTATGGACGGAAGGAGACCAAGGTTGTAGTTACTGAAAACCCAACCATAAGCCTCCTTGAAATATTCAGTGTAATTTACAACTTGCCATATTTTGATAAATGATCAAGTCTTAAATGTTGCTTAAAATACCCAAAACACACAAACGAACATTATTATTATTGAATATTCAAATGCATTATTCAATTAGAAGAAATATGACAAAACCTAAAAAACAACCTTCAGAATAGTAAGGCTCAGTAGCAAAAGAAATCCAATCGGCTGTGTCTAACACATTGCATGTGATATATGACAATTAAAAAAAAATAATAATAAAAGCAGAAATCCTCTTTTGGCTTCATCACAAGAGAGAGAAAAAACCTCACGTGTGAAATCACAACTGCAGCACAGAGAGAAGTTTCCATTTAGGAGGAATGACCTTTTTGCACTCTGCACTTCTGTGGTCGGGACCCCACCCCTGAGCAATGCTTTGGATTTCTGTCTGATCCCCTCTCGGATTCCATGAACACTTTCCAAACCCCAAAAACAAACCAACTCCCTGCTTGGCCACGCCAAATGTTGTCATACTTCTGCTGCTACTGTGGAGCGCTTGCGTCCAGCTCTGAAACTGGATTATTCTCAGAGCATGTGGTGCTGTCAGTGAGTGGAAGATAACAAACTACAGGCTTTTACTCACTCGCTAATTTGTTCTGGATTTTCCTCACTTAATATTCTTTATCCACTTTCATTCAGTGCCTGTGTTTTTTTTGTCTGTGGACTGTTTTTGTCCACCTGATGTCTGTCTTTAACATGCATTCTGTTTTCTGTTCCTCTCTCTGTGTTTTAATGTCTGTCTATCGTGTCACTGCTCTGTTCCAGATGTAACAAAGATATTTTTCTCTCCCTGGGGATCAATAAAGTATTTCTGATTATGTTATGAATGTCTCTCACTCTAGAAATACCAACAGAAAGCATATTGCATACATACTGTAATTAAGCCCAGTTCACTGCTGCTTCATATTTTCCATGTTTTGTCATGGATTTTAATCAAGTTTGTAGTTGCACAGCATGTAGTCGTTCTGGTTTGACCTCCATATATTGGTAAAATTTATTTTGCATTTTGTCTTCTGTACATTTTTCCTTGATGACTTTCTTTTTCTCAAGGTCTAAAAGTAGCTTGAGGTCATGTTGAGAGATGTTATGGGCTGTGTCTTGAAATGAGAGAGTTTGAGTCAAAAGGGTTGGAGTGTCTGAGGAAAGTATGATACAAGTCAAGATCCACACAAACACAGGCGCACACACATTATGCTTTCATTTGGCAGACACATATATCCAAAGCGAATTATTGCATTCAACATCTATGAGGGGCCATTTAGGGGTTCTTGCCCAAGGACACTTCGGCATGCAGATGGGGAAGACTGAAGATTAAACCACTGACTTTCCAGTTGAAGGACAACCACTCTACCCCCTCAGCCACAGCCACCTACCCACCCGTGATGACACACACTATAGGAAAATGCAGTGGTTGATTTTTTAAAAACTATTTAAAGATACAATTTAATGAAAAGTAACTTTTTCAACTCTTGCCAACCAATTCTACACATGACAATATAACCCAGGTCCATATAAAGTTCATATAAAGCTGCATCTATATTTTATGTATAAATCCTTATCATTCACATCTTGAAAAGAAGAAGAGAGAAATCTCATAGTTGCCCCCATGTCATCTGCCCTTTAATCAATGACTTTGATGATATGGTATTCAGCTATTACATTTTTTATTATATGTCTCATTTAGACCCTTGCAGTACCTACTGCTGCCTCTGGGGGCTGCAAAAGTGCATAACTGCCTATGGCTCAGGACACACTGATTACATTTCATGTGTGAAACGTTTTGTTTTCATTCTGGCTGCAATGTAAGCAGGTGAGAGGGGACACACTGCACTGCAGAAGCTTCGATGTGTCATCTCGTCCTCCAATAGATACAAAAGATCCGTTGATCGTCATGACATCATATTAGTAGCATTACATTGAAGGTCCTACAAGGAACTTTTTATTTTTGTTGATTTCGGCACCTCTGTGGACAAGGGGGTGGCGTGTCCACTATCACCTGTCGTAAAAACCTGGTAGTGAAAAAAAGACACGGTGCGAGTTCAGGAAACACACCAAGAAAACACTGCGACACTGCAGCTCTCTTTGGATTGTTTTTACTGTGATGATACTCCAAACGCAAACCGAGAGTGATTCCTGGGCACACATACCAAAGCCCGGGGAGGGGATGGTTAAAAAATGTAAATACTCAGCATATTCATATAAAAATAAAGATACATAAAATATGAATCCATTTGTCGCTAAAAACAATCTTCTAACAAAATTAGAAATGACACATTTCAGTATAGTTTCAATGTCTGGTATTTGGTGGACTCTCTCCTTCTGATTGAGGGTAAACTAATATCATGTGCTTAGTTTCTAGTTAGTACCCAACTATTCACTCTTTAGGCCGCTCATCAATGCTGGATGATTCTTTTTATTTATGGCCATCATCCACGGCAAACACAGTGTAGAAAGACAGGGCTGGCAGTAGCAGCGATGCAGCAGACATGCTAGTGTCGTGGACAACCACGTGTGAGCTGCAGCAGTTTAGTATGGTAGCTGTCCCTGGTGTAATGCAGCTTGGATTCCTTTCGGTTTTAGTGGATCATGAGAGTCAATTTGGAAGTCATCATGGCAATCGATTTTTGAAATTTCATTTACACACACACACACACACACACACACACACACACACACACACACACACACACACACACACACACACACACACACACACTATTCTTAATATATTTTCAGGGATTTTTGTGGTTGTTTATCATGCTAAAAAATCAGCTATTTTTGTATCACTATGAGTGACTATGACCAAAATTTCTCCACCCAGTGGAAATGTATGACGCCCCCAGTCCCTCCCAGTCATCACACCACTGGAATTTTTTTGTATCTACACAAGGGTGCGCAAATTGGAAACTATAATTTGAAGTTACTCTGTTACTTTGAAGTTAGCTCTGATGTTTGTGTTTTACAGAGGAACCTACCTCGACGTGGTGAACAGGCCGTAGATGAGAGGGTTCTTCTTGTCTTTCCCCTGGAGGATAAAGATGTCCTCTGGATTGAGAGAATAAGGAATAAGAAAGGAACACAAGAAAAATATATAAACGTTAGACACACCACAGTAGATATTCTAAATAAAAACCTTGCCGCAGAAGTGATTCATTTGTTGTTCCACAGGTTTGTGTGTAATGTTCTTGAATCTGTGTAAGTGTCTATGCGTTTGGGGGTGGTATTTGGTGCTCATTAATTGTATGCGTGTGTGTGTGTATGCCTGTGTGCATCTATCAGTCTGACTGTGTGACTAATAGCATCGGGCGTGCTGGCAGCATGGCTGACTGGCTGCTTGTAATGAATCCGTAGCCATTAATAACCGGCCACAGTGGGAGAGCTGAGCGCTCAGTCCACCACAGGAGAACGACACCTGCTGTCACACACACTAACACCACGCCTCAGCCTTCGCTCTTTATTTAAAACAAAGTGGATCGCATGTGATATGTTTTTCTCACTTGGTGTTGCTCCGACTGTTGTCCCTCACATTGAGCAATCAGGTGGAGTGTGGATTTTCTCTCATTCCATCTGTCTGTCTTTCTAACCTGATAACTCATAAACCATCGGACCAAACTTGACTAACTAGTGACATTTCTTTTAATGGTTTTCCAAGCATTTGAACTGCAAATTGATTGTGACCCCAAGTCTTGATATTGACAGATTTAATATGATGCCTCTTTGATAAATGACAATAATTAAAGCTTTGTGTACCAACTTGGCACAATAGCAACACCCTTGGCTATAGGTCAGAATCAATCTATTACAGCGCTGGTAAAATGAATTTAATAATAAAACATATATCCAATAAAGGTTTAATTAAATGTATCCTGCAGAGTTTTGGCCACTACTAACATCATGGAGTAAGACTTTGGTGAACTTATCCGGTTTATTGTTTGAGTTTCAGTAAAAGTGTTTAAGAGGCTGTAACCTTCAAAAGTGGATTCTGAGACGTTGTGCTTAACAAACAAACACAACTCCTCTTCCATATTAGTCACATACTGTGATTTCTCTCCTCGGGCTAGTCAGTGTGATTTCTTTTATTCTCAAATTACAATGGAAACAAAGCCATGTCACAGTTCACAGATGAACAGATTGACAGGAAAGCAGACAAACAAACAAACAGACAAACAGATGGCAACTAATGAAAACTGAAAAATGTCTTCAAAAGACTCTAGTTTACAAAGTCACAAACAATCTAAATGAATTAGTCGTTCAGCAAATGTAACTGCAGACAGCTCCATATGGTGTGGTGAAGTATTCCTGACTTCTAAGAGGCCTCGCTCCTTTACCTCTACATCCAAACTGATACAAAGGGCTGGGCAATAAAATAATCGCTCAATAATAGCAATCGAGGTAAAAGTTTGAAAGAATCATGATATTGATTTGAAGTCATATCGCCCAGCCCTACTGTTTTCTGCTCAAAAAATGTTTCACATATTGTAAATTAGATAATTAGATAGTTAAACGCATCCACTGCAGGTGTTTTGAACTATCTGAGTTCAAAAATAGAGTTTGATCACAAGCAGAGACAATCTAAGCACAAGCAGGGGCTATTTGAGTGAGAGCACAGGCTTTTGAGTGAAAGCTCTACTGAATAACTCCACTAAAGAAAGTAACATATAAAAACATGATATTATTGATACATAATGTTCAAATGTGTGTTTTAGCTCATGATCAATACAGTTTAATACAATTTCAATGTTTTCAACTCCATTTCTCTGGTGTTGTTCATTATTGTATAATTCAGTAGTCTGCTGTCACAGCTCCACCTTCGTTTTCACAGTCATATAATAATCAAAGATTTTCTGTTTTGCTCTGTTGTCTGAGATAAGACTTGAAAATGTTTTTACCATCGCATCACAGTAGAGAACAGGGACCTTTCTTTCCTCTGTGGCATGCTGGGATAATCTATAAATATGTGACTTGACTTGGCTCCGAGGTTACAGTTGGCAAACAACTTTAAAAGTCTTAGAAACTCTACAAAAAGGATTTAACTGAAAAGTGCTGAGGTCGATGATGAGATACAGAGAGTTTGCAGAAATGATGGTTGGAAAAGCATGTTTTAAACAAGGTTTGCATGTGTCTCTACTCTTATTCTCCTCTATTTTCTTTTCTTCCCTTCACCACACTCATCTCCTCTCCCACACTGAGGCAGAGATGTTGCTGTGGTGACTGAGATGATGAAGCGTATCATCATTCCAACATTCCTGTCGTTCCTGCTGCTTCAGGTGGCCTCCATGGAACTACAGCCCTGCAGGAAGTCTAATCTCATTTCATCTCACAAACACACACACACACTAACACCCACACACTCAGACGCACACACGCCACACACAGTGACATCAGAGACATCAAGCTATGAGAAAGTAGAATTACTGCCTTGTTATATGCTTCCACCAATCAGTCAAGTTGCAGTTGGAGACTTATTTAATTCAAGGTATTGTGTCTCATTCTTATTTGTCAGGATTGAAAAAATTAAAATCATACGAGTTGACTATGTTAAGCTTTGTTGTCTTTGTTCTGCTGCGTGTCTTTACTCTAAGTTCATTGAGAGAAACAGAGTCAAAAGTGCATTTGTTCAAATGCTTTGACAACAAAGCTGATTCTGACAGAACACATTGTTGTAGCCGTGGTGAATATGGAAGTTGCCATAAAGAAGCTTCAAAGTTAAAACATGGATTATGAACCTGACTCCAAAGAAGATGTTTACAATCAAGGACCACACGTGACATATGGTAACAGTCTGTTACTCAGTTCTGGCGTTGATATTGTCAGGTTTTTTTTAGAACATTACGATGTCAAAGAAAAGGAACCTTTGACCTTTTGGTAATGAATTGTCATCATGTCATTATTTTATTCCATCAGAAACGTACAGTGTCATGAGATAGATCAAATCTGCCAGTTACTGGTGCACAGAGACAAATGCTGTTAGAATAAATCTGCAGGCATGGCCCAAAGTGGTGGCAAGAAGACAACAGAGGGCAGGCTGCTGTCAAAACTTTTCATGTTAAGCTTCTAGTTACCGTCAACTCTGCCACACTGGCTACTGTAAATCAATATCTGTGAGAAGTCGCTCCAAAAACTATACACGTGAAACGTTGACATTTTTTTTCATTTTTGTAAAGTGAACATTTCTTGAAATTTAAAGAAATTCCCTTGTGTCACTCTTGAGATTTCCCCATTGACAAGAACAGGACGAGCTGACAACCTGAAAGATGAAGCCGGCGACCATTGCTGATGGTAGTGAAGGGGCATAATCAAAGCAATCAGCATGCCCCTTAGGACATAGAAGGGAGGATTATGGGTAATTTGCTGCCTGCAGCATACACGTTGCTCACTTCCTGAATCCCTTATTCATTATATTGCTTCAAGATTAAATTTTCTTTAGTGTGTCCTTTTTTCCGTCTACTGCTTAATGTGTATCTCATCCCTCCATCTATTTCTCTTTCTTCCCTTTTCTTATCATTTCAAGCTTGTTTTTTCTCTACTGCTTACATCCTTCAAAGAAGACGAGACTGTCTTCCCCTCCTTTCATTAATCAAAACTTCTATCATAACTCCATTTTCTTTTTTTTTCATACCTACTACTTGTCTTAAAATTCTTCAAGGCGGTTCTGATTTATTACTCTGGATGATATACATTCTGTTTGGTGAATCCAAAGCACCTCAACAGTTTTTCACAGAGGGAATGATCCAGAGGCTCAAAAGAAGGGCACTGAAAGATTTACATCTCAACCTGATGGAAGTCGTTACAGGCCAGATGAAAGAGCAACTCCCCTAAATCTGGTGGGAACATGTTTATCGGGTGATTGGATCGTGATCAGATAGAGCAAAGAAGAGATACAAATCCATTTGTAAGTGCACTAAATACGCACCCGACTGCTAATCTTCCAAACAACATCTGCAGAGGTGGTCAGAACCATATTTGGCCATGTTGACAACCCAGTGATGGGGATATTTGTCTGCAGGACACATGTTTGACATGTGGGATGGTGAATACACTTTTATGTGCAGAGGTGAAGATGAAGGAAAGAGGCCAACAAATAGCAGACAGTTTAGGAAAAAAATATTTGTTTCAGATGAATATACAAACAGGATTCAAATGTTTATTTTAAATTAAAAAGAACCAGAGTCCCTGTTGTACAGCCAAACAGGTAATGATTCTCAGACAAGGAATGTATTGCAGTGTGGTTTAAAATAGGGCTAAAGTTGTTTTTTAGATGTCTAGGTTACATGTAATATTAGGCAAATGTCTACTCTGCAATTCACAACAAGACAACAATATCAAAAGTTAGTTGTTGTACAGTACAAAGCAATAAGTATTTTCTAATTCTAAAAAAAGTTGAGCCAAATGCTAGAAACTCAGCTTGTACACAGTAGCAACTCAATCTTTTGGAAAGCTGTGTTGAGTGTGACAAAATAGTACAGAGTCTAGGCCATTGTCCTCATCACCATGGCACTATGCAGCAGAGTGGCGCAGCGGAAGCGTGCTGGGCCCATAACCCAGAGGTCGATGGATCGAAACCATCCTCTGCTAACATTTTGTACCATAAAGCGATTCTCCATAAAAGTCACTCAAAGATGTTTTCATACCCACTTAAAGCACAGTGTGTGTATAAATGAGGTAATTCACAAGTACATAGCGGAGACACATTTGTCACGTTAATCTGACAGGGTTGGGCGTCCTGGCAGGCTCACTCATACATGTATCTGCTCTGTTCCTACACGCAGGCTCTCACCCTTCACTGCCTCCAAAGAGGTACCCTGACTGTTTTCATTCAACTTCTCACATGCTTGGACAATAAAACTCATTCTGAACCAAAGATGTTAACCTTTAACCACCAAAATCTAGACACTAACGTATTAATTCTGCTGAGATCACATGTTTGTGTGCAGCACATCAGCTCAACAGCTCTCTTGAAATCTTTAGCGATAACAGATTGTGGAATTACATTTGACGTCAGTGCAGCAGAAGTGTGCTGAACCCATATCCCAGAGGTCAATAGCTCAAAAACTATCCTCTGTTGTTGATGTTTTACTAGGAGGTGATTGTTAAAGAAATACTGGGATAGGGACTCAAGCTGTTTAATACAAAATCTCCTTGAATTGGAAGAAATTAAGACTATCCCTGTGTCAGGTTACGAAAAACCTAGAGTCATACATCTGCTGTGATAATCCCTTGAGGGAAAAATCAAATAGGCAGCTTGACAAACCTTTCCTGTTACACAATTCCACCTTGCAACATCAACAACAACCTTCCTCTTTAGTATACTGGAGAAAAGAGGCCACATAGCCTGTAAATATGCTCAGTTCAATATTTAAAAAGTGCAAAAACTTAATGCAAACTTTGGTAATCCCAGTAGGGTACAATTTCTGACTCCTACCTTGTGCTTCAAAGTTAGTCAGGCTCTCTTTCTTCTCAGCACCTCAGTGTGAATTCAGCTCCTCACGAAAACATAGTTAGACTTTGGAAGACGCAGCCAGAACAACATTTTTCTTTCTACAGACTTTGAAGAAGACATCTCAGTTATTTACACCACAGGTTTGCAAAAGAATCTCCCTTATCAGCCAGCGACAAGTTTAAATCAGGGCTGATTAATTTAATAAATCAAACATCCCTGTTTGATTTATTAAACTGTAGTGCCTTTAATGTCATTCATCTTTAGCAGGGGAGGGAGAGCAAAACACACACATTCGTCACTAACACTAAGTGCAGGAAATATGTGGTTAATGTACTTGAACGAACGAAGATGAATAATTTTTCAGGAAGGAGCACGGATTTTAACTTTTAAAATATGTAACACAAAGCAGTTAAATCATGTTGCAGCTGTACAAAACACTTTCTTTTAATCTACATCTCTCTCTTTCACTTTCAGGAGACCACCATCAATAATCACTTGTTCTGAGCAGCTTTTCTTTGTCTCTTTCTGAATCTACGTTTCTCCTTTTCTTTCTCTCTCTTAGCTCTCCTTCAGGTGCTCACCCCCGCCTCCCTTTCTCCGCAAATCCACCTGGACTATGGGCGTCTCTGGTTCTCTTTGTTTCTCATTTTTCCCATCCCTCTCATTCTCCATCCCTCCCTCCCACTATCTCTCCTTCCCTCCATCACTTTCTCCATCTGTGTGTCTGGCCCCTTTTCTCTGGAGGATTGGTCTTGTGTCTTCTTCTCTAAAAAAAAAGAGGTTGTTTCCCCCTGAGGGAAGATAGTCTTGTCTGGCCCGCAGACCTGCAGCCTCAGCCCCTATCTTTCTCCTCCTCCTCCTCCTAATTGTCTGGCCACAGCCCTGAGGCAGACTCCCTTAACCTCTTCATTTCTCTGCTGTTCCCTCATTCCCTCTCTCCCTGCCCAGCCACCCAGAATGCCAACATCTTCCTCCTCCTTGTCACCTTTGTGACTACGCTCCCTGTCTTCAATTCCTTGTGGTCATCCCGATTCATTTGTCAATAATCGCCCTGCTTCCATCTTGTCCTGTCCTTTAACCTTGGGGCTATTGGCCCTATTCCTTTCGCTGCACCATTATTTTCTCCATGACACATTTCCCCCCTCTAGCCACTGCTGTTATCTCCATCTTCACGTCTCTTTGAGTTTATGTCCAGACTGAGATATCCATTTGGAAGGTGTCTGCTCTCCCACAGTTGCAGTGAAGGACATTTAATAAAAGCATTTCTGTAACTTACCTGCAAATCAAAAACATAATCTTTGGAAAGACAAGTTCACTTATGATGTTCAATGGAAAATGTTCTCTACATCTACTTATAAAAGAAAATGTTATCTATAATTCTACTATTAATAACTTTAAGACTGGGAACCAAGCCAGCAGGAATATAGCCTTTGGCCAAACACCAATAATTTACATTAAGCAACTATAGCTTTTAAAAAGTCTCACTCTTACACTCCTCCTTGTCCCCCCCGACTCTCCACCTTACTGTCTTCTCCATTCTTTCCAATTAACCCCATTCCCATCCTTCCCTCCCTCCCTGTCTCCATCACATCACCCCTCGCACCCTTTTAGCTTCACTTCACCTCACTCATACCCTCCTTGTCCAATGAGGGGAAAAGCCTTTTGTCTGGGCTGTAGTGTTTCCTTGTTCATAAATATCACATCTCTTTTGTCCTCCCCCTCTTCTGTCTATCTATTGTGAATTTCTTTTTCATTCTGAACTCCCTGGTAGCACTTATGAATTTATTAAAATAAATTTCTACATCGTAAAGAGATGTAAGGAAAAAGTACTGCTGATGATCAGGGAGGATCTTTGTTACATTTAAAACTTACTTTCAGTCTTCTCTCCAGGATTTTCACTCTAATTAGCGATCCTATATAGCTTCCCTTGTGTCACTTTCAGGGTACCATAGCTCAAGGGGAATATAAAACTAGTGCTAAAAGGGGAGGCTGTACCAGACATTTGCATAACAGCAGGCAAATTATGCCCATGCTACTGTAATTTCCACTTCAGACATCTTTTAAATACCAGCCACACGTGAAACATTGTTTAAATTTTTTATTTTTTCCTGAGGAACAATGTGTCTTTTTTGTCCAAAGCTCCTTTCGTTTCCTCATCTTCTATTTACTTTTCCTACACTGAAGCAAAGTTTCTACTCAGTCCTCTTAATCAGCTCTTCTTTCCCTCTGCTCCATCTTCACCTTCTCCTTCACGGTGTTAGAGCAATGACACTCTGATTACATCAATTCTTTCTCTCCTCCTCCAACCTCTGCCTGTATTTTCCTGGTCTACACCTCTTACTTTAACCTCTGCTCTCCTCTTACTTGTCCTACTTTATTTTTCTCTCTCCCCATCTTTCTAAGCTCCCCTCCTCCCTTCTCATCCCTCCACTCCCCCTCTATCATTCTCCTCTTTTTCTCCTTTTGATAAACTGGGCTTCCATTCAAGTTTTTTTTCCACACAAGCTATGATGGATTAGAAAGGCTGAATGTAGGTGTCGAGACATGATTCATTTTCTTCAGTATCACAAAACATGTTTTCATACCCACTTAAAGCACAGTGTGTTTTTATAAATGAGGTAATTCACCAGTACATAGCAGAGACACATTTGTCACGTTAATCTGACAGGGTTGGGCGTCCTGGTGGTTCACTCATACATGTATCTGCTCCATCCTCCGTTCCTACACGCAGGCTCTCACCCTCCACTCTCATTTTTGTGCCACTATCCACTAAAGCCAAACAAGAGACAACCCACAAGCAGTTCCATTTTGGATTAAACTAGAATAACCCCCGCATTTCCATCCCTATGGTAACCAGTGCCCTCATTATTATTTACTCATATGAGGTGACCATGATAATTGACCTTTGACCACAGAATTTTAAATTCATGGCATACAAATACACTGTACTTAAACTTGTTCTTATACCTAACCTTTTATATATTACAGTATTCCCATAGCTTTATTCACACATACATGAATGCACTGTGCTCATAAGAAACCTGTGACCTATGCCCAAGAAAGAATTCAAGCAGCTGCCTCAGGTTCTGAAAGGCCGATAGAAAATGCACATGCTTACGCACACAGAACACACAGCCGTTAAAGCAGGAACACGATATTCCTCACTCCAATCTACAACAACACCGTCAAGGCTTGTTTTTAAAAACACTATCAGAAATGTGAAGATTTGCCCTGATGCTACAAAGGAGGGGCAAAACTGGGAAAGCCAAAGTCTGATACTACTGGCGACTCCCCCTCGTTATTGACCAATGAAGTTTTACCTACTATTATAAATAATGCACCCGCCGTACATTCGGCACGACTCTTGACTACCCCGTGCTACTAGATGGCCGAGGCTGTGTATTGAGTGCCCATAGCTATGCTGTTCCTTTTCATTGCTTTCGAAAATAAATACTTGTTGAACCAAACCGAGACCACTTCTCATATTTCGGGAGAAAAGAACACAACAGTCACAACTAGTCAATTTCTTATCAGGTAATCTTTGAGTCCATATTTGAAGTACTTCCCTGAAGGCATTCTTGAGATATCGTGTTCTCAAGAATGGGGCAAACAGATAATGCTGATTACTGTGAATGCCAATCAGTATGTGTGACAAGTCACTTCATAGATCAAACATGAGAAAACCATATAGAAGCTGCGCCTCAGTGGCCTAATAGATAAGGCACTGACTTCCTAAGCCAGGAGTTGTGGTTTCAAGTCTCATCTGTAGTGATTAACAACAGAGTGGCGCAGTGGAAGCGTGGTAGGCTCCTAAGCCAGAGTTTGATAAATCAAAACCCTCATCTGCTGACAATGTGGTACCAGGATGTGATTGTCTGTAAATATTTCACAAAGAGACACTACAGCTGTTTAATACAGTACTTCCTCAAGTTGGTAGATAGGCAATGTCCTGCTTATCTTTCTTGAACATTTCTGATCTCCAATCCAAAAGGGTTCTTTTCTTTCTAACTGATTAAGGGCGGTTTCAGGTATTTAACCTCTGTGGGTCAGCCACGTACACTTCAGTCCATAATCTTCAATTGTCAATTCCCAACCACACCCCAAATCCTGTGACCCTAATGATTCACACAATCGCAGGTTGGGTCTATGACTAACAAGTAACAATAGACATTAAAACCTTGACTCGGGGGACCCCAATGACCCACGAACTGGGGGAGGTTTCAACAACCTATCTGTTTAACCCAACCCGACTGTCAACGCAAGGACCTAAAGATATTTAAATACCTGAAAGCTTCCAGTTAAAAGTGAACACAAGAAACACAAGGAAACCAAGTTGCCTATGCACGTCACTCTATAGCACCGTGTTTTTACGAGAAATTGTATGGAAAAATACATCAAAACAGGCCCCAGTGGCCTAATGGATAAGGCACTGGCCTCCTAAGCCAGGGATTGTGGGTTCGAGTCCCATCTGGGGTGATTAACAGCAGAGTGGCCCAGCAAAAGTGTGCTAGGCTCACAGCCTGGATATTGATAACTGTCCTCTGCTAATTATCTTTTACCAGGAGGTGATTGTCTGTAAAAGTGACGCAAACAGCTACTTCGGCTGTTTAATACAAAACCTCAATACATTTTGCAAATACAAAACTCTGTGCTCATCGACTTTGTTGCTGTCTGCTTAGTAGCATAGGCAGCAATTAATGTACCTGCCGGGTGACCAAATGTCTCCTGACACCCAAATTATCCGAATATGTTATACAGGCTTTTCATTAAAAACCTAAAGTCTCCAACCCAAACAGATGGATTGTAGGATCAATTTTTGACATCAGAGCTTATGCTGGGATCAGGCTGTAAAATACTTCTCATGTTACACGAAGATAGGGACATCAATTCTTGCTGTGTCATGAGAGATGACAGACCACATGTTGCTCGCTGACCAATAATACCAGTTTGCATGTGTTTGATGTCACCAGAAAACAAGCGCTCGCAAGTGACTTCCCAAAACTTTTTCACTCTGTAACAATCCCTTCAGGTCAATAGCTGGAGTATTAGAGAGCTACTACGTGCATTTTATCCTCAACAAAAATAGGAAATGTGGACAACTCAAAAGAGTTTTTACACTTTCAATTCCCATTAACTCCCATTCAGGCCTCATTCAGCTTTTACATTTTTTATTAAAATACCATCTCATTTAAGATTCCATGATGGAATCATGGAATCTTAAAGATGTCTTCTGCGTGGTGATGAGTGCTAATTTACTGAAACAACACACACTAAGACGGATCACTGCATTAGCGCAGAGAAAATAAGACTCAATTTTAAAAAGCCTTAAAGCAAAGTTACTGCAATGACAGCAGGTGAAGTTGTCTCAATCTTATTTGTGTTGTAATTTTATGACTAAAAATAGACCAGATGACCTGTTAGACGATATTTTCAAACATGCTGTAGTTGGTTTAGTTGTAATAGCATCTCAAACATTTTTTGTTATATCTGCATTAGTCTGGGGGTAAATATAGCTGGTGTCCATGTCACATAGAGAAGTATATAGTAGTTGTTCCCTCTAACCTTTATCATCCCCATCCTAACTTTGTCCTCTCCCCTTCTTCTTTTCATCCTGTCTTTTGCTTTGAATAATTCTTTCTTTCTGACCTCTGTAGACTTTTCCCCCTCATCATACAGAGTGGTTGACAAGATGACAGCCCCTTTCCTCATCTTCTCTTCCTCCATTTGTCAGATTTGCCCTTTAAGTATAAAACATAGTTAATATTCCTCATCTTCTACTTTCCCCCCCAATTCATTTATATTCAGATACAATACTTATCCTTCAGTACAGTCCCAGACTGATCCAGTGATATGCTTAACATACATACTCACTAATATATTTTTCTCCCAACTTTACCTTCCCTTCCAATGTCAGTGCTTGATGTAATGATGAGGATATGAGCGCTGTCTTCTGCCCGGAACAATACATTTTACAGACAGACAAAATGTATGACGAAAAGGCCCGAAAATACCCCATTGTCTCTAACATCATGATACTGGAGTCTAACCGCAGAAGGCCGTTGCATCCTGCTCTAAAACCTCATAGCATGCCTGTCCTCCACAACAACAGTAGTAAACAGCAACACTTTTGTGTGTTGAACTTTTTTCCAGATGAGAATATGGGTTGTTCCAGCTTGTCCGACCTCGTTTAGAGAGAAAACAGCCAACATGAATCACTTCCACTCAACTCTTTGGTTTTTTAATAATTGTGGTTCAATTCAGTTTGGCAGATAACGGTGACACCGACAACAAGAGCCAGACACATTAACAGTAAGTCTCATAAACGTGAACGCAGCCTCTGCAGTCCAAGACACAAAAGTAACTGAACAATAACCCCAAAGCAAATTTGTCCCCGAAGTCAGAACAGGAGACGATCAAATTCCAGATGCTCTGTTCAAAACAAGTGTGAGGGCGCTCAAAAACATCGTCAAACATGTGAGCAAGCGACCACAAACATATACTACAGGAAACAGAGGTGAATAAACCAGTTACAAGTTCTCAGATTTTAACTAAATATGTTGCTTCTTAGGCACAAAAACAAACTGGTGAGGTCAAGGGAAATATCCTGGTTTATCATAATAGCTACAACAACACTTACTTTGAAGATTGATACTTTATCAGTGCACATTTAGTCTATGCTTTTTTGTCTGGGGAGGATCACTATTTAACTTGAATTGTTCAGTAGAGCACATACCCTCTGCCAAAACCCCAACATCCCCTTAAATTAATTTAAACTGCACCAAATTGCACACACGCATATCAGTTCCCTAAATGTTGCAGATTCTTTTCATCAAGTTCTATGAATTATTACCTGGGAAAACTTCCTGGATCTGTCCCCTGATCTGGATCGGCACCAAAATGTTATACGTTGACCCATCCTCTGACCCAGACCACTTCCTTTTCATGGAAATACATTAATTTGTTTGTGTAATCTTGCTTAAAAAGCAACCAACAAACAGAAACAGGTGACGACATAACCTACTCGGCTAAGGCATAAAGACGAGCACCCATCAATGCATCCATCCTGTACCTACTTAGGTTGCCAGTCTGTCATAGGGGGGATCCAGGATCATCAAACTACACATTACTGCCTTTGCATAGTTTACATTGACTGTTAACAGGTATAAGTTTACCCTGTCACAGTATAAATCATGATTTACTACCATCTGTGGAGTTCAAATTCCTATCATTGTTCTTGTAAGAAATTTTATGAGCTGCTCAGGGACTGAAATGTTCAAGTTGTAAAGGTGAATGTTTCCTGTGTTGGTATTGGATGGTATGCACAGAATAAATACATACACTGGGTAGGGCTGGGTGATATGGCCAGGAATAAAAAACATATTTTAGTTGATATCGAAAATCACCAGCTCAAACACTATGATTACTTATAAAAACTAGGCCTTCAATGTTTAGTTTGAAAAGTATTGTAATCCAGGATTCACATTTTTATAGAGTTGTTTTCTTGTGACATCAATATCTATTATTTGTGCACTTTATAGTGTTGTTTTCACCTTTAAAAACTAAGCTAAAGTGGCACTGACAACAGTGGCTGACCACAAATACAACAAATTTTTGTGTGCTTTGTGTTTTTATACAAAAACACACAAAGACACATACTCACACATACTTTCAACGTGAACTCTCACACTCACAAAGTTTGGTGCCTGGTGGTTTATTTGACTGCAGGTGATTGATTTCCATGTTTTCTGTGACTGAGGAGCCTCAAAATGTCGTGCATAATCTAATGGCTGTACACACACACACACACACGCACACACACACACACACACACACACACACACACACACACACACACACACACACACACACACATACACACACACACACACACACACACAGTCACACACACAGTCACACACACAGTCAGGTGGGATCCACTTCTATGAGGGACCCGCGGACCATAGAGGGTATACTGGATTTGTAGTGATTCTGTGTGACAGAGCATGGCGTAAACACAACACTCACAGCATTCTTAACCTGATGAGTTAATCTCCTGTATATGGGTTTGCGGTTTTGAATGAGTGTTCTGCTGAGAAGTGTTCACAAACAAATTTGTAGGCAACCTTATCAGATGTGTGAAATGTGGCCACAGGAATGCTGGGTAGAAATGTTTATGCTCCTGACAAGTCAGAACTGCCTTGTGTACACTGACAGGCTGAAGCTTGTGAAAGTGTGTTAACAGCTCCAAAGCTGTGTGTGTGTGTGTGTGTGTGTGTGTGTGTGTGTGTGTGTGTGTGTGTGTGTGTGTGTGCCTGCATTGAAACACTTCATATTTGCATCTGTGAAAAGGTTAGACTATTAGAAAGAAAAAGTGTATTATTTAGTTTATTGTATGATTGAATGCATGTTCACACCAAGTTATTCTGAGTGTGTGTGTTCGGCAGAGAGACGTTGTTTATTCTGCGATTTTTCGTGATAAGAAACCAGCCCTGTCTCCACAAAGCTCTCTCTCTCTGTTTCTGTGTGCTCTCTTTGCACATATCCAATGCTTTTTGACAGTGAGCAAAACCTGAAGCCCCAATGGTCATCTGAGGTGACTGTGTACTGCTTCACAAGTTGCTAAATGTAGATAATGGTGAACTTCTCCTACAGGGAAAAGTAGCATGAGAAGATTAGCTACATTGGTGGAATAGAGAAGGAAAAGGGCTCTTAAGCCTGGAACTGTACGTTCAAATCCCCTCTCAGGTGAGAGACAACAAGATAATTAGCTTCATAGCACTTATAAGTACTTCAGCTCGTAAAATATTTAGAACATATTCAGAACACGTATAAAAACATAATTTGGAAGAAATATAAAGTACAAGAACTCTGTCATATACCTGCAAACGCACTTGTTTTCCAATCCAACAAATGAATGCACTTGTGCCCATCTGTATCATGAGGAAGTGTGGATTTCAGAAACAGACTTGTCGGTATCAGGAAAACAGTCTGTGCTGCAGAGAGGGATAACTCAGCCCAAGCATTGTTGCTTGGTTACGTCATTGCTTTGTCTCATGTCACCCCAGCTTTCAATGCTCTGCACCACAACGTTTGCGCCCTGCTTTTCATGTTCCTTTCTTTGTTTTCTGTTTAAATGCAGTCACAATGTTTCCATTGTAGTGTGGGACAGCAGAGTGGCGCAGCGGAAGCGTGCTGGGCCCATAACCCAGAGGTCGATGGATCGAAACCATCCTCTGCTAATTGTCTTTTACCAGCAGCTGATTGTCAGCAACAGTCAACGCCATAGAGTTGATGAAAGCTGTCATGGAAGAAATCTGTGACAGTTTCTGTCTAACAATGCACACCAGACCCACCCAGTGCCATAGTTCTTCTGGACCTGCTTACAATTGTGTAGTCTGAGCCATTACCTAAATAATTACTTCAGCTGTTTAGTATAGCACCTCCATAAACTATGGCTCAAACTGCATAAACACTGGAGCTTTCAATTCCCTGAATGACCATAGCACCTTTTCGTTACACCCTTTCTGCCAGTTAACAGCCATCCTGGGACCAGAATTAACAGCCATGTGTTTCAAACACCACCCCACAATTGTTAACACACACTTTTTTATCTAAAAACAGTACTTAGAGCTGTGAAGCCCCAGTGGCCCAATGCAGTCCTACCTGTAGTGACTTTTAGCAGAGTGGGGCTGTGGGAGCATGCAGGGCCCCTTACCCAGAGGTTGATGGATTGAAACCATTCTCCAGGATCTATTCTTGAGGGGATTTAAAATATTTTAACCTCCACTTTACTGAAAGTAATAACACTGCTGGACATAAAGTGGTGCTTGTAGTACAGAGCAGCACAGAGGGAGAAAACCTCCTGAGATGTGACTGGAAGCTGTTTTCTTAGCGAGCTAGAACGGGTTGGGAAGAAAAGCTATATTGGAATATTCGGCCTGCAGTTAGACCAACCTACTCTGCTTATTACAGTATTTGTAACATGACATGATATGGGGCCATCCCAGGATTTAGAGATCTCCAGAGGATCATATGAATCATATTTAGAAACACTGACATAAAACGACACACAGAGGCAATACCTGTGCACCATGTTGATAAGAATCTTACAGCTCATAACTGCAGTCTGCAGTGTTGTTAAGAAAACGCTTTACCACCCTCTAAAAAGCTATACAGCAGATTTCTGACCTGGTGATTAATGAGAAGAGTCAGTTTTATCAGGACCAGACGTTTGGTGAACATAAAGTCTCAGCACTCAGTAACTGAAGACAACTGTCTGGATTGACAGGGTCTTTCAAAGCAGCACAACAATGAAGGCTGGTTATTGCCATTTATAAGTATAGAGTAATATGTTCATCACCACTGATGTGTGTAAGAATACTAAATGACTGGAGTGCAAACTTGGAGCCTGTCAGCAAATATTCAGCTTCCAATGTAGACAGTGGATATCTGGGCCAAATCTCTGCTGTCTTACACTCACTGTATACTGTTTACAGTCATGCTAGTTTCTTTAATCACACAGGTCAAACGTTTCTCTACACAAAACACAAACAGCGATACTTTCTTGTATTTTGGCTAATCTCTATTCACAGCTATCAACATGAATTAAAAAGCTGATAGCCAATGCATTCAGTCAATGTGTTCTGCCTCTTTTGCTCTCCACGTGGACTGTTTACCTGCAGGCAACCAAAGCCTGCCCAAACGTGATTGGTCGAACTCGACACGAAAACTAGAAGGCTTCTGGCCCCAGACTCTTTTCCCTCAGCTGCAGATTCTGCATATTCAAATGCAAAATCAGCTTGTAGAGAGTCTACAAGACTAAGACTACCAAGAGTAAAGCACTAGTTCAAGGCTTAATGCAGAAAATTAGAGTCATACATCTGCAGATAGACGGACAGTGAGACAAAGGCTAACACCCTAATTCACTCAAAATACCCTTTACAGAGTCATGCCAACATAGATGTGACACACACACACACACACACACACACACACAGAGCCAACCGGAGGACACTGGCGCAGTCCTCAATATCTGAATAAGTCCACAGCAACTGAATGTTAAATGGTTGCTGTGGTTACCAAGGCTGAGGCACGAAGACGAACCCAAGGTGACCGTCAGGCCTGTTGATCACCGTGGTAACAGTGGAGCCATGCAGACACACTTACAGACAGAGGCTGTGGTTGAGCACTAAGTTTCTTCAGCGTGCAAACTC